>JASDFA010000018.1:166504166-167106250 GCA_035772735.1 Datura wrightii | reverse complement strand
ATGCTCTCTGCTGCTAAATACTTCGGTATCTAGGATTAATTTGAGTTTGGGCAGCGTTTGGCCGCGTAATCGGACGAAAATATATATTCCCTCTTCGGCTTCCTCTGTTTTGCTGCGTTTCCTGGAAATTATATGTATGATTAATGAATTTCAACCGAAGTGGGGCTTATATACTTGGGCCTGAACCTGGGCAACGTGTCACGGAGCCATCGCGGAGGCCTCACCTCCGTGACACGCTGCCATCGCGGAGGGGCTCTGCCTCAGGTCCTCCCGCGATGGTTCGACGGGTTTCTCGTCCGATCTTTTTCCCGGACTTTCTCTAGCACGTATGACCTTCTAATATGCTTAACCAACGTGTGAATAGGTCGTCTAGGTGCCGGGAATTCTACGGGGTATAACATTCTCCCCCCTTAAGAACATTCGTCCTCGAATGTACGCTGTTATCTATAGGACTACTTACTTTATTTTCTAGAAAAATTTCGGCAGAGTTTCCCCTGTAATATGGACTATAACAAAAACCTAAAATGCAGAAAAGTCCAACACAGGCACTGCACACAATATTCTAAGATCTACTGGATAACTAAATATCACTCTTTATCATTCACAGACATACAACCATAAGGTACTGCATAAGTAATAATACGGACATACCTGTCGCCTGACTAGGCCTGAAATAGGTGAGGGTATCTGACTTTTATATCTTCTTCTACTTTCCACGTCATTTCCTCACGATTCCTGTTACGCCACAATACTTTTACAGATGCAACCTCTTTAGTTCTCAACTTGCGAATCTATCTGTCTAAGATAGCTACGGGAACTTCTTCATATGCTAACTCTTCTGTGACCTAGACATCTTGAACCGGAACTACTGTAGAAGGGTCCCCTACGAACTTCCTTAACATAGAAACATGGAACACTGGGTGAACAGATGCTAACTCTGGAGGCAAGTTCAACTCGTATGCAACTTGGCCTATTCTTCGCCGAATCTGATATGGCCCAATGAATCTTGGGCTAAGCTTGCCTTTCTTGCCAAATCTCATCACCCCTTTCATCAGAGACACCTTCAGGTATACCCAGTCACTTACCGCAAATTCCAGATTTCTACGCTGCATATCTGCATACGACTTCTGGCGGCTCTGAGCAGTCAGTAAACGTTCTCGGATTAGCTTTATCTTTTCCTCGGACTGCCGAACAATGTCTGGGCCAACTAATGTTGATTCTCCTATTTCAAACCAGCCCACCGGCCATCTACATTTTCGCCCGTATAATGCCTCGAAAGGCGCCATCTGAATAGTTGAATGGTAGCTGTTATTATAAGCAAATTCAATCAGCGACAGATGTTCATCCCAGCTACCCCCAAAATCTAGTACGCACGCCCGTAGCATATCTTCGAGCGTCTGAATTGTACGTTCAGCCTGCCCATCTGTTTGAGGATGGAATGCTGTGCTCAAGTTAATCTGCATTCCCAAACCTTTCTGAAATGACTGCCAGAATCTAGCTGTAAACTGTGCTCCCCTATCTGAAATGATAGATACCGGCACTCCATGCAATCTAACTATTTCTCTAATATATAATTCGGCATAATCCTCAGCTGAGAAGGTAGCCTTCACTGGTAGGAAATGAGCTGATTTTGTTAGCCTGTCTACTATTACCGAAATGGAATCATTTCTGCGTCTGGTACGGGGTAATCCTGTTACAAAATCCATATTTATCGCTTCCCATTTCCACATAGGCACAGCTATATCCTGCGTCAGACCGCCCGGTTTCTGGTGCTCCGCATTCACCTGCTGGCAGTTAGGACATCTAGATACAAATTCAGCTATTTCATATTTCATACCTGGCCACCAGTAGATGTCTTTGATATCGTGGTACATTTTCGTCGCTCCTGGATGGAGGGAATAACGAGCGTAATGTACCTCATGCATGATCTGCTCGCGAAGCCCTGAAACATTCGGGACACCTAGACGACCCCCACAACGTAGTACTTCATTTTCAGTCACTTGGAAATCTGTCTCTTTACCTTCCTGAATTCTATCTCTAAGCTGGACTAAGTCAGGGTCCTCGTACTGCCGTTCTTTTACCTCTGTGACTAGTGATGACTCGGCAGAATTCTGAATCACTGCTCTGTTATTTTCTGTCTCCACTACTCGAACGGCTAACCCAGCTAGTTGATGAATTTCCTTGGCTAATTTCCGCTTCTCGGGCCGCAAATACGCCAAACTCCCTATTGACTTACGGCTCAGGGCATCTGCTACCACATTAGCTTTTCTTGGGTGATAGAGAATATTTACATCATAGTTTTTCAACAATTCTAACCAGCGACGTTGCCGCAGATTTAACTCCCTCTGTGTGAAAATGTATTGCAGACTTTTATGATCTGTGAAAATGTCTACATGGACGCCATACAGATAATGACTCCAAATTTTCAGAGCGTGGATCACCGCGGCCAGTTCCAGGTCATGGGTCAGATAGTTCTTTTCGTGTTTCCTCAGCTGTCTGGAAGCATAAGCAATCACCTTACCATGCTGCATCAACACACAACCCAGTCCCAAACCTGAAGCGTCGCAATACACCGCATACCCATTTGTTCCCTCTGGCAATGCTAGTACTGGGGCGGAGGTCAATCGGTCTTTCAACTCTTGAAAACTCTGCTCACATGCCTCCGTCCACTGAAATTTTACTGCTTTCTGTGTCAGCTTTATCAGAGGTGCTGCTATAGTGGAGAATCCTTCAACAAATCTCCGATAATATCCTGCTAAACCCAAGAAACTGCGGACCTCGGTCGGAGTGGTAGGTCTGGGCCATGTCTTGACTGCCTCTATTTTCTGTGTGTCTACCTGTATACCAGCATCCAACCCGATGTGCCCCAAAAAGGCAACTAAGTTCAGCCAGAACTCACACTTAGAAAACTTGGCGTACAGCTGACGTTCTCTAAGGATCTGGAGTACTGTTCGTAAATGGTTCTGGTGATCTGTCTCTGAACGAGAGTATACCAGAATATCATCGATAAATACTATCACTAACCGATCCAAATACGGTCTGAATATGCTGTTCATCAGGTCCATAAACACTGCGGGAGCATTCGTCAGCCCGAAAGACATAACTAGGAATTCAAAGTGACCATACCTGGTCCTGAAAGCAATCTTTGGAATGTCTTTCTCACGAACCCGGACCTGGTGGTATCCGGACCTCAGATATATCTTAGAGAAGCATTTGGCCCCCTGCAACTGGTCAAACAAATCATCTATTCTCGAGAGCGGGTATTTGTTCTTCACTGTAACTTTGTTTAGTTGCCGATAGTCTATGAAAATTCGGAGCGAGCCATCTTTCTTTCTCACGAATAAAATTGGCGCACCCCACAGTGAAGTACTCGGCCTGATAAAACCTTTATCTAACAAATCTTTCAACTGCTCCTTTAATTCTCTGAGTTCTGCAGGCGCCATACGATAAGGAGGAATCGATATCGGCTGAGTACCTGGTAACAAGTCAATCGCAAAATCTATCTCCCTTTCGGGAGGGACACCAGGCAACTCATCCGGGAATACGTCAGGGAATTCATTGACCACTGGAACAGACTGAAGAGTCGGAGCTTCCACCCGAACGTCCTGGACTCTAACTAGGTGGCAAATACATCCCTTTGCTATTAATTTTCTTGCCTTAAGGTAGGAAATAAACCTACCTTTCGGCGTAGGTGTACTCCCTTTCCACTCTCGCACTGCCTCCCCCAGAAAGTGGAATCGGACCGTCTTGGTCCAGCATTCTAAGTCGGCGTAGCATGGCACTAGCTAGTCTATACCCATAATGGTATCGACGTCGACCATCTCAAGTTCTATTAAGTCTACTGTGGTCTGGCGATCAGCAACCTCTACCGTACACCCTCGGTAAACTCTTTTAGCTGTAATCGAGTAACCGACCGGTGTAAGCACTAAAAAGGGCTGCTGAAGCAATTCTGGTTCGATACCCAACTTTCGGGCCACAAATGGTGTGATATATGACAATGTAGACCCTGGATCAATCAATACATACACAGGATATGAACAGATAATCAATGTACCTGTGACCACGTCGGGAGATGCCTCTGAATCCTGCTTCCCCGGTAATGCATAGGTACGGCTGGGGCCTGCACCTGAGCCAGAGGCTCCTGGTCTACCTCGGCCCCTATTCCCTGAACCTGAGGGTCTGCACCCTGCTGAGACTGCTGGAACTCGTGGCCCTGCTGACGCTCTATCCAGATCATCCTGACTACCCTGTCCCCTGGCTGGACAATCTCTCATTAAATGCCCTTCCTGTCCGCATTAATAACAACCTGGGAAGCCCTGCCTGCAGGCTCCAGAATGTAGTCGGTGGCATATAGGACAAGGGGTGGATGTAAATCTACTCTATTCTACCCTCCGCTGCTGAGGTGAGGCTATTGTCCGCGAACTGCTACCGGACTCCGACTGACTCCGGCGAATGAACCTGCCCCTCTGCTGCTGTACCAGTGGTAGAGATCTGGGTGGCCTATGTGAAAACCGTGGTCTCGGCCCCCTAGGAAATTCCCTCTGAATCTCAGCGGGTCTGCTCCTACGGCGTTGCTCTGAAGTCGCCTGTCTGTCACCCCGCTGTCGCTGCCTCAGGCCCTCAATTGTCTGAGCAAAGGCCTGCACCCTGGCTATGTCCATGTCCTCTCTCAAAGTAGCTGTCATGCACGTCTCTATGTACTCTGGATTCAGGCCCATGATAAAGCGGTGGACTCTGGACGACATGGTGTCCACAAATGCTGGAGCATAGCGGGCTAAGGAGTCGAATTGCAAGGAATATTCACGGACGCTCCTAGCCCCCTGCTCTAAATGTAAGAACTGGTCCACCCGTGCCTGTCTGACCTCCCGGGGTAAGTAGTGGTCCAGGAAGGCCTCTGAAAAGCTGGACCAAGTAGGAGGGGCTGCATCTCTTCCCCGAGACCTCTCCCAACTTTCGTACCACAAAACGGCAATATCCCGTAACCGGAACACTGCTAACTCAACTGATTCTGCTGGGGTTACGTGCATGACTCTAAAGATCCTCTGCATCTGGTCCAAAAAGTCCTGAGGGTCTTCCGCTGAATTCGATCCAGTAAACTGAGGGGGTCCCAACGCAAAGAATTCTCTAACCCTGGAGCTACCTGGCCCCCTAGGGATTCTGCTGCTGTAGGTGGTGCTGGCTGACGCTGAGCGGCTAGCATCTAAGTCAACATAACCAACGCACTACGTAACTCCTGATCAGATGAAATGGGTGCAGGAGCTGTGGGAGGCGGTGCTGCCTCAAATGGTGTCTGGCGAGGTGGAGACTGCTGGGAGGGCCGAGATGACGCCTCCGTATTGCTCTCAGACCGGGCGGAATCTGGCTGTAACTGAGGCATCCTACTGGTGCCTTCGCCCGCTGTTGTATCCAATCTCCTACCTGTAGCTGGGTGCCACTGGTCGGCCATAATATCTGTGAGCAAAGAGGGTGGTGAGTTTCAAAAGTCAACTCTATACTGTATCGCTCTATAGCACTATTGAATAAGAAAGAAGAGTGACAATCCTAACATGCCTCGCAGCCTCCTGCCTATAGTATGTGGTGCACAACACATCCATAGACAAGACTCTACTTAGCACGGCTTGCAGACTCCCTGGGATACGACCTGCTCTGATACCAAGTTTGTCACACCCCACCTTAGGGGGGGGGGTATGACTGCTAGACTCTGGACAGCTAACTGGTCCAGCCTAAGCACATCTGGTGCTCTGGCTGGCTTTGGCTCTATTTCAAGAAACAAATCGGCTATATAACGGCTGTAACTACAGCCTCCGGCCAACTGGCCTGTAGCCATCTGTACCTGTAACAACAGCTAACCAGAAACAGACCTGTAACAAGGAACCTATGCGGGTCGACAAGGCCACCATGCCGTCTAGTTATCTGTAACTCAACACAAGACTGCTGTAAAACTACGTGGCCAGCAGAGTCACCACTACTGTCAAACTAAGGCCCCACACAGCCAACATAAACTGGGATACAAAACAACTACAGCAGACTGCACGGCCCCACACGACCAGCTCAAATAACCACAGGGAATATATACAGACTGCAAGCCTCTATGAATACTGTAAGAAACTAATAGAAATGGTCGGGACAGGGCCCCGACCTACCCATACTGCACAACAAAAGAAAAGGAGCTATACCTCTGGGAATCAGACTCCGGATGACAGGAGCTGATGACTCACTGGCTGGATGGAATCACGAGGGATCGGCTCCTCGTCCGTGAGTACCTGTAGGCAAGCAATACAGCACCCCGCTGGGCATCAGTACCACAGGTACTGAGCATGTAAAGCAAACTGAAATATGCAACTGAAACTAATAGCACAATAACATGACATTTAAGCAAGAAGTAGCTGAGTCTATCTAGCTGAGGATAACTGGGGAGAGTTTATACATTCTGTAACTAACTGAGCGTACCTGAAGGCGTGTCGTCCTTCTGTCTATCAGTATCTACTAGCACATATCAATATACATAATAATACACACAATACCTGACCGACCCCCATAAGCCGGAAGGTGCCAACCAAGCAAGCAATCTATTTACCCCTACCCGGGTCTAAACCAACCAAAAACAAGTCACTCCACTCATCTGATAACTGTGAGCTCCTCCTACCGGCCCCCTTGGGTACGTAGCTCAGGCCTTGGCCTCTGATAATAAATTGTGTCTGAGTCCGAAGACTCCTGCCTCTGGGCACAGGTGTGCACACAGAGTGGTCTGCCCCTGTAAACAGGGTGTGCTAGCTCTGCGTAGAGTGAACTGAACTACCCCTGCAAGCAGGGTGGTCTGGACCGTATTATCATGGTGGTCGGCCATCATCGTCCTTTAGTCAGACGGTATCGCCCAGCTGGTGGCGGTATTTGAATCTGGTATCGATACAGCTATAACCCAGGGGCGGTGGGGATGCTAAAGGGTGCCCACATGCCACAACAAGTCTCAACATACAAAACACATACACAGCAAGCATGCTCAATGCAAAATACTAACCATATTCTCTTCTTGTATCTTAAGGCCAGTTTGTATTAAATAACTGGTACTATATTCTGTTTTACACTATTTCTGATTGCTGGACTAACTGCTACCTGGCCTTTATCTGTCTATCTGATCATATATGGATATTGCTCAATGACATAAGATGTACCATCTACTACTGGAAACAATCTCAACAGATGTACTACGTATTGCCTGAATATATACTATTCTGATTGTCGCATGATACGTGATTAATGTACTAGCATGCTTGCTGGAAATTATACTAAAATCGTTCCTGTACGCTGGGTATCGGTTAATAGCCTTTATTCTATTTACTTTCTAAGTTGTACTTCCTGGCTTGCCGAAAGAATAACTTTACATACCTGGTTCCTGAGTACCCGACTGACCGGTGTGATTTCCGTCGGTACTTCTGCTGTTTCTCCCAACTACATTCATATACACGTCAATTAGAACTAAATACATTAATATTCGGGAGAAATTGTCACTTTAGATATATATATTTATCCCAACTTTAACCTTTCAAAAAACGGTCGAAAACTCGTTATTTTTCAGCGGTCCAGAAGGGAGAAATATTCACTTCTCAGCTAGGAACACATAGACATTAATTTAGAGCAATTCTACTTACATTAGCTCGGTGGCTCGCCGATTCGTCGGCCGTATTTCACGAAACTAAATCCGTAGGAATGCTCTCTGCTGCTAAATACTTCGGTATCTAGGATTAATTTGAGTTTGGGCAGCGTTTGGCTGCGTAATCGGACGAAAATATATATTCCCTCTTCGGCTTCCTCTGTTTTGCTGCGTTTCCTGGAAATTATATGTATGATTAATGAATTTCAACCGAAGTGGGGCTTATATACTTGGGCCTGAACCTGGGCAACGTGTCACGGAGCCATCGCGGAGGCCTCACCTCCGTGACACGCTGCCATCGCGGAGGGGCTCTGCCTCAGGTCCTCCCGCGATGGTTCGACGGGTTTCTCGTCCGATCTTTTTCCCGGCCTTTCTCTAGCACGTATGACCTTCTAATATGCTTAACCAACGTGTGAATAGGTCGTCTAGGTGCCGGGAATTCTACGGGGTATAACATTCTCCCCCCTTAAGAACATTCGTCCTCGAATGTACGCTGTTATCTATAGGACTACTTACTTTATTTTCTAGAAAAATTTCGGCAGAGTTTCCCCTGTAATATGGACTATAACAAAAACCTAAAATGTAGAAAAGTCCAACACAGGCACTGCACACAATATTCTAAGATCTACTGGATAACTAAATATCACTCTTTATCATTCACAGACATACAACCATAAGGTACTGCATAAGTAATAATACGGACATACCTGTCGCCTGACTAGGCCTGAAATAGGTGAGGGTATCTGACTTTTATATCTTCTTCTACTTTCCACGTCATTTCCTCACGATTCCTGTTACGCCATAATACTTTTACAGATGCAACCTCTTTAGTTCTCAACTTGCGAATCTATCTGTCTAAGATAGCTACGGGAACTTCTTCATATGCTAACTCTTCTGTGACCTAGACATCTTGAACCGGAACTACTGTAGAAGGGTCCCCTACGAACTTCCTTAACATAGAAACATGGAACACTGGGTGAACAGATGCTAACTCTGGAGGCAAGTTCAACTCGTATGCAACTTGGCCTATTCTTCGCCGAATCTGATATGGCCCAATGAATCTTGGGCTAAGCTTGCCTTTCTTGCCAAATCTCATCACCCCTTTCATCAGAGACACCTTCAGGTATACCCAGTCACTTACCGCAAATTCCAGATTTCTACGCTGCATATCTGCATACGACTTCTGGCGGCTCTGAGCAGTCAGTAAACGTTCTCGGATTAGCTTTATCTTTTCCTCGGACTGCCGAACAATGTCTGGGCCAACTAATGTTGATTCTCCTATTTCAAACCAGCCCACCGGCCATCTACATTTTCGCCCGTATAATGCCTCGAAAGGCGCCATCTGAATAGTTGAATGGTAGCTGTTATTATAAGCAAATTCAATCAGCGACAGATGTTCATCCCAGCTACCCCCAAAATCTAGTACGCACGCCCGTAGCATATCTTCGAGCGTCTGAATTGTACGTTCAGCCTGCCCATCTGTTTGAGGATGGAATGCTGTGCTCAAGTTAATCTGCATTCCCAAACCTTTCTGAAATGACTGCCAGAATCTAGCTGTAAACTGTGCTCCCCTATCTGAAATGATAGAGACCGGCACTCCATGCAATCTAACTATTTCTCTAATATATAATTCGGCATAATCCTCAGCTGAGAAGGTAGCCTTCACTGGTAGGAAATGAGCTGATTTTGTTAGCCTGTCTACTATTACCGAAATGGAATCATTTCTGCGTCTGGTACGGGGTAATCCTGTTACAAAATCCATATTTATCGCTTCCCATTTCCACATAGGCACAGCTATATCCTGCGTCAGACCGCCCGATTTCTGGTGCTCCGCTTTCACCTGCTGGCAGTTAGGACATCTAGATACAAATTCAGCTATTTCATATTTCATACCTGGCCACCAGTAGATGTCTTTGATATCGTGGTACATTTTCGTCGCTCCTGGATGGAGGGAATAACGAGCGTAATGTACCTCATGCATGATCTGCTCGCGAAGCCCTGAAACATTCGGGACACCTAGACGACCCCCACAACGTAGTACTTCATTTTCAGTCACTTGGAAATCTGTCTCTTTACCTTCCTGAATTCTATCTCTGAGCTGGACTAAGTCAGGGTCCTCGTACTGCCGTTCTTTTACCTCTGTGACTAGTGATGACTCGGCAGAATTCTGAATCACTGCTCTGTTATTTTCTGTCTCCACTACTCGAACGGCTAACCCAGCTAGTTGATGAATTTCCTTGGCTAATTTCCGCTTCTCGGGCCGCAAATACGCCAAACTCCCCATTGACTTACGGCTCAGGGCATCTGCTACCACATTAGCTTTTCTTGGGTGATAGAGAATATTTACATCATAGTTTTTCAACAATTCTAACCAGCGACGTTGCCGCAGATTTAACTCCCTCTGTGTGAAAATGTATTGCAGACTTTTATGATCTGTGAAAATGTCTACATGGACGCCATACAGATAATGACTCCAAATTTTCAGAGCGTGGATCACCGCGGCCAGTTCCAGGTCATGGGTCGGATAGTTCTTTTCGTGTTTCCTCAGCTGTCTGGAAGCATAAGCAATCACCTTACCATGCTGCATCAACACACAACCCAGTCCCAAACCTGAAGCGTCGCAATACACCGCATACCCATTTGTTCCCTCTGGCAATGCTAGTACTGGGGCGGAGGTCAATCGGTCTTTCAACTCTTGAAAACTCTGCTCACATGCCTCCGTCCACTGAAATTTTACTGCTTTCTATGTCAGCTTTATCAGAGGTGCTGCTATAGTGGAGAATCCTTCAACAAATCTCCGATAATATCCTGCTAAACCCAAGAAACTGCGGACCTCGGTCGGAGTGGTAGGTCTGGGCCATGTCTTGACTGCCTCTATTTTCTGTGTGTCTACCTGTATACCAGCATCCGACCCGATGTGCCCCAAAAAGGCAACTAAGTTCAGCCAGAACTCACACTTAGAAAACTTGGCGTACAGCTGACGTTCTCTAAGGATCTGGAGTACTGTTCGTAAATGGTTCTGGTGATCTGTCTCTGAACGAGAGTATACCAGAATATCATCGATAAATACTATCACGAACCGATCCAAATACGGTCTGAATATGCTGTTCATCAGGTCCATAAACACTGCGGGAGCATTCGTCAGCCCGAAAGACATAACTAGGAATCAAAGTGACCATACCTGGTCCTGAAAGCAGTCTTTGGAATGTCTTTCTCACGAACCCGGACCTGGTGGTATCCGGACCTCAGATATATCTTAGAGAAGCATTTGGCGCCCTGCAACTGGTCAAACAAATCATCTATTCTCGAGAGCGGGTATTTGTTCTTCACTGTAACTTTGTTTAGTTGCCGATAATCTATGAAAATTCGGAGCGAGCCATCTTTCTTTCTCACGAATAAAATTGGCGCACCCCACAGTGAAGTACTCGGCCTGATAAAACCTTTATCTAACAAATCTTTCAACTGCTCCTTTAATTCTCTGAGTTCTGCAGGCGCCATACGATAAGGAGGAATCAATATCGGCTGAGTACCTGGTAACAAGTCAATCGCAAAATCTATCTCCCTTTCGGGAGGGACACCAGGCAACTCATCTGGGAATACGTCAGGGAATTCATTGACCACTGGAACAGACTGAAGAGTCGGAGCTTCCACCCGAACGTCCTGGACTCTAACTAGGTGGCAAATACATCCCTTTGCTATTAATTTTCTTGCCTTAAGGTAGGAAATAAACCTACCTTTCGGCGTAGGTGTACTCCCTTTCCACTCTCGCACTGCCTCCCCCAGAAAGTGGAATCGGACCGTCTTGGTCCAGCATTCTAAGTCGGCGTAGCATGGCACTAGCTAGTCCATACCCATAATGGTATCGACGTCGACCATCTCAAGTTCTATTAAGTCTACTATGGTCTGGCGATCAGCAACCTCTACCGTACACCCTCGGTAAACTCTTTTAGCTGTAATCGAGTAACCGACCGGTGTAAGCACTAAAAAGGGCTGCTGAAGCAATTCTGGTTCGATACCCAACTTTCGGGCCACAAATGGTGTGATATATGACAATGTAGACCCTGGATCAATCAATACATACACAGGATATGAACAGATAATCAATGTACCTGTGACCACGTCGGGAGATGCCTCTGAATCCTGCTTCCCCGGTAATGCATAGGTACGGCTGGGGCCTGCACCTGAGCCAGAGGCTCCTGGTCTACCTCGGCCCCTATTTCCTGAACCTGAGGGTCTGCGCCCTGCTGAGACTGCTGGAACTCGTGGCCCTGCTGACGCTCTATCCAGATCATCCTGACTACCCTGTCCCCTGGCTGGACAATCTCTCATTAAATGCCCTTCCTGTCCGCAGTAATAACAACCTGGGAAGCCCTGCCTGCAGGCTCCAGAATGTAGTCGGTGGCATATAGGACAAGGGGTGGATGTAAATCTACTCTATTCTACCCTCCGCTGCTGAGGTGAGGCTATTGTCCGCGAACTGCTACCGGACTCCGACTGACTCCGGCGAATGAACCTGCCCCTCTGCTGCTGTACCAGTGGTACAGATCTGGGTGGCCTATCTGAAAACCGTGGTCTCGGCCCCCTAGGAAATTCCCTCTGAATCTCAGCGGGTCTGCTCCTACGGCGCTGCTCTGAAGTCGCCTGTCTGTCACCCCGCTGTCGCTGCCTCAGGCCCTCAATTGTTTGAGCAAAGGCCTGCACCCTGGCTATGTCCATGTCCTCTCTCAAAGTAGCTGTCATGCACGTCTCTATGTACTCTGGATTCAGGCCCATGATAAAGCGGTGGACTCTGGACGACATGGTGTCCACAAATGCTGGAGCATAGCGGGCTAAGGAGTCGAATTGCAAGGAATATTCACGGACGCTCCTAGCCCCCTGCTCTAAATGTAAGAACTGGTCCACCCGTGCCTGTCTGACCTCCCGGGGTAAGTAGTGGTCCAGGAAGGCCTCTGAAAAGCTGGACCAAGTAGGAGGGGCTGCATCTCTTCCCCGAGACCTCTCCCAACTTTCGTACCACAAAACGACAATATCCCGTAACCGGAACACTGCTAACTCAACTGATTCTGCTGGGGTTACGTGCATGACTCTAAAGATCCTCTGCATCTGGTCCAAAATGTCCTGAGGGTCTTCCGCTGAATTCGATCCAGTAAACTGAGGGGGTCCCAACGCAAAGAATTCTCTAACCCTGGAGCTACCTGGCCCCCTAGGGATTCTGCTGCTGTAGGTGGTGCTGGCTGACGCTGAGCAGCTAGCATCTAAGTCAACATAACCAACGCACTACGTAACTCCTGATCAGATGAAATGGGTGCAGGAGCTGTGGGAGGCGGTGCTGCCTCAAATGGTGTCTGGCGAGGTGGAGACTGCTGGGAGGGCCGAGATGACGCCTCCGTATTGCTCTCAGACCGGGCGGAATCTGGCTGTAACTGAGGCATCCTACTGGTGCCTTCGCCCGCTGCTGTATCCAATCTCCTACCTGTAGCTGGGTGCCACTGGTCGGCCATAATATCTGTGAGCAAAGAGGGTGGTGAGTTTCAAAAGTCAACTCTATACTGTATCGCTCTATAGCACTATTGAATAAGAAAGAAGAGTGACAATCCTAACATGCCTCGCAGCCTCCTGCCTATAGTATGTGGTGCACAACACATCCATAGACAAGACTCTACTTAGAACGGCTTGCAGACTCCCTGGGATACGACCTGCTCTGATACCAAGTTTGTCACACCCCACCTTAGGGGGGGGGGTATGACTGCTAGACTCTGGACAGCTAACTGGTCCAGCCTAAGCACATCTGGTGCTCTGGCTGGCTTTGGCTCTATTTCAAGAAACAAATCGGCTATATAACGGCTGTAACTACAGCCTCCAGCCAACTGGCCTGTAGCCATCTGTACCTATAACAACAGCTAACCAGAAACAGACCTGTAACAAGGAACCTATGCGGGCCGACAAGGCCACCATGCCGTCTAGTTATCTGTAACTCAACACAAGACTGCTGTAAAACTACATGACCGACAGAGTCACCACTACTATCAAACTAAGGCCCCACACGGCCAACATAAACTGGGATACAAAACAGCTACAGCAGACTGCACGGCCCCACACGATCGGCTCAAATAACCACAGGGAATATATACAGACTGCAAGCCTCTACGAATGCTGTAAGAAACTAATAGAAATGGTCGAGACAGGGCCCCGACCTACCCATACTGCACAACAAAAGAAAAGGAGCTACACCTCTGGGAATCAGACTCCGGATGACAGGAGCTGATGACTCACTGGCTGGCTGGAATCACGAGGGATCGGCTCCTCGTCCGTGAGTACCTGTAGGCAAGCAATACAACGCGCTGCTGGGCGTCAGTACCACAGGTACTGAGCATGTAAATCAAACTGAAATATTCAACTGAAACTAATAGCACAATAACATGACATTTAAGCAAGAAGTAGCTGAGTCTATCTAGCTGAGGATAACTGGGGAGAGTTTATACATTCTGTAACTAACTGAGCGTACCTGAAGGCTTGTCGTCCTTCTGTCTATCAGTATCTACTAGCACATATCAATATACATAATAATACACACAATACCTGACTGACCCCCATAAGCTGGAATGTGCCAACCAAGCAAGCAATCTATTTACCCCTACCCGGGTCTAAACCAACCAATAACAAGTCACTCCACTCATCTGATAACTGTGAGCTCCTCCTACCGGCCCCCTTGGGTACGTAGCTCAGGCCTTGGCCTCTGACAATAAACTGTGCCTGAGTCCGAAGACTCCTGCCTCTGGGCACAAGTGTGCACACAGAGTGGTCTGCCCCTGTAAACAAGGTGTGCTAGCTCTGCGCAGAGTGAACTAAACTACCCCTGCAAGCAGGGTGGTCTGGACCGTATTATCATGGTGGTCGGCCAACATCGTCCTTTAGTCAGACGGCATCGCCCAGCTGGTGGCGGTATCTGAATCTGGTATCGACACAGCTATAACCAGGGGCGGTGGGGATGCTAAAGGGTGCCCACATGCCACAACAAGTCTCAACATACAAAACACATACACAACAAGCATTCTCAATGCAAAATACTAACCATATTCTCTTCTTGTATCTTAAGGCTAGTTTGTATTAAATAACTGGTACTATATTCTGTTTTACACTATTTCTGATTGCTGGACTAACTGCTACCTGGCCTTTATCTGTCTATCTGATCATATTTGGATATTTCTCAATGACATAAGATGTACCATCTACTACTGGATACAATCTCAACAGATGTACTACGTATTGCCTGAATATCTACTATTCTGATTGTCGCATGATACGTGATTAATGTACTAGCATGCTTGCTGGAAATTATACTAAAATCGTTCCTGTATGCTGGGTATCGGTTAATAGCCTTTATTCTATTTACTTTCTAAGCTTTACTTCCTGGCTTGCCGAAAGAATAACTTTACATACCTGGTTCCTGAGTACCCGACTGACCAGTGTGATTTCCGTCGGTACTTCTGCTGTTTCTCCCAACTACATTCATATACACGTCAATTAGAACTAAATACATTAATATTCGGGAGAAATTGTCACTTTAGATATATATATTTATCCCAACTTTAACCTTTTGAAAAACGGTCGAAAACTCGTTATTTTTCAGCGGTCCAGAAGGGAGAAATATTCACTTCTCAGCTAGGAACACATAGACATTAATTTAGAGCAATTCTACTTACCTTAGCTCGGTGGCTCGCCGATTCGTCGGCCGTATTTCACGAAACTAAATCCGTAGGAATGCTCTCTGCTGCTAAATTCTTCGGTATCTAGGATTAATTTGAGTTTGGGCAGCGTTTGGCCGCGTAATCGGACGAAAATATATATTCCCTCTTCGGCTTCCTCTGTTTTGCTGCGTTTCCTGGAAATTATATGTATGATTAATGAATTTCAACCGAAGTGGGGCTTATATACTTGGGCCTGAACCTGGGCAACGTGTCACGGAGCCATCGCGGAGGCCTCACCTCCGTGACACGCTGCCATCGCGGAGGGGCTCTGCCTCAGCTCCTCCCGCGATGGTTCGATGGGTTTCTCGTCCGATCTTTTTCCCGGCCTTTCTCTAGCACGTATGACCTTCTAATATGCTTAACCAACGTGTGAATAGGTCGTCTAGGTGCCGGGAATTCTACGGGGTATAACAACGTAAGCTCTATCTTTATGGCGTCGATCATGACGAGTCTCCCATTGTTCCTCATGATTTCAGTTATTCATGTTCATGACTTATCATATTATATTTTATAGAAAGTTTGACCCAATCATCAGTTATAAGCTTTTACTTATGATTTCAGCTATGACAAATCATATGATTCTCTATTTTTTAAACCTTGGGTCATTCTATTCAAATATGATACTCAGCTTATGACTATATATGTCTCAGATTTAGATTTCAGCATGTTGTCCTTACTTTCATGATATACTGATTTATATTTATATGCATGATTTCAATTAACATTTACTCAACATATTTTATTTACCTTATATACTAAGTACATTTCAAGTACTAACCGCATACTCTATGTTGTATCATTTCAAGATATAGGTCCAAGCAATTAGACTTAGTTTCGCCATTAGTCCAGCTCCACCGCAGTCTAGATCAGTTCCCATTATTGGTGAGTCCTCATCTTTCGAGGACATTTAGTTTAGTTATTCGATGATGTTATTACAGTCTCAGACTTTAGCGAGCTAGTTGGGGATGTTTTCCTATTAGCTCATCAGACATTTTAGAGGCTTATCAGATATAATGTAGACTTTCAGCTTTGTCTGGGGTTGATTTCGTTTATGATTGTTATGTCATTCATACTTCTGCTTACTCATGTTTAAGTTATCAGTTTCTGCTTTTATGTATACTCTTTAGTTGTTATGTTCATTCCATGGGTCAACTTGGAGTCATTCGTGCTTCTAGGTCACTTGTCTTGGTCCGAGATTTTCTTTCCGTATGCCGGGGAAAGTACCTCACCCTCACCTTTCTACATTTATTATTATATAAAATTTCCTCGAGTCTCTATAAAACAGAATGAAAAGCCTGGGTTCCCACCTCGGGTCATGACATACCCTGTGCTTGCCCATTGTTTTTTTCCCATTTCTAACCGATGAAAAGTTCTTCCCATTTCCAGATTAAAGTAAACCAAGGGTTGTCCCTGATTTCTAGCAGCTAACATACACCGAACAAACACCACCTGAAACTTTCTGCAACCAACAACAAACACAAAATGCAGATAGTGTAATAAAAATCCTAACCATAAAGAATTAATCAATTCAAGTCCCCGATAATGGCACCAAACACATGATGTCACCAAGAACACATGTTCATTAAGTAATATAGTATGGTGAAGTCCTGATATCATACCCATAAAGACTTGAAAAATTAATTGCTTAGGTTTGAACCTTTATTTCACTATTCAGAAAAGCACAAGTAAAATGGGGAAATAGTTTTTGGAATATTATTCTACTAAACTTGGAATGTAAATTAGACTAAGAAACTAAATTCATTTGCAAAAGAGTTTGTAACTCAAATGAGGATTAAAATCCAAGGAATTGGCACTTTTTCTTAAAATATGTAAAAACTCATAAAACATCATAAGAGTAGGACATCATGCTCATATCATAAATATCGTAACAAAACATAAGGCCCAAGGGTTTCTAAACAATCGTAATACAACTGTAATCATAATCATGAGAGAAACGTTGTATTGAACATAAATTGAGCCAATATAAAAAATCATAAAGATGCATAAATCATGAAGAAATGGGAGATTCTCATAACTGACATACCCCATATGAGCACACATGGAGCCCAACTTGTAACCCTAGCGGGAGGGTCTTCGTACCATACCAAAGGTAGAACCATGAAAGACATGATCACACATGAAAAGGGACATTTGGGCCAGGGGACAGTCACAACGGAGGTCCTAACATATCCTACGGGGGCACGTAATGTATGAGATTCGGGGCAGAACCTAGGCCCCGAACCTACTCGGTGTTAAATACTACTCCCAAAACATATATAGTGCTCATAGAATAATATGCATGAATTCATGGGCTAGTTAAATCATAATAATCATGAATATACTTGTACATACGTGAACTAGCCATGACATAAGGCCCGTGAGTTGGCCAAAACATAATTCATAAATCATAGATTTCATGCATACTTGAAAATCATACGTATAACTTGTAAATCATCAAATCATGATGGGTATTTGAATAAATCCATATTTCAAATCATAAATTATGCTGGGTTTGTAAATATTAGCAATTTAAGTAAGATCATAACCCGATTCATCATAGATCATATGTAATTAGGCTTAATTTTGTAAAAATTGAAATCAATAATTTTGTAATCAAAATAGTTGTAAAATCTAATCAAATTTCATAAAATATGATGTAAATCACAATTTAGAACAACCCATTGGTAAATCATTAAAATTCCACAAGATTGGAGTTAAAACCCCAAGAGATTTTTGATAATTTTTTTATTAATTAATAGAGATTGGGAATGGGTGTGAACGGAAACACCCATTCGTAACCCTACGTACCTGGGTAAGATTATATTTCAAAGTCCCTTGAATTCCGAAGGGAGAATTGATTAAGAAGAGCTTGAGGATAGGCTTGATCTCTCTTAATTCTTCCTAATTGCATGCATGGGAATGACTATGCAAGGGGGACTTAATCCATCTTAGCATGCCCAGAAAAAAATAAAACATAGTTTAGGGTCGTAGAGAATAGGTAGGACGAAAATACCCTCAATAAAATCACCTTGAAAATCTACATTGGTCGATCCCACGAACGTACCTACGAGTCATTGGAGGCTACCACGACTCATGGTACGATTCATCGTTTGCACTGCCCAAGACCTGACTTTGTATTCTAACGACAACTCAATAGGACGAGTTGTGGTCTTTGCTAACGGGTCATAGGATCGACCACTGTTGGCTTCCTAAAATTTTTGAACTTCCCTCACAACGAGCCTCACCACGACTAGTGGTTTCTTTCAACGAGTCGTGGTATCCATCCGTTAAGTCCACATGAAATTTAGCACTCAAAACAATAACTGGCTACCACAGGCCGTAGGAGGACCCATGGCATCCCTAACTACCAAAGTTTCACACCAACCACGATTTCCAACAACGACTCGTGGTTCCCAACCACGAGTTGTGACATTGTTCGTCCTGCAAACTTTTCCCCATTTTTAAGCCAACTTCCATTTTTGATCCCCGGTCTAATCTTACACATTTTCGGGGTGTTACAATATCTTCCCCTTGGGAACATTCATCCTCGAATGTTGTAAACAAGCAGAAAAATAAAGACATGCAATCCTTGCACCCAAATATTGATCATTGAAACCAAAAACTAACGAATTGACTATCTCCGCTTCATACCACATAACTAAACTGATTTCATGATTCACATACACACTTATATACATACAAGAAACTAGAACACATGAACTTGACATGAAAACTACATAGAGTTATAGGGCAGAATTGATACCTCAAGTCACAACTGAGCCGATAGAGAATAAATGTGGGTATTTAACCATCATATCTTCGGCTTCCTATGTAGCTCCTTCAAAATTCTAATTCCTCCATAATACTTTGACTAAAGCTACTTCCTTATTCCATATCCTTCAAACCCGATGATCCAATATTTCCACTGAAACCTCCTCATAGCTAAGGTTATCTTTGACACCAACACTGTCCACTGGAACTATTAGAGCTGGATCTCTGAAACATTTTTTTAGAAGCGATGCATGAAACATAAGATGCACAGAATATAACTCTGAGGGAAAATCCAATTCATACGCCACCTTGCCAACTCTTATCACAATCCGGTAGGCTCCAACATAGCTGGGAATAAGTTTTCCTTTCTTCCCAAACTGCATCACTCCCTTCACGGGAGATACCTTCAGAAACACCCAATCGTCCACCTCGAACTCCAATTCTCTTCTCCTCACATCTGCATAGGTCTTTGGGTGACTCTAAGTGGTTTTCATCCTGTCCCTTATCAACTGGACCTTCACCATAGCCTCATGAACCAAGTCTGGTCCTATCATAGCTGCCTCACCAACTTCAAACCATTTGATGGGCGATCTAAACCTCTGCCCATAAAGAGCCTCGAACAGTGCCATCTGAATGCTAGAGTGATAGCTGTTATTATAAGCAAACTCAATCAGGGGAAAATGATCATCCCATGTACCTTTGAAGTCCATCACACATGCTCGCAATATGTCTTCAAGAGTCTGGATTATCTGCTCCACTTGACCATCCTTTTGCGGATCAAAAGTTGTGCTGAGTTACACCTGAGTCTCTGGCCTTTTTTGGAATGACCACCAAAACTGAGAGGTAAATTGAGTACTTCGGTCTGAAATGATGGACAAGGGTACTCCATGCAATCGAACTAACTCCCGGATATATTGCTTGGCATAATCCTCCACTGAGTCCGTAATCTTGACTGGTAGAAAATGAGTAGCTTTGGTTAGCCTGTCTATCACCACCGAAATATAGTCGTACCATCACGAGTACAAGGTAGCCCTATTATGTAATCCATGTTAATATCTTCCCACTTCAAAGTGGGAATGCTAATATCCTGAAGTAATCCTCTCGGCCTTTGATGCTAAACCTTTACTTGCTGACAGTTCGGGCACTTGGCTACGAATTCTTTAATATCCTTATTCATTCCATTACACCAATAAATCTCCCATAAATCATTATATATCCTGGTGGCACCTGGATTAATAGAATTCCTTGATCCATAAGCCGCATGCAACATCCGGCTCCTCAAGTCATCAACATCTGGAACACATAGGCCACCCTGGTGCCGAAGCACACCATCTCCCCCTTAGGAGAAGACCTACACCATATGACTTCGAACGGTTTCCTTCAATTTCACAAAAATCAGGTCCTCATCTTGTCTAGCTTTCACATTAGTCACCAAGGATGATTCTGATCCATTCTGGACAACAACGTCGCCATCGGTTGAGTCGACCAACCTAACTCCCGACCTTGCGAGCTGATGTACATCTTTCACTAGCTCCTTCTTCTCTTCACCCACATGGGATACACTATCCATTGAGAGTCTACTAAGTGTGTCCGCTACCGCATTAGCCTTACCTGGATGATAAAGGACACTCATATCATAGTCTTTGAGTAGCTCCAACCACCTTCTTTGTCGTAGATTGAGATCCTTCTGCGTGAAAACATATTGTAGGCTCTTGCGGTCCTTAAACACATCCACATGGACCCCATAAAAGTAATGTATCCATATCTTCAATGTGAACACCACCGCAGCCAATTCAAGATCATGATTTGGATAATTCTTCTCACGAACTTTCAATTGTCTAGAGGCATACGCTATCACTTTCCCACGCTGCATCAATACACACTCGAGTCTGATTCTCGAAGCATCACAATAAATGACAAAACCTTCTATACCCTCGGGTAGGATAGACACCGGTGTTGTAGTAAGTCGAGTCTTCAACTCTTGGAAGCTCTTCTCACAAGCCTCTGACCATTGAAACTTCACCTTCTTCTGAGTCAACTTGGTCTAATATGTTGCAATGGATGAAAATCCCTCAACAAATCTTTGATAGTAGACATCTAAACCCAATAAACTCTAAATATCTTAAGGATTCACCGGCCTAGGCCGATTCTTCACTACCTCTATTTTCTGCGAATCAACCTTGATGCCCTCACTTGATACCACATGGCCCAAAAATGCTACCGAGCTCAACCAAAACTCGCATTTGTTGAACTTGGCATACAATTGGTGATCCTTGAGAGTCTGAAGCACTACTCTCAAATGGGCGACATGCTCCTCCGCGCTCCGAGAGTATATAAGGATGTCATTAATGAACACGATGATGAACATATCTAAATATGGTTTGAACACTCTGTTCATCAAGTCCATAAAAGTTGCAGGAGCATTTGTTAGTCCAAAAGACATAACTACAAACTCGTAATGGCCATACCATATCCTAAAAGCTGTCTTCGGGATATTGCACTCCCGATCTCTGAATTGATGATACCCGAACCGGAGATCTATCTTTGAGAAACACTTGGCACCCCTAAGCTGGTCAAACAAATCATCGATCCTGGGTAAAGGATACATGTTCTTGATAGTGACTTTATTCATTTGTCGATTGTCAATGCACGTCTAAAGCGATCCATCCTTCTTTCGGACAATAAAACTGGTGCACCGCGTAGAGACTTGCTTGGTCAAAAGAAGCCCTCATCTAACAGGTCCTTCAAGTGATCCTTCAACTCTTTTAGCTCGATTGGAGCCATCATGTAAGGAGGAACAGATATAGGCTACATGTCGGTAGAAGGTTAATACCAAATTCCATTTCCCTCTCGAGAGGAACACCTGGTAAATCATCTAGGAGTACTTCTGGATACTCACGCACCACCGAAACTAATTGGGTAGTCGGGGTCTCGAACTCAACATACTTAACCCTAACTAGATGATACATTCAACCCTTAGAAATCATCTTTCTAGCCTTAATATAGGAAATGAAATATCCTAAAGTCATGGCCGAACTACCTTTCTACTCCAAGACTAACTCACCTGAAAAACAGAATTCCACTACACGAGTTCTACAATTAACAGAAGCATAACACGCATACAACCAATCCATTCCAAGAACAATTTCAAAGTTATTCATGGCAAACTCTACAAGGTTTGAGGAGGAGACATTTTGCAATATAGTGACGGGGCATCCTCTATACACTCGCCTAGCTACAACCGAATCACCAACAGGAGTAGAAACTGAAAATGGTTTTGGTAGAGTCTCGGGACTAACTCCAAAGATACCAGCAATTTAAGGAGTCACAAAAGATGAGGTAGACCCCGGATCTAGCAATGCATAAACATCAATATGAAAAACTCATAACATACCAGTGACCACGTCCGGGGAGACCTCCTGCTCCTGATGGGATGCTAAAGCATAGAACATGTTCTGGCACTGACTGTCAATTAAACTATTCAAGGCACCCTGTTGAGGGGGATGGGCTGCTGGAGCGGCTGAGCTGGTTGTTGGCATACAGTCTTTGCGGCCCCCAGATATGGCTGAAGGGTAGTCCTTGAGTCTATCTCCGGGTTTGCCACACCCGAAACAAGCATCAAGACCAACTAGGCACCTCCCTGAGTGATTCTTGTCACAATTCGCACAAGTTGGGAGAGTGCGCTCTGTCTGTATGCTACCCTGGCCTCTCGATTCTAGAGCCCTGCTCTGCAATCCCCTCAGAATCTAGATGGTGTACTGGCCGATGATGGTGCTGGAGCAATAGACTTGTGCTGAAATTGTTGACACTGTCCACCCCCTGATATGGCCTGAAAAGTCCCATAATTGTCGGTCCTTGTCCTCTTGGCCTCTCTCTACTTCCGATACACAACTCCATCTGCTGAGCATGCAACACAATTTGGGGAAAATATATATCCCGATGCAACATGGTGATCCTACAATCCTTATCCTGTTAGTCCGCCACTCCATGCACAAATTGGCTCACTCGATCCCTCTAGTCTTTCACCAACTCTGGCGCATACTTGGATAGACAAGTGAACTCTAAAGCGTACTCCTAAACTTATATGTCACCCTGCTTCAGGTTAACAAACTCGGTCGCCTTCAGTTCCCTCATCTCATGAGAGAAGAACCAATCCACAAATGTCGTGTGGAACTTTTCCTAACCTACAGGGTCTGCACCCACTGCCCTAGCATCTCTCCACTACTTGAACCATATATGCACCACCCTTTTTAGTAGATAGGAGGCCAAATCAATGCACTCTCCATTTGTCACCCCCATGACCTGGGTGATCTTTAGAATCTCCTCGAGAATTCATGTGGATCCTCATCCAGCTTGGACCCAAGGAACTTCGGTGGGTTCATCCTCAAGAAATCTCTGATCGGGGTCGCTGCCACATTTCCATTCTGTGGAATATGCGCAATAGCCTGCTGGTTGACCTGAGTGGTCAAGGCCTGTGCCAACATCTAGATAGCTACCCGAAACTCATCATGGGCAACTAGCTCTGGTGCCTGGGGCTCCTGAATAGGAGGGGCTTGCTAATGCCCATGACCATTGCCATCTTCATGGCCTTCACCATTTCCATTTCTTCTTCCGTTCACTCTTTGAGAAGCTATGATGCTGCAATCGTGAATAGCGCGAATTAAAAGGATAGAAAGACTTTTCATCGCACGACATGGATCACGAAAGAAGGGAAATTTTCTAAACCTCTTATAGCCTCTTCTTCATAAGTGTGGCGCGCTTTATACCCATGAAAAATACTCTACTTAACGCGGCTTTTAGACACTATAGGACACTTCAAAACCTATTGCTCTGATACCAAGTTTTTCACGATCTGAACATAGACCCAGATCTTAACACAGGATAAGGAACCCCGAGAGGCCCCAAGTCGACCAATGGCGTGTGCACACATTTAACTTCATTTCATCTTAAGAAAAATACTGAACATGCGACATAGCATAAACATAAACATAACATAATATAGCATGGAATTCAGAAGGTACTAGACATACACATAAGTTGAGTACTACATGTAGTCTGAAAGCCTCTATCGTATAAGAAGGGTTGATGGGAAAACATCCCCAACTAACCCGGCAAAACATAAATAGAAAATCATCATAAATGTCTAGTCATACGACCCTTGGAACATGAGGACTCACCAACAAGCTGATACCAAACTCTGGAAGGGACTAAGGATGGAGATGAGCCCGAGAGTCAAGTCCTGTATCATGAAATGTTATAACATTGAAAGTATGTGGTCAGTACGTGGAATGTACCTAGTATGAAAGGTAAGTAAAACGGACATTTAAAATATGTAAAAACTCATAAAACATCATAAGAGTAGGACATCATGCTCATATCATAAATATCGTAACAAAACATAAGGCCAAAGGATTTCAAAACATTCCTAATACAATTATAATCATAATCATGAGAAAAAAGCTGTATTGAACATAACTTGAGCCAATATGCATAATCATAAAGATGCATAAATCATTAGGAACAGTGGGAGATTCTCATAACCGACATACCCCACATGAGCACACATGGAGCCCGACTTGTAACACTAGTCGGGAGGGTGTTAATACTTTCCCAAAGGTAGAACCATGAAAGACGTGATCACATATTAAAAGGTCCATTTGGGCCAGGGGACAGTCACAAAGGAGGTCCCAACATATCCTACAGTGGTTCATAGTTTATGAGATCCAGAGCAGAACCTAGGCCCCGAACCTACTCGGTGTTAAATACTACTCCCAAAACATATATAGTGCTCATAGAATAATATGCATGAATTCATGGTCTAGTTAAATCATAATAATCATGAACATACTTGTACATATGTGAACTTTCCATGACATAAGGCCCATGAGACGACTAAAACATAATTCATAAATCGTAGGTTTCAAGCATACTTGAAAATTATACGTATAACTTGTAAATCATCAAATCATAATGGGTATTTGAATAAATCCATATTTCAAATTATAAATTATGCTGGGTTTGTAAATATCATCAATTTATGTAAGATCATAACCCGATTCATCATAGATCATATGTAATTAGGCTTAATTTAGTAGAAATTGAAATCAATAATTTTATAATCAAAATAGTTGTAAAATCTAATCAAAATTCATAAAATATGATGTAAATCACGATTTATAACAACCCATTGGTAAATCATTAAAATTTCACAAGATTGGAGTTAAAACCCCAAGAGATTTTTGATAATTTTTTCATTAATTAATAGAGATTGGGAATGGGTGTGGACAGAAACACCCATTCATAGCCCTACATACTTGGGTAAGATTAGATTTCAAAGTTCCTTGAATCACCAAGGGAGAATTGATGAAGAATAGCTTGAGGATAGGCTTGATCTCTCATATTCTCCTCATTTTTCATGCATGGGAATGAATATGCAAGGGGGACTTAACCTATCTTAAAATGACCAAAAAATAACATAAAATGACGTAGTTTAGGGCCCTAGACCATAGGAAAGATGAAATAACCCTTAATGAAATCACCCTGAAAATCTGCACTAGTCGATTCCACGGATGTACCAACAATTCATTGGAGGCTACCACGACTCGTGGTACGATCTGTCATCTGCACTGCCCAAGACCTAACTTCGGATTCTAGCCATGACTCAACAGGACGAGTCATGATCTCTTCTAACGGGTCGTAGGATGGACCCTTGTTAGCTTCTTAAAATTTCTGAACTTCCCTCACAATGAGCCTCACCATGACTCGTGGTTGCTTCGAACAAGTCGTGGTATCCATCCATTAAGTCCACTGAAAATTTAGCACTCCAAAACAATGACTAGCTACCACAGGTCGTTACATCCTACTATGGGTTGTAGGATGACCCGTGGTATCCCTAACTGTCAAAGTCTCGCACCAACCATGATTGCCAACAAGGACTCATGTTTCCCAACCAGGAGTCATGACATCTTCCGTCCTAAACACTTTTCCCCAATTTTAAGCCAACTTCCATTTTTGATTTGTGGTTAAATCTTAGGCACTCTCAGGGTTTATACCTCAACAACAAGATAAACTCTTGAACTATAGAAAAAGATAATTAAAACCTATTCGATGCTTCCTTTTAATCCTCATTTGTTCGCTCCCCTGAGTTCAACCAACGACCCAACAGATAATATTCATAAGGTGATCAATCTAACGAATAAGCATGAAATCAAGTAAGCATAAACAATCTTAGAAAGAAGAATTGAAAGTCTAGCACAAACAAATATTCAAACTACAAACATTAACAATGGACAAAACCCTAGAATAGGAGTTTAGCCACTGATGTTCAAGTGCAAAACTAAAGTATTCATAATTCGAATTAACAAAGATAAAAGTAAAGAAGAAAAACCTAGAAGAAAATGAACTTCTTGTATCTCCCCCAAAAGATTGCGTATAGTCAATCTATCTATTTAAAGATGCCTAACAATGCCCTAAACAAGGTATTTATAAGCGAGGTGATAATTGACTCTTTTTTCCTCAAGTAATTCAGCTTTTGAACTTGGAAAAATCTATCCCAGACAAGACCTGGCGTGCCGCACCGTTCATCTCCCCAAACATGGCTTAAATTTCCTCTGAAGTTGAGCCTCTGTCACACCACACTAGCCATTTCTCCAAGGTGTTAGTCAAAATTATGCACTTTCGGAACCTGGTGCGCCACTTCTGCCACTACACCAGAGTGTTAGAAAATTTCCCATGTTTGGAACCTCTCTAGCACGCCGCTTCACTCAATTCACTAAGGTGTTGATCAAAATTCTTCTGAATTTTGAGGTCTGACATGCCACGCCAGCATAACACCAACCTGAGCATAATTTTCTCTGAAGTTTGGTGGCTGGCGCAGTACTCGAGCTATCTTACCAGGCCAATTTTCTCGAGTTCTTCATTCTTCACATCTTGGATCATTTTTTAGTCTTTTTCCATGTGTTACCTACTAAAATTAACTAAAGGCACGTGTTAGCTCATTTAACACACACATTATGAAATCATTTATTTCATAAGTATAATCATCTCAAAACATGGTAAAAGATGGGTAAAAGTATGGAAAATGGGCATAAAAATATGCCCAACATCAAAGAACTTCCTATGGAAGCTTATGATTTGGACACTGTTTTTGTTTCTTTTAAAATCTGAGCCAAATCTCAAGCAGAGCTTCCACCACTGTCTGTCTAAAAAATTTTATCTCATCCCTTATTTGAATCATTCATGAGGGTGGGAAAAGCCTCTCCAAGAAAGTTTAGTCAACTCTGCCCAAGTCATAATAGATTCATCTGGAAGCTCATTTAGCCACAGTGTAGCTTCCTCAGTTAGTGAGAAAGGGAATAGCCTAAGCCTAATAGCGTCTTGTGTCACCCTTTGGTAGTCTATACATATTGCATATTCCAGTAAAATTGATTAAGTGTTGGTTGGGATTTTATCCGTTTAGTCCTTTAAATAGCCCTTTCATGTTTAGCAACTGAATTGTAGTACTGGTGATGTCAAATTTAGCATTAGCTGCTAGCGTGGGGGTGAACTATTGTTCCGGTGAAGCCAAGCTCATCTAGATCAATATTCTCTCCGTAAATATCATTTCTCCTAGCCTGCTGCTGTTGTTGAGTCCTTTCATCTCTTTGTAAGGCTTCAGTTCGCAAAAAAGGTCGAGCGACCGGCCTTGGTCTACCATATCCTTTGAAGGCTCAAGAACAAAAAAAAAACAAAAATGTAACTCACGAAATAAATACTACACATAAAACTTATACACCAATTAACTATTTCTTAATCGTATTCCCCAGCAACGGTGCCAAAATTTGATCATGTGTAAATTACACGTCACAATTAAAGTATAAAGCAATCATTGTCAAATATAGTTACCTAAAATAGGTTGGGATCAACCCCACAGGGAATAGAGAAGAAACAATATATTAATGATTAATAAACTAACTTGCAATCAATATTTCAGAAGGGGGGTTTGCAAAAAAAGAGAAGAAAATTAGGCTAACAATACTAAGTTGTGTATCAAATTATCAATACAAAACTAGAATTGTGTTCCCCATGATTTCATAACTCAAAAGGCTTTTACTAGTGATCTATCCTGGTGAATTTTGTGTATGACTAGCGATTAAGTTCATCTAACATCTCTCGAGCTACATAGATGAATTTTACTTATCTCCTTTCGTACTCAAAGTGTATATATTTTTCCCTCGCCATAAGTATTGAGTAAGTATCCTTGATTAGAGCTCGAGTTAACTTATATGAGGGTTAATAGCCTCAAATTGTCATTGTTATTCTCTTTTCCTAACTTCAACCTCTTTGGTCGGGCAAGTTGATGTTATGAGCACGTTTTAACATTTGCAGCTGCTAAAACTAATTAAAACAAAGAGAATAATAATCCACCCAATTCACCATTCAAGAATCACTATTTTACTATGCCTACTTGGTTCCTACAATTCTAGCTTAAGAGATTTAGCCGCTCATGTTTACGAGGAGAAAAATAAAAGATGTAGAAGAATTCATAATGAAATACTTATGATAATGTAATCTTGTTAACAAAATCTCCAAAGCTATATTGAGTCACAAGAACTTGAAGAATTTCCAACAAATACTCTACTAAGCTATTACACAAATTCATAAAGTATTAATTGTGCAACACTATGAATTGTACTTCTCTACATCATACCTAACACACCCAATACATAGGAATAAAGGGTATTTATAATAGTAGATTTAGCCTTCGTTGTTCCTATTTGGATTAGAATTGGGTTTTGTAGCTTCGGTTCCCAATCGAACTGGGATTGAAATCTTTCATGCCTAGACACTCGTAGCATGCTGCGCCGCTCATAGCATCACCTAGCCTAGTTCATCGCGCTGCTCAAGGCAGAGGTAAGGCTTGTATGGCGGGCAGGCTATAGCACAACTATGCCTGTGCAATGCAAACTTCTATCGTACTTGTCTCGTCAACCCTGTTTTGTCATTCTTACTCTTTTCAGCCACAATTAAGCCCAAATTCAGCAGTTTAAGCCCTAAAAGCATCAATCATGTGGGTTAGATGTTTTTTTGACAAATATATCATAAAATAGAAGAAAACACACACATTTTTTTCTCAAAACATAGCTAAGTATGGGCAAAATATGGCTAATAAATACATAAATATGCCACTCACTAGAGGTGATCCATGATAGGTGAATGGTGTAGAAGTCAAGAAAAAAGGATCAACGGTAGTGTGGTGGAAGATAACAGTACCAGGCTACTCACATTTGGTAAGATGTCTGAGTACGAACCAGAAGGTGGTTGAGTGAAGTAGAAGAGTAGAAGGATGGAGTTTTATAACCTCCAAAAAAAGGTGGACGTGAATGAGAATACATTGAGTTGAGGGACTATGTCATGCCACAATATTAGATAAGACGTTACTCGGGAGGCAACTTGAGATTTTTATCTATAATGTGTAATGCCCTGGAACATCAAAATCTAATTCTAGAACATAAATAAGAAAATCTGAAAAATTACAAAAATGTTGTGGGATGACCCACCTGACAAGTCATCAAGTAACCTCACGTCTCGTTAGGTGGGCCATGAGGAGAAGACTGGTTAATCTAAAGGAGGGACGCAGTGTACCTAACGCCGGATGTCACGGGTCGTGGTCACTAACCATGACCCATTAAGTCATTCGTGGTTAGGCTAGAGTTAGGAATATTTTTAGTTGACGAATGTACTTGACGAGTTGGTGAAACAAGTCATCACCTGTGGCAACGACTCGTTAAGTGACTCGTTACCTAGATTAGAGTTAAATCTTCAGCAGTGAACCAGTGTGGTCCACGACTGGTGATCACGAGTCGTGGTCAGTGACCATGACTCGCTAGGTCCCTCGTGGTTGCCTACTGAGGATCCCAGGCAGTGTACCTGACGGGAGTGACCACGAGTTGTGGTCAGTCACCATCACCCGTTAGGACACCTGACAGTAATTCCTGGCGAACTTCTAGGACTATTTACTAATTTTCTATTCTTCTACGCTCTCAACCACGTTGTTTTAAGTATAAATTCAGACCTTTTAGTGGGGTTAGATGGTACCAATACTAATTCCTCACTCAAGCACTCAGAAAATAGACCGTAAGTTCTCTCAGGAATTCTCAAAGCAAGAACTAGGGCAGCCTTCTTCTCCTCAATTTCTCAAGATTTTCGTGGGTTCTTCACCAGGTATATGGGGTTTTAGAAAGGGGATTGTTCTTCCCTTGTGTCCCCAAAATCCTTCTCGATTTTCTCTATCAGTTTTAAGCCCTAAGATTTTTAGTATGAAAAGGATTCATGTTTATTTTTGTTGATTTCACTTGGAATGATGTTTATGTATATTGTTGATATGATCCCTATAAATTGCATATTAAATTGTTAGTGTTTATATGAAAGTGAATCTAAGCCCTAACTTTCGAGTTATGATTTTGTTTATTAAATTCCCTCTAGTGAATGAAGACTGCTTTGGGCTGAACTTTCTATAATTTCCTATATATATGTTGAGTAAATATTCTATCAATGAGGATGACTTTAGCTCTGTTGAATGAAATTCCTAAAATTCTCAAAATTGTTCTATATTAGGAAATTCCCGTACTGTTGGGATAAGTTGAGTTCTCTATTTGCTGCTAGTAGTTCAGACCATTTAGAATGTAGAGTCTCTTCAAAATATTTAAGAAAATTATCAACTGATCAATTTGACTTTAGTCTTATTTTGAGGTGTCAGCGGTTCCTTTCAGTTATCAGAAGCAGACCCAGATTATAGTTTTTGGTCCATTAGGTGGTTATGACATTCTAGTATATAGCTCTGACTAGCCCTAGGACCTCCGTTCAGTTACAATATGTTCTTAGAAGGTTACAACGCTTCCATACAAGCAGCTCTAACTAGTCTATAACCCAATTTCAGAATCTTGTCCGATAAGATTCTCAGGGTACATGAAGTTATACCCAATTTTCGAGCTATATGCTTAGTAGTTTAGTTTAGGTTTTTCAGTGGGAGTAGAACTTAGCACCGAGCAGGTCGGGGTTATTGCACACCCTGGTTCCCAGAACTATGTTTCCAGCATAGGTTACAGTTATAGATTATTGGCTTGATTGGCCCCAGACATTTGTGATCACCCAGTTGATGTCTTTATACCTTGGCAAGGTATATTGGTTCCTACCAGTGGGGTGTATACATCAGACTCCATATCTAGCTCACGTGGTTATATATTTTTATAGACTCTCCCACTAGTCAGTCCAGTCCAATATCCGAATAAGCAGCTCAGTTCAATACAGTACCTCAGATTCAGTGTTTCAGACTTAGGGCATGTCCTTGACCATCAAACAGGGTCATCTTGACCATTTCAGATTATATCAGTAGTTTAGTTCAGCTTACATTTTGGTCATTGCGTGTCATTTTAGTTCATACTTTATATTCAGTTACGTTCCTCCCACTTACTCAGTACATTCAGAGTATTGACTCATACTTTTATGTTGTATCGTTTTGATGATACAACTGTAGGTTCTCAGACTCAGCACCGTTAGTTTCTATAGTTTAGATTCTCCGTCGCTGTAGTTGAAGTGTGAGGCCTCATCATCCAAGGGCACTATTTTCCATCTTCCAGTCATGTATTAGTTTCAGTTAGACTTAGAGTTAGCTGGGAGCATGTCCCAGCAACTCCTCTATTAGATGGCTTTCAGACAGAAATGATTTTCAAATTTATCAGTATTATTTAATTATTTGAACTTTATGTTTTCAGACTTGTCTCTGTTAAATATTTTATGATACTTTTTCAAAGTTCTGCTATGCTTGTTTACTCAGAATGCTAGTAACTGATAGACCAAGGGTTGACTTGGGGTCACTTGTGGATTCAAGTATCGTATTATGCCCAGGGTGTAGGCTCGAGGCATGACAAACTTGGTATAACATCCCTAGGGTTAGAGTGTCATTGGAAAGTCTGAAAGACGCATCGAGTAGAGTCCTCTTCATGGGTGTGAAGTGTGCCACACTTATGACGAAGAGGCTAGGAGATGTTATTAGGAAAATTTCCTTTTGCTCATATTCTTTATTGTGCGTTAAAGTTGAAATTCCAGAAATGCCCTTCTAATTCGTGCTTTGTGTCGTTTCAGTGAACCATGCCTCCTAGATGTTGTAATAGAATAAGGGTTGCTAATGTTAACAGACCTGTCGCATAAGCCCCGGTAGCTCCTAAGGATGAATCCATATCCACCGCCGAATTCAGGGCATCCATTCAATTGCTAGCTCAAACAGTCACCAACAAGGTGAACCAGCAGGTGGTTCTAGTAGCCACAAATGGGTCTGCAGCTACTGCTCGGGTGCAGGATTTTACCCGGACAAACCCTCCACATTTTCATGGAACGAAGGTGGGAGAGGACCAACAAGGGTTTGTGGATGAGATTACAAAAGTCACCCAAATTATGGGTGTCAGTTCCTCTGAAAGTGCTGATTTGGCTGCTTACCAGCTGAAAGGAGTAGCCCAAGTCTGGGATGACTAGTGGAAGGAAGGAAGGCCAACGGAAGCAGGACCAGTGGAGTGGGAAGAATTCCACACAGCTTTTCTGGATAGTTTTTTCCCCCGGGAGCTGAGGGAGGCTAATATGGCAGAATTTATGAATTTGTGTCAGGGCAATAGAACAGTGGAGGAATATGCTCTAGAGTTTACCAGACTATCAAAGTATGCTCTGAAGATGGTATCCATGCCAAGGGCTCACATGTTGAAGTTTGTAAATGGAGTATCTAATCTAGTCCTCAAGGAAAGCAGGATAGCGATGCTGATAAAGGACATGGATCTCTCTAGCCTTATTGTTTATGCTCAGCAGATTGAGGCTGAGAAGTTGAACGACATAGAGCGTAAGAACAAGTGGGCAAGAACTAGTCATTTAGATTTTTGCCACCATAGATCTATAAGTGGTAGCCTCCCATAGCAGCAACAACAACAACAACAACAGCAATAGAAGAGGGCCCCAGCACTTAGCTCATCTAGCGCCCCAACCTTTCGGTCTCACTAGGATCGGAGGGGTGGGTCATCTAGCACTCAGTCTCAATCGCATAGTATAGGGAACAGGTATCCATATTGCCCCAAGTGCGGCAAGAATCATCCTTGAGAGTGTCTACAGGGAAGAGAGGGCTATTTTAGATGTGGACAGCTTGGGCACCGACTCAGAGAGTGCCTGTCAGCAGGGCGAGCGAGATCACAATCCACTACCTCAGTAGCTCCAGCAGGCCGACCAGCTTAGCAGGCCAACTCATCAGGTACAGATGGCGGTCAGCGCCATAATCATTTCTATGCTCTATCTCCTTGTCAGGATCAGGAAAGCTCACCTGACGTAGTTACTGGTATGTTACATCTCTTCTATCTAGATATATATTCCCTCTTATATCCAGGAGCTACTCTTTCGTTCGTGACTCCAAACATAATAGTTCAGTTCAATATAAGTTCAGAGGTCCTCTCAGAACCATTCTTAGTCTCTACCCCAATTGGTGAGTCAGTTAGAGCCAACCAGGTGAATAGAAATTGCCCAGTCACAGTCCTGAACAAAGTAATTCCAGCTGATCTTGTAGAGCTAGACATGGTCGACTTCAACCTTATTCTCGGCATGGATTGGATACACTCCTACTATGCCTCAGTTGATTGTAGAACTAGAGTTCTCAAATTCCAATTTCCAAATGAGCCAGTATTAGAATGGACGGGCAGTAGTTCAACACCTAAGGGTAGGTTTATTTGTTACCTTAAGGCCCAGAAACTCATTTCCAAGGGATGTATTTATCATCTGGTTCAGGTGAAGAATTCAAACTTTGAGACCCCAACCATTAAGAGATTTATCCGCTCATGTTTATGAGGAGAAAAATAAAAGATGTACAAGAATTCATAATGAAATACTTATGATAATGTAAACTTGTTAACAAAATCTCCAAAGCTATATTGAATCACAAGAACTTGAAGAATTTCCAACAAATACTCAACTAAGCTATTACAAAAATTGATAAAGTATTAATTGTGCAACACTATGAATTGTACTTCTCTATATCATACCTGACACATCTACTACATAGAAATAAAGGGTATTTATAATAGTAGATTTAGCCTTCGTTGTTCCTTTTTGGATAAGAATTGGGTTTTGCAGCTTCTGTTCCCAATCGAACTGGGATTGAAATCTTCCACGCCTAGACACTCGTAGCATGCTGCACCGCTCATAGCATCACCTAGCCTGGTTCATCGCACTGCTCAAGGCAGAGGTAAGGCCTACACGGCGGGCAGGCCATAGCACAACTATGCCTGTGCAATGCAAACTTCTATTGTACTTGTCTCGTCAACCCTATTTTGTCATTCTTACTCTTTCTAGCCAAAATTGAGCTCAAATTCAGCACTTTAAGTCCTAAAAGAATCTAATCATGTGGGTTAGATTTTCTTTTGACAAATATATCATAAAATACAAGAAAACACACAATTTTTTCTCAAAACTTAGCTAAGAATGGGCAAAATATGGCTAATAAATATGTAAATATGCCATTCATTAGAGGTGATCCATGATAGGTGTATGGTGTAAAAGTCAAGAAAAAAGGACCAATGGTAGTGTGATGGAGGATAACAGTACCAGGCTACTCACATTTGGTAAGATGTCCGAGTACGAACCAAAAGGTGGTTGAGTGAAGTAGAAGCGCAGAAGGATGGAGTTCTATAAACTCCAAAAAAAGGAGGAATTGAATGAGAATACATTGAGTTGAGGGACTACGTCATGCCACAATATTAGATCAGACGTTACTCGGGAGGCAACTCGAGGTTTTAATCTATAATGTGTAATGCCCTGGAACCTCAAAATCTAATTCCAAGACTTAAATAAGATAATCTGGAGAACTGCAGAAATGTTGTGGGATGGCCCACCTGAAGAGTTGTCAAGTAACCTCATGACTCGTTAGGTGAGCCCTGACAAGAAGACTGGTTAATGTAAAGGAGGGAGGCAGTGTACCTAACGCCGGACATCACGAGTCATTGTCACTGACCACGACTCGTTAAGTTACTCGTGGTCGAGCTTGAGTTGGAAATATTTTGAGTTGACCAGTGTACTTGATGAGTGGGTGAAATGAGTCATTGTTGTGGCAATGATTCGTTATGTGACTCGTTATCTAGCCTAGAGTGAAATCTTTAGCAGTGAACCAGTGTGGTCCACGAATGGTGATCACGAGTCATGGTCAGTGACCACAACTTATTAGGTCCCTCGTGGTAGCCTACTGAGGATCCCAGGAAGTGTACCTAATAGGAGTGACCACGAGTCGTGGTCAGTCACCACGACCTGTTAGGTCACCCATTAGGGACACTTGACAGTTTCTCCGAGCAAACTTCTAAGGACTATTTAGTAATTTCCTATTCTCCTAAGCTCTCAACCACGTCATTTTAAGCGTAAATTCAGACCTTTTAATGGGGTTAGACGGTTCCAATACTCATTCCTCACTCAAGCACTTAGAAAATAGATCATAAGTTCTCTTAGGAATTCTCAGAGCATTAACTAGGGCAACCTTCTTCTCCTCAATTTCTCAAGATTTTCGCAGGTTCTTCACAAGGTTTGTGGGGTTTTAGCAAGGGGATTGTTATTTCCTTGTGTCCCCAATCCTCCTCGATTTTCTCTATCAGTTTTGAACCCTGAGTTTTTAAGTATGAAAAGGATTCATGTTTATTTTCGTTGATTTCACTTGAAACAACGTTCATGTATATTGTTTATGTGATCCCATAAATTCCATATTGAATTGTCATGTTTTATATAAAAGTGAATTTAAGCCCTAACTTTCGAGTTCTGTTTTTACTTATTAAATTTCCTCTAGTGAATGAAAAATGATTTGGGCTGAACCTTCTACAATTTCCTATATGTATATGTGGAGTAAATATTCTATCAATGAGGATGCCTATAGATATGTTGAATGAAATTCCGAAAATTCTCAAAATTGCTCTATATTATGAAATTCTCGTACTGTTGGGATAAGTTGAGTTCTCTATTAGCTGCTAGTAGTTCAGACCAGTTAGAATGTAGAGTCTCTTTAGAATCTTTCAGAAAATTGTCAACTGATCAGTTTGACTTCTGTCTTATTTGGAGGTGTCAGTGGTTCCTCTTTGTTATAGAATCAGACCCAGATTATAGTTTTTGGTCCATTAGGCGGTCATGACATTCTAATATATAGATCTGACTAGTGCCAGGACCCCAGTGCAGTTACAGCTTGTTCTTAGATGGTTAAGATGCTTCCAGACAAGCAACTCTGACCAGTCTAGTACCCATTTTCAGAATTTGGTCCGATAAGATTCTCAAGGTACTTGCAGTTATATGTCCCTGGCTTGTCTTGGACCCCAGTTTTAAGCAATCAGCTTAGTAGTTCAGTTTAGGTTTTCTAATGGGAGTATAACTTAGAACCAAGCTAGCTAGGGTTCCAGTGCACCACGTTCCCAGAACTACGTTGCCAGCGTAGGTTACAGTTACAGATTATTGGCCCGATTGCCCCTAGACTTTTCTGATCACCCAGTTCATACCTTTATACCCTAGCAAGGTATATTGGGTCCTACCAGTGGGGTGTATACATTGGACTCCACGTCTAGCTCACGTGGTTATATGTCAGTTATAGAGTCTCCCACTAGTTGGTCCAGTCCAGTATCTGAATAAGCAGCTTAGTTCAGTACAATATCTTAGATTTAGTGTTTTATACTTAGGGCATGTCCTTGAACATTAGACAGCGTCATATTTTACCATTTCAGATTATATCAATAGTTCAGTTCAGCTTACCTGTTGGTCATTGCGTGTAATTTCAGTTCAGACTTTACATTCAGTTATGTTCCTCCCACTTACTCAGTACATTCAATGTATTGATGCATACTTTTATGCTTTATTGTTTCATGATACAGCTACAGGTTCTCAGACTAAGCACCGTTAGTTGTCGCAGTTCAGATTCTCCATCACAATAGTTTAAGTGTGGGTCCTCATCATCCGAGGGCACTATTTTCCTTCTTTCAGTCATGTATTAGTTTCAGTTAAACTTAGAGTTAGCTGGGAACTTGTCACAACAACTCCTCTATTAGATGGCTTTCAGACAGACATGATTTTCAGATTTATCAATATTATTCAATTGTTTGAACTTTATGTTTTCATACTTGTCTCTCTTAAGTATTTTGTGATATTGTTTCAAAGTCCTGCTTTGCTTGTTTACTCAGAATGCTAGTAACTGATAGACCAAGGGTTGACTTGGGGTCACTTGTGGCTTCAAGTACCATGTTACGCCCAGGGTGTAGGGTCGGGGCGTGACATAATGTTTCCGTGTGTAAAATTTGAACTATCACATCGTGGATGGTGACACCACAGTGTAAATTAACAGGTCCAACCTAGGACTTGTAAAAACACACTACCGCATCACGATAGTGTGTTTGGAAGCTAGTTTGATATGTTTCTTTATGTTTTTAGCCTAAAAAATAAAAAAATAAACATAAATTTATTTTAAGAAAAAGGGGAGGTGTTTTGTTCTCCTAAATTATAAACTTCCACTTCTTTGTTACCAGTCCCCCACATCTTCAACTCCCTCAATCCATTCCCCTCATCTTTTTATACTTCATCCTCTCTCATTTTTCTTTCGTCTATTCTACCTTAATCATTCTCCTTTCCTAAACTCCATTGTCAAGCTTCAAGATTCAAGGTGTGTAATTCTTGCTTATTTTTACATATTTCAAGCATGTGGATAGATGTAATATCGGTTTCATTGCAATACCATGACAAACTCCATACCCATGTGATTACCTAAAGCAAAAGTTAATATGAATGCACATGTCAATGTTAATGAGATTTCAAAGGAATTAACTAGATAGCATTATTGTGAATTTAATGAATGAAATAGCTAATTGTCATTGTTGGGTCGTTTAATTGGGTTGTTAGTTTGATCTTTCTTAGTAAAATTCCTTGAAAATGGATTTAAGTTCTTCATTCCCATGAGGTGTTTGATAAAATATAAAAGTAAATGTTTTTTGAAAATCAAGGCTTGCATTAAGTGTAGGGTAATCTAATCACTTTATGCATTCAGGCTCTCTCCTTCTCATATCTGCATAGGATTTATGATTGTTCTGAGTTGTTTTTAGCCTCTCTCTAATAATTTGAACCTTATCCGTAGCCTTATGAACTGAATCCTCCCTACCAACGTAGGCTTGCCTACCTCAAACAATCCAATAGGTGATCTACCTCTCTGCCCATAAAGAGCCTCAAATAAAACCATCTGAATGTTGGAGCGATAATTGTTATTGTAGGAAAACTCAATAAGAGGCAAGTGGTCATCCTAATTACCCTTAAAATCAATCACGCAAGCTATCAACATGTCCTCTAAAGTCTGAATGGTCCACTCGACCTGAACATTAGTCTACGGATGAAAACCTGTGCTAAACATAACCTGAGTACCAAGGCCCTTATGAAACAACTTCCAAAACTGAGAAGTGAACTGAGTACCCATATCAGAGATGATAGGGAAAGAGACTCCATGCAACTTAACTAACTTGAAATGTAAAGTCTAGCATAATCCTCGGTCAAATCTGTAGTATTAACTGGCTGGAAATGTGTTGACTTAGTCATCCAGTCTACAATCACCCATACACAATCATGTTGTCTATGCGTACAAGGTAAAATTGTAATGAAATCCATGTTTATCTCTTTCCACAACAAGTAGGAATACGGATATCCTAAATCATACCACCCTATCTCTGATGCTCAACCTTAACCTATTGGAAATTTGGACACAGCCACAAATTCTATAATATCCTTCTTCATGCTGTTCCACCAACAAATTTCTCATAGATCACGGTACATCTTGGTAGCACATGGTTGGATAGAATATCGAGAGTTGTGAGCCTCTGTCAACATCTTCTCTCTCAAGTCATCCACATTCAAAACACATAGTCGGCCCTAATATCAAAGTACATTATCTCCCACTTGGGTGAAAACCTCCACTTTCTGATTCCGGACTGCTTCCATCGACTTAACCAATATAGGATCCTCATCTTGTTTATCTTAAATTCTATCACCGACAAAGATTTAAAATCTTTCTAAACAATGAGACCACCATCTATTGAATCTGCAAGGCAAACCCCTAAGAGAGCAAGGCTATGAACATCTCTAATCAACTCCTTATTTCCCTCTTCCCCATGAGTTACGCTACCTATGGACAACCTGCTAAGAGCTTCAGCCACTACATTGGCTATATGATAACACTCAAACTCACACTTCCTGACAAAGTATGAAGTGGTCATTATCAATACAAAAAACCCAACTAAAAGATTAGGGTGGAACCCATAGGGAATAGGGTAAGATCTAGACTAATACTGGTAATTGAACTTGTTGGTGAGTTATCTACAAATTGGGAGTTTTAAATAAAACAAGATTAAAACAATATTATATTTGTAATTTAAATCTAGATACACAAACAACTAGGGCAAGTGTTCCCATGTTTTCCTCATGGGTTCATAACTACTTCGGGTATACACAAGTGATCATTCCCAATTCTTACTTGTCGAACTGATAACTAGGGGTTCATCCAAATGACCGGTTCATCCCTATTGGATGACTATACTCAATCGCCGGATCAGGTCTCATGATCGATTTAAAACTAACCATTATTAATATATTTCAAATTTAACTATCCAGCGATCACAACTCAAGTTAATGCAATGATCGTAAAGACCAAGGCTTTGTTGTAATTCTCTTTTCCTAATCTCTACCTCTCTAGGTTCAAGTAAGTAAAGAATTTTGGCAGGTCCTAATGTTGTACACCGTTAAGAAACATTTAAAGATGAAGAAAATACAATACAGGCGTTTAGCATTGGTTTTGAATCACTTTTGTGCAACCCTACTTTGTTAATCCACCATGGTTCCCACAACTACTAGTTGTGGAGGTTTTAGCCTCTCATGGTTGTGAGATTACAATTTTCATTCATAGAAAAACACATAATTAAATCCTTACAGCAACAATTAGAAGAAAATAAGATTTGAATATCACAGAACAATCTCAAGATCAATGTAGGAAATTAAGAATTTGATCCCAAGAATTGCTCCTCAAAACTTGATAAAAATTCTCAAAAATTCTTCTTCACTTGTCTACTAATTATATTCTATCCGCCTCTAACTAAAATAAAACACAAAAGCAATTTATACAGACATTAGAAACCTTTTCCTAAGCTAACCGGGAATTTTTCATATCTGGTGCCGACTGTGTCATGACTGGACCTATGGCCCGTACCAGGATTGTATAGGTCGTACTTGCTTCTCGTAAGTCCTTGGCTGCTGCAAATTTGGCTAAGTATTGGTAGGAGGGTATGACTCTTACCTCAATCCTATGAGTGGTGTAATTCTTCCGTGGTTTGGACCTGAGAACTCTGACATCTTCTGAGATTCTCCATGAGTCTCGTGGTACGATCGTACCTTCTTCCTACAACTCGTACTGTCTATTGTGTCTGAAGTTCTGTCAAGTATTGAAGATTCTTCTGAAGTTCACCACGGCTCATGGCACGATTCTTATATTGAAGATACGATTCGTGAATCCATCCATACTAAGAGTCTGCCTTTGTGTAATTTTTCTCTGAACAATTCCACGACTCCAGTTACGGCTCGTAACACCTTGGTAAGGCTTGTACAGAGAGTCATATGTTGCCTTCCTCTTACTTCAGCCTTCTGACTTTCATCAAGCTAGGTTCTCAATACGCCTCGTACAATCAAGGTACAACTCATACTGAGACTTGTACTTTGGCTGATTTTCTGGATTTTTAGGCTTCTTTTGCACATCTTTGCTCCAACACTTATTTTTCCTCAAATCAAAGTAAAAGTGCCTCATATCCATATAAACATACATTAGTCCATGCTATTTTCTTAGTTTTCAGCGTCGAAAGTGTTGTAAACATACAACACATCAACACCCTCAACTTAAGACATTTGCATGTCCTCAAGCAAAGAAAATAAAAACTAAACACGATGTTTAACTAGAAAATTAACCTAGGATACTACAACCAACATCAATCAAAATTTGCACTATTAACTCAAAAAGCATTTAACCCATTTCCTGTCAACCAAATCAGCACATGCATTACAAGCAACCAGAAAACATAATAAACGGGGATCAAGACATGTCATCTAGTTATTAAAAGATAGTCAAGTCATCACCAATGCTTTTTACACATACCACTGGTAGATTTAAACATAAACCATGTACCCTCAAAGAAAATGAAGTCCCCCGATCACTGATATAGGAAAATATATAACATAGGACTAAACAAGAAAGACTCTCACTCTCACAAAGAAGTTACAAATACTACATATCAGATATCATAGGCTTGCCCTTATTTTCTCTACTTCAGTTTGTCGGATGGTCAAGCTAGGATCACTATAGGACTTTCTTTGTCTTGTAATGTAGCCTTTTGGGCTAGGTAGGATAGATATGGGATCTTATGAAGTGACTAAATCCTTCCTTGGCACTACATACATGTGGATCCATTTTTTTTTCTTCACTTTTTCACCTTTTGTTTTTTGCTTTTTTCACCTTTTCCCTCCCTTTTCACCCTTTTTATACATTTGTATAAGTGTGGTGTGTTTTTTCAAACTTTTCATGCATCATTCACTTTTTTTATTTTCTTTTTCAGTTTTTGTTTTTGATCTCGAGCAAAATAGCATGCCCGAGTGATGCTTTATAACTCAATTTAGTCTTGTTTATCTACTTATTTATATACATTTTCATGTGATTTTACATAAATGTGAATATATGTACTAACCAACATGATTAGTTCTTGTTTTTGTAGGTTCAAGATGAATTTGAGGGACTAATCCATGAGTTGGTGAAGTGGAGGCATGGAATCGGAATTAAAACGCGAACGTCGGCAAGGAGGAAGCGCGAAACAGCCCACCTGTGCATTGGCAATGTGCCACAGCAGGCAGGCTGCATGACCAAGGTCGTGACACGCCACCTGGCGTGCTGCACAAGCAGCGTGACGCGCTGTCAATGCGGCAAGGGGCTGCCTGGCGACGGTTTTGTGAGTTTCCAGTGTGCATTCGCGTTACCTCCGTGTCATGGAGGCAGTGCTCCGCGATACACTCCGTGACACGGAGCCATTCCACGACAGGCATAATTTTGTACAATTCTCATTTACTATAAATAGGTCCCTTAGCTCCTAAAATCATTGGGTCATGATTTTATTCTTAAAAACCACCTAGGAGTGAAGGGACAAGTGGCAGAACTCACCTAGGGTTCATCAATTTCATCTTCTCATCTACCAATTCTTGTAAGTATGTTACTTTAACAATGTTTTCTTGTAATTTTATGAACTTGAATGGCTAGAACCCTTCCTCTAGGGTTGAAGCCATGAGTTACGAGTGTGTTTTTACGAATTTGCTTTGGAATTAAGTTATTGATTGTTTTTTTGTCTTGCATTCTTAATTATGGTTGTTTTTATGATTGATAACCATGAAAACACACATGTTAAACTTAGGCAAATGCTTGAGAAAGAAAACCTAGGGAAGAACATAAGAATGTAGGAAGCAAGTTCTTGTCTTTTGATAAGATTTTGTGGTTAGGATAGAAATATGCCTAATACCTTGCTTGGTTGATACAATGGGAAGAGAGAAAGACACCGGCTTAGATTTTTCACTCCACCACTCGCAGAAGTAGTTGTGAAGCTACGTTTGGTTAAATGGTTGGAGGTATGAAAGTACCCTAATCAATGGCATAACCCCATAAACCACATCCACGTAGTTAATTGCCCACGAACTAGAATTAGCATCCTCGCTCACAATGTAGTAGTGAGGCTAGTTTGTCGTGTTTAGAGGTTCGGAAGACCATGAACATGCAATTCTAACTATGTGAGACGACAATTGATAGTTTCATACTTAAACCATTGCAAATCGTAGTATCGCATAATTATCCGGCTTTAACTCTATGTTGCTCCTTGAATGAATTTAGAGTATTTCGTTAACCACAATTAGACTTAATTAAACTCTATCGAAAACTTCTATAATCAACACTTGTGGTATTTAATATCACACTTGAACTCGATAGTTAGCTGAATTGGTTCAGTCCTTATGGGTTCGGCATCCGGCTCTTAAAAAGGGCCACTATATTACTTGTATGACTCGTACACTTGCGGGCCCATTAATTTTTTGGCGCCGTTGCCGGGGACTCGGTGAAGTTCAGTAAATTTGTCTATTTTTGTGTGATTTTTAAATTTCCTTAAGTCTTGAAAAGAATTTTTTTTTAGTTGTAGATTTATTTTAAATTTTTATTTTAAATGTGATACCCTTCTGAACATGACATCATGGAATATAAATGGGTTAAATGGTGGATAAACTTATTTTGATGAGTCTTGTCTGAATTGCGGAGGACCCCACTTATGGCAACATTGTAATACCTGCAATATATGTGGTCATCAAAATGGCCATTGGGATGGCTGTACGAATGCATACTCCCCTCCCCAAAGCCCCTACTATGATCCTTCTGTTGTTTTTGCTGAATATAGGAATGATGAAAATGAGGACTTGGAACGCCAAGCTCGAATAGAAGACATGCTAAAACAAATCCTTGAGCAAACAGAAGCAATGAAGGAGGAGAGGGAAGCATTGAGAATTCAGCAAGAGGAAAATGGAGAGGCCCTAGAAATGATAAGCAACAAGTTCATGGAGATGAGGGCTCAAGCTGAAGCTTTCTCTGATTTGCAAGTGACAGGTTTATGCAATATTCAGGGGGGGACTAAGAGGAGAAGAAAAGAGTGAGTTCTTGAAACAAGCTCAACTGTTGGAAGCTCCCAAGAGTCTCCATGATTGTCTCACATGTATAGCTGATCCATTCTTGAAAGAAGAGATAGAGTACCGACCATTTGACATTCATGAGGAGTTAGATGTTAATGTGGAGAAGGTATACACAAGTAAGAAAGTCAAGCAAAATGCAGTTTCAGACTTGAGGTTTATTGTACCCCACTCGAATCATTTTTCGACATTGAGTTTTGTTGACAACCTAGAACTAGAGTCTTCCAAGCTTGTGGAGAAAGATATAGAGGGGGAACAAGCCCCATATATTCTGAAATTTTCTGATTCTGAAAGAAAGAATGACTTCACTTAATTAAGGGCCAATAAATGCCAAAGGCGACATCTACTACTTGGTCCTTTAAATTTGTCACCACCACCCCGGGAGCATAAGAGAAAACTAGAGAAGAAATTAGGGGTGAGATTCATATCCTCAAGGTGGAAGAAAAAGGGGTGAAACTTGATACATCATGTTGCGACGTAAAATTAGGCACTACTTGGGAGGCAACCCAAGGGTACCATGGGTACCATTTTAATATCTTGCATTTGTGTTGATTTTATTTATTTTTCATCTTGTGTTGTTTTGGTGGAAAGTTAAGCACAGACAGAGGGGAAGTCTGAGTACCCTTGGAGGAGGAAGCTAAGAAGTATGGACGATAAAAAGTGTGGGGTCAAACACACACTTGTGCAGATGTAGAAGATAAACATGTTGTAAGCTAGGCCTAAAGGCCTCAGGGAGTATTTCTCACCCTCTTTAAATTTTAATTTGATGCTATGAGTAATAGCATGATTCAAGTGTGGGGTGAGGGAAATTTCAAAATTTTTGTGCTTACGATTTTTGGTGAATGTAATGCTTGTGAGAAATATTTGAAAAAAAAAAATTTTTTTGTGAGTCAAGCATGACTTCATCACCCATTGGTTTTTAATTTTGGTTCTTCTCTGACCGTAGCCTTTGAGCCGAAGAATAAAAAATATTTTTCTTTGTCTGTATATAATGTTTTTAATCATAGTTAGGGACTGTTTCCAATGATGGATGGATGACGACCGTCTTGAGGAAAAAATAGTCAATAGGTTTTAGTTTTTGAACCCGTAGCTAATTGATGGCTTGAGGTTATTGTTATGTGCTATACATGATTGTAAGATACAAGTGTGGTCAATGTTGAAGCATGTAAGAAGTGTATAACTTTGTTTGAGACACTTAGGTTCTTGAATTTGAATCGATGTGATTTGAAGCTTAATTTTGAATTCTTGTGATTAGCTGAGTTAAGATTCTGCTGAATATTCTTGAATTGAGCATGTGCTGTGAGTGTAAGTTTTTCAAATATTCCATGCTACTGTGGAGTGTCTAGAACTTGCCTGGTGTGTATATAAAACGAAATGAAGGATGTGGACTGTAGGAGATAATTTAGGCATTTCTTTGAATGAACCTAAATGTTATCCCTCACTGTACCTACCTTGAATATTTAATCCTAGTTAGTCCCATTGAGCCTTAAGCCTATTCTTTGATAGATACAACATAAGGTTAATCCTTTTATTTCATTAGCTTTGAATTTGATCCAAAACTCCGAAGCGCTTAAGTGAAAAATTCCAAAGAGTGAGGAGTGAGAAGCATGAAAAAGAAGGAAAACTAGAAGTTGTGAAAGTTGAGAAAAGGACAAAGGTGCACTTGTGTGAAAATGGTTGATTATTAGTAGGGAGTAAGAAAATAAATTAATGAAAAAAATTTCTTAAGTACTCCTTACTACTAAGCTGAGTGTGCTTGAACAAATGGGACCAAGAAGAGAAAATTCAAGATTGAAAAGAATGAGGAGGAAGTATAGAGGAGATGTCTTTAATGAATGTGGATGTATTAAAAGCGCTTGGGGGAAGATAGCCCCTATTACTGGCCAGAATAGTACCTACCCTGTTATACCCCATAAGATTCACGGCACCTAGATGGCATATTTGCGCGTTGGTTAAGCATATTTGAAAGCCATACGTGCTAGAGAAAGGCCCGGGAAAGGATCGGACGGAAAACCTATCGAACCATTGCGGAAGGAGCTGAGGCAGAGCCCCTCTGCGATGGCAACATGTCACGGAGGTGGAGCCTCCGCGTTGGCTCCGTGACACGTTGGGCCTGTCCAGGCCTCGGTATATGAAGCCCTCCACTTTGGTTTGTGAGGTTATATTTCTTATTTAAATTCTAGAAAACACAGAGAAACAGAGAGAGACGAAGAGGGGTAACATATTATCGTTCAATTACGCTGTCAAATGTAGTCTAAACTCAAATTAACTCCAGATACCGAAGTTTTTAGCAGCAGGGAGCATCCTACGGATTTAGTTTCCCGAGATACGGCCGACAAAGCGTCGTGCTACCGGGCTAAGGTAAGTGGAATTCCTCCAAACTAGTGTCTCTGTGTTCCTAGTTGTGAAGTGAATACTTCTCCCTTCTGGACTTCTGGAAAATAGCGAGTTTTCGACCGTCTTTCGATAAGCCTAAGTTTAGGCTATAATTACATCGAAAGTGATGTCGTCCTTCAGAATAAAGTTGTATTTAGTACTGATTGACGTATATATGAATGCAGTTGGGAGAAATAGCTGGAATACTGACCAAGCTACGCTGGTTAGTCGGGAAATCAGAAGCGAAGGTATGTTAAACTAGTTTCCTCGGCAAGTTAGTAGTCTCGGTATAGTAAAATGGTTCAAAGGCCAGTAGAATGTTTCAGAAGTTGTGTGTTATATTTAGCATGAATATTAGTACGATATTGGAAGCATCATGTTATGTATAGAGTGAAACTTGCTAGCATGATATAAATTCTAATACAAAGTGTTAGGAACTGTACAACATGCCCAGTATGTGATTTAGTAAAGTATGTTGGGAGATTATTCTGTTCAGTTTAAATGTAGTAAACCAATACAAGTCGATGTAAGGTATATTGGAAATAGAATGTAGCCTAGAATGAAGTTTAGGAAGCATGTTAGAAATAGTAAAGCAAGTTACTACGAAACTCAGTTATCCAGCATGACTTCCAACAGAAAAACTATATCTTGTTCAACATTAGACTCAACACAGTATGACAGAAGATTATATATATATATATATACCATTATCAGTCTCAGCATATATTAAATACATACATATCACTATCACTAGTTCAGCATACAGTATGTACAGATACATTATCATCACTGGCTTCAGCATGTGGTATATGCAGATAGTATTACTAGTTGAGACCACTGTATTGTATTGGGGTTGGATTACCTAGCATCCATGACCGCCCCAGGGTTAATAGTTGTATCGACTTGTCCACCAGAGGGCCAGGATGCGTCGCTCTACGGAGTGGGATGCCGTCCCACAGGGGACGAAGATGGGATTCCAGTTTCCCCATATTGTGCCTTGGTTGGCCTTTATACACCCCCGTCGAGTGGGTATGCCCGGGGTGTTGATTCAGGAGTCCTCCGGACTCAGGTACAGTTATAGTCAGGGGCTCAGCGAGCTCAAGTGCATACCCAGGGGATCGGTAGGATGCTTATACTTATTATAGGAGATGGGACGACCGGGGTAGGGGTATAGATTGCGTGTTGATTGTACCTCCCGATTTATGGGGGCCGGGTAAGGTTTGTGTGTGCTATGCTATGTTATGTTATGTTATGCCATGTTACACTAGATATGAGTAGATCGACAATAGAGCGATACATCTCCAGGTATGACTCCTACTCCTCCCAGCATAGTTGAGAGTAGGCATAGCTTTACATTTTCAGTCAGTTTGGTCTATTCCTTTCTATTTCAGTTCCTTCAGTTGTATTGTTGTTTTCAGATATCTTTCAGCTGTTGTTTTACATACTCGGTACCAGCGGTACTGGCGCCCATTTGGGGCACTGCATTACTTGCCTGTAGGTACTCATAGACGAGGGTCCTATACCTCATGATTCTAGCCAGCTCACAGGGTCATCAGCTCTAGTCATCTGGAGCTAGATAGCAAGAGGTTTATCCCTTTTCTTTTGTTGTACAGCATGGGTAGGCTGGGGCCCTGTCCCGACCATCTTATCAGTATTCTTAGAGGTTTGCAGTCTGTATATATTTCCCTGTGGTCAATTGAGCCAGTCGTGTGAGGCCGTGCAGTTTGTTATAGTTGTTTAGCATTTCAGTTTATGTTGGACATGTGAGGCCTTATCCAGTCAGTAGTAGTGACCTTGCCGGTCACGTAGTTATTCAGTATTCCATTGTTGAGTTGCAGATAACTAGACAGCATGGTGTCCTTGTAGGCCCGCATAGGTTCCTTGTTACGAGTGTATTTCTGGTTAGCTGCTATTATAGGTACAGGTGGCTATAGGCCTAGTCGGCCGGAGGCTGTATTTACAGCCATTATATAGCCCGTTGTTTCCCTGAATTTGAGTTAGAGCCAGCCAGGCACCAGATGTGCTTAGGCTCAGTGGTCTAGCAGTTCAGGTCCTAGTAGGGCACCAGGTGCCAGTCATACCCCCTAAGGCGGGGTGTGACATACCCGCCCCTTCGCTTACATTACAACCCATTAAATCCTTCTTGATCTTACGTTCATACATCCTTAAATTAGTGGAGTAGAACACTAAGGGCAAGCTTATGGTTCAATACATGATGCATGTGAATTCTTTGAGAGAGTGAGCGTAATTTTATTCATTTACCCACACATGTTGTGATTCGAAACTTTGTGAGTAAAAAATGGGTAACTCTCTTGTTGTGAGGGCACATGTTTAATGAGAGATAACATTCATGTCGGATTTCTTGATCGATTGATTTACATGAGTTTTCTAAGATTGAGAGTCGATTCTTGAGGTTGGGAAGTCTTAACGGAGTTGTATATAAGTTCATTGATTAAATCGTGCATGCTCTATTTTTAACTTGCTATCTTAAATAATCATTATAGTCGTAGCTTGAAGGTCTTGCTAAATTAGTTATGTGTGAGTCTTCATTTACATGAGATGTAAAAGGGTTGTTCGAGGACGAACAAGGCTTTAAGTGTGGGGAAGGTGATCTCGGACAAAATAGCATGCCCTAGTGATGCTTTATAACTTAATTTAGTCTTGTTAATCTACTTATTTACATACATTTTCATGTGATTTTATATAAATGTGAATATATGTACTAACCAACATGACTAGTTCTTGTTTTTGTAGGTTCAAAATGAATTTGAGGGACTAATCCATGAGTTGGTGAAGTGGAGGCATGGAATCGAAATTAAAACGCGAACGTTGATCTTGGTTAGATTTATATGCCCAAGTGATACTCAAATGTGTCATTTTGCCTTGTTTATCTATCGATGTTTGTACATTCTCATGTGAATTATAATAAAATGTGAATTTATACTAACCAACATGATTAGCATGGTTTGCAGGAAAAATATAATTTTGTGAAGCTAAGATGCATGTCGGGAGAAATCGGGATTGGACTCGTAAGCTAGCAAGGAAAAAAGTACAAGGAAAGCACGAATTAAATGGGCTCCATGATGGAGCCCTGTCACGCTGCTATCGTGGATGCATTCTGCCTGGATGCTGGAAATATGCCAAATTCCAGTGATGGTGCATGTTGGGCCCGTGGCACGTTGGCCTAGCCCCGCGTTGCATGCCATGCCACGTTGCGCTTTAATACTTGGACGACCGGATTCCAGTGAGGGTCCGCGTTGGTGGCGTGTCATGGAGGCAGTGCTCCGTGATGCACTCCGTGACACGTTGCTTGTTATTCCGGGAAAAATTACCACTAGTATAAATAGAACACTTAGGTTCTTTTTTAAGAATTCTGACTTGGTGGAGCAAGAACGTAGGTTACAGGCAGTTGAGGGGACGAAAATCTCAGGGTTTTTCTCTATCTCTTCTTTATTTCAATTGAAAATCTCAGGGTTTTTCTCTATCTCCTTCTTCTTTATTTCAATTGCTTGTATGATTAACTCTCATTTAACGATGTTTAATCCATAAATGAGTGGCTAAATTCCCTTCTTGCTGAGGTTAAGAACATTTGTATTGAAATGTAATTATTGATAAATTGGTTTTTCATCTTTTCTTCCATGGTTGTTCTATTGATTCTTGTTCTTACTGCGTTAATGTGTGGCCAACGTTAATGTATATCTAAAAAGTCCGGTTTCACTCGAGAGAGCAAGAAATTGGAAAGTTGTGAATTGATAGGATATGATCTTTTCTTAGTTTGGGAAAATTGAGAATTGATTTACCTTCAGGATAGAGATATACTTGAAAGTCATATTAGTCAATTAAGGAATCAGTTTTGTATGGCTAGAACATGAATTTCTTTTTATCACAGAGATGTAGGTGGAAGGTTCATGATTCTTAAGTTGGGTTAAATACAAGAGTTTTAATCCATAGGAAATAATTTTTGACTAGAAACCGAAGGAAAGATAAATCAAATTGTATCGATAATTTATTTCTCTACATGTTCAATTTAGCCTCCACATGCTCATACTTATAGTTCAGACTCAAATTGTATATTCATTTTAGACTTAGTATAAAATTAGGAAACAAAATATCAAAATCTTCTTCACACTGTTGTCTGCAATGTAGAGTTAAAGTTTATTGACACTTGATTAGATTGCTACCTTAGTCTAGTCCCTGTGGGATCAATACTTGGCTTACTTGAGCCACTTTAATACTTGTTCGACCACGTGCACTTGCGTGTGGTCATTCCAAACAACCGAACAAGTTTTTGGCGCCGTTGCTGGGGACTGGAAATTGGTAAAATTTTCTTAAGTGTTAGTTTACTATTTCCTCTTAGTGTTGACAACTTGGTCTTAGCCTGTATTTTGCAGATACTAATTTCTGTTGAACATTGGCAAGAGACAAGGAGCTGGTGGACTTACCTTTAGAGCCGGAAATACAATTCCATCGTCAAAGGAGAGAAGCTCTAGAGAAAAAGCTGCAGTTGCTCAGACAAACAATCCTAGAGCAACAACAGAATCCACCAGTTGTAAGGCAATGTTAGTGCCCGAGGAAATGGAAGCTAGGCCGGTTCGCGAGGTGGCAATCCCACATGCTAACTATGTCACATCTAGCATCCGCAAACCTGAGCTAGGAGGGAGGTTCGAGCTTAAACAGAACATGGTGCAATTGTTGCACACCAGCGGGCAGTTCACAGGTCACCCTCATAAGGATCCACAACAACATCTCCACAATTTTTAGGAGATAAGTGACACGTACATCCCCGCTGGAGTGTCATCAGATTATGTCAGGCTTACATTGTTCCCATTTTCACTTTTGGGAGAAGCTAAGAGGTGGTTGAAAGCTGAGCCACCTAATTCCATCACCATGTGGGATGATCTTGCAAAGAAATTCTTGATACGGTTCTTTCCATCCGGTAAAACAGCAAGACTTTGAAGTCAAATTCTAAGCTTTAAACAGAGAGAGGGAGAGAATCTGTATCAGGCCTGGGAGAGATTCAAATCTATGTTGCGGGATTGTCCTCATCATCACCAATCCAATGATGTGCTGGTGCATACATTCATAGAGGGTTTGGAACCCCACACAAAAATCTTGCTAGACTCAGCAGCTGGGGGACAAGCATTAGAGAAGACTTATGAGGAGTTGTATACCTTGTTAAATCGTATTTCGCAGGGGAATCCAGAGTGGAATGCGGACTCATCAAGAGGGGGAACAAGAAAAGCAGCAGGAGTCTTAGAAGTGGATGGTTTTACAGCCATTGCTGCACAGATAGCTGCGTTACAGAATCAACTCAACACCCACTTTAGTAAAATGAGCATGAACCAGTCTCAAGCCCAAGTGAATGTAGTGCAGCAGATTTGGTGTGAAGTGTGCGGGAGTAATGAACACTCAGCTGAGTGTTGCGGAGCAAATCCTGATTCGGTAAACTTTGTTGGTAATGTACAAAGAAATAACCACCTACAGTATGGCAACAGCTACAATTCCAACTGGAGGAATCACTCGAATTTGTCTTGGGGTAGCAACAACCATCAAGGGCAAAGTTCGAGTCAGGGGCGCAGAGAAATCAAGGAGGGCAGCAGAACTATCAGTCGCAATACAGAAGCAACAATGCACCTCCTCCACCACCATCACCCAGCATTGAGGAGATGTTCACGACAATGATAGCTAACCAAGCTCAATTGCAGGCTGATTACGTGAAATTGGCAGCCGATGTAAAGAAAAATCAGTTAGCTACAAAGGCGCTGGAGTACCAATTTGGTCAATTTGCTGGAGCTCAAAACAGCAGGCCGAGAGGAGGACTTCCAAGTGACACTAACCCTAACCCCAAGCAAGTAAATGCAGTGACCACTAGGAGTGGTTTGCAACTCAAGGAGGTGGAACTAGAAAGACTACCACAGCAGTTGGGAGCAGTGGAGAAGGAGAGGGAGCACAATGATGATAGGGGGAAGGAGAAGGAAGCTGAACTAGAAAGACCACCACCCTCGTTCCCTCAAAGACTAAGGTAACACAAGGAGGAAGCGTGTTTCAAAAAGTTCATGGAGGTGCTTAAGCAGGTACACGTTAATTTACCTCTTGTTGATGTTTTGCAGGGAGTGCCGAAGTACGCAAAATATATCAAGAATATCGTGGCAAACAAAAGCAGGTTGACTGAGTATGCTACGGTGGCGCTTACGGAGGAGTGCACTTCACAGATACAAAATAGGTTGCCCACAAAGCTCAAGGACCCTGGGAGATTTACAATTCAAATTACAATTGGGCGGAGTATCTGAGCTCGTGGATTATGTGATTTGGGAGCGACCATTAACTTGATGCCGACATCAGTATTCAAGAAGTTGGGGCTAGGGAGTCCTAGACTAACAAAAGTGATCTTGCAACTAGCGGATCATTCCTTAGCCAGACCAGATGGCATTGTGGAGGACGTGCTGGTGCAAGTGGGCTCCCTTATTTTCCCGGTTGACTTCATTGTGCTGGATTTTGAGCCAGACGCGGAAGTCCCATTTATTTTGGGATGTCCTTTCTTGGCGATCGGGAAAGCACTTATTGATGTAGTGGCAGGGAAGCTAACTATGCGAGCACACGACAAAGTTGAGGTATTTGATATATTTAAGGCCATGAAGCTGCCGGCCATACATGAGGAGCTTTCAGCAATCAGTGTGTTTGATCAAGAAGAAATTCGTCAGATTGTTGAATCTCAAGACCCACTAAAAAGAGTGTTGATGAAATCCGATCATTTCGGAGATAGAGATGCTTATGAGGTGGTACAAATGCTGAATGAGTCACAAAGGCATCCTAGGAAACAGGAATTTCAGTCTCTAATGAGGTTTCTGGAACCATTGCCGAAACCATCTATTGATGAAGCACCAAAGCTGGAATTGAAAGAATTGCCTCCCCATTTAAAATATGTCTTTTGGGGGGAAGATGAGACTTTGTCGATCATCATCTCCACAGAATTGACGGAGGCACAGGAGAAGGAAGCATTGGGTGTCCTCAGAAAAAGGAAGAAAGCCCATCAAAGCCAACTGTTCAGCCTCAGCGAAGGTTAAATCCAGCATTGAAGGATGTGGTTAGGAAAGAAATAATTAAGTGGCTTGATGCAGGTGTGGTCTACCCTATCTCGGACAGTGAATGGGTCAGCCCCGTTCAGTGCGTTCCAAAGAAAGGTGGGATGACCATGGTCACCAATGAAAAAAATGAGTTGATTCCTACACGAATCGTCACAGGCTGGCGGATTTGCATGGACTATAGAAAGCTCAATGAAGCCACAAGGAAAGATCATTATCCTATCCTGTTCATTGATCAGATATTAGACAGGTTGGCTGGACAGGAATATTATTGTTTCTCTTGATGGGTACTCTAGCTATGACCAAATAGCCATAGCACCGGAGGATCAGGAGAAGACTACTTTTACCTGTCCTTATAGGACATATGCTTTTTGGCGGATGCCATTTGGGTTATGCAATGCACCCACCACATTCCAGAGATGCATGATAGATATTTTCCACGTCATGGTGGAGGATTTTGTTGAGGTATTTATGGATGATTTTTCTATTTTTGGTAATTCGTTTGCTACTTGTTTGCAGAATCTTGGTAGGGTGCTGGCTCTCTACGAAGAATCCAACCTTGTACTCAACTGGGAGAAATGCCATTTTTTAGTCAAGGAAGGTATCTTCCTTGGCCAAAAAGTGTCTTGCAAGGGGCTGAAGGTCGATCGTGCTAAGATTGAGGTTATTGAAAAGTTACCACCATATGTGTCGGTGAAAGGTGTTCGTAGTTTTCTTGGGCATGCAGGGTTCTACAGACGGTTCATCGGAAACTTCTCAAAAATTTCTACACCACTATGAAGATTGTTAGAAAAAGAGGTGAAGTTTGATTTGGATGATGAGTGTGTTAAAGCATTCGAGGAGTTGAAGCAGAAATTGATAGAAGCACCTATCCTTATTTCTCCGGATTGGGAACAACCATTTGAATTGATGTGTGATGCAAGTGATGTGGTTGTGGGAGCTGTATTGGGGCAGAGGAAAAATAGAATCTTTCATTCTATTCATTATGCAAGCAAAACACTGAACACTGCCCAAAGTAATTATACAGTCACAGAGAAGGAGATGCTAGCATTTGATAAATTCAGGTCCTATTTGGTGGGTTCGAGAGTAGTGGTGTATACCGATCATGCAACGATTCGGTATCTGTTTAACAAGAAGGATGCAAAGCCCAGGATGATCAGATGGACACTGTTGTTGCAAGAGTTCAACCTTGAAATTAAGGACAGAAAGGGGAGCGAAAATCAGGTACCAGATCACTTATTGTGATTGGAAAGCCGGTCGCATGTCAAGGAAGGCGATAACATCAATGAGGAGTTGTCGGATGAGCAGCTCTTGGCAATAGGGGAAGCTGAAGTTTCCTGGTAAGCAGACATAGTCAACTTGCTAGTGAGTGGAGTCTATCAACCTGAGGCTACAGTTCAGCAGAGAAAAAAGTTGAGGCATGATTGCCGGTATTTTATTTGGGATGAACCATACTTATTTAAATAGGGACCGGATCAGGTGATGAGAAGATGCATCCCGGAGAGCCAGATTGCAGAGGTGTTGAGGAGTTCTCACTCTTCGTTGTATGGGGGGCACCATGGAGGCGAGCGGACAGCGCACAAGGTTCTACAGTCAGGTTTCTTTTGGCCTACACTTTTCAGAGACTCTATGGCATATGTCAAAATGTGTGATAGATGTCAGCGTACAGACACAATTGGTAGAAGGCAAGAGATGCCGCTGCAGAATGTACTGGAAGTGGAGACCTTTGATGTATGGGGCATAGATTTCATGGGCCCGTTCCCACCGTCATTTGGTAATCGTTACATCTTGGTGGCCGTTGATTATGTATCGAAGTGGGTTGAAGCAATAGCTTTCCCTAGGAATGACAACAAGATGGTAACAAAATTTGTGAAAAAACACATTCTGACCAGGTTCTGGAAACCCCGAGCCTTTATCAGTGATAGAGGGGCTCATTTCGTAAATGCAAGTTTCAAGAAGCTACTAGCCAAGTATGGGGTGCGCCACAAGGTGGCAACAGCATATCACCCCCAAACTAGTGGGTAAGTGGAGGTGTCGAATAGAGAAGTGAAGCAGATTCTCTAGAAAACAGTGAATGCACAACGTAATGATTGGTCAAGCAAACTTGATGATGCGTTGTGGGCATACAGAACTGCTTACAAGACACCGATTAGAACTTCTCCATACCGATTGGTCTATGGTAAAGCGTGTCATCTGCCAGTGGAGCTAGAGCACTGAGCCTTCTGGGCCGTAAAGAAATTGAATATGGACTTAGGGCTAGTGGGCAAGAAGAGGCTAATGCAACTTAGTGAACTTGAAGAGTTCGTTGGCATGCTTATGAGAGTGCCAAGTACTACAAAGAGAAAACAAAGAGGTGGCATGACAAGCATGTGGTGCATCGTATTTTTGAGCTGGGGCAGAAAGTATTGCTCTTCAATTCAAGATTGAAGCTGTTTCCAAGGAAACTGCGGTCCAAATGGTCAGGGCCATTTGAGGTAGTGAGAATGACCCCACACGGGGCAATAGAGTTGTGGCAAGAAGATCGCAGTGCCACGTTCTTAGTCAATGGGCAGCGATGTAAGCATTACTGGGGTGAGGACGGTAGTCGAGAGAAGACGTCCGTCACCCTAGAGGATGACTGAGCTTAATGATGTCGAGCCGCGACAGTAAACCAGGTGCTGCACGGGAGACAACCCATGAAATTTTTGTAATATGTGAATAGATCTCGTAGAAGAAGCAAAAAAATGAGAAAAATAAAAATAAAAACAAAAAATTTGTATTTATGTGAAAACTATAAATTCTAACCAATTTCTTGTTGTGAGATGAATTTCAGGTTGAATGGAGGGTAAAAATGCAGAGGATCGCAAAGGAAAAATCAAGGTAAGAAAAATAATAAAAAGTAGCAAAACAGTGAGCCTGCGAGATGGCTCCGTGTCACGGAGGAGGGCCTCCGCGTTACCCACCGTGACACGTTGAAGGTGTTTTAGAATATTTTTACAAATTCCAGAACCCCTGCGGGATGGCTCCGTGTTATGAAGGGTGTGCTCCACATTACCCTCCGTGACACGTTGAAGTGTTATTCGCGATGGGTCACACCGGGTCGCCGGGTGACCCGTGCGAAAAACCTCCTTTTTAACCCCGAAAACATCCAATTTTTCCCATTTTTCACTCCCCTCCACGACAAACACCCCAAAACCCCCCCTTCCCCAACATGACACGAACCTAGGAGCTAAAATTCTTCAACTTTTCTTTGATATCATCGAATTGAAGGTATGTTCGTTAACTTCACCTCAATTCTTGACTAATTTTTCCGATTTTGAGCATGGGAAGTGAGGAAAACTTGCCCTAATTGTAAATTGAGATTGAATTCATGTAAGCTATTGTTAATGGACGTTCGTAGTATCGTTGTGATTATATGAACTCGATAAATACATGGGTGATTGAAATTCTTGTGAAATTGTAGCTAGGGTTAGAATTTGAATATGAAGAAGTAAAAATTGAGTTGAAATGTGAAATTCTTGTTGGTTTGTGCATGTTGAGTGAGGTAAATTTGTTGTGCTTAACGTTAATATGCTAAAGGCGCGGCGGATTTTTGGGATAATGAAATTGTTGAAATTGCATAGAAGTTGGGGGAATTGCATCGGTTTTGTTGATGGAAATTTTCGCTAAGTGTTATGTGATGAAATGTTATCGATGGTAATAGTGGATTAGCTGTACGAAGTCTGAGTAGTACATAGAATTTATACCGTCAATCCTCTGAATGCACGAGGCATTTTTTGTTATTGTTGTTTTTTTCTTTTATTTTGAAAGTTAGAAAAAGAGGATTGTCTTGCTGTAATGTTGTGATTGTGGCTAAAGACTAAGTGTGGGGTGGCCTAGCTTAACCCAACCTTAGTCGAAGCTAATTTTAATTTGAATAACATTGGAACTGTCTGTTTGGTTTGACAGAAACAATGGCAAGCAGGCAAGATAAAGGGAAGGGCGCATCTACATCGGGCGCCGGAAGGAAAAGAATCAGACTGGGAACAGCAGTCCCAGTAGCACCAGCGGTTCCGCGCGGCCAACGTCGTCAATACGGAACCCGATGGGTGACAGAGAAAGGGAAGAAATGGTACACAAAGCATAAGGAAAGCAAATACTTCCCCGAGGAGCACATTGCTAGGGAACCGTTGGCACAAGAATTCCCTAGGATTGTCCACAGGATTGATGCAGTCGGGCTGAACTTCATCTTTGAAGAGCCCAAGGAGTGCAATCTTCACCTGATTCGGGAGTTCTACGCCAATTGGTACCCGATATTCAGAAGTCACACCAAAAAAATAAGGGGACAGGTAGTCACTTTTGAGCCCCATCACCTTAATGCCATCTTGGGGGCACGGGACATAGACGCCCATGTACTCTGGCAGCTGAATTTCACTCCACCATATGTGGACATCAGACGCACTCTGTGTGGAGCCCGGTCTACAGCACGGTGGAGCAGGCATAAGGAGAGGGGCTACCATCAGACATTGCCCTACTCACAGATGAACAGGGAAGCCAGGATATGGCTTAAGATTATTTGTTCCTGCCTGATCCCGAGGGTGCATATGATAGATGTCACCTAGGATCGTGTGTGCTTGGTCTATGCCTTGATGAAAGGGCTGGAGATAAATGTTGGGGCAGTGATTATTTCCGCCATGAAGAGAGCCCGGTTGCATCAAGGGCACAGGTACGGGTTTGGTGGCTTACTGACCACGTTCCTGAGGGGCCTGGATATTGAGGAAGAGGCCCTTGACTACATCCCGTAGATGGAGAGGTGGGCCTTAGATGTCACCAAAACTAAGGCACCCAACACTACTCACGGGCCAGTTCTCACACTAGCCGAGTGACATGCTAGGGATGATCAGTACATGGATCGCATGTTAGGGATGCAGATGCTCCAGATGCGCATAGGTGGGAGGCCGGCAACAGAAGATGAGTTGTGGCAGCTCGAGCTAGACTACCCTTTTGGCGAAAATGCCAGGGCTCTATGCCGAGTGGGGCCAATTTTTGTGGAGCCCACTGATGATGACGTCCCCACTGATGAGGAGACACGTCGTGAGGACTCAGATGTTGAGTAAGATGATGATGACGGGGGCGATTCAGACATGAGAGATGAGGCAGCAACACCTGACAAAGAAGTTGAATACTTCGATTGATCAGCGAGTTTCACCAACCACTTTTGTGCTATGCTAAATTTTATGAACGCTGGGGATAGTGTTTGATTTAAGTTTGGGGTAGGAGTAGTTAGGTGCTGGTTGTTTTGTTGTTAATTATGTTTCTATTCTGTTGTTGTGCTAAATTTGTGACCCTGTGATTTTTGTGTATGTTCGGTATTGTAATTAATGTGAAGCTGTTGTGTGTTGTTGAATGTTGTTAGCTGGTTGTGTAAATAATTTTGTTTTATCAAAATTATCGATATTTTTAAAAAATTTCATGAATTCTTTTATTTTTGGGTTTCTCGGTGTTTATTTTCGGTTCTTTTATCGAGAATAGTCCCATTGAACCGAAGTCGTAATTAGTGACCGTTCCCTATGATGGATGGATGACGACCGTCTTAAGGGAAATGTAGTCGATAGGAGTAGATTTCTTTTGTTCTTTTTAATTTTATTCTTTTGTTTGTTTGTATCCCAAACTTATCGTTACTTTATGGTTGCGAAATTCTTGTTGTGTGTTGTACATAATATTTAAAAATGCAAAGGTGATTCGTATGAAAGCATGAAACTTTGTAAATATGTTGAGATACCTAGGCCATAGAGTTCGATTCGGTGTGATTGAGGCTTAATGTTTGAATTCTTGTAATTAGCTGATTGAAGAGTCTGTGAATATGTCTTGAGTTGAGCATGTGCAATGAGTGTGTGGTGAGGTTTCGTTTCTTCCAAGCTATTGTGAAGTGTCTAGAACTTGTCTGGTGTGTGTACGAAACGAAATGAAGAATGTGTGTTGTAGGAAAGGATGTAGGCATTTCTTTACTTTAACCGAAAGTTTTTTTTTTCATTATCGTACCTAGCTTGAATGTACATCCTAGTTAGCCCATTAAGCCTTTAGCCTATTTTTTTCTTTTGTCAAAAAGGTGTAAACCGAGCTGAACCCCTTCTTTTCATTATCCGCGAATTTGATCCAAAACTCTTAAGCGCTCAAGAAAAAAATAATTTTCCCACAGTGTCAAGGAGTAAGAATTGTGAAAAGAAAAGAAAAAGCAGAGTGATGAAAGGAAAGAAAAGGTCAAAGGTGCACTCGCTATAAATTAAATATAATGAAGACGTATAACTAGTCTTTGTTATTAAGTCGAGTGTGCTTAAAGATATGGGAACAAAAATAAAGACAGACTTCAAGAATGGGAGGATGAAGGAAGAAACAATGCCCATAAGGTTGATGGGATGTATTGAAAAAAGCGCTTAAGGAGGCTAGTTGTTATTATTGGTTAGCCCAGTATTTGCTAGTTCCGTAGCTTACACTACAACCCATTAAGTCCTACGTGATCTTACATCATGCGTCCTTATATTAGTGGAGTAATACACTAAAGGCAAACCTATGGTTCATGACATGATGCACGTGAATTCATTTGGGAGAGAGAGCGAAATTGTGTTTATATGCCCCTGCATGTAATGTCTTTGAATTCATGTGATTAAAAAGGGGAAAATTCTCTTGTGTTGTGAGGGCACATGATCGACGAGAGATTGAATTTCGTGTCGGATATCTTGATCAGCTGATTTGCATGAGTTTGCCGATATCGAGAGTCGATTCTTGAGTCTTGGAGGTCTTAATGTGTTGAAGGTCATTGTATTTATAAGACTATGCATGTTTTCTTGATGATTTGCTATATTAAATAATCGGTATAACCGTAGCTTGAATTGTCGAGCCAAAGTAGCCAGGATTGGGTATCAATCGCATGAGGTGTAAGATTATTGTTCGGGAACGAACAAGGATTTAAGTGTGGGGTAAGTGATCATGGGCAGATTTATATACCCAAGTGATACTCAAATGTGTCATTTTGCCTTGTTTATGTATCGATGTTTGTACATTCTCATGTGAATTGTAAGAAAATGTGAATTTATACTAACCAACATGATTAGCATGGTTTTGCAAGAAAAATATAATTTTACGAAGCTAAGATGCATGTCAGGAGAAATCGGGATTGGACTCGGAAGCTAGCAAGGAAAAAAGCACAAGGAAAGCACGAATTAAAGGGGCTCCACGATGGAGCCGTGTCATGCTGCCATCGCGGATGCATTCTGCCTGGATGCTGAAAATATGACAAATTCCAGTGATGGTGCGCGTTGGGGCCGTGGCACGTTGGCCTAGCCCCGCGTTGCATGTCGTGCCACGTTGGGCTTTAATACTTGGACGACCGGATTCCAGTGAGGGTCCGCGTTGGTGGCGTGTCACGGAGGCAGTGCTCCGCGATGCACTCCGTGACACGTTGCTTGTTATTCTGGAAAAAATTCCTACTAGTATAAATAGAACACTTAGGTTCATTTTTAAGAATTCTGACTTGGTGGAGCAAGAACGTGGTTTGCAGGCAGTTGAGGGGACGAAAATCTCAGGGTTTTTCTCTATCTCCTTCTTCTTTATTTCAATTGCTTGTACCATTAACACTCATTTAACGATGTTTAATCCACAAATGAGTGGCTAAATTCCCTTCTTGCTGAGGTTAAGAACATTTGTATTGAAATGTAATTATTGATAAATTGGTTTTTCATCTTTTCTTCCATGGTTGTTCTATTGATTCCTGTTCTTACTGCGTTAATGTGTGGTCAACGTTAACGTATATCTAAAAAGTCCGGTTTCACTCGAGAGAGCAAGAAATTGGAAAGTTGTGAATTGATAGGATATGATCTTTTCTTAGTTTGTGAAAATTGAGAATTGATTTACCTTCAGGATAGAGATATACCTGAAAGTCGTATTAGTCAATTAAGGAATCTGTTTTGTATGGCTAGAACATGAATTTCTTTTTATCACAGAGATGTAGGTGGAAGGTTCATGATTCTTAAGTTGGGTTAAATACGAGAGTTTTAATCCATAGGCAATAATTCTTGACTAGCAACCAGAGGAAAGATAAATCAAATTGTATCGATAATTTATTTCTCTACCTGTTCAATTTAGCCTCAACATGCTCATACTTATAGTTCAGACTCAAATTGTATATTCATTTTAGACTTAGTATAAAATTAGGAAACAAAATATCATAATGTTCTTCACACTTTTGTCTGCAATTTAGAGTTAAAGTTTATTCACACTTGATTAGATTGCTACCTTAGTCCAGTCCCTGTGGGATCGATACTTGGCTTACTTGAGCCACTTTACTACTCGTTCGACCACGTGCACTTGCGTGTAGTCATTCCAAACAGCCGAACAAACGTCGGCAAGGAGGATGCGCGAAACAGCCCACGTGCGCATTGGCAACGCGCCACGACAGTCAGGCTGTGCGACCAAGGCCGTGACACGCCACCTAGCGCGCTGCACAAGCAGCGTGACGCGCTGCCAACGCAGCAAGGGGCTGCCTGGCGACGGTTTTGTGAGTTTCCAATGTGCATTCCCATTACCTCCTTGTCACGGAGGCAGTGCTCCGCGATACACTCCGTGACATGGAGCCATTCCACGACAGGCATAATTTTGTACAATTCTCATTTACTATAAATAGGTCCCTTAGCTCCTAAATCATTGGGTCACAATTTTATTCTGAAAAACCACCTAGGAGTGAAGGGAGAAGTGGGAGAACTCACCTAGGGTTCATCAATTTCATCTTCTCATCTACCAATTCTTGTAAGTATGTTACTTTAACAATGTTTTCTTGTAATTTTAATAACTTGAATGGCTAGAACCCTTCCTCTAGGGTTGAAGCCATGAGTTATGAGTGTGTTTTTACGAATTTTCTTTTGAATTAAGTTATTGATTGTTGTTTTGTCTTGCATTCTTAACTATGGTTGTTTTTATGATTGATCACCATGAAAACACACATATTAAACTTAGGAAAATGCTTGAGAAAGCAAACCTAGGGAAGAACATAAGAATGTAGGAAGCAAGTTCTTATCTTTTGATAAGATTTTGTGGTTAGGATAGAAATATACCTAATACCTTGCTTGGTTGATACAATGGGAAGAGAGAAAGACACCGGCTTAGATTTTGTCACTCCACCACTCGCAGAAGTAGTTGTGAAGCTATGTTTGGTTAAATGGTTGGAGGTACGAAAGTACCCTAATCAATGGCATAACCCCATAAACCACATCCACGTAGTTAATTGCCCACGAACTAGAATTAGCATCCTCGCTCACAATGTAGTAGTGAGGCTAGTTTGTCGTGTTTAGAGGTTCGAAAGACCATGAACATTGAATTCTAACTATGTGAGACGATTGATAGTTTCATACTTAAACCATTGCAAATCGTAGTATCGCATAATTATCCGGCTTTAACTCTATGTTGCTCCTTGAATGAATTCAGAGTATTTCGTTGACCACAATTAGACTTAATTAAATTCTATCGAAAACTTCTATAATCAACACTTGTGATATTTAATATCACACTTGAACTCGATAGTTAGCTGAATTGGTCCAGTCCCTATGGGTTCGACATCCGACTCTTAAAAAGGCCACTATATTACTTGTATGACTCGTACACTTGCGAGCCCATCAGTTTTCTTTTTCTTTTTCTTTTGTCGCACCACACCTCATTTTTTATTTTTTTCTTTCTCTCCCTTTTTCACCTTCCCACTATTTATGCACCTCTACTCTAGTCACCATCAACTTAGGCCTTTTTCCCATGTTGAGGTTCACAATGTCCAAGGACGGACCAGGGCCAAAATAGATTCATTATAAAAATAGGTATAGTTAATTAGTTAATCAAAGAAAAATGATCTATTTGAGGCTAAAAATTGGGATCAAGGGAATCATATCATTTTTAGTAGGGTTATTTAAGCTAAAAATAGGCTAAACAAAACCGGCCTATGATCCTTTCCTAACCGTTCATCCAAAAACCTATGCAAAGACCAACCAGGCAAGTTCTAGATCCTCTACGCAGTATTGAACTAGGTATTAGACCTCACTCACCCATGGTACATGGCTTGCATTCACTCTACCTATCTGGTTTATCCATGTCTTAATAAAAACTATACATGCTAATATACTAAATGACATAAAAAGATCCACAGAAATTATGCATGATATCACAAGTACATAACAAATCATCAAAACTTTTTAAACAGGGTCAATTTTTTTACGAATCCAAAACTCGTGCAATTTTTTGGCTGAGTACTCCTAAGCTACTTTCTAATTAAAAAAAATCACAAAAATATTATCCTTAACATGCGGTTCTACTAGATAGCATGCCCGAGGGAAAAGAAAACACGACAAGAAAAATCCTCAAACGAATCAAAAATCCAAAAATGACAAGTACACCTCCTCCCCTTTTTAAAAAAGCATGTTTCATCCCCGAAGCATAGAATGTAAAAATACAGGAAAGGGAAATTACATGCGGTGCACTAAGCACTCCTGTCGTCTTGCGGAGGAGGTATCTCCGCTGCAATCGTGGCACTGGCGGTGGCTGGCGCACTTAATAGTGTATCAATATGGGGAGTGGTTACCCTCTCAACAGTGTTAACCGTCTATACATCCTATGGAATTATTGGGGCTGAATGTGGCTCGCTCGAAGAGTCCCTACCACTTGCAAGCTCTACCTAAGCTGTGGTGGAGCTACTCGCTCCTCTGGCTCTCTCAAGCAGTTCCAACTGATGCACATCGTGAGTCTATTGACTCTCTAGTCTTGCTCACTTATGCTCTCTTTTCTCTCTTTTCCTCTACTTTTTTGGGGTCATCTCCAACAAACTCGGAGACCCTCTTTTTCCCTTTTTCCTTCTCTGCTCTTATGGGCACCAAATAAGCCACCAGATCAAGCTCCTCGTCTATATCAACATCGAGGTTAGGAAGAGTCGGGGCTACTATGACTGCCGGCTACCGTGATGATAGCTCAGCCACTTGGCTTTGAAGAGATCCCAACTCCTCATGGAGGCTGCCCGTATCAGTCTTCTTCGCCATGTGTATATTGAATCTTCTCTCAAACCCATCTAGTTTGGCATGTAGGGCTTACGCAGTTGTCTCTATCTCAACTTTCACCCACGGCTTGACCTTCTCCATTATTGACTGAAACTTCCTCTAAGTTATGGTCAGTCTCTTGGCCAACTTTTGTAGAAATTCTTGAGGCACTAGGATGTACCCGATTTGAGTCTGGCTTGGGAGGCTCATAGGTGGTGCAACAGAGGTGCTAGGAGCTACATCTGAATGTACGAAATTTTTAGCTACTGCCTCACCCTACTACTGTGAAGTAGGGGCATTCACCTGTGCGCCCCTAACTGGTCGGGATAGTAAGACTGCGGTGGAAAGTCGGGCTCGACTTATAGGGTTCACCTCATCCCAGATCAGGCCAATGTCAATGATTCGTTGTCCTCAAATCAGGTGCTCCTCACCATGATGCACCGTAATGCATGCCTCTATGCATAATCTGAAAAAAATACTCGGGAATGGGATGGTAGTGCTCAATCCAATAGCCTTATCTCCCATCTCCTCTGCAATGATCCTCAGAATGTTGATGGAGTATCTGGACATGATACAGGCCACCAAAGCTTCTTTGTCTTTGCTGAGGGTATTTTCATTAACTGTTGGTGCCAACCAGTGGCGCACTAATGTCCAGCAAGGCCTTTGCTATGAAATTTAAGGAATTCTTTGTGACCTGCTTGCCGCTAGTGACCCACTCTTCCTCATCTTTATCCTCAGTGATTAAACTAGAAAACCATTTTATTTGCCTCCACCTCTCATCAAAGTCGAGCTGCTTGATCTATTTCAAATATTCAACCCGATATTCATATTCTAGCATAGCATATAATGGTATGAACTGGGGCGTATATAATATCCGAGCAATAGTGTGCTCGAATATATCAACCTCTCGCCCTCTGACCAGGATACTCTCCAGCTTGGGCTGATCTTTTAACTTCTGCCCCTCTTTCACCTTCTACTCCATGGTTGCCAAATAGTTGGCGTACAACTCCTGGACGATTTCTAGAGTGTATTGGTCCGGGGCCCCAGCCATCCACTCAAATCCGTAGCAATTGAATATCCACTTCATATCCTCCACCTCATTCGATGAATTTGTGAGGATCTGTGGCTCATCTTGAATTCTCCGCCTAGGTTTGTTCTTCGCAATGAGACCAATGTCCTATTCATATATCTCCTAGAATCGTGGTACTATCCATCGGATGGTGTGGTTCTCCCTAGGCGTAGTCTGCTCCTTCTCAGCATTTGGTGCCTCCTCCTCTGAATCGGCACCACTGCTTGCATCTACGAATTGGGCCTCCTTGGACCCTTTTCTTCATTAGAGCCACTTCCCGAAACTTGTGCTCTTTCCTCCGCTCCCTCCTCAAATTGGAGAGCACTAGCAGATGTGGCAATGGCTGCCATGGCATGGGCTTTGGCCTTCACCCTAGTGGTTCGGGTCCCGTCATTATCGATGTATCGACCCTGTATTCCTCTAGTGAACCACTAGGGGATTTTCCCTCTTGATCGGATTCAGAGGTCTTATCAAGCAATGTCCTTTGAGCAGTTTCCTTCAATGCTTTATGCTTCATCATCATTGTACCTATGGAGAAAAGGGTTAGAATTCCTTATCTGAGAAAAAGAAAGAAAGAAAAAATTCCTATGTATTTTATCACGAGTCAATAGTATAGGTCGTACCTTTGAGGTACGATTTGTACTGAGACCTATAATATCTCAGCTTAATGTTACGCCTCTGAGGTATGACTCATACCATGAAGGTACGGTCTGTACCACGAGTCATATGAGGATTCCCTTTTAAAACAATTATTCTCTATATTTCCATGACTCAGGGTACGACCCGTAAGTCAATTCCATGAGTCATAGGAAGGATTGTATTGTCACTTGTGGATCTTGACCCTTTTCAAATTCTTTGTACAACTACCTGGTACGACTCATAATAGTAAACCATGAGCCGTACTAGGATTCTTACCTCATGATTATTTCAAATTTGTCTTGAGACAGTCCTAATGAGTCATCCTACGAGTCGTAGTATGAAACCACGAGTGGTAGAAAGGATTTTGAAGCCTGTCCCTGCCTTACTTTTTGTTCAGTTAGTAGGGGGTTTCAGTTTAAGGTTGGGTGCTCAAAATTCCCCAAGTCCAGGCATGCATTTAAGAAGTTTTACAGCCACCATTCCTCCTATTTTTAATCACGACCCATAACTCAGTTCATAACAATTTAAGGTCAATTCTAAGCATGTTTGAATCCTACCAGTCAACACACTCATAATGCAAATTTTCATCTATTTTCATGCATTTTGAGGAATCCCAATTGTTAAACAAATTCATACAAGCATGAAGATCATTTTTCCTGACTTGAAGCATAGTTACTTACTTGATACTTTTGTAGCAATATCTTTCTCACTTCGTGTGCATGTCAGTGACTAGGTTTGGAACTCAATTTGGGCAATGTAAATCGAGCAGAAAATTTTATTAATAGATTGCTTTGCTTGAGTTATGGGTGTGAGGGAGTAGTGGGAAGTGTTCGTGAATTCAAGTTATGATTGTGTGGGAGAAGATTCTAAAGGATTTGGGAACATTTGAAAAAATTTGGGCCGAGTGGGGTAATCTTAAAAATTCTGACCCGTGATGACTCGTACCACGAGATGTCGGAAGGCCCTATGGCTCGTCCCTTCGACTCATAATAGAAAGATTGAGAAACTTAACTATGGACCTACGAGCACATCTTCCTACTTGTACAATAGGGGTACGATTCGTACAATGACTCATAGGTCTATATTTTCATTGTGGTCCATGACTTGCATAGTTCATAGCCACAGTGAGTACTACCACCCATACAATGAAGTTACGAGTCGTAAGACCAACCGTACCCTGAACTAATACATTGAAATATATTTCTAGTTGTTGTCATGACTCATGCTATTGCTCGACAACCCTCTCATGATTCGTACTGAGACCCATAACACCATCCTGTTCAGCAATTTTTCTGCCACCTGTTTTTGTTTCCCGTACACACTAAACACACATAAGTTAATTAACTTGGTTTGCCTCCCAAGAAGCACTTGATTTAACATCGTGACATGATGCAGGTGGTTTGGTTTCTTAGAATTCACCAAACCACCACTTGGGTTGCTTCCCAAGAAGTGCCTGATTTAATATCGCGGCACGATGCAAGTCTCTTGACTACTCAGACTTCTTCAAGGAACTCGGATTCATCTTCTATTGCTAAGACAACTCTATATTCTTTTGGTTACTTCATTGACCAACAGACGTTGAAGGTAACCTCTTCTTTAATGAGTCTGAACTTCAACTGGCCAGCCTCCTCATCTACTAAGGCTCTCACAATGGCAAGGAATGGACGCCACAAAATGATGGGGACCTCAAAATCAACCTCGCAATCAAGGATGACAAAGTCCGCTCGGAATATAAATCTATCAACTTTAACAAGCACATCAAAACGGATCCCCACAGGCTTCTTCATAGTTCTATTTTCCATTAGTAGCTGCATGGTAGTCGGTGTGGGGGCTCCCAAGCCCAGCTGCTTAAACACAGCCAACGGCATCATATTGATGCTTGCTCCCAAATCACAAAGTACCCTTGCGAACTCAACATCACCAATTGTGCATGCAATAGTAAAGGCACCTGGGCCTTCCTTCTTCTAGGCCAGGACCCGTGAGGCTATAGCACTACAATGATACACATTATCGGTGGGCTCATTGCTCATGGACCTCTTCTTTGTCACAAGGTCCTTCATGAACTTGGCATATCCCGGCATCTGTTCCAACGCCTCTACTAATGGTATGTTTATAGATAAGTGTTTGAGCATTGACAAGAATTTCTAAAAGTTACCATTCACCGCCTTCTTGTTCATTCTTTAGTGGAAAGGTGGCAGTGATCGTGGAATAGCCTTGTAAATTTTCATGGCTCCTTGTTCAGCTTCAGGCCCATTTTCAACATTGGGGCCTCAGTCAACTCAAATCCTCATTATGTTCCTTCTCAACAACATCTTCTTCATCTTTGATCACGCTTTCTTTCTTCCTTTCAACTACAACCGGCAGAGAGGGGTCAATCGTGGTCTTTCCATTCCTAGTCATGACAGCCATGAAGTGACCATCATTCTTTGGATTCTAGACTGTGCTGCTAGATAGTGTACCCTTTTTCCTAGAGTTCATAGATGCTGATAGTTACCCTAGCTGTTGTTCGATCTGCTTGATCACCATCTCATGTGACTCCACTCTTTGACACATGCTTGATATATCACTACGGATGTATTTCAACTGATCATCTATGGAGCTCACATTCTTTAGCATCTCCGCATCATGCTCTCTAACTTTGACTGCCTAGCCTCCTCCTCACGTTCATTAGGAGGCACGTACAATCTAACTCGATCGTTGTGGTAACCTCATTCCTTCTTCACTCTCCCTCGCACTCATGACCTCGGCTTCTATATCTGTACCCATTTCGATTGTAGTTGTCTCTATAGTTGTTTCGACCTTGGTTTCCAGAACCTTAGCGCCTAGTGTCTTGTCTAGAACCTTGGAAGTTGGCTCGGAAACCCACCACTTGATTGTCAAATAAGTTTGCCTCCTCCTTGGAATCTGAGTGGACGGGCCCTGGCTCCTGTCCCTGTGTCACAACTGCGTTCACCTTTCTGGATCCAACTCCCATGATGTGGTTAGTAAGCAAATCCAATGATGTGCAAATATGAGCAAATTCTTGGTCACGTTCTTTTTCTTTCCTTCGTTGGTCTGCAGTCAAACCAAAAGCATATGTAGCAGCCGCTGCTTCTGCTTCCCGAGTGTGCCATGCTCTGTTTTTCTTGGTTAATCTATCTAGAACAGTGGTAGCTTGCTCCCAGGTGTGGCTCATCATTGCTCCTCCTGCCACTATGTTGTTACTACTTTTGTACTGTTGTTTAATGATCTAAAAAAAATCTTTAACAGACTGTCAACAGGAATTTTGTGGTTCGGGCTCTTGGTCAACTTCCTCTTGAACCTTAACCAGGTCTCATGAAGTGCCTCAATCTTCAATCATCGAAAATTGTAGATCTCATCTTTAAGCAGTAGCATCCTAGAGGGTGGAAAGAATCTCTCTAAGAAAGCTTGCTTGATATCACTCCAGTTGATAATGGAGTCTTTTTGAAACTCCAATAACCATAATGTGGCCTCTCCAGATAGAGAGAAGGGGAAGAGTCTTAGCCTTATAGGATCTTGCGGCAACCTGTACACCTTGCATATTCCCACGAAGTTCACCACGTACAGGTTGGCATCATCGATTGCATTACCACTAAACACCCCTTTCATGTTCAATAACTGGATCATGGTGCTAGTGATATCAAATTTTTCCCCAATAGGCAGTGGTGGTCGTATGATAGCTCCGGTTGATCCAACTTCATCAATGTTCGGGTCATCTTCATCGAAGAACTAAAGGGGCATATCTTTGGCCTCTGTTTCCCCTTCCATGTCGACCAGAATTAAGAACCTCATCTCGAACATCCTCCACATCCTAAAGTGTAGCTTGCGAGCTAGCTCGGCTTGCCTAGATTCTTTTGAAATACGGTCATCGCTCTACTCTTGATTTTCCATCTTTCGCAGTGTTCATTCGAGTTTGAGATCCAATAGAATCATGGAGTTTCCACTCCGATGAGTACTTGGCATTCTCCATGTGACAACCTGTGGATATCCAAAAACAAAAAGAAAACGTAATTCAGGAAATAACAACCAAAATTCAAATAAAAGCAATTAATCTAATCTTATCCACATTCCCCAGCAATGGCGCCACTTTTTGATAACGTTCAAACTCAAACTTCCTGATAAAATATGAAGCGGTCATGGTAAATAAAGAACCCAACTAAGAGGTTGGGGTCAAACCCACAGGGAATAGGGTAAGATCTAGACTAATGCCGGTAATTGAACTTATTGGTGAGTTATCTCCAACTTGGGGGTTTTAAAGAAAACAAGATTAAAAAGAGATTATATTTGTGATTTAAATCAAGATTTGCAGACAACTAGGGTAAGTATTCCCCATGGGTTCATAACTACTTCGGGCTTACATACGTGATCAATCCGAATGGTTACTTGTACAATTGATCACTAGGGGTTCATCCAAACGACTAGTTCATCCCTATTGGATGACAATACCCTTTCACGCCCCACCTTGGAGGGTATGACTGGCACCTGGTGCCCTAGTAGGACCTGGACTGCTAACTGGCGAGCCTAAGCACAGCTGGTGCCTGACTAGCTCTAACTCAGATTTTTGGAAATAAAGGGCTATATAACGGCTGTAAACACAGCCTCCGGCCAACTGGCCTATAGCCACCTGTACCTGTAATAACAGCTAACCAGAAACATACTCGTAACAAGGAACCTATGCGGGCCGATAAAGCCACCATGTTGTCTAGTCATTTGAGACTCAACAAAGGGAATACTGAATAGCTACGTTACCGGCAAGGTCACCACTACTATCAAACCATGGCCCCACGCGGACAACATAAAAAAATAGAGATACTAAACAGCTATACAACTGCACAGCCTCACACGACCGGCCCAACTGACTACAGGGAGATAATATATACAATCTGCAAGCCTCTAAGAGTAACAATAGAAATGATCGGGACAGGGCCCCGACCTACCCGTACTGTACATAAAAGGAAAAGAGCTACACCTCTGGAAATCAGACTCCGGATGACAGGAGTTGAATACTCAGTAGCTGGCTGGAATCACGAGGGATCGCCTCCTCGTTTATGAGTACCTACAGGCAAGTAATACAGCACCCCACTGGGCTTCAGTATCGCTGGTACTGAGTATGCAAAGAAACTGAAATAATATTGCTGAAACAACTGAATATAAATAGCATATCTAGCAAATTTGTATGGCAGGAGATAACTGAATACGAAGGAACTGGTAAAAACTGAATCATGCTTTCTGTACTGATAAGGCGGAGGCGTACCTGTAAACGCGACGACCTAGTGTCTAGTAGCTAGTATATAACATATAAATAAATATGCAAGTAGCAGGCAAGAGCCAATACCAACCCCCATAAGCCGGATGGAACCAAGCAAGCAAACAATCTATATACCCCTACCCGGGTCAAAACCAACAAAAAATTAGTCACTCCACTCATCTACTCACTTTGGAGCTCCTCTACCGGCCCCCTGGGTCTCCAGCTCGAGCCATAGCCTCCGATATAAGCAATTGTGTCTGGGTCCGGAGGACTCCTGTGTAGATAGTAACAGATAGGGTCTGCATCCCCGGACACAAACTCAACGGGGCTATCTGAAACCGGAGCTACACCTATAATAACTGAATGTATAGACAGTAACAGATAGGGTCTGGTTCCCTGGACACAAAACTCAACAGGGCTATCTGAAACCGGAGCTGCACCTGTAATGCTGATCAGACTGTTGTGGGGAAAGCTTCATCCCACCTTCATCCAAGCTGGGGATGGCATGCCACCCCTCAGAGTGACGTAAAACCCACCCACTCAGTGGGAGACACGATTACCAACCCAGGGGCGGCGAGGATGCTCAATAAGGGGCCCTCACGCCACAACAAGTCTCAACAAACAAATAGCACATATAAATAGCAAGCATGTATAACTGAAAAAGACTATCTGAAATCTGATTTCTTAGTCTGATCTATTTCTGTACTAAAATGATTCTTTACTGATTATACTGATTCTGAGATCTTTCTTTAACTGTTGGCTAATCTGTAGTAAGGGTACTATCTGTCTGAATGGCTAATCTGTAGCCAATATCTGGTCTGTTTGAATGGCTAGTCTGTAGCCATGAAACTGCCTGTCTATCCGGTTTTACTTTACTAGCTTATATTATGAAAAACTGTTTCTTTTTATTCTATAACATGCTTGCTAGTCATACAATAAGCTATACTGAATCTGGAATGCTAACTCGCCCTTTAGCGCATGCTTTTCTATCTTTCGGACTAAAATACGATACGGCAACGCAAACCAGAATTTACTAAACTTATTCAATTCTCAACATTCAACTCCGAGAGTTTCAAATACGGAGTTTACTATGATTCACAAAGCTAATACTTACTAACTTGCTGAAGAACAACTTCACATACCTGGTTTCTGAGTACCCGACTGACCGATGTGATTTCCGTCGGTACTTCTGCTGTTTCTCCCAACTACATTCATATACATATCAATTAGAACTAAATATATTAATATCCGGGAGAAATTATCACTTTTGATATATATTTATCCCAAACTTTAACCTTTCGGAAAACGGTCGAAAAATCGTTATTTCTCGATAGTCCAGAAGGGATAAATGCTCACTGCAACGCTAGGAACACATTGGTACTAATTTAAAGCAATTCTATTTACTTTACCTCGGTAGCACGACGTTTTGCCGGCCAAATTTCACGAAATCAACTCTGTAGGATTGCTCTCTGCAGCTTTATACCTCTGTACCTAAGCCGGAACGGAGTTTACACCGCGTTTCGTAGCGTAATTTGAAAGGAAATTATATAAAATTGATGTGGGTTTGCCTTACATGGCTACCCTCTATTTTTCCAAGTTATATTGATGAAGATGAAATAAAAACCGACTTTGTAATTATTATTTTTTTGGCTACATCCCTTAACCAACATGCCATTAGGCTATTTATTCATTTAAAATTTACAAGGTGTAACATACCCAATCATCGGGTCAGTTCTAATGAGCAATTTCAAACTAACCATTATCAAATATGTTCCAAATTTAACTATCCTGCGACAACAGCTCAAGTTAATACAATGATCGTAAAGACCAAGACTTTGTTGTAATTCTCTTTTCCTAATCTCTACTTTTCTAGTTTCAAGCAAGTAAAGAATTCGGACAAGTCCTAGTGTTGTACACTATGAAGAAACATTTAAATATAAAGAGAATACAGTACAAGCATTTAGCATTAGTTTTGAATCACTTTTGTGCAACCCTATTTCGTTAATCCTCCATAGTTCCCTCAACTACTAGTTGTGGAGGTTTTAGCCTCTCATGGTTGTAAGATTACAATTTTCATTCATAGAAAAGCACATAATTAAATACTCACATCAATAACAGGAAGAAAACAAGATTTTAATATCAAAGAACAATCTCAACAACAATGTAGGAAATTAAGAATTTTATCACAAGAATTGCTCCTCAAAAGTTGATAACAATTCACAAAAATTATTCTTCACATGTCTACTAATTCGATTCTATCCTCCTCTAACTAAATTATAACATAAAAAATATTAATATAGATAATAAAAACCTTTTCCTAAGCTAATATTCCATATATGGTGCTAACTAAGTCACGACTGGATCTACTACCCATAGCAGGATTGTATAGGTCGTACCTACTTCTCGTAAGTCCTTGGCTTATGCAGATTTGGGTAAGTGTTGGAAGGCTGGTACGACTCGTGCCTCAATCCTACGATTCATACAATGCCTCCGTGGTTAGGCCCTGAGAACTCTGACATCTTCTGAAATTCTCCATGAATGTTGTGGTACAACTTGTACCTTCTTCCTTTGACTCGTACTGTATGTTGTGTCTAATATTTTTCCAAGTATTGGAGAATCTTCTAAAGTTCACCATGTCTCATGGAACGGCTTGTATGTTGATGATATGATTTGTGAGTCCATCAGTACCAAGAGTCTGCCTTTCTACAATTTTTCTCTAAATAATTCCACGACTCCAGTTACAAGTCGTACTTAGAGTCGCATGTCGCCTTCCCCTTACTTCAGCCTTCTGACATTCATCACGGTTCTTAGTACGACTCATACAATCAAGGTAAATCTCGTACAATCAAGGTATATCTTCTACAATCAAGGTACGGCTCGTATTGAGACTTGTACTTTGGCTGATTTTCTGCATTTTTAGGTTTCTTTTGCACATCTTTGCTCTAACACTTCTTTTCACTGAAATTAAAGTAAAAGTGCCTCATATCCATATAAACATACCTATGTCCATGCTATTTTATTTGTTTTAAGTGTCTAAAGTGTTGTAAACTCACCACACATCACTATTCCAGGATAATAAAGAACACTCATGTTGTAATCATTGAGTAGCTCAAGCCTCTTCTTTGTCGTAAGTTCAAGTACTTCTAACTAAACACATACTGAAGGCTCTTGTTGTCTCTGAATGTATCAACTTGCAGCCGATTATTATACCCCGGGGGCTCAAAGATCGAACCTGGGAGTTGAAATGGGAAAATTTTGGAATTGATGTTGCAGGCACAGGATGAGTCGTGGTAAGACTCGTGAGGAGAACCCACGAGTCGTAAAGTGACTTTTGGGCAAGCCTAGAATAGATGAAGGATCGGGGTCTCCACGGGGGAGAGAACGACCCGTGGTCAAACACCACAAGTCATCGTGTCACTCATGGGGGTGATGTTGGAATTAAGGGAGAAGCAGCAACTAGTGTACCTAACAGATTCGACCCCACAAGTCGTGGCCAGTCCCAACGACTCGTGAGGTGAGTCGTGAGCAAGCAGATTAAATGTTAGGGCAGTGTACCAAAAAGAAGGTGTCCACGAGTCATGCCCACGAGGGATGAATCGTTAAGTCATTCATTACGAACCTCAGTGGGCAGGTCATCCAGTGTACTTGACGAGCAACCTAACGGATCATTGGCCTTGGTAACGAGTCGTCAGGTCACCCGTTAGAGTAACCTGGCAGTTATTTTCTGCGAATTAGTAAGGGCTTTCTCATAATTTTCTAAGTTCCTAAGACCTATACTACGTCGTTTAAGGCTCGTTTTAGTGGGTTTTAAGTAGGGTAAAACCTATCTTATGCCATTATTCTCATGCATGCAAGTTTGAAGGATTGAAGAAGAGATTCAAGGAAAAATCTCAAGGTTTCCATTGGAATCTCATCTTGGGCTGTTAGAGGGTGTTAGAATTCACCATTCCCAGGTATGTAAGGCAATGAGAGGGTGTTTTCTTCCATACCCATGCCCAATCCCTATCAAAATGTGATAAATTATCTATGATCAAGTATGGGGTTATACCCAATTGGATGATTCTTCAATCTTTACACATGGGTATGATGATATTATAGTTATATTGATGATTTATGAAGCTTGGGCGGATTCTAAGTTGTTTTCCCTTATAAACATTTTTTCTAAAATTTGAATCTAAAACGCCCATGGGTGAAGAGTTCATAAAAGAGGTTATTTTATGGTAAATATGTGGTGATGATGAAGTTGATGATGAAAAGAATGTTTCTAAAACTACCCATGATTTTGATGTTGTTTCCTAAATGAATAGATTGGATTCTAGAATGATAGAGCTTTGGGTAATGTCCACATGTTGATTAAAGCGATGATTTTCCCGACATAAGCTTACCACATTGTTTAAAGTGAAATTTCCCAATTTTTAATATGAATTCTAGCTTGTGGTATGTTGTGTAAATATTTCTACATGTAGCTTACCACATGATTTGGAGTAGATGCTTCCACCTATGATTGAGCTTGTGGTATGTTTCAAAATAAATCTTTTTATATGCATGAATTTATAAGTGAGACGTATGGCATTATTGAGCTTTGTCAATAGACAATGTTGAGCTTCATTTCATATGATGTTGAGTCATGTGTGATTTCATGTTGTGCTTCGTCAATAGATGATGTTGATCTTCATTATATATGATGTAGAGCATTGCATGTTTTTGGGAGAAGAGTCTAGCACCGAGCGGGTTAAGGATCGATTACCCTATACCCCAGAACTACGCGCCAATGTAGGTTGATACTATTATATTATCGGGACCTCCCTTGTGAGCTATCGCCGGCCCGATTGGGACTTTAGCTTGATATCGATATCATGGTATTGTCTATCACCCTAGCAAGGTTATGGACTGCTCTACCCACTTGAGTGTGATAGTTGGGACCACATAAGCTCTATCTTGGTATGTCAATTAAGTGACGAGTCTCCCACTGTATATATCATTCAGATTTGCATATTCATTACTCATGATGATTACTTATGCATGCATGTTCATAAAGAAAGATTTGAATCATTGTTTAGTTTTTCATATAAATATTTATGTTTCAGCTTTAAGTCATTTGAGTCAATTGTGATGTTTTAAAGCTATGCATGGTCATGTTATGATAAGAGTACGATTTCAGAATGAATGCATGTAGCCTTCTACTTTCACTTAAAAGCTTATGATATCTTATGAAATGTTTTAAATAATTTACTTTTCTAGAGCGGTTTTACTTACCTTGCATACTCGGTACATTCCACGTACTGGCTGCATACTTTCTATGCTGCATAATTTCATGATGCAGGATCTAGTTCTCAGGTTCTGCCCCGTTCATAGTCGCTGATAAGAGTTAGCACCTGCCTATTTGGTGAGTCCTCATCTTTCGATGACTATACCTTCAGTTGTTTTGGATGTCCTTTCAGGTTAAGTATTGTTGAGCTAGTTGAGGGTGTTGTTCCATTAGCTCATCCAGATTAATGGCTTATGAAACTTAGACGTGTATTTAGCTTCAGATATTTATTCTATTGTTATATTAAGTTTGACTTCCACTGAGTTTATAATTATGTTTTCTTCATGTTTATTGAATGAGTTAGTTGAATGCTTACGCCATGGGTTGACTTAGGGTCTCTCGGGGTCCCTTGTCCCATGTCTACCATCCGGGCCTCCATCTAGGTCATGACACCCATACAAATAGTGTCGCCAAATCTTTAAGGCAAATACCACTGCTACTAACTCAGGGTCATTTGTTGGTTAATTCTTCTCATGAGTCTTAAGCTATCTCGAAGCATAAAAAATGAACATACTATGCTGTACCAACACACACTCAAGGCCAACTCTAGAGGCATCACAATACACTATAAGCATTCCATGCCTTCTAGTAGGGTCATGATTGAAAAAGAAACATGCCAAGCTTTAACTCCTGATAGCTCTTCTCATAAGAATAGAACCACTGCAATTTGACCTTCTTTTGAGTCAATCGAGTCAAAGGTAAGGCAATAGATGAAAATTCCTCTACGAACCTCCTATAGTAACTAGCTAAACCCAAAAATCTTCTATTGTTGGCGGGATTGATAGGTTTTGGCCAGTTTTTCATTGCCTCAATCTTCTTGAAGTCCACCCAAACACCCTCACTAGACACCACATACGCAAGAAATGTAACTGACTTCAGCCACACTTGTTGAACTTAGTAAACAACTGACGATCCTTAAGAGTTTGCACATAATCCTCAAATGAGCAATATGCTCCTCATCACTCCTAGAGTATACAAAGATACCATCTATGAAGACAGTGATGAACGTATCCAAGTACTTCTTGAAAACTTTGTTCATCAACTCCATAGAATCTATAGGAGCATTTGTTAGTCCAAAGGACATAACCACAAATTCATAGTGACCATACCGAGTCCTAAAGGCTATCTTCAGGATGTCACTCTCTCTAATTTTGAGTAGGTGATAAATGGATCTAAGGTCTATCTTTGAGAAGCAACTAGTGCCTTAAAGCTGGTGGAACAAGTTATCAATCCTAGGAATGAGATACTTATTCGATGCACATCCTGATAGAACCGTCTTTCTTCCGCACGAAAAGAACTGGAGCACCCCATGCGGACTTACTGGGACTGATGAAACCTACATTTAAGAGATCTTTCAACTGTTCCTTCAAATTCTTAAGCTCACCTGGACCCATCTTTTAAGGAGGAATGGATATCGGCTACATATTAGGAAGGAGGTCTACCAAAGTCAATCTCATGGGAAGGACTCCTGGTAGATCATCTGAGAACACCTATGGATACTCACACACAACTGGGACTGACTAAAGAGTCAGGGTTTTGGACTAAGAATACTTAACCCGAACTAAATGATATACACAACCCTTGGAAATCATCTTTCCGCCTTAAGATATTAAATGAAGTGACCTACATACAATGTTGAACTACCCTTCCACTCTAGGACAGATTCACCCAACAATCAGAATTCTACTTTTAGGTTCTACAATTGACTGAAGCATAGAAAGAATACAACCAATCCACGCCAAAAATAATATCGAAGTTGATCATGTCTATCTACTAAATTAGCTGAGGCGACTTTCTAGAGAACTATAACTGGACAATTTCTATATACCCTCTAAGCTAAGACTGACTCACCGATAGGAGTAGATACTGAGAAGGGTTTTGAGAGGATTTTGGGACTAACATAAACATTGAGGTGAAAGAATCATAACATACTCTTGACCATATTTGGTGAGCTATTCTACTCCTGGCATGATGAAAGTGCATAAAAATTGTTCTGGCGTTGTCTACCACCTGTACTGGATGATAAGCCATGCTGGGATGGCGAGCTGCTAGAGCTACAGAAGAGATAGCTTAGGCACAGCCTCTACTGTTGCCTTGTCTGTTTGAAGGACAATCTCTATATCTGTGATCAACTTACCACACTCAGAACAAGCATTTGAGCTAAGAAAACACTCTCCAGGGTGGTTCCTACTACACTTCTTGCAAGTTGGGAATGTGCCTCCTCCTGACATACTCCCCGGAGTCTTAGAGCCTAGTGTTCTACCCTTTGATCACCTCTAGTCCTGGATGAAATGCTAGCCGATGATGGAGCTAGCGCTGATGTCCTCTGATGGGACTATGACCGATGCTCACCACCTGTCCTTTACTAAGAGAACTCAAAGTTCCCTAGCCTAGCCTCTTTGTCACCCTCTCCTTCTCCTTCAACTTCACCTCCTCAATCTGCTAGGCATGAATCATGAGTCAATAGATATCCATGTCACTAATAAGCATAGTGGTCATGTACTCCTTGACCACCAAATCTGAGACCTCTGATACAAACTTGCTCATTTGAGCCCTCGGCTTGGTAACAATCTCTAGAGCATTCTTAGATAGCTGAGTGATCTTCAAGGCATATTCCTGAACAGCCATATTTTTCTACTTCAGATTGATGAATTCTACAACCTTCGCTTCCCTCATCTCCCGAGGAAAGAGCCTATCTAAAAAAGTTGTAATGAACACATCCCAATCAATAGGAGCTATACCTGCCCTATGACCTTCCTTCCATTGCCTATACCATATATGAGCTACCTGTTTCAATTGATTGTAGTCCAAATCTACACTCTCCTTTATGATAATGCCCATAATCTAAGTGATCTTCCAGATCTCATCAATGAACTCCTGTGGATCCTCCTCCACCTTAGAACCATAAAACTCCAGCGTGTCCATCCTAGTGAAGTCTCACACTCTAGCCGCTACAACACTCCCATTGGGGCTCACGGGTGCAGCCGCCTACTGGTTGACTTGAGCCATCATGGCCTATGGCAAAATCCGGTAGGCAGCCTAAACTCTACATGAGTCACTTGCTTATTTAAAGGGTCTGCTGGTGCTGGTAGGGCTGGATGATTCCAGTTACCATTGCTATTGCAATTTCTTCTTTCGTTGGCTCTTCGGGAAGGTATTTTCTTCAAAAACATGTAGCACGAGATAGAAGAGTAAGGAGAGCAGTACTTTATCACACAATATAGAACATGAAAAAAGGAAAGTTTCCTAAAATGTCTCGTAGCCTCTTCCTTATAAGTGTGTCACACTTCATAGTCACGAAAAAGATTCTACTTAACAACGAATTTCAGGCATCCTAGGACACACCTAAACCTGATGCTATGATACGAAGTTTGTCATGACCAGAATGATTTGAACCTTCTCCATTTCTTGTTGCACTAAGTCTATTCCTATCAAATCTACTTTACCAACTTCGAGCCAACCAATCGGAGATCTACACCTCCTCCCTTAAAGAGCCTCATAGGGAGCCATTTGAATACTAGAGTGATAACTATTATTATATGTAAACTATGAGGGGTAAATGGTCAACCCAATTTTCTTTGAAATTAATGACACATTCCCTCAACATATCCTCTAGTGTCTGAATAGTCTGCCCAACCTAACCATTTGTCTCTAGATGAAAGGTTGTTCTAGGGTTTACATTCAAAACCAAACCTCTCGGAAATGACATCCAAAACTGGGCAGTAAACTGTGCAACCCTATCTAATATGATGGATAACATAATTCCATGAAGTCTGACTATCTCATGAGTATACAATCTAGCATAGTCCTTAATTAAATCGGTAGTCTTGATTGGTAAGAAATGGTCTGACATAGTCATTCGATCCAAAATCACACAAATAGAGTCATGTTGCCTATGTTACTTCGCTAGATAGGTGATAAATTCTATATTGATCATATCTCACTTCCATTCAAGGATTTCTATATCCTGAGCCACACCACATGGAATTTGATGTTCAATCTTAACTTGTTAACAATTCGGGCATCTAGCCACAAAGTTTGCAATGTCTCTCTTCATACCATTCCACCAATAAACTTCCCTCAAGTCATGGTACATATTAGTGGAACCTAGGTGAATCGAATACTTGGAGCTTTGTGCTTCTGCCATGATCCTATCTTTGAGAGCATCTACATTCGGAAGAGATAGTCTACCTTGATATCTCAGGATACCATCTCCCCCTTGTATGAAAACCAACACCTTCTGCTTGTGCACATTGATGTCTCTCAAGCGCACACAAGCAGATATGGCCGTCATGTAATATAGGACGATGAAGTCTCGATTATCGGTCCCTCAAAGACTTTTCAGATCAATCATGTAAGATTATTTCTTTATTTCACTATTCTAACTAAAACATATATAAATGGAGAATGGTTTCAAAAATTAAACTACTAAAGACTTGAAATATAAAAGTAACTAAAGAACTAAGATTTTTGCAAACTTATTTGTACTTCAAATGATGATGAAAATCTAGGGAAATGGCATTTTCGCTTAGGTTGAGTTTCCAAGACGTGATTACGCTAGATTAATTTTTCATAAGATTTCTAGTTTCAACCTACTATCCCCTTTCTTGCCACTCTCCCTAACATCCAAGAACTATCTCATGAACCTTAATGCCTAAATCCCTATGGTCACAGGAGAAACACGAAATGACGGTTATGCCTTCTTGTATATCAACTAAACAGGGTTGAAGGGTATATCCCTATCCTCAACAACAACTTCTAACCTTCAACCAATGAGCCAAAGGATCTTTGAATTCCTATTTTACATTTACTTTTAACCCTTTTGATTTCCTTTCCCAAGTTCAACCAAAAGCCCACAGATTTACTCACAAGGTGATCAGTCTAGTGAATAAGCAATTAAAATAAGTAAATATAAACAACCTTTAATGAAGTATAAAAACTAGAATTAATCAGTCATTCAAACGTCAAGCATCAACTATAGCCAAAACCCTAGAATGGTCGTTTAGCCAATCATAGACAAGAGGAAAACCATAGAGATCATCATCATTCAAAGTAAAATGATAAATAAAAGAAGAAACCTAAGTTTAGACTTGTCACTCCTCCAAAAGTTGCATTTACAATCTTCTACGATCAAATAAAATGATGTAAGATATGCTAAAAACTCCCTAGATGTTGTATTTATAGGTGAGCCTTCAAATGATGCTTTTTTCTGTTAAGTAAATATCTTCAAAATCAGCAAAATTCATCCAAAAAGGTGTCTGGCGTACCGCCCCCTCCATAGCCCCAATCCTGGGTCAATTTTTCTCTTAAGTATAGCCCTAGGCGCCCCACTCCAGCCATAGCACCAAGGTGTTAGCAAAATTTCTGCACTTCTAAACACCTTTGGCACCCCACTCCATCCGTAGCACCAAAGCGTTAGTCAATTTTCTGAGCTTTAGGACCCTTTTAGAACCCCACTCTATCCATAGCACCAGAACATTGGGAAAATTCTTCAAGTCCGGAATGCTTCTGGGGCTCCATGCCATCTATCTAGCCAAGGCGTTAGTCTAGTTCTCCTCTTCGAAGCTAGGGACCTGCCACCTCATGCCATCCATAGCACCAACTTTGGTGCATATTTCTCTGAAGCACAAGTGTTGGCGCACCACGCCAGCCATAGCCCCAGGCTGACTTTCGCAAACTCTTCTTTCTCACACCTCGGGTCATTTTTGGGTCCTTTTTCATTGGTTTCCTGCTCAAAACATCTAGAAACATTTGTTAGCTTATAATACACACAAGAACATAAATTCATACACTTAATAGGGATTATGAACTCAAAATAAGGCTAAATATGGGCAAAAACATGGCAAATGGGCATAAGAATATGCCAACATCACCATCCTACACTTAAACCATTGTTCGTCCTCGAACAATCCTCAACTCCATGCATAAACTCATATTTTCTCACCATTTGTCACCTCTTATCAATTCGCACTCAAACAACTAGCAGAGAGCATATGATTAAGTGGTTCATCAACTTCTTGCAATTCGCATAACGCACATGCAGGGTTTTCACATTCAAGACTAAACAACTTCTATAACTAACTCATTTTTCAAAAAAGGGCCAACATGATTAAATACGAAACATACATCACATAGTAAACCGACTTATACATCTGATGCCCCTCACTTTAAATGATGTTCTCTCTCAAATTATCAATGCAAAGCATGAAACATAATAAATAACGCACACTCACACTTAGAAATGATGTATCATACATATACAACATACCATAAGCTTGCCCTTTATGTGCACTTAGACTACTTAGCCATTTCAAGAGATTATGATCATAAACACTTCTCTTGGTTATAATGTCGGCTAAGGGAACGGGTAGGAATGACTTTTCTTTTATAATGACTACCAATTCTAAGCACTTTTAAGATATTTTTCATCTTTCTTGTCCACCACTTTTTCCTTATTGTTCACCCTTCAGCTTGCTCACCCTTTTTCCTTTCTTTTCATACCTCTTTATTCACTACTTAACTGCTAGCCTTTGCTTATAGAATTACTAAGAATTTTCACTCTTAACACTCTTTCTTTCATTATTGTAGCAGCTAGTAGACAATATATTTTATGGGAACCCCTTCTTCCTATTTTCTCTTCTTACTTTCCACACATATTTCTTTCTTTCCCTTCCCTTGTCATTCATGCATTGGTGGACTTTAACTTTCAAGTCTTAAAGTGCTTAAGACTACTTTGGATGAACAATTATGGAGGTCACACAACAAAAAGGGAATAGGCTACTTTTTTGGATAAGAAAAGGACAAGGTTGAAGGCTCAAGGGGGTTAACTAGGGAAAATATTCAGGAAGGTAAACCAAACATGGGAAAACAGGGCTTTGTCAAAGAAATACCTTAATCATTTCTTAACTCTTTAACAACTATCCATCCAACATACACTAAGGGACGTTCTAGATGCTACAATATGTACAAAACACAACAATTAAGCTCACCTCACATGACATTAAGACTCTAGTCGGTTTCCTATATCCTACACATTCATACAATCACATTAAATGAAATTATTTTTTTCATTATTAAGCCCTACAAATGTCTTGAGTCGAATTATAGAACTATGTGTGTCTTTCATGGAATTCTCATTTAAGATGGCCATTTCATTGCATCTAGCTTAGCATCTAAGTGAAATGTCAAAGAGCACACAAGTGATTATGCCTGATTGAAACCAAAAAATTAAAAAAAAAGTGACTAATTTCTCTTAAGATGGTCATCATCCATATGACATAGTGAAGGTTTACTACTCTACGAAAACACAAAAAAAAAATTGAAAATTTTGACTCTAAAATTAAACTAAACAAACTCAACTGCCAGAGACGAACAAATTATCCAACATTACAAGGCATCATTCAGATTATCGGTCACCATCAATACTATCTATTACAAAACATGACCTAATAATAATAGAGCTACTAACATAGGGAATGACATCTATGTTATGGCCTACTATAAATATAGCAAACAAAAAGTAAACAGGAAATCTTTCCTCCACGCCACACTTAAACAGTGTGCTATCCTCAGTGCAGACACAATTATATCAAGTAAGTAGAGAAAAGAAACTTCTTCGGCCGCTATGCATCATCATCGGGATTGTAGTCCTAATCATATTCATCCTCAATATCATCTTTCCCATCATTCCGCATGGCTCCCGTGGCAGCATCATCCTCCTCATCACCACTGTCCAAGTCATCAACCCCATTAGTAAGCATCATGGCCTCATGATCATCCACCGGCTCCTCAAAGGCTAGTCCCATTCTACACATCTGCCTAGCACTCTCCATGGGTGGGTATCTATACACCAGGGCCGCCATCTCATCATTTGTGGCAGGTCGGCCTAAAATCCTTAACTGCAACTCAAGCATGCCGAGCATATGGCCTCTCGAACTATCATCTCGGGCCTAGCGATCAGCAACAGTGAGAGGTGGAGCTATGGAAGTGATGGGCTCCTTTACCTTCGTGAAATCCTTCATCTTTCCTGTCAGGGGCCCTGCTCAGCGTAAGTGAAGGTCTGTCTCTTCCTTCTCAATGCCTACCTTTCTGAACTAAGTCAGGAGATTGCCATAAGAGTACTTCCACTTGAAATTACCCCTTGATCTCCTCTTGTTGTCCCGGAGTACTGCACCAAAGTTGGTTGGTATCCCTTTCATCAACATGTATAAAAATACAACTTGCTCTCCACTGATGTCTGACATGTGAGTTCCAGAGAGTAACACGGCATAAACTAACTTCACCCAGACTTTTGCCTCATTATTCAGGTAGGAGAACGCTAGTGTGGAGTGAGTTCCATTATAATCCCTTGCCCAATGGGCTGATGAATGCTCACCACAAAGAATATGGAGAAAGTCTCAGTATGGGATCTTCTCTAGCAAAATAAAGTACTCATATAGGTCTGCCGCAAGATTACCGAGGAAGCAATTGAATCTCTTATAAGTAAAATGAACCACCTGACCCCGTATTTTGACTTTGATTCTCTCCCTAAAAAAGTGTCTCATTTGGCATAAAATTCTCTCACCAAAGTAAGGTTGCACTCCTCCAGATCGGCAAGATGTAGCCTAATCCCAACTCATGGACCTTGTCCCAAATGGTGAACGCAAGGGCGAGGCAGCCTTTCGTCAATCCAATTCTTAGGAGCATATTTGACCTCCTTTTGTGTGTTTAACCATGATAGTCCATTATTCTCTACCACTCTTACTCCAAACGTCCTAGTAAGGGCTCCCTTAGTTGATGAACTCGATCCTTTTGTTCCTTTTTAGAGCTTGTTGAGACCCTTTAAAGCTACCTCTATTTCCAATCCTTTGTTAGCATTTGATGACATGACACCTCCTAAAAAAATCAAGAACTTCACAAGATTGGTTCGTGAATCAAAACTGCTATTTAATTACGTGTAAAGGGTGCAAAGTGACCCCACACATAATTCACTAGCATACTTGGGAGAAATTGTCAAATAGGGTACTCAAGACTTCCCCCGTTATCATCCAAAATCTCAACTTCCAAATTATTCACTAACTTCACATTACCACCAAGTTCATGAAATTTTTTTTTGACATCTTTTCTCTATTTTTTCTCTTTTTTTCAAGAATGCCTTACTTTGGCCATTTTTTTCACCTTTCCTCCTTTAATTCATCATTCAACTAACCTACACATGGAAGTATCTATATTCAATTCATTCAAACACCAACATAAAATTCGCTACAATCCATAATGAATTAACATGAATTTTCGATGACTCAAGATTCTTCACATTTAAAACTTTAAGAACTAAGAACTTTATCTCTCTACAATCAATGTTCAACCCACCAAATTCATGAACTTTAAATCATCACCCCCCTTCATCCCCACAACTTCAAATCACTACATTCAAACAAAATAAGAAACCCAATAAGGATAGTACATTATCATAGAAGAATTTAAGAGAATAAATCTCATAAAACCCACATTATGAAATCCAAGGTTTTCACCAACAAAGGTGATTTTTGGTCTTTAACTTGGAGAATAAGGGAATAGGAGCATGCTTTTCATACTTAATAACCAAGAGAGAAGAGAGTTACTTACTTGAGTTGAATAGACAAGCTTTCCCAAGCTTCTTGTAGAGGACAACAATGGGGGACTAGGGAGAGGGCAGTTACAGCCTTTTTGAGAAAGTGAGAGAGAATTTTATTTACTTTTGTTTTTAACTTTTAGTGAGAGGGAATGAATGGAGAATTAAAATAAAGGTGTGGGGCATGGGTTTTTGGTAATTTTAAGGTCCTTGGGTCAACTTTGACCCATTGGACTAAAATATTTTTGGACAAAATAACCCTGGCGCAGTGCGCCAGTCACCATGCAACACATGTAGAAAAACAATTTCTTTGTGAATAGGGGTTGGCGCGGCATGCCACCCATAGCACTATCCTAAAAACATTTCTCTCGGCAGTTAACACCTGGCACTCCACTCCAGATATCTTGACCTAGAGTTAACCTTTTTTCATCTCATTTTCCCCACTCTTTTTGCTCCAAAGCCCTATTTATCTCTACAAAACAAAAAAATTATTAGAAAGATAGCTTTCCTCCCACAAAGCACCTTAGTTATAGTAGTGGCACGACATTAATAGGTTGCCTCCCCTGCAGCGCCTGATATAACAATGTGGCACGACTAAATTCACTTCACTCCTTCATCCGAGTGAGGTCATTAGGATAACCTATTGAACTTCCATGAATTACATACTACTCAATCTCCTGCTTACACCCTCCATGCTCTATCGTTGGCTATACTGTGAAATTCTCATAATAAGGTGGCTACCTGTCCTCTCTAAACATATAAAAGATTGTCTCCTTACCATCCACAGTCATCAACATCTTGCCCGACTTCACCTTTATGACGGCATCTGCGGTGGCTAAGAATCCTCCCTCTGAAATGAGGGGAACTGCTACATTTTCTTTGTAATCCAGGATTATAAAGTCCACCACTTAGATGAAAGGACGAACCTTAATCAATACATCCTCTATGATTCCATCAGTATAAGCAAGAAACCTGTTGGCAAGAAACAATGTTACATTGGTAGGACGTGGTTCACCTAAGCCCAAGGTCCTGAACAAGGATGCAGACATCAAATTAGTGCTCGCACCCAAGTCGCAGAGTGCATAACAAACTTCTTTATTTCCAATCACCACTAGAAGGATGAAGCTCCTTGGGTCTTTCAGCTTCTTAGAAATTTTGTTCTGCACCCGAGAACTACACTCTTTCACGAGAGCCACATTCTCAAATTCCGTCAGCCTCCTATTATTGGCCACAATATTCTTCAGATACTAGGCATACTTCGAAACTTCCTGCAAAAGCTCCACCAATGGTAAGTTCACATGTACATGTTTCAACAAATTATGAAATTTCTGCTAGGCTGAGTCCTCCTTCTGCTTCTTAAACCTTTGTGGGAATGGAGGGGGTGGTCTGGTTTCTACCAACTTTGGCTTTGAGTTGCTTGACTCACCAATCTTCTGTATGGACATCACGACATTCTATTCATTCACTTTCTTATCTTTGGGGATCGCTGATAATGCTCAAATCACACCTCCTACTGAAGTATGAAGTGGGCGTTGTCAATAAAGAACCCAACTAGAGGTTGGGGTCAAACCTACAGGGAATATAGGAGAACTGGATTACAACCCATAACTGAACTTGTAAGGTAGTTACTTCAAGATTGGGGGGTTCTAAAGAAAATCAATAAAGAAAACAATTATCAAAATTATGGTTTTGAATCAATATTAAAGGATAACTAGGGTTTGTATTCCCTATGGATTCAGAACTGCTTTGGGTATACACTCGTGATTATCACCAATATGTACTTATAGAACTGATAACATAGGTTCATTCAAACGACCGACCAGTCCCTATTGAATGACTATACTCAATCACTCGACCAAGTCTCATGAGCAGTTTCAAACTATACGTTATCACTAAGTTTCAGATTTAACTATCCTGCGACCACAACTCAAGTTAATTATTATCAAAATCAAGGCTCTGTTCTAATCTCTACCCCTTAGTCCTAAGCAAGTAAAGAATTCGGGTATGTCCTAACGTTGCGCACCTTTAAGAAACGTTTAAGCATGAAGAGAATACAATATAAGTATTTGTATTGGTTTCAAAATCACTTTGTGCAACCCTAGCTTGTTAACCCACCATGGTTCCCACAACCCTAGCTATGGAGGTTTTAGCCTCGCATAGTTGTAAGGTTGTGAATTGTATTCAAGATTAAGAACATAAATCAATACTTACAAGAATGAATGAGAAAAACACTTACTTTAATTAATCACCAAAATCTTGAAGAACAAGTAGCAAGAACAAGAAGAATTCAAGAAAAGGTTGATCACAAGTTGAAATAACTCAAATCTCCTAAAAAACTCTTCTCTCCCAAACTCTACTCTTGTCTACAAAAAAATAAATCCTAAAACATATTTATACAGACACAAGAATCCTTTTCCTAAGCTAACAGGATGAATTTCCATATCTGGTTCCGCATTCATCACGAGCCATCCTACGATCCATAGTAACATCTACGATTTGCAGCTTCCTTCCATACCTTGCATGGTTTGCTGAATTTTGGCTAAGTAATGAATCCTGGCACTATTCGTACTGCCTTCGTACGATCTGTATTGAGCTCCCGTGGTTTGACTCTGAAACTTTGGAATTCTTCTAAAGTTCATCACGACCGTTATGATATGGCTTGTACCTTCATCCCTTGGGTCATACTTTCTTTCCATAGCAGGAGTCAGCCTCTTATGCAAATTTTCTAGATTTTGTCATGACTTCAACGCCACGACTCGTACCATCTTGGTACGACGCCTAGTGAGACTTGTACATTTCATCTCTTCAACCTTATCATTCTGCAAGTTTTCACGGCCATCAGTACGACTCGTAGGACCTTCCTATGGCTCGTGCTGTGGTCTACACTTTGAGCATATTTTGCATACTTCAGTCTTTCTTTTGCAATTTTTAGGTTCAACACCAATTTATCCTTCAACCAAAGGAAAATTGCCTTATATCCACATAAATACACCTAAGTCCATGCTATTTTCTTATTTTTGAGCGTCAATAGTACTATAAATCCACAGCACATCAATTGCCTCATCCATCTCTTTACCTTTGCGTAAAGAAATTGCACTCACACTTTCCTTGGGGTTCTTCTCGGTGTTACTCAAAAGTGCCCCGTACGGTATGTTGGTCTACTGAAGGGCTAATTGCCCCATCTGTCTCTCGAGCTCATGGATGGACTTCTACATCTTATTAACCACTTGAGTGTGCTGAACCATCCACTGCTTCATTGTCTCCTCTAATGAATTACTCAGATACTGGCCCTGAGGTCTTAGATAGGTGATCTGGGGCCTTTGAAAATTTTGATTCCCTACCCATGAGATATTGGTTGTATTTCGGTACCCCTAGTTAGAGTTGTTACCTGCTAAACCTCCAGAACAACTTTGTTGTCCTACAAAATATATAGTTTCTGGATTTAGCGGACAACTTGAATAAGCATGGACTTCTCTACCCACCTCACATGATGGTGGTCGATTCTGGACCTGATCGTCCTGTTGAACTTGACTTCCTGCTAGTGTGGTCACAAGTTTGCTAATCACATTCACCAACTAACTGATATCTGCTCGGATTACCACCACACTATCTTCTTCGAGCTTTCCTGGTACCTTGGCTGCTTTGAATCCTCTATCTGAGTCCTGATAGTCTTGGCTCCCTACTGACATGAGGTTAAAAAAAACTTCAATCTCATCATAGCTCTTGGACAAAATCTTTCCCTATGCAGTAGAGTCAAGCAATACTTTTGACTTCGGCTTCAGCCCTTCTATAAAGTTGTTCCTAATAATATCTTTTGGCTGCATGTGGTGCTGGAAATATCTCAAGTAGCCCTTGTATCACTCCCATGTCTGAGCCAAGTTTAACAATCTCTCTACATAAAACCAGAGATCTTCCCTCCAACTCTTTTGTCCTCCTTGAAGAGAAGAACCTATTGATGCATTTGTTGAAAAAAACCTCCCAAGTAGTGATGAACCCTGCCAACTCATTTTGAAGCTAGTCGTTGGCCTCACCAATCAACGAAAATAGAAACAACATGAGCTTAACATACTCATCTGACATGTTGTGATAGTGAAAGTTCTCACTCAGCTCCACGAACGTCATCAAATACCTATGGGGATCCTCGTGCGGCTTGCCTTGATATTGGAAAGTGTTCTGGACCAACCACACAATCTCTTCCTTCAACTCGAACTTCCCAGCGATAGCCTGCTTGATGATCTCTTTAGAAGCGTTCTCCAAGTTCGGCCTAGAAAAATTTTACACTAGAAAACTCTCCTAGTAATTGTCCTGTGCTTGCTCGTTACTCTCCATTGTTAACCTTTGAAAGTTTCACTCAATTTCATGATCAAAAGAAGCAAAAAATGGCTCTTGACTTCTTGTATTTGGCACATACTGTGCACACAACACCTATAAACATCACAAACACAAACAAAAAAGTGAAATATAGAATTGTAGAATAAAAATCCTAACCTACAAATGATCAATCAATATTCAAGTTCCCGACCATGGAGCCAAAAAATTGATGTTGCCCAATTGCATGCAAGCGCACGTGGTCCTCATGTAATATAGGATGGTGAAGTCTCGATTATCCCTCAAAGACTTGTCAGATCAATCCTTAAGGTTACTTCTTTATTTTTCTATGCTAACAAAAACATATATAAATGAGGAATGGTTTGAAGAATTAAACTACGAAAGACTTAAAATTTGAAAGTAACTAAAGAATTAAGATTTTTGAAAACTTGTTTAAACTTCAAATGATGAAGAAAATCTAGGGAAATGGCACTTTCTCTCAGGTTGAGTTTTCAAGATGTGAGTACGCTAGATTAATTCTACCTAAGTTTCTAGTTGCAAGTTACTATCCCATTTCTTACCACTCTCCCGAGCATCCAAGAACCATCTCCTGAAACCTAACGCCTATATCCCTATGGTCGCAGGAGAAACATGAAACGAAGGTTATGCCCACTTATATATCAACTAAATAGGGTTGAAAGATATATCCTATCCTCAACAACAACTTCTAACCTTCAACCAATGGGCCAAAGGATCTTTGAATTCCTATTTTACATTTACTTTTAACCCTTTTGTTTTCCTTTTATAAGTTCAACCAAAAGCCAATAGATTTACTCACAAGGTGATCAGTCTAATGAATAATAAATTAAAACAAGTAAATATAAACAACCTTTAATGAAGAATCAAAACTTTCATTAATTATTCTTTCAAACGTCAACCATCAACTACGGCCACCCTAGAATGGGTGTTTAGCCACTCACAGAAAAGCTGAAAAACATAGAGATCATCATCATTCAAAGTAAAACGTTAAAGAAAAGAAGATACCTAATTTAAGACTTGTCTCTCTTCCAAAAGTTTCATTTACAACCTTCTATGATCAAACAAAATGATGTAAGATATACTAAAGACACCCTAAATATTGTATTTATAGGTGAGCTTTCAAATGATGCTTTTGCTCTCAAGTAAATAGCTTCAAAATTAGCAAAATCCATCTAGGAAGGTGTTTTACATTCTTCCCCCCTTCATAGACCCAAGTATGGGTCAATTTTCCTCTATAATATAGCTTCGGGTGCCCCATTCCAGCAATAGAACCTAGGTGTTAGCAACCTTTCTGCACTTCTAAACACCTTTGGTACCCCACACCATCCGTAGCACCGGAGTGTTAATCAATTTTATAAGATTTAGGACCCTTCTGGCATCCCACTCCATCCATAGCACCAGAATTTTGAGAAAATTTCCTAAGTTTGAAATGCTTCTAGGGCTTTATGCCATCCATCTCGCCAAGGTGTAGTCAAATTCTCATCTCCGAATCTAGGGACCTGGCACCCCACTCCATCCATAGCACCAACTTTGGTGCATATTTCTCTGAAGCACAAGTGTTGGCGCGCCACTCCAGCCATATCCCCAGGCCAACTTTTGCTAACTCTTCTTTCTCTTACCTTGGGTCATTTTTGGGGTCCTTTTTCCTTGGTTTCCCGCTCAAAACATCTAGAAACTTTTTTTAGCTCACAAGACATACAAAAACATGAATTCATACACTTAATAGGGATTATAAACTCAAAACAAGGCTAATATTTGTAAAAACATGGAAAATTGGCATAAGAATATGACCAACATCAAACATCTTTCTTTAACTGAAGAAAGAGAGGATCTTTGTCCTGCTTTTCCTTAACTTCTGCCACTAGGGATGACTCAGCCCCATTTTGAACCAGCACACTACCTTAATCGGAGTCTAGAAGATGGACTCCCAAGCGTTAGAGTTTATGCACATACTTAGCTAAATTTGTCTTCTCCTCCTCTTCATGAGTTGTACTTTCCATCGATAGCCTACTAAGAGCATCAACAACTACATTAGCCTTACCTGGGTGGTAGAGAATACTTATGTCATAATCCTAGAGCAACTCAAGCCACCTCCTCTGTTTGAGATTCAACTCCTTTTGGTTGAACACATACTATAGGCTCTTGTAGTTTGTGAACATGATCTTGGGAAAATTTACACGTCCAAGCATCATTTTATGCTCACATTCTAACTTACATTATGAACCAATTCGATTAAAATTTCATGGGTTTGATGGTGGACCTGAAGGACCGTCGAAGGAATGATGGACCGTCACTTCTACCATTAGGAGGATGTTTTGACTTGGACTTGCTGTTTAAGGTGAAGGTGGTATTGACGGACCTTCGGACGTGTGACAACCCATCAACCATAATGTCAGATCGCCCAGTTGTTTCGTTCTGCCCAATTCTCAAGGATAATTTTGTAATCTCCTATGCTTTAACTCCTATACTATATCATTTTAAGCCCTAAAATGAGTGTTTTTAAGGGGTTTTAACCTATTCTAATGCTTTAGACTCCCATGCATGCAAAGTTCCGAAATTCCCTTCGAAAATCAAGCTTGAATCCCTCAATTTCTTCCTCAATTCTCTTGGGCTTTCAAGAATAGTTAGAGAATCAATATACCCAGATATATAGGGCAATGAATGAGAGATTTCGTTCACTCTCATGCCCAAAATTCTCCTCAAGTTCATGAATTCAAGTTCTAATTCAAGTATATGGTTTTAAAGGGCTTTAACACAATTTTATGAAATTATATATGATATATCTATGGGTCAATTCTCCTCATGTTCCAAAGCTTGTTTGAAGATATATGGGCATATTTTATACATAATTTGATTATAAATTCATGATTTCAAGTTATTAGAAATTATGCCCAATTATGTAAGTTTTATGAAAAGGCAAGTTTATGATTCATTATTTCAAGTATGATAAGATATCTAGCATGAATGAATATTTATAAATTACCCATGTATGAATCTATAGTTTTGACTTATAGAGTATATTTCAAGTATGCTTGATTTTTTAAAGATTTGGGTAAGCCCACACAAGTTAATTATAGTTTCATGATTTAGCCAAGGCTAATAAGATCATCTTATCATATGTTTTATACTCAAGACTCCCAATGCAGCTTATGATATGTTTTGGAGTCAAGACTTCCAATATTCAAATTTCAAACTACGCATGTAATTATGATTTCGGCTTCATTGAAAAACGATGGGAGCACTATGCATGTTTTCGGGAGTAGTGTCTAGCATGGAATAGGCTTGGGGTTCCAAGGTTTCGCAAACTTAAAAATTTGAACCAATGTAGGTGTGTGTATATATATATATATATATATTGGGACCTCTCAAGGGAGTTTTCCCCTGACCCCAAGGAGCCTCAACTTGATATCGATATCATGGTATAGTCCTTAGCCTTGTCAAGGTGTTGGATGGCTCTGCCTACTTGAGTGTGATAGATGGGCCATCATGTAAGCTCTATTATTATGGTGTCAGTTATGACAAGTCTCCCATTATTCTGCATGATTTCAGTAATTCATGTTCATGACTTATGCTATTATGTTTTATAGTAGATTTGACCCAATGATCAGTTTATGAGCTTTTACTTATTGATTTCAGCTATGACAAGTCATGTGATTCTATTTATAACCTTGGGTCACTATGTTCAAATATCATAATCATCTTATGCTATATATGTCTCAGATTCGAATTTCAGGATGCAGTCCTTACTCTCATGATATACTAATTTATATTTATATCCATGATTTCTATTAACATTTACTCAATCTGATTTACATACCATACATACTCAGTACAGTCCAAGTACAGAATGCATACTTTATGTTGTATCATTTCATGATGTTACACCCTGTGAAATGTTAATGGCTAGTAGGCGTATGCATAGGTTGCGACGAGTAAAGAGAGTTTGACACATGTAGGAAAAGCCTCGGAAGCAGGGTCGAGTGAGGCCAGGTCGCTAGGGCCAGCGTGATGCACCAACCTGCTAGTGCTTTGGGCAACGCGGTGCGCCAGGAGGGCTAGCACCCTTGGAGGCGCTACGCGACACTCTCCTAGGCACATTGTCCAGAGCGAGGCACACCCCTTCCACTACCCATGTTATATATATAGCACCCTTATTCAATTTTAAGGCATAATAAATGAGACCTCAGCTAGAAAAGGGGGAAACGCAACTTTCACTATATTTATCGTCAATTTTGCTACCAAACATTGTCCAAACAAGAATTAAGTTTAGATAACAAGTCCTAGGCTACGGGAAGCATTTATAGGGAGTTATTTCTCAAAAATTTGCTCGGTGTACCGGAACCCCACCGAGTAAAGGTTGTCAGAATTACTCCAAATTGAATTCTAAACGGCCACAGGCATTAGGTAAGCATTTCTCTCTTCTAAGCTCTCGAGAAATTGTAGGTTTTTGCCTAGTTATTTAGAGTTGAATTATAGTTAATATATTATCAAAAGTTTTCATTGTTTGCCGAGAGGAGTATTGAAATTAGCCCTATTATCTCAGTATAAGGGTTGCAGTTGGATAGAATCAGCGGTTATAAGTTGAAACACCCCAGTTAGATGAAAGTTTGCACTCGAGGTGTGTTAAGGCTATCCTTTTCGACAAGTTACGTTTGTCGTAAAGTTAGTGTGACTTGTGTATCTATAGTAATTCAGAAAAAACCTATTGTGGTACGCTATTATGAATAGAACTGAGATGACAGGAATGACATAGAAACCCTCGTCAGAGTTAACCCTAGCTAGATTGGTTTTTCCTTACGACGTTTGGGTTGTTGGATGTTGTTGCCTATAGGGCCATGCTTGTAGGGGAAGTTTGATGTCCGAAAGGACCAGATTAAGGCCATGAGGGCCATATTAAGTTCCACCAGATTGAGGTCGTGAGGGCCATATTGAGTTCCACCAGATTGAGGCCGTGAGGGCCGTATTGAGTTACACCAGATAGAGGTCGTGAGGGCCATATCTAGTTACAGCAGTTACATTATGATCCATAGCCAAGACAAGCCTTGGGATCCAGTTATAGCAGCTACATTATAACCCATAGTCGAGCTAAGGCTCGGGTCCAGTCACATAACCCAGATGTCTCAGACATAGACACAACTACAGGAGCCTATCAGGCTCAGATACAGCTTTAGAGAATGAGTCATCTTGAGTTTAAAGTATGCTTACGAACCTTTAGTAGCCAAATAGCAGGAGTGTGCATTATTTGTACTTGTCGGGCTTATGGGGGCTCAGTTAGGTTCTTATTTGTATACATACACTTGTTAGTTAGTTATTTCAGATGGTGAGATCACTCAGGTTAAACTCTTACCCTCTTTCATGATTACTTCAGCTTTATCAGCTTTCATTTAGTTATTATTTTACTGCCTTACATATTTGGTACATATTGTACTAACGCCCATCCATGTGGCACTGCATTACTTGCCTGTAGGTGCAAATAAACATGGTCCAGGACCTTCTTAGTCATCAATCAGAGTCAGTAGTTCATTCAGCTCCTTTCTTCTGGAGTTGATACTTAGAAAAGGTTTGTTCTTTGTTGTATAGTTTATGGGTAGGTCGGGGCGCTATCTCGACCATTACTCTTCTCTTAGAGGCTTGCAGGCTATAGATTACCACCTGTTAGTTTTGTTGTTGGCCGTGTGGGGTCCATGTATGTTTTATTTTATTGTAATGTCCGTGTGGGGCCTAGTTTAGCCATAAGTTAGCAGCCTTTTCGACTATAGCATAGTTACAGTTGTTTGTTTTCATTTAGTGATAACTAGACAGCATGATGGTCTTGTCCGCCCGCATAGGATCCTTGTTGTTGCATTTTTGTTAGTTAGCTGTTTTATTTTACAGGTGGGCTTGTTACCCAGTGGCTGTATTTACAGATGAGATATAGCTCGTTGTTTTCTTGAAATAAGTTGCAGGTGTGCACCCGAAGTGCAAAGCCCAGTCAGGTTAGATCAGATCCTAGTATGGCACTAGCTGCTAGTCATGCCTCTCAAGGTAGGGCATGAAAAACTTGGTATCAGAGCAAGGTCATATCCCAGGGAATCTACAAGTCGTGTCAAGTAGAGTCTTGTTTATGGATATGTTGTGCACCATATTCTACAGACAGGAGGCTACGAGACATAATTGTGTGGTTACTCTTCTTTCTCCTCCAGTCGTGCTATTGAGTTGTGTTGTATAGGGAAACTTCCTAAGCTTATGTTATTCTACTTATTTACAGAGAAATGTTAGACGCACATGGACCGCAACTGGTCGAGAGTTGGATGTGGCGGCAGGAGAGGGCACTAGTAGGGGGGACCAATCAGAGTTAGCCCGATCTATAGGTGACAGGGAGATGTCACCTAGGTCTTCCCAACTCTCACCGTCTCACTCAGAGCCCTCTAGGGAAGCAAATACAACATTACCACCCCCATCCATTCTTATGACATCGGATTAGAAGCTCAAGGGTGCATTTTACATGTTGGTTCAGATGATGGCTGCCCAGTGTTAGCCTCAGCCAGTAGTACCAGCTGCTGTTAAGCCTACTAAGGGGCTCGGGAGTTCGAGAGTCCTTGAGTTCCTTGCTTTAAGTCCCCCACAGTTTACAGGGACAGATTATAGAGAAGACCCCCAGAACTTCATAGATAAGTTGTAGAGAATATTCATGGTTATACATGTCTCGTCCACAGAATCAATCGAGTTAGCATTATTCCGATTGTGAAAGGTAGCAGTTTTATGGTACGAGAGTTTGAAAAGATCCCATGGCAGAGATGCACCTCCACCTACATGGCCTAGCTTCTTTGAGGCATTCATAGACCACTACTTGCCTCGAGAGGTCCGGCAGGCTAGAGTAGAGCAGTTTTTATATCTGGAGCAGGGCAGAATGAGTGTTAGAGAATATGCATTGAGATTTGATTCCTTATCCAGATATGCGCCCTTATTTGTTGACACTATGCCAGCTAGGGTGCACCAGTTTATTATAGGACTGGCACCAGAATATGTGGAGTCTTTCATTATGGCCACACTACAAGACGATATAGATATCTTACGGATTCAGGCCTTTTCTCAGAACGAGAGGAACTCAGACAGCGCCAGTACGCCATGGACAGGGCAGGTTAGGATCAACGTCAGAGGGCCAGTGCCGCAGACTTTCAGGCGGACTTCTGGATGGGCCCAAGCCTCATTTATAAGGTAGGCCACCTAGGCCCCTGCTCAGCAGTAGTAGGGAAGCAGATTAGATCGCCATGGACAGCCAGGGACCAGCTAGAGTCCACGAGTGTGAGGCTCACAACCGCAGAAAAGGCCAGATCAGATGGGACCAACAGTACCACATTGAAGCACCTCTCATAGACTACATCCAGGGAGATGCAGGTATGGTTCCACTTCCTGTTATTCCTGTGAACAGGAGGGACACATAATGAGGGATTGTCCTAACTAGACGCCAGGGTGGTCAGGACAACCAAAATAGATCCTCAACGGGTTCATATATCATAGCCCCTTCTGCAAGGTGCAGTCCCTCAGCTCCATCCGGCTGAGGCCGAGGTAGATCAGGGGAATCTAGTTCAAGCAGCGGTCAGGATTGCACATATGCACTACTGGGGCGACAGGAGTCAGAATTGTCGCCAGATGTTGTGACAGGTATATTAGATGTTTTCTCTCACTCATTTTATGATTTGATAGATTTGAGCTCCACTTTGTCGTATGTTACTCTATTAGTGGCCCGAAAGTTTGATATAGTGCCAGAATTGCTTCAGCGACCCTTCTCGGTGTCTACACCCGGTCGGTGACTCTATTATTGCTAAAAGAATTTACCGGGATTATACAATAGAGATTGTTGGTCGCCGACCTTTGAAAATCTAGTAGAACTAGAAATGATTGATTTTGATGTAATTATGAGTATGGATTGGCCGGCACCATGTTACGCCACTGTAGAGTGTTAGACCAGAATTGTCCGATTTCACTTCCAAGGAGAGGTAGTGCGAGAGTGGAGAGGTAATATAGCGATTCAAAAAGGTAAGTTCATATCTTATCTTCAGGAGAAAAAGTTGATAGCAAAGGATTGTATTTACCATATTGTTAGGGTTCGGGATGTGCAAGCAGAATCCCCAACTCTCCAGTCCATACTAGTTGTTAATGAGTTTCTAGATGTATTTCCAGTTGAACTTTCTGGTATTCCCCTAGAGCAGGAAATAGATTTCTCTATAGAATTGCTACCAGATACTCAACCTATATCCATCCCTCCATATCAAATGGCCCCTATTGAATTGAAAGAATTGAAAGAATAGTTGAAAGACTTGTTGGATAAGGGTCTTATCAGGACGAGTACTTCTCCGTGGGGTGCGCCAGTTCTGTTTGTGAGAAATAAAGATGGTTCCCTAGTATATGTATACATTATCGATAGTTGAATAAAGTTACTGTTAAGAACAAATATCCTCTTCTAAGAATAGATGATTAATTCGACCAGTTGCAAGGGGTGAAATATTTTTCCAAAATTGACTCGAGATCTGGGTACCACAAGGTTCGAGTTCGGGAGAAGGACATACAGAAGACAACTATTAGTACAAGATATGGTCATTTTGAATTCGTAGTTATATCCTTCGGGTTGACACATGCACCAGCAGTGTTTATGGACCTAATGAATAGTATCTTCAGGCTATATTTAGATCTGTTTGTGATAGTGTTCATTAACGATATTTTGGTATACTCCCGCTCAGAAGCGGAACACAGAGATCATTTACGAACAGTACTTCAAATCCTCAAGAACCACTAGCTATATGCAAATTTTTCTAAATGCGAGTTCTGGTTGAATTCCATAGGTTTCATAGGCCACATTGTATCAGAGGCTGGTATTCAGGTGGACTCACAGAAAATTGAGGTAGTAAAGACATGGCCCAGACTTACAACTCTAATGGAGGTTCGCAGTTTCCTAGGATTAGCCGGGTATTACAGGAGGTTGGTGCAAGGATTTTCTACCCTGTCAGTGCCTTTGACTAAATTTACTCTAAAGGCAGCTAAGTTCAAATGGACAGAGGCCTATGATAAGAGTTTCTAGGAATTGAAAAATAGATTGACATTGTCACCAGTGTTAGCTTTTCCTGAAGGTTCAAAGGTTTATGTTGTATATTGCGACGCTTCAGGCACTGGGTTAGGGTGCATTCTGATGCAACAGGGAAAGGTAATTGCGTATGCTTCAAGGAAATTGAGGAAACATGAAAAGAATTATCCCATCCACAATCTGGAGTTAGCTGCAGTGGTTCATGCCTTAAAAATATGGAGGCATTACTTGTATGGTGTGCATGTGGAAATTTTACTGATCATAAAAGCCTCCGGTACATTTTCATACAAAAAGAGCTAAATTTGCGATAGCACTGTTGGCTAGAATTATTGAAAGATTATGATGTGAACATCTTGTATCACCCAGGGAAGGCTAATATCGTAGCTGACGCCCTTAGCCGCAGATCCATGGGCAGTGTAGCACATCCCAGACCAGAACAGTGGGAAATAACTCGAGAGTTACACCGGCTAGCTAGTTTGGCAGTTTAGTGAGTAGGTTCAGAGGATAATGGGGCTATAATTCAGAAGACAGTAGTATCCACCATGATTGTAGAGGTAAAAGAACGGCAGTACAAGGACCCAAGTCTAGTATAGTTTAGAGACCAGGTTCAGCGAGGCGAAATATCAGCTTTTGAGATAACTGAAGATGGGATTTTGAGATACAGAGGTCGCCTTTGCATTCCAGATGTAGCAGGGCTCCTTTAAAGATTTGGGTAAGCCAACACAAGTTAAGTATATTTTCATGATTTAGCCAAGGCTAATAAGATCAACTTATCATATGTTTTGGAGGCAAGACTCCCAATGTAGCTTATGATATGCTTTGGAGTCAAGACTCCCCATGTTTAAATTTCAAACTTCGCATGTAAATATGATTTTTGCTTCATTGAGAAACAATGGGAGCACTATGCATGTTTTCAGGAGTAGTGTCTAGCACGGAGTAGGCTTGGGGTTCCAAAGTTCCCAGCCTCTAAAAGAAGTTTTCCCCTAAACCGGAGGGGCCTCAACTTGATATCGATATCATGGTATAGTCCTTATCCTTTTCAAGGTGTTGGATGGCTCTGCCTACTTGAATGTGATTGATGGGGCATCATGTAGGAGAACTTCCATTTTGAGGATTATGCATATAACTGGAGGTTTCTGAGGATTTGAAGTACTATTCACAAATGATCTCTATGTTCAGCCTCTAAGCGTGAATATACTAGAATATCATTAATGAACACTATCACAAACAAATCTAAATATGGCCTGAATATGCTCTTCATCTGATCCATGAACACTGCCAAAGGCATTCGTCAACCCGAAGGACATAACTAAGAATTCAAAATGACCATATCTGGTCCTAAAAGCTATCTTCGGGATATATTTCTCTTGAACAAGAACCTGATGATACCCGGACCTTAAATCAATTTTTGAGAAATATTTCGCCCCTTGCAGCTGATCAAACAAACCATCTATCCTTGAAGAGGGCATTTATTCTTAATAGTAACTTTATTAAACTGCTAATAATCTATAGACATTCATAGGGAGCCATCTTTCTTTCTCACAAACAAAACTGGCGCACCCCACAGCGAAGTACTAGGCCTTATAAAAACCCTTATCTAACAAATCTTTCAACTATTCTTTCAGCTCTTTCAATTTGGTGGGAGCCATTAGATATGGAGGGACAGATATAGGTTGTGTACCTGGTAGCAAGTCAATAGAGAAATCGATCTCACCCTCTAAGGGAATACCCAGGAGCTCATCTGGGAACACATCTAAAAACTTATCAACCATCGGGATGGACAGAAGAGTTAGGGATTCTTATTGCATATCCCGAACCCTAACAATATGGTAAATACAGCCCTTCGCTATCATCTTTCTCGCTTGAAGATAGGATATGAACCTACCTTTTGGTGTAGCCGCATTACCTTTCCATTCTCGTACAACCTCCCTTAGAAAGTGAAATCGTATGATTCTAGTCCAACAAATCTGCTAAAGTCTAATGAGGAAAATCTCTACTATACAACCCCAGTAAATTCTCTCAGCAATAATGGCGTCATTGACGGGTGTAGACATCGAGAAGGGTTGCTGAAGCAATTCTGGCATTATACCAAACTTTCAGGCCACTAATGGAGTAACATAGGACAAAGTGGAGCCTGGGTCTATCAAAGCATAAACTGAGTAAGAGCAAACATCCAGCATACTTGTCACAAAATCTGGTGACGAATCTAGCTCCTGTCTTCCTGGTAAAGCATAAGTGCGATCTGGACCACTGCTAGAACTAAATGCCCTTGTTCTACCTCAACCTCTACCGGCTAGAGTTGAAGTCCTATGCCTTGCTAAAGGTGTCAGAGCATGTGACCCTACTAAAAACCTGTTTGGCTGGTCCCGATCATCCTGACCTCTAGCTAGAAAATCCCTTATAATATTACCCTATTGTCCACAAGTATAACAAGTAGTAGAACCGTACTTGCACGTCCCAAAATGCCATCGATCGCAGATGCTACAACGCAGTATTGCAGCCTTACTATGATCTGATCCCCTCTCATGCTGGGAACCTAACGCTCGCGAGCTCTTTCCGTGACTTAACTATCCACGATAATTTAATCTACCACTCTGCTATTAATGAGGGGAAGGTCTAGGTGGCCTACCCGATAGTCGCGGCTTGGGTCCGCCCTGAAATTTTATCTGCATGCCAGTGGGCCTGGCCCTTAGGTGTTGCTCTTGGTTTGCTCGTTCCACCTCTTACTACCACCACCTAATCCCTTTGATATTTTGAGCAAAATCCTGAATGTGAGCAATATCCATATCCTTTCGTAAAATAGTTGTAACACACGTTTCCACATATTTTGGAAGCAGCCTCATGATGAACCAATATACCCTGGCTGGCATGGTATCCACAAATGCTAGGGCATATATGGCCAATGAGTCAAACCTCATTGCATTGTCTCGAACACTCATCGAACCCTGTTCTAGGGGTAGAAACTGATCCACCCGGGCCTGTCGAATTTCTCACGGCAAGTAGTGATCTATGAAGGCCTTTGAAAAATTGGACCAAGTCGGAGCGGGTACGTCTCTACCACGGGACCATTCCCAAATCTCGTACAACACCGCTATGGTTTGTGGTGTACTACGATATCAAGGTCGTTTATTTGTTCTGAATGTTGATGACTTGAGAGAGAGGATATTGCATAAGGCTCATGGTTTGTAGTATTCTATGCACCCAGTTACCACCATAATGTACCGTGACCTATGGGAATTCTATTGGTGGAATGGCATAAAGAAGGACATAGCGGAGTTTGTGACTAAGTGTTCGAATTGTCAACAAGTGAAGGTGGAGCATCAAAGACCAGGAGGTGTGCTACAAGACATCATTATTTCGACTTGGAAGTGGGAAGATATCAATATGGATTTTCTCACAGGGTTACCTCGCACACGTCGACGGTATGACTCTATTTAGGTGGTTGTAGATAGGGTGACCAAAGAAGCCTATTTTCTACCGGTTAAGACTACCGACTCAGTGGAGCATTATGTAAATTGTACATTCAGGAGTTAGTTCAGTTGCATGGGGTGTCAATTATTTTAGACAGATGTACTCAGTTCACCTCACAGTTTTGGAGATTATTTCAGAAAGGACTCGACACTCAAGTCAAGCTTAGCACAACTTTTCACCCACAGATGGATGGTTAGGCTGAGCGGACCATTTAGACTCTCAAGGATATGTTGAGAGCATGTGTGATTGACTTTAAATATAGTAGGGATGATCATTATCTCTTATTGAGTTTAACTATAATAATAGCTACCACTTGAGCATTCAGATGGCTCCGTTTGAGGCTCTTTATGGGCGGATATATAAATCAGCTATTGGTTGGTTTGAGGTAGGTGAGGCTACATTGATAGGGCCAAATTCAGTTCTTGAGGCTATGGAGAAAGTTTAGCTTCAACAAGAAAGGCTGAAAACAGCTCAGAGTCATCAAAAGTCCTATGCTGATGTGAGAAGGAGAGAAATGGAGTTTGAAGTTGATGATTGGTCAAGGGGTGCAAGACCATCATTTTGATTAATGATATAGATCTCTACCGATTGATCATATACGCCCAACAGATAGAGGCAGAGCAGATGAAAGAGAATGAGAGAAAAGCCAAGAGGGTCAGGACAGGGAGTCATAAACACTTTCAGTAAAGGTGTAGTGGTAGACATTGCCCTTAGTCCCACCAGAGATCGTCATCCCTAGCTCTATTGTCAGCTAGTGTCCCGTCCAGACCCAAACATGACCAAAGGAGTTGAGCATCAAGCTCTAGAGTTCATAGGAGCATGTTAGGGGAGCACGCTTTTCCGTCTTGTAGGAAGTGTGGAGGTAAGCACCCTGGCGAATGTTTGGTTGGTACTGATGGCTATTTTGAGTGTGGGAAGCCCGAAAATATGCTCAAGGATTGTCTTTCATCTAGGTGGGGTGACAGTAGAGGTCGTGCCCCAACTACCACTTCAGCAGCTCCTGCAGCTCGCCCACCTCAGTAGGGCGCCTCTTCTAGTGTGGGTGGCGAATAGCACCAGAACAGGTTCTATGCCCTATCTTCTCAACAAGAGAAGGTGGTCTCTCTTGATATGGTCACTAGTGTGTGACGAGTATTCAATCTTGATGTATATGCATTGTTAGATCCAGAGATTACTTTATCATTCGTGACCCTTGTGTTGCTATTAGTTTTAGAGTCAGTCGCGAAATCCTATCAGAATCCTTCTAAGTCTCTACTCTTGTCGGTGAGTCAATTTTAGCTCCATAGGTGTACTGAAATTGCCTTGTCACGATTCTCTAGAAGGTCACCTCAGCTAATTTAGTGGAGTTATATATGATAGATTTCGATGTTATTTTATATACGGATTGCATGATTGTTATGCCTCAGGCTATTATATGCGTACGGTATAGTTTCGGTTTCTGGGTTAGCCAGTCCTAGAGTGGAAGGGTAGTTCATCTGTGCCTATAGGATGCTTTGTTTCCTATCCCAAGGATATAAAAATGATCTCTAATGGTTGTGTGTATCATCTAGTTTGGGTTAGAGATGCTACATTTGAGACCCTGACTCTTCAGTCTATCCCTGTTGTATATGAGTATCCAGAGGTGTTTCTAGATGATGTACTAGAAGTCCCTCTAGAGCGGAGATTGACTTTGGTATTGACCTTCTACTTCATATGAAACCTATATTTATTCCTCCATACAGAATGGCTCCAGCTGAGCTAAAGGAGTTGAAAGAGTAGTTGAAGGACCTTCTAAATAAGCTCATCAGGCCTAGCAAATCCCTTATGGGGTGCTCAAATTCTCTTTGTCCAAAAGAAGGATGGTTCCCTTAGAATGTGCATTAATTATCTGCAGTTGAACAAGGTCACAATCAAGAATAAGTATGACCTCCCTAATATTGATGGCATGTTTGACCAACTTCAGGGTGCCAAGTGTTTCTCAAAGATGGACCTCAGATCTGGCTATCATCAGCTCATAGTTATGGCATTCTGAAGATAGCCTTCAGGACTCGGTATGGTCACTATAAGTTCATAGTTATGTCTTTTGAACTAACAAATGCTCTTGCAGCTTTTATGGACTTGATGAATAGGTTGTTCAAGCAGTATTTGGGCATGTTCGTGATTGTCTTCATAGAAGATATTCTCTTACACTCTTAGAGCGAGGAGGAGCATGCCGCGCTGGTCGGTGTATTTCACAACTACACACAAGTGCACGTGGTCAAACAAGTAGTAAAATGGCTTAAGTAAGCCAAGTATCGATCCCACAGGGACTGAACCAAGGTAATAATCGAATTAAGTGTTAATGAACTCTAACTCTAAAAATGCAGACAACAGTTTAAAGAAGATTTTGAAGGGTTTGTTTCCTAACTTATACTAATCTAAAACAAAATTATAAAGTGGAGTCTGAACTATAGTAATGAGCAAGTTGAGGCTAAAACGAACATGCAGGGAAGTAATTTATCGATACAATTTGGTTAATCTTTCCTTTGGTTGCTAGTCAAGAATTATTGCCTATGGAGAGAAACTTTCGTATTCTACCCAACTTAAGAATCATGAACCTTCAACCTACATTTCTGGGATAAAAGAATTTCATGTTCTAGCTATACGAAACCGATTCCTTAATTGACTAATACGACTTTCAGATATATTTCTATTCTGAAGGTAAATCAATTCTCAATTTTTCCAAAATAAGAAGAGATCATATCCTACTAATTCACAACTTTCCAATTTCTTTCTCTTTCAAGATAAAATTGGATTTTTTAGATATACATTAACATTGGCCAGACATTAATGCAGTAAGAACAAGAATTGATAGAACAACCATGGAAGAAAAGATGAAAAACCAAAATGATCAACAATTACATTCCACTACAAATGTTCTTAACCTCAGCAAGAAGTGAATTTAGCCACTCATTTGTGGATTAAACATCATCAAGTGAGTATAAATCATACAAACAATTGAAATAAAGGAGAAAGAGTTAGAGAAGAACCCTAAGAATTTCGTCTCCTCAACTGCCTGTAACCCACGTTCTTGCTCAACTAAGTCAGAATAATTAAAAATAAACCTAAGTGTGCTATTTATACTAGTGGGAATTTTTCCAAGAATAACAAGCAACATGTCACGGAGTGCATCGCGGAGCACTGCCTCCGTGACACGGTGCAAACGCGGACCCTCACTGGAATTTCATGTTCCAGGTAAATATGGCCAACGTGCCATGGCATGCAACGCGGGGCTTGGACAACGTGCCACGGCCCCGGCGCGGACTTTCACTGGAATTTGTCCAAGTAACCCACCCGAGGTAGACTACCTCCGCGATGGCAGCGTGACATGGCTCCATCGCGGAGCCCCTTTATTTGCTGCTTGTCCTTGACCTTTTCCACTGCTTGCTTCCGAGTCCATTCCCTATTTTCACCAACATGCAACTTAGCTTCCTAAAATTACATTTTTCCTGCAAAACAACACTAATCATGTTGGTTAGTATAAATTCACATTTTAACTACAAATCACATGAGAATGGAGAAATAACGATAGATAAACAAGACGAAATAAAGCATTTGAGCATCACTTGGGCATATAATTCTGCCCAAGATCATTTACCCCACACTTAAAACCTTGTTCGTCCTCGAACAATAATCTCATGTCTCATGCAATTGACACCCACGTATAGCTACTTTGACTTGACAATTCAAGCTACGGTTATACCGATTATTTAATATAGCAAATTATCAAGAAAACATGCATAGTCTCATAAACACAATGACATTCACCACATTAAGACCTCCTAAATTCAGGAATCGACTCTCAACCTCGGCAAACTCATGCAAATCAGCTGATCAAGACATCCGACACGAAATTCAATCTCTCGTCAAGCATGTGCCCTCACAACAAAGGGAATTACCCTTTTTCCAATCATATGATTGCCAAAGCACTACATGTAGGGGTATATAAACACGATTTTGCTCTCTCTCCCAAAGAATTCACATGCATCATGTCATGAACCATAGGCTTGCCTGTAGTGTATTACTCCACTAATATAAGAAAGCATGATGTAAGATCACGTAGGACTTGACGGGTTGTAATGTAAGCTAAGGAACTAGTAAATACTAGGCTAACCAATAATAGCAACTAGCCTCCTTAAGCGCTTTTCAATACATCCCACCTTCATTATGGGCATTGTTTCTTCCTTCATCCTCCCATTCTTGAAGTCTTTATTTATTTTTGTTCCCATTTCTTTAAGCACACTAGACTTAATAACAAAGATTAGTTATACTTCTTCATTTTATTTATATTCAGCAAGTGCACCCTTGACCTTATCTTCACTTTCACCACTTATGCTTTTCCTTTCTTTTTCACTCCTTGACACTGTGGGAAAATTATTTTTTCTTGAGCACTTAAGAGTTTGGATCAAATTCACGGCTAATGAAAAGAAAGGATTGACCTCAGTTTCTACCTCTTCAGTGAAAGAAAGGAAAAAAATAGGCTAAAGGCTCAATGAGGCTAACTAGGATGTACATTCAAGGTAGGTATGATAAGAAAAAAAACTTTCAATGAAATCAAAGAAATGACTACATCCTCTCCTACACTACACATCCTTCATTTCGTTTCGTACACACACCAGGCAAGTTCTAGACACTTCACAATAGCATGGAAGAATCGAAGCCTCACCTCACACTCATTGCACATGCTCAACTCAAGACTTATTCACAGATTCTTCAATCAGCTAATTACAAGAATTCAATATTAAGCCTCAATCACACCGAATAGAACTCTATGGCCTAGGTATCTCAACATGTTTCACATTTGCATGCTTTCATACGATCATCTTTGCATCTTTAATATCATGTACAACACGCAACAAGACTTCCGAACCATAAAGTAGCGACACGTTTGGGGAACAACCAAAAGCAAGAAAATAAAAGAAAGAACAAAAAACTACTCCTATCGACTACATTTCCCTTAAGACGGTCGTTATCCATCCATCATAGGGAACGGTCACTATTTATGACTTCGGTTCAATGGGACTATTCTCGGTAAAAGCACCGAAAACAAAGGCTGAGAAACCCAATCATAAAAAATTCAACAAAAAAATTTAAAATTTTTTTTTAAAAATATCGATAATTTCGATAGAAAACAAAATATTTACACAACCAGCTAACAACAATTTAACACAGCACACAACAGCTTAACATTCATTACACACCGAATTACAATACAAAACATACTCACAAAATCACAAGGTCACAATTTTTCTCAGGCACAACAACAAGACATGAACATAAACAACAACAAAATAAATGGCACCTAACTACTCCCACCCCACACTTAAACCGAACACTGTCCCCAGTGTTCATCAAATTCAACATAGCACAAAAGTAGGTTGTGAAACTCCCTGATCAATCAAAGTATTCAACTTCTTCGTCAGGTGTCGTTGCCTCGTCCCTCATATCTGAATCGCCCCCGCTATCCTCATCTGACTCAACATCTGATTCATCACGGCGTGTCTCCTTATCTGTGGGGACATCATCATCAACAGGCTCCATAAAAGCAGGCCCTACTCGATATAGAGCCCTGGCATTTTTGCCAAAGGGGTAATCTAGCCTGAGCTGCCATAACTCATCTTCTGTTGCTGGGCTCCCACCTATTCTCAACTGCAGCATCTGCATCACGAACATACGGGCCATATACTGATCATCCCGAGCATGTCGTTCGGCTAGTGTGAGAGCTTGCCCGTGAGTGGTGTCGGGTGCCTTAGTTTTGGTGACGTCCAAGGCACGCCTATCCATCTACGGGATGTAGTCTAGGGCCTTCTCCTCGATGTCAAGGCCCCTCAGAAATGTGGTCAGCAAACCACCAAACCCGTACCTGTGCCCTTGATGCAAACGGGCTCTCTTTATGGCGGAGATGATCACCGCCCCAACATTAATCTCCAGCCCTTTCATCAGGGCATAAACTCAACACACACGATCCCTGGTGACATCTGCCATGTGCACACCCGGGATCAGGAAGGAACACACGATCTTAAGCCAAATCTTGGCTTCCCTATTCATTTGAGAGTAAGGCAGCGTCTGATGATAGCCCCTCTCCTTGTGCCTACTCCACCGTGCTGTTGAACGGGCTCCACACAGAGTGCGTCTGATTATCCGCATAGGGTGGAGTTATGTTCAGCTGCCAGAGTACATTGGCGTCTGCGTCCCGCGCCCCCAATATGGCATTCAGGTGATGAGGCTCAAAGGTGACAACCTGCCCACTTATCTTGATGATGTGACTGCGGAGTGTCGGGTTCCATTTTGCGTATTAAATGGAGATTGCACTCCTTGGGCTCTTCGAAGATGAAGTTCAGCCCAGCAGCGTCAATCTGGTGTACTATTTTGGGGAATTCCTGAGCAAGTGGCTCCCTTGCAATGTGCTCCTCAGGGAAGTATTTGGTCTCCTTATATTTGGCATACCATTTCTTCCCTTCGTCCGTCACCCATCGGGTTCCGTATTGACGGCGTTGGCCGCGTGGAACCGCTGGTGCTGCTGGGACTGCCATTCCCAGTCTAATTCTTTTTCTCCCGGTGCCTGATGTAGATGCGCCCTTTCATTTGTCTTGCCTGCTTGCCATCGTTCCTGTCAAATCAAACAGACAGTCCCAATGTTATTCAAGTCAAAAAATTTCTTCGATTAAGATTGGGTTGAGTTAGGCCACCCCACACTTAATCTTTAGCCACAATGAAAACAATTCGGCAAGACTATCACTCTTTTCCAATTTTTATCAATCAACATGCCTCGTGAATTCAGATAAGTCGATGGAATAATGACTAAGTACTACTCAGACTTCGTACAACTAATCACAAATTCACCATCGATTTCATTACATCACATAGCACTTAGCCCAAAATTTTTCTCAACAACAACAACCTATACAATTCACCAATTTTATTTTCCAAAAAATTCCCTTGTTTATTTAGCATATTCATCCATATTCACAACATCATTTACATCACCCAACATGCACAACCCAATCATTTTCAAATTTTCCACCAAATTTAGGTTCTTCCTATTCAAATTCGAACCCTAGCGACCAATTTCGCACAAATTCAATCAAACATGTATTTATTGAGTTCATGCAATCATAATGATACTACGAACATCAATCAATAATAACTTAAATGAATTCATGCTCAAATTACACTTAGGGTAAGCTTTAGTTACTTCACATGCTCAAAAATTGAAAATTTCGGTAAAAATTGAGGTTAAGTTCAAGAACATACCTTTAATTCGATGAACTTGAAGAAAAGTTGAAGAAAATTTGATCCTAGGTCCGTGTCACATTGGGGAAGGGGGGATTTTGGGAAGTTTGTCGCGGAGGGGAGTGAAAAATGGAAAAAATTGGGTGTTTTCGGGGTTAAAAAGAAGGTTATTCGTGCGGGTCACCCGGCAACCCGGTATGACCCATCGCGAATAACACTTCAACGTGTCACGGAGGGTAATGCGGAGCACCCCCTCCGTGACATGGAGCCATAGCATAGGGGTTCTGGAATTTGTAAAAAATTCCAAAACACCTTCAACATGTCACGGAGGGTAATGCGGAGGACCTCCTCCGTGACATGGAGCCATCGCGCAGGCTCACTGTTTTGCCACTTTTAATTTTTACTCATCTCGATTTTTTTCCTTTGCGATCCTTTGCATATTTTCCCTCCGTTACACCTGAAAATCATCTCACAACAAGAAATTGGTTAGAATTTATAGGTTTCAAACACTAATGAAAAAAAATATATATTTTTTTTTGTTTTTGTTTTTATTTTTAATTTATGTTCTTTTTTTTTCTTTTTCTAAACTAATTCTACTCATCTATTACAACAATTTCACGGGTTGCCTCCCATGCAGTGCCTGGTTTACCGTCGCGGCTCGACATCATTAAAGCTCAATCATCAACTAGAGTGACGGACGTTTTCTCTTGAATAATATCCTCACCCGAATAATGCTTACACCGCTGCCCATTAACCACGAACGTGGCACTTTGATCTTCTTTCCACAACTCCACTGCCCCGTGCGGGGTGTCCTCAATCGGTGGTTTTCCCAATGGATCTCGAGAATCAACAATTCAAACAATATATGCTTTATCAAGCACGTTGATTGCTGAAAGCTCCTCATATACGGTCAGAAGCTTCGTGGCTTTGTACACTTCAAATACCTTCACCTTGTCATGCGCCTGCATGGTTAGCTGCCCTGCGGCTACATCAATCAGAGCTTTCCCGATTGCCAAGAAAGGACTTCCCAAAATAAATGGCACTTCTGCATCCAGCTCAAAATCCAGCACAACAAAATCTATCGGGAAGATAAGGTAGCCCACTTGCACTAGCACGTCCTCCACAATGCCATCTGGTTTGGCCAAAGAACGATCCGCTAACTACAAGATCACTGTAGTTGGTCTAGGACTGCCCAGCCCCAACTTCTTGAATACCGATGTCGGCATCAAGTTAATGTTTGTTCCCAAATCGCACAGTCCACGAGCTCAGATACTTTGCCCAATTGTGATTTGGATTGTAAAGCTCCCAGGGTCCTTGATCTTTATTGGCAACCTGTTCTGTATCTAGGAGGTGCACTCCTCCGTAAGCGCCACTGTAGCATACTCCGTCAATCTTCTTTTGTTTGCCATGATGTCCTTGATATATTTCGCATACTTTGGCACTCCATGCAAAACATCAACAAGAGGTAAATTAATGTGTACCAGTTTAAGCACCTCCATGAACTTTTTCAAACATGCTTCCTCCTTGTGTTTCTTTAATCTTTGAGGGAACGGCGGTGGTGGTCTTTCTAGTTCAGCTTCCTTTTTCTTCCCCCTCTCTTCATCGTGTTCCCTTTCTTTCTCAACTGCTCCCGACTGCTGAGGTGGTCTTTCTGGTTCCACCTCCTTAAGTTGTAAACCACTCCTTGTGGTCACTGCATTTACTTGCTTTGGATTCGGGTCAGTGTCACTCGGTAGTCCTCCTCTTGGCCTAGTGTTTTGAGCTCCAGCTAATTGCCCAAACTGGTACTCCAACGCCTTTGTAGCTAACTGATTGTTCTTTACATCTGCCGCCAACTTCACATAGTCAGCCTGCAATTGAGCTTGGTTAGCTATCATTGTTTTAAACATTTCCTCAATGCTGGGTGATGGTGGTGGTGGAGGTGCATTGTTGCTTCTGTATTGAGTCTAATAGTTCTGCTGCCCTCCTTGATTTCTCTGTGCACCCTGATTCGAACTCTGCCCTTGATGGCTGTTACTACCCTAGGAAAAATTCGGATGATTCCTCCAATTAGAGTTTTAGTTTTTGCCATACTGTTGGTGATTATTTCTCTGTACATTACCAACAAAGTTCATTGAATCTGGATTTGCACCACAACACTCAGCTGAGTGTTCATTACTACCGCATACTTCACACCAAATCTGCTGCACTACATTAACTGGGGCTTGAGATTGATTTAAGCTCATGTTGCTGAAGTGGGTGTTGAGTTGATTTTGCAACGCAGCTATTTGTGCAGCGATAGCTGTAAACCCATCCACTTCCAAGACTCCTGCCGCTTTCCTTGTTCCTCCTCTAGAAGAGTCCGCATTCCACTCTGGATTTCCTTGTGAAATACGATTTAACAAATTATACAGCTCCTCATAAGTCTTTTCTAATGCTTGTCCCCCAGCTGCTGAGTCTAGCAAAAGTTTTGTGTGGGGTTCCAAATCCTCTATGAAAGTATGCACCAGCACATCATTGGACTGGTGATGGTGAGGAAAATCTTGTAACATGGATTTGAATCTTTCCCAGGCTTGACACAAATTCTCCCCCTCTCTTTGTTTAAAACTTAGAATCTGACTTCTAAGTCTTGCTGTTTTCCCAGATGGAAAGAACCATATCAAGAATTTTCTTGCAAGATCATCCCAAGTGGTGATGGAGTTTGGTGGCTCAGCTTTCAACCACCTCTTTGCTTCTCCCAATAGTGAAAATGGGAACAATGTAAGCCTTACGTAATCAGATGATACTCCAGTAGGGATATAAGTGTCACTTATCTCCAAAAAGATTTGGAGATGTTGTTGTGGATCCTCGTGAGGAAGACCTGTGAATTGCCCGCTGGTGTGCAGCAATTGTACCATATTCTGTTTCAGCTCAAACCTCCCTCCTGGCTCAGGTTTGCGAATGCTTGATGTGACATTGTTAGCATGTGGGATTGCCACTTCGCGAATCGGCCTAGCTGCTATTTCTTTGGGCACTAACACTGCCCTTACAAGTGGTGGATTCTGTTGTTTCTCTAGGATTGTTTGTCTGAGCAACTGCAGCTTCCACTCTAGAGCTTCTCTCCTTTGACGATGAAATTGTCTTTCTGGCTCTAAGTATGAATCCACCAGCTCCTTGTCTCTTGCCAGTGTTCAACAGAATTCAATATCTATAAAAGATAGGCTAAGATCAAGTTGTCAGCACAATATAGAATTCGTAAACTAACACTTAAGAAAATGTTTTTACCAATTTCCAGTCCCCGGCAATGGCGCCAAAAACTTGGTCGGTATATTTCACAACTACATACAAGTGCACGTGGTCAAACAAGTAGTAAAATGGTTTAAGTAAGCCAAGTATCGATCCCACAGGGACTGAACCAAGGTAATAATCGAATTAAGTGTTAATGAACTCTAACTCTAAAATTGCAGACAACAGTTTAAAGAAGATTTTGAAGGGTTTGTTTCCTAATTTATACTAATCTAAAACAAAATTATAATGTGGAGTCTGAACTATAGTAATGAGCAAGATGAGGCAAAAACGAACATGCAGGGAAGTAATTTATTGATACAATTTGGTTAATCTTTCCTTCGGTTGCTAGTCAAGAATTATTGCCTATGGAGAGAAACTTTCGTATTCTACCCAACTTAAGAATCATGAACCTTCAACCTACATTTCTGTGATAAAAGAATTTCATGTTCTAGCTATACGAAACTGATTCCTTAATTGACTAATATGACTTTCAGATATATTTCTATTCTGAAGGTAAATTAATTCTCAATTTTCCCAAACTAAGAAGAGATCATATCCTACCAATTCACAACTTTCCAATTTCTTTCTCTTTCAAGATAAAATTGGTTTTTTTTAGATATACATTAACATTGGCCAGACATTAATGCAGTAAGAACAAGAATTGATAGAACAACCATGGAAGAAAAGATGAAAAACCAAAATGATCAACAATTACATTCGACTACAAATATTCTTAACCTCAGCAAGAAGTGAATTGAGCCACTCATTTGTGGATTAAACATCATCAAGTGGTATAAATCATACAAACAATTGAAATAAAGGAGAAAGAGTTAGAGAAGAACCCTAAGAATTTCATCTCCTCAACTGCCTGTAATCCACGTTCTTGCTCAACGAAGTCAAAATAATTAAAAATAAACCTAAGTGTGCTATTTATACTAGTGGGAATTTTTCCCAGAATAACAAGCAACGTGTCACGGAGTGCATCGCGGAGCACTGGCTCCGTGACACGGTGCAAACGCGGATCCCTCAATGGAATTTCATGTTCCAGGTAAATATGGCCAACGTGCCACGGCATGCAACGCGGGGCTTGGCCAACATTCCATGGCCCCGACGCGGACCTTCACTGGAATTTGTCCAAGTAACCCACCCGAGGCAGACTGCCTCCGTGATGGCAGCGTGACACGGCTCCATCGCGGAGCCCCTTTATTTGTTGCATGTCCTTGACCTTTTCCACTGCTCGCTTCCGAGTCCATTCCCTATTTTCACCAACATGCAACTTAGCTTCCTAAAATTACATTTTTCCTGCAAAACAACACTAATCATGTTGGTTAGTATAAATTCACATTTTAACTACAAATCACATGAGAATGTACAAATAACGATAGATAAACAAGACGAAATAAAGCATTTGAGCATCACCTGGGCATATAATTCTGCCCAAGATCACCCGCATTTGAGGATTGTGTTTCAGACTCTCAAGGATCACCAGCTATTTTCTAAATTTGGAAAGTGTGAGTTTTAGCTGAACTCAATAGCTTTTTGGGCCATGTGGTGTCTAACGAGGGTGTGTAGGTGGACTATCAAAAGATAGAAGTGGTGAATAATTGGCCTAGACCCATCAGTCCTATAGATATAAGGAGCTTTTTGGGTTTAGCTGGCTACTAAATGGAGTTTGTAGAGGTAGTTTCATCCATTGCTTGATTAAGTTGACCTAGAAGAATGTCAACTTTTAGTGGTCGGATGCTTGTGAGAAGAGTTTTCAAGAGTTGAAGGCTCGACTCACTTCAGCCCTAATACTAACCCTAGTGGAAGGCACGGATGGTTTTGTTGTGTATTATGATGCCTCTAGGTTTGGTCCCGGTTGAATGTTGATGCAGCATGGTAAGGTCATTGTGTATGCCTCTAGATAGCTTAAGACTCATGAGAATAATTCTCTAACGCGTGACCTAGAGTTGGCAGCTGTGATATTTTCTTTGAAGATTTGGAGGCACTATTTGTATGGGGTGCATGTGGATGTGTTCACATACCATAAGAGCCTTCGGTATGTGTTCACCAGACCTGAATTTGTAGCAACGGCAATGACTATAGCTTCTTAAAGACTATGAATTGTGTGTCCTTTATCATTCGGGCAAGGCCAATGTCGTGGAGGATGCTCTTAGTAGGTTGTCCATGGAGAGTGTGTCTCATGTCGAGGATGAGAGAAAGGAGTTGGTGAAGGATGTCCATAGGCTTGCTCGTTTAGGGTTCACCTTACAGATTCAATGGATGGTGGTGTTATTGTTCAAAATGGGTCGGAATCTTCATTAGTGACGGAAGTCAAAGCTAGACAAGATGAGGATCCTATCCTAGTGAAGTTGAAGGAAGCTATTCAGAACTAGAAAGTGGAGGTTTTCTCCCAAGGGGGAGATGGTGTACTTCAATTTTAGGGAAGATTATGTGTTTCGGCTGTAGATGACTTGAGAGAACGGATGTTGAGTAAGGCTCATGATTCTAAATACTCTATCCATTCAGGTGCCACCAAGATATACAATGACCTACAGGAGGTCTATTAGTGGAATGGCATGAAGAAGGACATAGTTTAGTTTGTGGCTAACTATCCAAATTGCCAACAGGTAAAGGTTGACCAATAGAGACCTGGAGGTATGCTTCAGGATATTAGCATTCCTATTTGGAAATACGAGGAGATCAATATGAAATTCATTATAGGGTTGCCTCATACACACCGACAGTGTGACTCCATATGGGTGATTGTAGAAAGGTTGACTAAATCAACCTTTCCTACCAATCAAAACTATCAATTCAGCTGAGGTTATGCTAGATTGTACATTTGGGAGTTAGTTCATTTGCATGGAATTCCTTTGTCCATCATATCAGATAGGAGTACTCAGTTCACTTCTCAATTTTGGAAGTCGTTTCAGAGGGGCCTTAGTTCTCAAGTGAAGCTTAATATATCTTTTCACCCGCAGATAGATGGCTAGGCCGAGCGGACCATTCATACTCTTGAGGATATGTTGAGAGAACATGTGATTGATTTCAAGGGTCATTGAGATGATCACTTGCCTCTCATCGAGTTTGCCTACAATAACAGTTATCACTCCAGCATTCAGATGGCTCCATTTGAGGCTCTTTATAGGCGGAGGTATAGGTCACCTATTGAATGGTTTGAGGTATGTGATGCTACATTGATCAGACAAGATTTAGTTCATGAGGCTATGGAGAAGGTTCAGTTTATTATAGAAAGGCTGAAAATAGCTCAGAGTCATTAGAAATCTTATGCGGAGTTAGGAGGAGAGAGCTTGAGTTTGATATTGATGATTGAGTGATTTTGAAGGTGTCTCCCATGAAGAGAGTGATGAGGTTTGGTAAGAAAGGTAAGCTTAGTCCCCAATATGTTGGTCCTTATAGGATTTTAAGGCAAATTGGAAAGGTAGCATATGGGTTGAGCTACAAGTAGAGTTAGCTTCGGTGCACCCAGTTTCCATGTAACTCTTTTAGAGAAGTGCGTTGGTGACCCAGATTTAGTTGTTCTGGTAGAGAGAATTGGTGTGAAGGATAGCCTTACTTATGAAGAGGTTACAGTTCATATCCTTGATTGTCAGATTCGAAAGTTGAGGAATAAGGAAGTAGCTTCAGTGAAGGTTTTGTGGAGAAATCAGCTTGTTAAGGGATCTACATGGGAAGCTAAAGCAATATGATGGCTAAATACCCATATCTTTTTCTTTTTGGCTCAATTCCAGCATGAGCTACCAATTTCCCCTCTTAGAACTCTTTTCAGTATCATGTCAAGTTCATGTCCTCTAAGTTTCTTTCATGTTATTGCATATATGTATGTCTCATAAATTCAGTTCAGTCATGTATACCAGTCACTCCGTCAGTTTTCAACTATAGTTGGTCAGTTTTGGTATTGCGGTTCCTTCCCCTTTCAATATGCTTAATGTACATTTGAAGACGAATGTTCCCAAAGGGGAGATAATTTTAATACCCTAAAAGTTCCTAAGATCAGACCCGAGGGTTGAGATGAAGAAAATAGAAAAATCTTCACCAAGTCACAGAATGAGTTGTTCAGTGACTCATCAAGTGACCTAGCGGGTTGTTAAGTGGTGTCAAGTTGGGAAAAATGTTATTTCCCACAAGTCTTGATGGGTGGTATGACGAGTCATTAAGACTCCCCACGAGTCTGGTATGGCCCGTTAAGTGTATAGTGGTGGAGAAATAATTTGTTTTCAATGTAATTCACGAATTGAGGAATGGTTGTCGAGTCCCCTAACAACTCGTTAAGGGACTCATTGAGTGAGGAAAGATCGGGGTTTGGGTTTTTTCTCCGGTGGCAATAGATCAGATGATGACCTGTTACTTGACCCGATGGATTGTCTAGTGGGTCATTGGGTTTGGCAGAGTCATTGTCAATCAGTTCATTAAGGGTGTTTTCATAATTCCTAAGCTCCTAACTCCTAAATTATGTCTTTTTATGCCTACTAAAAAGTGTATTAAGGGTTTTATTCATCCTAAGCTCTCATTCTACTTCTAAACTCTCATTAGAAGATCAATTTGCTTCCAATATCAATCTAGGGATCCTCATCAATTTCTTCCCCAATCTTCTTGGGTGTTCAAGACAAGCTTAGAAATACAGTTACCCAGGTATGTAGGGCCATGAATGGGGTATTTCTTCCGCCCTCATGCCCATTTTCTTCTCTAATTTATGAAATCAAGTCTCCAATTAAGTTTATTGAAATTCTAGGGTTTCAAACCCAATCCATGTAATTATCTATGTTATGGCTATGAATCCAAACCCCTCATTTTTCAATGTGTGATTCAAGACTAATTGGGGAAGACTTTACCTTGGATTCAATTATAAATTCATGATTTCAAGTTATTAGGAATTATGCCTCATTATGCATGTTTTATAAAGATCAAGCTTATGATTCCACGATCTCAAGAATGATGAGTTATCTAGTATGCATGAATGTTTATGAATTCTTAACTTATGATTCCATGATTTTGAATTATGAAGTCTATTTCAAGTATATATGATGTCATGACTTGGCAAGCCAATGCAAAGTTAAGTATGCTTATTATGATATTTAGCCAAGGCTTACAAGATTAGTTTATGAAATATTTCAGAGTCAAGACTCTCAATATTCAGATTTAAGCTATGTTTTGAGAATATAATTATATGAGTAATATGCATGTTTTGGGAGCAGTGTCTAGCATCGAGTAGGCCAGGAATTTCGAGGATCCTAGTCTCTGAACTACGCACCAAAATAGGATGTATTCTGATTGGGACCTCTCAAGAGAGTGCTTCCACCGCCTGAAGGCACACCTGCGATATCACACGTCATTTGTCCTTTGCCCTGGAAAGGCTTAAGATGGCTCTCCTCCATGTGGACAAGACGTGGTATCATCATGCGCTCATACATGATAGTTGTCAGTTATTATGAGTCTCCTATTGTTCCTCATGTCTTTAGTTACTCATGTTTAGGACCTATGATAGTATGTTTTATAGCATATTTGACTCATTGATCAATTTATGAGCTTTCGTTTATGATTATAAGCATGACAAGTTATATGATTTCTATTTCTAAACTTTGGGTCATTATGTTTAGATTACGATGAAAAGCTTATGAATATGTATACATTAGATTTATGGATTTTAGCATGCAGTCCTTATTCTTATGAATCTTCTTGAATTGTACTCACGATTTTAGAATATCATTTTATTAGCATGTTTTACTTACCTTATATACTCAATATATTCAAAGTACTGACCACATATTCTATGTTATATCATCTCATGATATAGGTTCGGGTGATCCAGTTCAATCCCGCCGATAGCTCGCACCTGCTCAGTTCAGCTCCATCTCGCTTATGGTGAGTCCTCATCATCCGAGGATGTCTGTTAGTTTATGCTTGTTATGCTTTTGTTTCAGTTTCAGACTCGAAGTTAGCTGGGGGCTTGTCCCAGCATCTCATCAGTTAGTAGAGACTTTCAGACATAGAGTTAGTATGTTTAGCTTGTGACTTAGCGTTGTGATATTATCGCTTTTATTTACACTTTATGATATTCAGACTTCCGCTTATCCATGCTTAAGTCAATTTCTGCTTGATTACGCTCTTAAGTCATGTTATGTATGTACCATGGGTTTGCTTGGAGCCATTTGTGGTTTTAAGTCCCATGTCTCGGTTTGTGGTCTCAGCTCTGGTCATGACAATATATAAATTTAGATTAATTAATTTGTAGTGATAATTAAATTTTATTATTTAATCATTATTAATTATCTGAAAAAAATCCTCCAAAAGTAAGTCGATTTTTTATGTAATTATTGAATATGAATATGAAATTTTAATAATTATTAAATTTGATTTATTATATTATTAGTCTATATTTTAATAATTATTAAATTTAAATTATTAATCTACATAACAATATCAAGAACCTAAATTAAACTAAATTTTTATAACTATCAAATTATGAATCTGAAATTTTAATAATTAGTAAATTTAAATTATAATATTATTTATCTATATTTTAATAATTTTTAAATTATTAGTCTACATAGCAATATCAAGAATTCAAATTAAACTAAATTTTTGTAATTACTAAATTATGAATGTGAAATATTAATATTTATTAAATTTAAATTATTATATTTTAATCTACTTTTAATAATTAGTAAACTTAAATTGTTAATCTACATAACAATATCAAGAACCGAAATTAAACTAAATTTACAAATTTTAAATTAACTAGCACATTCATATTGACAATGAACACCAAATACAAATATTTCAACATAAAAAGAGGCATAACTACATATACTTAGGTTAACAAATCTCTACTTTTATCACAATTTAAGTTAATACACATCAATTACTTGATAAATCACTAAATTAATGAATAAAAACTAACCTAAGTGGACTAATACATTAATATATTACCTAAAATATTACAATAATAATGTAATTAAAAATTTGAAAAATCCTAACCTTGAAATTGGAGAGTAGGGGCGTGGCTGTGAAGGGATGCTGGGTGGTGAGAGGAATAACGGTGAGCTTGGAGGGATACTGGTGCGCTTGGAGATGCGACTCTGTCCATCAGATTATAAAATTCTCTCTCAGTTAAAATTATTCATGCAAAAATTCTCAAATAATACCGTCGGGGGAACTGACAGACCGTGTAGGTGTGTTAAAAAATTATTCAAAAATTAAATAAAAGATGGAGGAATCGACTGACAGGTCCGGTTTCTATTTAGTTTTTTGCGACGGACCCTGTCCGTCGGCATATGCACCTCATTTTTTAAGAAATTTGTAGTAATGTTTATATCTAACTTTTGGAGAACCTTGCAAGGTAAATTGGATACTAGTCTAGCCTTGAGCATAATATTTTCACCATCAAATGGATAGACTGTCGGAGAGGATGATCCAGATGTTGGAAGATATGCTCCGGGCCTGTGTGATAGACTTTGGGGGTCATGGGGACAAGTTCCTACCCTTGGTAGAATGCATACAATGACATCTATCACTCAAGCATTAGCATGGCGCAATTTGAGGCTTTGTATGGAAGGAGATATAGATCCCTTATCGGTTGGTTTGATGCATTCGAAGTAGGGCCATGGGGTATTGACTTGTTAAAGAAATCCTTGGAAAAGATAAAGTTAATTCAAGAAAAAAATTTGGTAGCTTAGAATAGAAAAAAGTAGTATGTTGACCGCAAGGTTAGAGATGCGAAGTTTATGGTGGGAGAGCAGGTCTTGCTCAAGGTTTCACCGTGAAGGGTGTGATGCGGTTTGGATAAGGGGGCAAGCTCAGTCCAAGATACATTGGTCCATTTTAGGTTCTTTGATGCATGGGGGAGGTGGCCTATGAGTTGACCTTGCCTCAAGGCTTTTCTAGAAGTTCATTCTGTGTTTCATGTTTCTATGTTGAAAAGATATCATAGTGATGCTACCCACATTATCCATTGTGATTCAGTATTGCTTGATGAAAATCTATCCTATAAAAGGAGCCTATGGCTATCTTAGATAGAGAGATTAGCAAGTTGAGATCAAAAGAGATTGCAACTATGAAGGTCCAGTGGAAGAATCGTCCCATGGAGGAGGCCACTTTGGAGACAAAAGCAGACTTGCGAAATGACTACCCTTAGTTTTTCATTTTACTTTTTGCTTTTAGCTCCATTTTTTGAACATTTTGGGATGAATTATGGTTTAATTGAAACTGATGTAATCATCCGTCGATTGTTATTAAGTAATTAGGGCCTTAGCACCCTTTTACAGTTAAGTGCGCGATTGAAAATTTATGGAAACTTCTGGTTGAAAGACTTGTATTTTTAGGAATGAAAAATGTGTAGGATTACCGAGCTACTGGTTAGCAGGGATTGCTTTGGGGAATCAAAAATGTGTAGGACTACCGAGCTACTGGTTCGCAGGGATTGCTACAGTGGAAATCTCATCGTTGCAACCGGTAAAGAAGAAAACCTTTGGGTCACCATGACGAGGCTCTAGTTGCCATAGCAAGTCTGCTGCAGCAGAAAATAGACCTCTACAGCGGATGACAGGAGGCAGTATGACTGGTAAAGTTAGAATTTTGGGGTTTTTCATCCTATTATTCTAAGACATGAAAATTGAAAGGGCTTATTACGATTTTCCAGAAGCAGAAGTAGTTGTTCTTCCAAATGTAAGTTTCCTAACTAGTTCTTCTCCACATTTGATTTCCTAAAACCTTAGAATCAATGGGTGGTCCTAAATAGTGATTCTCTAAGCTAAAATCCTAGGTTTGTGAAAACTAGGAAAAATTTAATGAGAATGATTGGGTGTTGATTCTTAGGCCTAAAACTGGGTAAGTAACACTTTGTAGGAGGAACATGACTATAGAATATTGATTTGTGATAGTTTGAGACCTAGAACTCAGTAAAGATTAGGCCTTTTTACATTGGAATTGCTTGAAGAGTGTACTAGGGTTAAAAAAAACTCCTTGAAATAAGTTAAAATGACCCCTGTGGGGATAGAATGTGACAAATTAACCTTTGGGATATTGAATTAAACCTTAATATCGAGTAGAACGGGGTAAAATTAAAATTCTAATCCCTGAGTGAAGAGCTAGATGATTGAATATTTTTTATTTACTTCTTTATAGACTTTGAACATTCAGAGGCGCTAACAAAAGACAAAGCTCCCGCGGAATAGCTGCATATTCCAGTTCTGCAATTGAGGTAGGTTATGATTTATGAGGAGTTAGTCTTTATTTAATGATTTGTCTGTGTTATGGATCGATAAAGTGCTTAGTTGGTCATCAGACACTAATTTTTTCTTGCACTATGATGTACTAGTTATACTTGTAATATGAACTTTGAGATTACGGTTGTTAGTAATGATTTTATGAATTCAAGGTGCATTGTGATGCTTTATGTGTTCTCTTAATTGTCATATGAGTGTCTAAATTTTGGTGCGTGAAACAAGTTGGTTAATATGACTTGATACCTCTAAGCAGTCATGTAAATTGATCGATAGCATACAGAATAAGAAAATCAAAGTGGATAACATGTTTTACCCTGAGATGGGTAGCCCATACCCGAGGTGAGTATCCGAGGGAGAGGTTATGAAATTAGTGGCTCGTGTCTAAGGGGAGAATCCGAACAAGAAGATGAGTTGGAGTAGGTACCATGTTAGTACAGTATATAGATTTCTAGAGTCCCCTACAGGTCATGGCTGGAAGGGCAGAAATAAGACCCTCTGACATATATGTATAATGATATTCAGTGATACGTGTAGATATATAGTGATGTGGTAGAGGCGTTTAGTAGACACGTTACAGATGGTACAATACCGGAGAAAGGGCTCGGGAGAGGCCAGGTTGATTCAGAACATGAGAACCATTTGAGAGAGGGATCTTTACTTCTGTCTTTCACATGTGTTTTATGACTTGTTGTACCTATCTATGTCTTATTGCTATTACTTGTACATTTATATAAAATTTTTAATAAGTTGATGAATTGATTGTTGAGGGTTATCATTTGAGAAACTAAGGTTGTCAGCTTAGTCGAGTTACTGCCTACGTAGTACCGCTACAACGGTACTTTTATCCCTGCGGCGAGACTACTATTGCAGACCAATTACTGCTGCAGCGAGGCCTAATCCAGTGAGCAAGCCAACTTTTAAACTCGTCTTGAATTATACCAAATGGTATTTTGCTAGGTGATTATCTATTTCGGTGATCGTACTTTGTTTAATTTGCATGTATACATGTTATTATTTAAGGTTGACCAATGATGCCTATGGGGTACATACTGGTTGTACTGATGCTACTCCTGCACTTATTCTCTGAATGAAGACTGCGACCTAGGAAGTTCATCTTGACTCCACCTCTAGCGGACAACGACATTCAATTTGAGGGTGAGCTGATTTTCTATCTGGGTTTCCACATAATCTTCTTCATTTGATGTCTTTTGAATTTCCATACATTGACGTACTGATTTGTTTAATTCACTACTCTTAGACCCTGTTTAGTTAGAGTCAATTGTATAATGACTTTCAGCTCTTGGGGGTTGTAAACTTGTAATAGATAGTTTCACAAGTATTTTCTTTTCTTATTGCAAGATTTCTGCTATTTAATTCATGAGTGTTTATTTTATTAGTATGAATGTTGTATTTGAATGGATTATTGGGGACACGATGATTCGCACATTGGGGTATTAGTATGGATGCCAAATCATGGCCACTTGAATCGTGACATCAAGTTTTAATAAATTCTCAGTAAATAGTTCTTGGGATATTTTATGACAAAAATATGTGTATAATCAGCATTACTAGAACGTGTGGATAAAAGGTATGACTTTTAAGGTTTTTTTATTTGTTTGCGGAGAATATGAAAATTTAAAATTCCTACTGATGAAGTATTAACAAGAATTGGATTCTGAATTGCGTCAAGGTGTTGTTGTAGATATCCTCATCACAAGATAATGAATTATTTATTTCACACAATTTCATTAGCATCAAGAATCTGAAATATTTTTACAGCACCACCCATACAGGGACCCTTTGTACAGGTTCATCAAACTTTTCTCAAGTGTTAGTAGACTGTTGTAATAAGCTCAAACTTCTTTACAAACTAGTGGCTGCTCTTATCTTATGGCATATTTGGAAGAGAAAAAATATAGTGTTAGTTGGGGCACAATGTCACTCAATAGGGTAATCCATGATATCAACAGGAACATACATTTGCTAGCAAGAGTGCGGTATCCTTGACTTCAAAGTATTCCTCATTAATGTCCTCGCTAGTTCAATATCTAGAAGGATATACTCAGAGAATCAATTGTACAATGGAGAAGTGGAATTTACTATAGAGGAATAGTTATAAGGGCAATACGAATGGTGCTTCTAGGGACAATCTAGGGCCTAGCTCAATAGCATATTGTATTAGAAATTGTGAAGGAAATATGGTGCATGCTTTAGCTAAAACGACTCATGATGGTTAGAATTTTGTTGCAGAGACACTGGCTGTCAGATCTGGATTGAAATATTGTATTCTAATTCAGTTACTACTACTTGTGATGGAAAAAAACTCATTAAACGATGCAGAAGATATTGGATGACATTTGGAAGATTCCATCAAATATTGCTATGGTAGTGATGTGAATGACACCAACATAATGAGAAGGGGTGACAATGTAACAATAGAACGTGTGTATAGAAAACACAATGTGATGGCAGAATCTAGCTTTTTATCTTGGAGTGTCACGACACCCGGACATTTCGGTTATATATATATATAACATGCCACCCATAGTAATAGCTTGTCATATAGTGCCAATAACAAAGAATCATGGTTTACTCACTAAGATCATGTGTTCAAATGTGCTCTTGGACATTTTCTTTTGGAGAATATTTAAGAGAGGTTGCTTTATTGTTTATAAAAGTTTTATGATTGTGCCGAATTGAAGACTAGATCTCTACTATTTATAAATCCAATGAGCCAAGGCTATTCTTGTTATCAAAATTAATAGTATTCTCTTATATAAATAAATATTGGACAAAATCAATCATAAAATCATTTACTCCTCCTTTGTAAATATTGAAACGGGCGCTACTGTTTAAAGGGTGTGGCACCCAGAACTTTAAAATCTTGGATCCGCTTCTGCTTGCAGGTACATTGCATTTCTCCTCATTTCAGGAATTACCACCAACTGACAGAAAAATACTTAACATGGAGGAAACTCAAATTCCAAACATGAGAATCTAAAAGTTCCAAAATCACTCTGAGCATTTTGTTACAGCTCTAAGAGCATAGGTTACATGAGAAGTTAGAGTTTAGTTACTTGGATTAATCAACAATAACACAACTAATAGTTGAAGAAATAGTTACATGAAGTCCTAATTAACTGGTTAATGAAACTCATCAGGGACTGGGACTAAGGGTGAACAAATATTAAAAACTTTCTACGTGTGATATTAACATGTTATGATGTTAATTCTATTAAAAGGAATTCAAGTTTCAGACCTCTTAGAAACAATCTTCACCACCTTTAGATACTAAGATTAGGGGTGGGCATTCGGTGTGTTCGATTTTTTTAAATTCGATTCGGTTCGATTTTTTTTTTAATTCGGTTCACAGCAATCACAGTTCACACTTCACAGCATCACAATTCACAGGTCATAGCAATTTGCCAATCTCAAATTTTCAATATTTGGGAATTGGGATAATGGGATTGTTATTCTATTTTACTTACCTGATGAGGTTGGCGGCCGGCGATTGAGAGGCGAGATCAGAGAGGCAACTGGCGAGAGAACAGGGAGGATTAGAGGAGGAAGATGGTGGAGTCACTGGAGTGGCCGCCACTGGCGAGTGGCGACTGGCGACTATGGACGCCGATGACAGACGATGACCGGAAGAAAAGACTGGAGGTCGACTATGGACCTGGAGGCTGGAGAGGCAAAGAACTAGAGTAGAGAGTAGAGAAGAGAGAACGATGAGGAGTTGGGGAAATGGGGGAGACGTCGGCTGTTGGCACATCGCGGGGAGGGCGGAGGCAGCCAGGCGGGAGACTGAGAGACAGATGAATAGGTGATGAGGTATTGAGGTGAGGTCACCTGAGAGTGAGAGTGGAGAGTAAATTAGGTTATTAGGAATTTAGGATTTAGGGTTTTTATTTAATTTAATTATTTATTATAAAAATAAAATAAAATAATTTTAATATATATTCGATTTTTCGGTTAAACCAAAGAACCGGTGAACCGTAACCGAAAAACCGAAAAAACAGAAACCGAAAAACCGAAAAAACAGAAACCGAAAAACTGAATTAATTCGGTTCGGTTCGATTTTTCGGTTTTCAGTTTTTTTGCCCACCCCTAACTAAGTAATAACCTTTGGACATGGTTTGGTTGCTTCTGAAGGATTGTTTTCTTTTATATATTTGCCACTAATCATCTGGATTACTGGTTCTGATTAAAAAAATTATGTAAAGTATTTTTAAAAATTGTATATATATAAATCAGTTAAGTTAATTTAATTTTATTTTTTTAATTAAAATCAAACCAAGTCAATTATGATCGAATTATTTTTTTAATTATCAAATTAAATAATTTTTTAAATATTAAACCAAATTTCTTGTCGAATTCTTTCTTTTAAATTTGACTTGAATAATCAGTTTCATGCCGATATGTATGTTTTCTTTGGAGACCATAAGTGCGGCTCCGGCTTCCTATATAAAAACTTCTTCAAAGCACCCATTGGTCAAATAAATATTATCTAATGAAGCGGAATTCAGAATTTCAAATGAATGAAAACGTGGTATATGTATTATTACTTCTTTTACAAGTAATTAGGCTTATTAAATATACTAGTCATAAATACGTATTCTGCACGTATATTTCATGCTAATATAGATAAATATTTTAAAATAAAAAATAAATAAATCAGAATTAGTGTTCAATGAGTTACACGAAATTTAAAAGAAAAAATATTACTCAAACGGATGAATGGTGATTCCATTCGATCAATGATTGTAGCTATTGGAAATCACAATTTTAGTGGAATTGCTAACGAATGAAGTTGAAAGGATATCATTTATTTTTGGGAAAAAACGGACATGTCTTTAGTGCTATTATTTTTCGATGCGGGTACTAAAGTAATTTATAACTATACACAGTCACCTAAATTATATAACCTTTTTCTATAGAGCTTCTATTAATATATCAAATATTCTACTTAACAATCAGTACATTTCAAAAAATGGATAACAATGATCCAAGCAGAATGTCAGAAATTAATTACTGAAAAGAAAAGAAATTAGTAATATCCAAACACCACAATTTCACATATCCAAGACACGGGACAACTTCATACTTTCATAAGTCAAGTATAAGCAAAAAAATCATACAAGGAAAGATCATTATTACATTGATTAAAAAGCACAAACAAAGATTTGCCATCTATATGCATATATGGAAAGGAATAAAAATAAGAAAACAAAAAGTGGGGGCCTTTCTTGACCCAAAAAAAAGAAGGGAAAAAATACTCCTACAAAGGCAAAAAAAAAAAAAAAAATTTGTGTTAAACCAAAAAAAAAAATGGATTAATAGAGCTGCAGTAGAGTAGAGAAACTTACGTAGTACTAAGAAGTACCTAGAGGCTAGAAAGGGCAATGGGAACTTGAAATGGAAATGGAGTTAAATACAATTTTTTTTTATGTAGATAAAATAATTAATTAGCAATTTAATTTAATAACAGATGACTTTCTTAATGAATAATGATAACAAAGAAATTAAAAAGTTTATTGAGCTCATGTTACTCTTTAGTTCAGGAGAGGAAAAGACTTGAATGTGATACTGCCCGACTAACACGTTCATGAAATCATAATTTACCATTTAATAGGATCCTGATTTAGTAGTCATGTTCATTTTATGTGCATTAAGCTAACTACTTTAAGTAGTTAAAACAATTCATTTAATTGGAATAATTTTACTTTTAGGATGAGGATAAATTAATCGTTCGATTTTTAAAGAGTATTCTAGTAAATTACCTTTATACTAAAGGGTCTTCCGTTTTTAAAATATTATTATAGAAGATTATAGATATAAATATAAATTATAAATTATAGATATATGATGATATTATTATTAGATTAGATATTTTATTAGGATTTGATTCAATGCATTCTAAATAATTCAACCTTGAGGTAATTAAAGTATTACTATTTAATATTTCACATTTAGGAAGGAGTAATGTTGAATCTATTCATTCACCCTCTATGAATTTAAATACCATTATTGAAATAGATATTTTATTATTATTTAATTCAATGTAGTTTAAATAATTCAATATTGAGGTAATTAAAATATTAATATTCAATATTCAATTAATTAGAGGGGTTCGTAATTCAATTTTAAAGATCGAGGCTTTCCACTTTTAATATGATATGACATATACATAAATTTTTCTTAGTAATTTGTTAAAAAAATGTGAACTTCTCTGTAATTAGAAATAATTTAATGTTAAAAATTTTCTTTTATTCATAGACACATAATATTTAAATTTTATTTAAAATCACAAATTAAAAAAAGAAAAAAATTCAATCTAAATAGGTGAATAGTTCCTTGAATGGAAGACGGTGCGTAAGTCCAAAATGTTACATTGACTAAACTACTAGCAGAAAAAACATCAGCGGTAGTATATTCCCTTTCATTGAATTTGTTTTTGAGATTCTGATTTAGTATGGAGTTTAAAAAATATAGAATTTTTTTATATTTTGTGATCTTAAATTAAAGATATTAAATATATCAAAATATTTTTTTAATCTTATAAATTTAAACATGTTACGTAGAAAATTGAAATTTAAAAGTTACAATTTTTTTTAAACGAATTAAAAAAAAGAACAGGACAAACAAAATGAAAAAAAATACTGGGTTGAATATATAAGCATCTAGGACTTGGTAATTACGATGCAAATCATTGTTCAGAATTGCATTTCATTTGTGACAGACCTGTTTTCTAATTTGCACGCTTATGTGAATATCCGATGGTAATGATAATTAATCTTCTCTAAGTAGATTGAGAAGTGTGCTTCTAGCTAGGACAACCAAATTAAAGTTAATTATATTGACATGAAGATTCATGGGACAACTATTTGCTGTTGTACTTCTAAGTTATAACAAATTAACAATTACTTCAACAAGAATCATGGTACCGAACAGAGCATATATACTGACAGAGCTTTAATTCCTTGAATTATATCATACTTATCCAGCAGAGATGATCCCCTTTTGTACGTTTTGAACAGCTAAGCTATTATTTGTGGAGTATATACTAACTCAAAGTCTTAACCTGTGAAGCAATCCAAGAGCCACAGAAGAAGAAAAAGGAGAGACAGATGAAAAGAAGGCCATTAATTAATTAGAAGTAAAATAACACTTGTAACAGTTCTTTAATTAATTATATTTGGGAAAAAAGCATTGAGCATGCCTACCTTTTGACGCGGCAAAAAGAGTTGCAAACTAGCAAATGGCTAAGAGCTGATAAAAGGCCGTAAGTTGGGTGTTCAATTATCTTGACCCTTTGCTTATATCTTGTCTGGGACCAATGCTCTGTTGCGATCATGATGTTGGCTAACATGTTATTGCCATTTCGTGGGGCAATACATATCGATACGGTGAAAGTGAAAAATCCTCAACAAGAGCAGAATATTTAGAACATAAAAGAATTTGAATATTCAATTCAGGACCTTATTAAAGTAGAGGGTGGATCAGCCTAAGATTGTTTAAATGCCTTTGACACAATCGCTAAGAGATGTGTGTCATTCTCTAGTATCATCCCGCATGTGTAGCCTGCTCCTCAGGTTATTCGGATTTAATTTATTTTTGAAAAATTTAAATTATATATCATGTAAGAGTAATAGCGTTATTAAATTTAGTCCATATTTTAATTTCTTACTTAGTTTAACCCAATGTTCATATAAATTAAAATTTACTTTTTATTCATTAGCCCAACAACCCAAAAACACGATCTCTTCATTCATTCTCGCTTTTCTTCCTTTGCATTCTCGTTTTTTCCTTTCTTTTCTTTTTTGTTGGTACTGTTGCAAGTAGAAACTCCATAGGCGTCCATTGTTGAAGCTCGAAGTTTCAAAATTAATTTTTTATAAATAAGCTCTATCTCGAGTGGGTATTATTGTAAAATATCCGGTACGTATTGAGGAGCATAAGTTTGAAACTTAGGGTGATTGGTGTAGTTTTTGAGGTGTTTTGGATTGATCTAGTGCTTGGAGTCGAGGAAAAAATGATGTTAGATTTTTATATATTAGTGTATAATAGTGTATATGAGTATATAAACACTTTTAAAAATTTTGTGTAATGTTTCTATACTGGATGTATGATACTGTATATCGAGTTTTTAGATATTGTTGTAAAAAACATGAAGGTTTTGTAATTTTTGTATTATGTTGTATGTTGGTTTATAATATTATATAGCGAATTCTTTAATCACTACTTTGAGAAAATAATGGGCTATGTGACTAAAAACTTGACTATATAATTGCAATATAATGTAATTGAATATATATTTGTGGAATTATCCCTTATTTTTTCGTGTTCTTTTAATGCAAAACTAGTCTTTTGGCAGAATTGTACATGTATGTTGAATTATATAATATGCTTAGTAAATAATATATATTTTATTAGATTAAAATTTTTAATATATAATTATATATGAAAGATAAAAATATAAGTTTTTATGACGAATCAATATAGATCATAGGTGATTTATTTGTCAAGATCAAGCTGATTATATATCATTTGGTCCTATGAAGTTGAATAATCTAAGGGAAAAGGGTTCAAAACACACTCCAACTATGTCCGAATTTGTTGTTACACATTTCAACTTTGTGAGGATTCCTATGACACCCCTAGACTAATTTAAAATAGAATATATAGCCTTTCAAAAAGTCATATTCAAATTTATTTTAAAGGTGATATGCACGCGTCCACGTGTAAATTTCATGTTTTTTTAAATTGCTTTTTTGCTGCCTAATCATTCTCCTTTTTGTTAAATTTTCTTTTCTTTTCACTTTTCTTGGGTTTTGCTAACACCAGTACTTATATTACCTCCTCCTAGTAGTGAGTTTTGTTTTCCGACGAATGAAAATTTTTCAGTTATGAAATTTTATTTTTTGTTTGTAGATCTTGATTAGTTTTGGTTTATATATCTGTAAAAAAGAAAAGAATAAATATGAGTGTTTTGTTGTGTATCCTATAGAAGAAAATGACAAAAATAAAATTAATTAACTGGGTCATCAATAGCAAAATGCCATTGATGGATGAAGGGGAGGCAAGGATCGGATCAACCATTTGGAGTTTTATTCTAGTATAATGAGATTGAATTTGGAATGATTTGAAAATAATACAAAGATTTATCATATTTGAACTAGTCACTAAAATCAGTTATGGAGCAGTGAAGAAGATACTAATAAAAGAGACAAAGAGGAAAGAGAAGAGAAGAAAATTAGAAGAAAAATGATGTCGCCCAAGCGCACACAAGTGCACGTAGTCGTCAAGTAATATAGGATTGTTAAGTCTAGATATCGTTCCCATATGGACTTGTCAATTTAATCGTTATAAGGTTGTCACTTTAATTTCACAGTTCTACAAAACATTTAAAATGGGGCTTGGTTTGAGAAACTAAACTATCAAAACTTTAAATATAAAATTAACTAAAAACCGATTATGAACTTTGTATTTTGATGATGATGACAGTCTAGGGCAATGACACTTGATTGGTTTCAAGTTGAGTTTTCAAGACATAATTACACTAGAACAATTATTCCTATGGTTGTTAGTTGCAAGTTACTGTCTCATTCCTTGCCACTATCCCTAGCATCCAAGAACTATTTCATGAACCCTAACGCCTATATCCCTATGGTCGCAGGAAAACAATGAAACGATCATTATTCCTACTTGTATTTTAACTAAATGGGGTTGAAAGGTATATCTCTATCCTCAACGATAACTTCTATCCTATCACAAATGGGTTCAAGGGTCTCTGAATTCCCATTCTGTATTTATCTTTAACCCTTTTGATTCCCTTTCCAAAATTCAATCGAAAGTCAATGGATTACTTACAAGGTGATCAAACTCATAAATAATAGATTAACATAAATTTATATAAACAACCATAATTAAAAAATCAAAACTAGATTAAATTAGTCTTTCAAACGTTCAATCATCCACCATGGCCGAAACCCTAGCATATAAGTATATCTACTCATAAAAAAATAAAAAATGAATACTTAGAAATCATCATACGAAAATACAAGTAAAGGAGAGAAAAACCTAGTGTAGAATTTTTTCTTCCTTCCAAACGGTTTACAAGCCCCCACAAATGAACTACAAAATGTAAAAATTATTAAAGATATATAACAAATGACCTAAGACATATATTTATATATGAGCCTTCAAATGATCCTTTTGTCCTCCAAAATTTCGCTTTTAAATCAGTATTTTCTACCCCGGAATGACCCTAGTGCGCCACCCCACTTATCTCACCGCAGAGTTGGTTAAATTTTCAACACTTCCAGCTTCATAGAGGCCCTGGCATGTCACCCCATGCATCTCACTAGGTTTTGCTTAAGTTTCTTCTAAAGTTTAGGCTTGGGCGTGCCACCCCCTCTATCTCGCCAAGGTGTTCGTCAAATTTCTCTAAATCTAGACACCTCTTGTGCGGGGCACCATTCATCTCGCTAAGATTTGTGAAGTGCAATTCTTCTAAAGTTCAAGGCTGGCGTGACGCGCCAGTCATAGCACCTGATCTTGGGCATATTTATATGCCCAAGTGATACTCAAATGTGTCATTTTGCCTTGTTTATCTATCGATGTTTATACATTATCATTTGATTTGTAATAAAATGTGAATTTATACTAACCAATATGATTAGCGTTGTTTTGCAGAAAAAAATATAAAGTTATGGAGCTAAGATGCATGTTGGGAAAGATCGGGATTGGACTCGGACGCTAGCAAGGGAAAAAAGAACTTGAAGGCACGAATTAAAGGGGCTTCGCGATGGAGCAGTATCACGCTGCCATCGCGGATGCATTCTGCCTGGATGGTGAAATTAGGCCTATTTCCAGTGGAGGTGCGCGTTGGCGCCGTGGCACGTTGGCCTAGCCTCGTGTCGCATGCCGTGCCACGTTGGCCCTTAATACCTGGACGACCAAATTCCAGTAAGGGTCCGCGTCGGTGGCGTGTCACGGAGGCAGTGCTCCGCGATGCACTCCGTGACACGTTGCTTGTTATTCCGGGAAAAATTTTCACTAGTATAAATAGAACACTTAGGTTTTATTTTTAAAAATTCTGACTTGGTGGAGCAAGAACATGGGTTACAGGCAGTTGAGGGGACGAAAAATCTCAGGGTTTTTCTCTATCTCCTTCTTCTTTATTTCAATTGCTTGTATGATTTACACTCATTTGACAATGTTTAATCCACAAATGAGTGGCTAAATCCTCTTCTTACTGAGGTTAAGAACAATTGTATTGAAATGTAATTATTGATAAATTGGTTTTTCATCTTTCTTCCGTGGTTGTTCTATTGATTCTTGTTCTTACTGCATTAATGTGTGGCCAACGTTAATGTATATCTAAAAGGTCCGGTTTCACTCGAGAGAGCAAGAAATTGGAAAGTTGTGAATTGATAGGATATGATCTTTTCTTAATTTGGGAAAATTGAGAATTGATTTACTTTTAGGATAGAGATATACCTGAAAGTCGTATTAGTCAATTAAGGAATCGGTTTTGTATGTCTAGAACATGAATTTCTTTTTATCACAGAGATGTAGGTGGAAGGTTCATGATTCTTAAGTTGGGTTAAATACGAGAGTTTTAATCCATAGGCAATAATTCTTGACTAGCGACCGGAGGAAAGATAAATCAAATTGTATCGATAATTTATTTCTTTACATGTTCATTTAACCTCAGCATGCTCATACTTATAGTTCAGACTCAATTTATATATTCGTTTTAGATTTAGTATAAAATTAGGAAACAAAACATCAAACTCTTCTTCACACTGTTGTTTGCATTTTTAGAGTTAAAGTTTATTAACACTTGAGTAGATTGTTACCCTATCCCAGTCCCTGTGGGATCGATACTTGGCTTACTTGAGCCACTTTACTACTTTTTCGACCACGTGCACTTGCGTGTAGTTATACCGAAAAAAGCACCGAACAAGTTTTTGGCGCTGTTGTCGGGAACTGGCAATCGGTAAATTTTTCATAAGTGTTAGTTTACTATTTTTTCTTAGTGTTGACAACTTGGTCTTAGCCTATATTTTGCAGGTAACTTATTTCTGTGAACACTGGCAAGAGACAAGGAGCTGGTGGACTCATATTTAGAGCCAGAACGACAATTTCATCGTCAAAGGAGTGAAGCTCTAGAGAAAAAACTGCAGTTGCTCAGACAAACAATTATGGAGCAACAACAGAATCCACAAGTTGTACGGGCAATGTTAGTGCCCGATGACATGGAAGCCAGGCCGGTTCGCGAGGTGGCAATCCCACATGCTAATAATGTCACATCTAGCATCCGCAAACCTGAGCCAGGAGGGAGGTTCGAGCTTAAGTAGAACATGGTGCAATTGCTGCACACCAGCGGACAGTTCACAGGTCTCCCTCATGAGGATCCACAACAACATCTCCAAAATTTCTTGGAGATAAGTGACACTTACATCCCCGCTGGAGTGTCATAAGATTATGTCAGGCTTACATTATTCCCATTTTCACTTTTGGGAGAAGCCAAGAGGTTGTTGAAAGCTGAGCCACCTAATTCTATAACTACGTGGGATGATCTTGCAAGGATATTCTTGATACGGTTTTTTCCATCCGGTAAAAGAGCAAGACTTATAAGTCAAATTCTAAGTTTTAAACAGAGAGAGGGAGAGTATCTGTATCAAGCCTGGGAGAGATTCAAATCTATGTTGCGGGATTGTCCTCATCATCACCAATCCAATGAAATGCTGGTGCATACTTACATAGAGGGTTTGGAACCCTACACAAAAATCTTGCTAGACTCAACAGCTGGGGGCAAGCGTTGGAGAAGACTTATGAGGAGCTGTATACCTTATTGAATCGTATTTCACAGGGAAATCCGGAGTGGAATGCGGATTCTTCAAGAGGAGGATCAAGGAAGGCAGCAGGAGTCCTAGAAGTGGATGGTTTTACAGCTATTGCTGCACAGATAGCTGCGTTGCAGAATCAACTTAACACCCACTTCAGTAACATGAGCATGAACCAGTCTCAAGCCCCAATGAATGTAGTGCAACAGATTTGGTGTGAAGTATGCGGGAGTAGTGAACACTCAGCTGAGTGTTGTGGAGCAAATCCTGATTCGGTGAACTTTGTTGGTAATGTATAGAGAAACAACCACCTACAGTATGGCAATAGCTACAATTCCAACTGGAGGAATCACCCGAATTTCTCTTGGGATAGCAATAACCATCAAGGGAAAAGTTCGAGTTAGGGGGCGCAGAGGAATCAAGGAGGGCAGCAGAACTATCAGGCACAATATAGAAGCAACAATGCACGTCCTCCACCACCATCACCCAGCATTAAGGAGAAGTTCAAGACAATGATAGCTAACCAAGCTCAATTGCAGGCTGACTATGTGAAATTGGAAGCCTAGGTAAAGAACAACCAGTTAGCTACCAAGGCACTGGAGTATCAATTTGGGCAATTTGCTGGAGCCCAAAACACCAGGCCTAGAGGAGGATTCCCAAGCGACACGGATCCCAACCCCAAGCAGGTGAATGCAGTGACCACAAGGAGTGGCTTGCTGATCTTGGGCAGATTTATATGCCCAAGTGATACTCAAACGTAGCATTTTTACCTTGTTTGTTGTGCAATGTGTATATAATATCATGTATTGGGTAATAAAATGCGAATTTATACTAACCAACATGATTAGCATTTGTTTTGCAGGATAATGTGATTTTTAAGAGCTAAAATGCGTGTTGGAACTATGTCGGAGTTGGACTTGGATGCGAGCGTGGAAAAGACCTCGGATGGCATATTTTGCAGTGGCTCCGCGATGGTGTCGTGCCACGCTGCCATCGCGGTAGCACACTGCCTGGGCAGAAATAAAAGTGGCAATTTCCAGTGTGCCTGCGCGTCAGCTCCGTGGCACGGAGATAGGCCTCCGCGATGGCCTCCGTGCCACGTTGAGGCTAATTATCCGGACCATGCAATTTCCAGAGAGGGTCCGCGTCCACGCCGTGTCACGGAGGCAGTGCTCCGCGTTGGCCTCCGTGACACGTTGCTTGTTATTCCGGGAAAAATTTCCCACTAGTATAAATAGCACACTTAGGTTATTTTTAAAGGAGTTTTTTTAGTTTTAGTTTTTTTAGCCTGAGTTCAGAAGTGGGAGCAGGAACGTGGTTTTGTGGCAGTTGAAGAATAGAAAAGATAAGAGTTTTCTTCTCTTCCCTTCTTCTTTCCTTCAATTGTATACATGATTCACACTCATTCTAGGATGATTAATTCAAGAATGAGTGGCTAATTCCTCTCTTGCTGAGGTTTTGAACTTGTGAAATGAATGTTGGTAATAATTGATATGGTTTCTTCTTCTTCTTGCATGTTGTTCTATTAATTCTTGTGCTTATTACATTCTTGATTGGCCACCATTAATGTATATCTAAAAAGTCCAATTTCACTCGAGAGAGCATGAAATTGGAAAGTTGTGAATTAATAGGGTATTGTTCTTAACTTGATTTGGGAAAATTGGGTTTTGATGTGCTTTCTTGATAGAAATATACTTGAAAGCCGTATTAGTCAATTTAGGAACCGGAATTGTAGTGTTAGGTCATAAATTGCATTTGATCACAGAAATGTAGACGAATGGTTTATGAATCTAAAGTGAAATTAAATACGGAAGTTTTAATTTCTAGGCAAACGTTCTTGGCTAGCAATATGAAGAGGAAGATGACCAAATTATCATGATTATCAAGTTCATTACTCGTTCTTAACCTTGGCATGTGCATATCCATTGTCTAAACTCAACGTAAATAGTAGTTATTAATTTTAGTAGATAATTAGTTTAGAAACAAAACTCACTCAAATCTTGGTTGGATTGTTGTTAACATAGTTAGAGATAGAATAGAGATATAGTAAACTAGGTAGTTTTGCATATCTAGAGCAGCCTCCTTGGATCGATACTTGGCTACTTAGCCACTTTATTACTTGTTTGACCACGTACACTTGCGTGTCGGTGTATAATATATACCGAGCAGCAGAGCGTGAACAAGTTTTTGGCGCCGTTGCCGGGGAGGCTAGGCGATTTGTAAAATTTTGTTTAGTGTAAATTTACTGTATTTGTATTTTTATTTTCTTAAGTGTTAAAAACTTGGTCTTAGCCTGTATTTTGCAGATTTTTTTTATTTCTGTGAACACTGGCAAGGGACAAGGAGCTGGTGGAATCTTACTTAGAGCCAGAACGTGAATTGCATAGTCAACGTAGAGAAGCTCTTCGAAAGAAGTTGCAGTTGCTCAAACAGTCTATGATGGAGCAACCCAATCCACCAGTTGTGCGGGCAGTGTTAGTGCCCGAGGAAGTAGCAGCCAGGCCGGTTCGCGAGGTGGCAATCCCACACGCTAATAATGTACATTCCAGCATCCGCAAACCAGAGCCTGGGGGGAGATTTGAGTTAAAGCAAAATATGGTGCAACTTTTGCTCACTAGCGGGCAGTTTACCGGTCTCCCTCACGAAGATCCACAACAACATCTCCAGAACATCTTGGAGATAAGTGACACTTACATCCCCGCTGGAGTGTCACCTGATTATGTTCGGCTCACCTTATTTCCATTTTCCTTACTTGGTGAAGCCAAGAGGTGGTTAAAAGCTGAACCACCCAACTCTATATCAACGAGGGATGATCTTGCAAAGAAGTTCTTGATCAGATTTTTCCCTTCAGGTAAAACAGCTAAACTTAGAAGTCAGATTCTAAGTTTTAAACAGAGGGAAGGAGAAAATCTTTATCAAGCCTGGGAAAGATTCAAGTCCATGTTGCGGGACTGTCCTCATCATCATCAGTCAAATGAGGTGTTGGTCCACACTTTTATTGAGGTTTGGAACCCCACACTAAAATTTTGTTAGACTCAGCAGCTGGAGGGCAAGCGCTGGAGAAGACTTATGAGGAGCTGTACACTTTGCTCAACCGAATTTCACAAGGCAATCTGGAATGGAATGCAGATTCTTCAAGAGGTGGAGCAAGGAAAACAGCGGGAGTGCTTGAAGTGGATGGATTCACAGCTATCGCTGCACAGATAGCTGCTTTGCAAAATCAGTTAAACACTCACTTCAGCAATATGAATTTGAACCAGCCGTCAGCCTCAGTTAATGCAGTCCAACAGATGTGGTGTGAAGTGTGTGGTAGTAGTGAGCATTCAGCTGAATGCTGTGGTGCAAATCCTGATTCTGTCAACTTTGTGGGCAATGCACAGAGGAATCAACAGCAGTTTGGTGGTGGCTACAACTAGAATTGGAGGAATCATCCAAATTTTTCGTGGGGTAGCAACAATCAACAAGGCCAGGGTTTAGGGCAGGGTATGCACAGAAACCAAGGAGGGCAACAAGGCTATCAGAATCAGTTTAGAAATCCCAATGCCCCTCCTCCACCACCATCACCGACTATTGAGGAAATGTTCAAGACCATGATTGCCAACCAGGCACAATTGCAGGCTGACTATGTCTAACTGGCGGCCGAAGTAAAGAACAATCAATTGGCAACCAAGGCTCTTGAATATCAGTTTGGGCAATTTGCCAGTGCCCAAAATACTAGACCAAGGGGAGGACTACCTAGCGACACGGATCCCAATCCTAAGCAGGTAAATGCAGTGACCACGAGGAGTGGTTTACAATTAAAGGAGGTGGAACCGGAAAGACCGCTTCAGAAGTCAGGAGCAGCAGATGTTGAGGGAGAACAAACCTCAGATACGGGGAAGACCAAAGAAGCTGAACCAACAAGGCCTCCACCCCCGTTCCCTCAACGACTTAAGAAACACAAGGAGGAGGCGTGTTTCCAGAAATTCATGGAGGTACTTAAACAGGTACATGTTAACTTACCTCTTGTTGATGTCTTGCAGGGTGTGCCAAAATATGCAAAGTATATCAAAGACATCGTTGCCAACAAAAGTCGCTTGACCGAGTATGCCACGGTGGCTTTAACGGAGGAATGCACATCCCGTATTCAGAACAGGTTGCCCACTAAACTGAAGGATCCTGGAAGTTTTACTATCCAGCTGACGATTGGGCAAAGTATCCGAGCTCGTGGGTTATGCGACTTGGGGGAAAGTATAAATCTGATGCCATCTTCGGTATTTAGAAAGTTAGGGCTAGGGAGTCCTAGACCTACAACAGCGATCTTTCAACTAGCAGACAGGTCTTTAGCTAAGCCGGATGGCATAGTTGAGGATGTGCTAGTGCAGGTAGGCTCCCTCATTTTTCCAGTAGATTTCATTGTTCTGGATTTTGAGCCAGATGCACAAGTCCCATTTATTTTGGGATGGCCATTTTTGGCAACCGGAAAGGCATTGATCGATGTAGCTGCGGGTCAACTCACGATGCGAGCACACGACAAGGTTGAGGTGTTCGACGTGTACAAGGCACCTAAGCTCCCGACTGTCCATAAGGAACTCTCGGTGATCAACGTGATTGATCATGGGAATGCAAATGGATTGAGTGATTTCCGAGAGTTACTAGGTAGGCCACCAGACAAGGTTGAGAACTACTGGGGAGATGACCATGATCGGGTCAAATCGTCCATCTCCCTAGTAGAAAATTGAGCGTAAAGGCTGTAGAGCCGCGACGTTAAACCAGGCGCTGCACGGGAGGCAACCCGTGAAAAATATTTTTCTTTCTTTTTCCTTAGTGTAAAGTTTTTCTTTTATTTTATTTTCTTTTCTTTTTCTTGACTAGGTTTAGATGTGCATTTTAATTAGTAATTTTTATTTTTTTTTAGTAGGGAATCTAGTCATTTAACCAATTTTTGTTTAGTGAGGTGATTTTCAGGTATACCGGAGGAAAAATACGTGGAATCGAGAAAATGAGGCGATGTATGAAAAATAAAATTTGATAGTGAAACAGAGCACTGGCGTGTTGGCGCCGTGTCACGGAGGCAATGCTCCGCGTTGGCCTCCGTGACACGTTGAAGGAAAATCTGGATTTTTTTAAAATTCTAGTAAGCCAACGCGTTGGCTCCGTGTCACGGAGGAGGGCCTCCGCGTTACCCTCCGTGACACGTTGCCCTTATCCCAGTGACGGGTCACACCGGGTTTCTGGGTGACCCACGTGTTTTCTTAATAAAAACCCCCAATTTCGCCCCTATATTCCCCATTCCCTCTTCCCTCCGCGACCAAACACCCATTCCCCTACCCCCAAGCACTGTGCCACGTTAAGAGGCAAGGAACACGTCAAGTTTTCGTCGATTCTTCAATTCCAAGGTATGTTTTCATCGTCTATCTCAAATTTTTGGCGATTTTTGTCGATTTTGAGCATGTGAGGTGAGATATATCACCCTAGGTAGAAATTAAACATGCCGTGAATTATTTTGCGATTGATTGTGTTCGGATTGTTGTAGTTGACGGGTGAACTTATCGATTGATTGAATAATTCATTGTTGATTGTCGAATTGAGTTCTAGGGCTTGGGGTTGTTGAATTTTAACTTAGGTAACTTGATAGTTTGACGAAATTGATGCCGGGGTGTGTTTATTATTTGAGATAAGTCGTGGTAAATATTGTATAATTGGTGAAAGACGACTAATTCTCGATTTTGTGTAGGACATTGCGTAATATGTGAATTGGTTGAATTGCTTAGATTAGTGTATATAAAATGTTTGTATTGTTGTTTCTATTTTGTTGTTGTTATTGTTGCTAAGTGATATGGGTGAATAGCTGTCGATAGTAGGATTGGGTTAGCTGTATGAAGTCTGAGTAGTTCGCTAGCCGTTATGCTGTCGAAATTTTGTGAACGCACTAAGCAATATGTTTATAGTGATTGTGCTTGGGGTGTAAATAGATCTATCCTTGCTAACATGTTGTAAATATTGTTAAAGACTAAGTGTGGGGTAAATTTTGTTTAACCCGACCTTAGCCAAAACTAACAAGTTTTTAGCTTAACGTTGTGCTTGTCTATGTAAATTGATAGGTACAATGGCCAGCCGACAAGATAAAGGCAAGGGTTCTTCAACCTCAGGCACCGGCAGAAAGAGAATGAGACTGGGCACTGCTGTCCTAGCTGCACCTGCTGTTCCACACGGTCAACACCACCGATACGGAACACGATGGGTCACCGATCAAGGGAAGAAATGGTACGTAAAGCATAAGGAGAACAAGTACTTCCCGGAGGAACATATTGCAAGGGAACCACTCGCACAGGAGTTCCCTCGCATCGTACAGAGGATTGAAGCAGCTGGGCTCAGCTTTATTTTTCAGGAGCCCAAGGAGTGCAACCTTCACTTGGTCCGGGAATTTTATGCCAACTGGAACCCGGCCATCAGAAGCCACACTATTAAAATCAGAGGGAAGATTGTCACTCTGGAACCCCAGCAGCTGAATGCCATCGTTGGAGCGCGGGACACAGACGCCCACGTTCTCCGCCAGCTCAACATCACCCCACCGTACGCCGACATCAGACGTACGTTGTGTGGGGCTCGATCCACAGCCCGATGGAGTAGACACAAAGAGAGGGGTTACCACCAGACTCTGCCTTATTCGCAGATGAACAGAGAGGCCAGAATCTGGCTAAAAATTGTTTGTTCGTGTTTGATCCCGGGAGTACATATGACAGACGTGACCCGGGACCGTGTCTGCCTGGTGTATGCCCTTATGAAAGGGCTTGAGATTAATGTGGGGGCAGTTATAATATCCGCCATGAAGAGAGCCAGACTACACCAGGGCCATAGATACGGGTTTGGCGGACTCATCACCACCTTCCTCCGAGGCCTCGACGTTGAGGAAGAAGCCTTGGATTACATTCCGCAGTTGGAGCGGAGGGCCCTTGATGTGACAAAGACCAAGGCCCCCGACACTACACACGGACCTGTGCTGACTCTGGGCGAGCGACATGCTCGTGACGACCATTATATGGCCCGTATGTTTGGTATGCAGATGCTGCAGCTACGGATAGGTGGGAGACCAGCCACCGAGGATGAATTATGGCAGCTGGAGCTGGACTACCCTTTTGGCGAGAATGCCAGAGCTTTATGCAAGGTGGGGCCAGCCTTTGTGGAGCCGACTGACGATGACGTCCCTACTGATGAGGAGACACGTCGTGAGGACTCTGATGTGGAGTCCGATGACGGCGAGGGAGCTGATTCAGATATGGGCGACGAGGCCGCAGCACCGGATGAGGAAGTCAAATATTTCGACTGAGCAGGGAGTTTCACCACCCAAAATTTTGTGCTTTGTATTTTTGTGAACACTGGGGACAGTGTTCGATTTAAGTGTGGGGTGGGGAGTAGTTAGGTGCTGGGTCATAGGCTCTAAATCTGCTGTATATTCTTCCTTGACATTTATGTATGTCTGTGCTTTCCCTGTTGTTGTGAACTGATTTGTGAATGATGTGTATATATTTGTTTGTGGCTAATGATGTGTGTCTTTAAAAAGTTATGGTTGCCTTTGTAAATATTTTGTAAATTTTGTAAATATTTTTTTCTCTATCGATATGATCGATATTTTTCAAAATTTTTGCGAAAAGATGTTGCACTTATCAACATATTTTGTAAATATTTTTTTTTCATCGAAATGATCGATGTGTTGCAAAAATTTTGAAGTTTTATTTTTGGGTTTCTCGGAGTTTGTTTTCGGTTCTTTTACCGAGAATAGTCCCATTGAACCGATGTCATAGTTAGTGAACATTCCCTATGATGGATGGATGACGACTGTCTTAAGGGAAATGTAGTCGATAGGAGTAGATGATTTGTTTTTAGTTTCTTTGGTGGATTGCATCAATAAACTGTAGTTGCTTATGGTTGCTAAAATTTTGTTGCGTGTGTAATTGATGTTCGAAATGTGAAAGTGATTCGTTTGAAAGCATGTAATTGTGTAAATATGTTGAGTTACCTAGGCTATAGAATTTGGTTCATTATGATTGAGGCTTAATCTTGAATTCATGTAATTGACTAATTAAAGAGTCTGTGAATGCATCTTGATTCGAGCATGTGCATGAAGTGTGAGTGAGGTTTTGCTATTCCATGTCATTGTGAATTGTCTAGAACTTGCCTGGCGTGTATACAAAGCGAAATGAAGGAGGTGTAGTGTCGGAAAGGATGTAGGCATTTCCTTGTTTTAACCGTTAGTTTCCATTTTTTTCTTGTCAAATTCTACCTTTTTATATGTTGTATACCCTAGTCAGCCCGTTGAGCCTTTAGCCGATTTCTTTCTTTTGTCCAGAATTGTATGAACTAAGCTTTATTCCTTCTTTTCATTAGCCTTAAAGTCTATAAGAAGCTCTTAAGCGCTTACAAAGAACAGAAAATTGTTTCCCAAAGTGTTAAAGAGTGAAAAGAGTGAAAAGAAAAGAAAAGCAAAGTGAGGAAAGAAAAGATGATGTTGAAGAGGCACTAGTTGTAATTAAATGAAATTGAGGGTACATGAAAACCTTCCATTTGGGGTCAAGTGTGCCTGATGAAATGGGCTGTATGAAAGTAAACCAGCATGAATGGGAGAAAAAGAGAAAAGAGAGGAACAATGTCCATGAGTCGATGGGAATGAGTTGAAAAGGCGCTTAAGGATGCTAGCGACTATTATTGGCTAATCCAAAATATATATACTAGATCCATAGCCCAGTTACAACCCATTGAAAGTCCTATTTGATCCTACACTGCATTTCTTTATATTAGTGGAGTAATACACTAAGGGCAAGCCTATGGGTCATGACATGATGCATGTGAATTTTTTTGGGAGAGAGAGTGAAATTAATTTCTATATGCCCCTACTTGCATGTTTGTGTGCTGCACGAGCATAAAAGGGGAAGTTTCTCTCGAGTTGTGAGGGTACATGCTTGATGAAAGATTGATTTTCGTGTCGGATTTCTTGATTAGTTGAGTTGCATGAGTTTGCCGATATCAAGAATCAATTCTTAAAAGTCTAGGAAGCCTCGATGTATTAAGGTCATTGTCTTGTATGACCAAGCATGTTTTCTTGATGATTTGCAAAAATCGAATAATCGGTATGACCGTAACGTAAATGGTTGCACCATAGTGACAAAGGTTGAGATGTGATGTGCATGATTTGTTTATGTGTTGTTCGAGGACGAACAAGGATTTAAGTGTGGGGTAAGTGATCTTGGGCAGATTTATATGCCCAAGTGATACTCAAACGTAGCATTTTTACCTTGTTTGTTGTGCAATGTGTATATAATATCATGTATTGGGTAATAAAATGTGAATTTATACTAACCAACATGATTAGCATTTGTTTTGCAGGATAATGTGATTTTTAAGAGCTAAAATGCGTGTTGGAACTATGTCGGAGTTGGACTTGGATGCGAGCGTGGAAAAGACCTCAGATGGCATATTTTGCAGTGGCTCCGCGATGGTGTCGTGCCACGCTGCCATCGCGGTAGCACACTGCCTGGGCAGAAATAAAAGTGGCAATTTCCAGTGTGCCTGCGCGTCAGCTCCGTGGCACGGAGATAGGCCTCCGCGATGGCCTCCGTGCCACGTTGAGGCTAATTATCCGGACCATGCAATTTCCAGAGAGGGTCCGCGTCCACGCCGTGTCACGGAGGCAGTGCTCCGCGTTGGCCTCCGTGACACGTTGCTTGTTATTCCGGGAAAAATTTCCCACTAGTATAAATAGCACACTTAGGTTATTTTTAAAGGAGTTTTTTTAGTTTTAGTTTTTTTAGCCTGAGTTCAGAAGTGGGAGCAGGAACGTGGTTTTGTGGCAGTTGAAGAATAGAAAAGATAAGAGTTTTCTTCTCTTCCCTTCTTCTTTCCTTCAATTGTATGCATGATTCACACTCATTCTAGGATGATTAATTCAAGAATGAGTGGCTAATTCCTCTCTTGCTGAGGTTTTGAACTTGTGAAATGAATGTTGGTAATAATTGATATGGTTTCTTCTTCTTCTTGCATGTTGTTCTATTAATTCTTGTGCTTATTACATTCTTGATTGGCCACCATTAATGTATATCTAAAAAGTCCAATTTCACTCGAGAGAGCATGAAATTGGAAAGTTGTGAATTAACAATGTATTGTTCTTAACTTGATTTGGGAAAATTGGGTTTTGATGTGCTTTCTTGATAGAAATATACTTGAAAGCCATATTAGTCAATTTAGGAACCAGAATTGTAGTGTTAGGTCATAAATTGCATTTGATCACAGAAATGTAGACGAATGGTTTATGAATCTAAAGTGAAATTAAATACGGAAGTTTTAATTTCTAGGCAAACGTTCTTGGCTAGCAATATGAAGAGGAAGATGACCAAATTATCATGATTATCAAGTTCATTACTCGTTCTTAACCTTGGCATGTGCATATCCATTGTCTAAACTCAACGTAAATAGTAGTTATTAATTTTAGTAGATAATTAGTTTAGAAACAAAACTCACTCAAATCTTGGTTGGATTGTTATTAACATAGTTAGAGATAGAATAGAGATATAGTAAACTAGGCAGTTTTGCATATCTAGAGCAGCCTCCTTGGATCGATACTTGGCTACTTAGCCACTTTATTACTTGTTTGACCACGTACACTTGCGTGTCGGTGTATAATATATACCGAGCAGCAGAGCGCGAACAAGTTTTTGGCGCCGTTGCCGGGGAGGCTAGGCGATTTGTAAAATTTTGTTTAGTGTAAATTTACTGTATTTGTATTTTTATTTTCTTAAGTGTTAACAACTTGGTCTTAGCCTGTATTTTGCAGATTGTTTTTATTTCTGTGAACACTGGCAAGGTACAAGGAGCTGGTGGAATCTTACTTAGAGCCAGAACGTGAATTGCATAGTCAACGTAGAGAAGCTCTTCGGAAGAAGTTGCAGTTGCTCAAACAGTCTATGATGGAGCAACCCAATCCACCAGTTGTGCGGGCAGTGTTAGTGCCCGAGGAAGTAGCAGCCAGGCCGGTTCGCGAGGTGGCAATCCCACACGCTAATAATGTAAATTCCAGCATCCGCAAACCAGAGCCTGGGGGGAGATTTGAGTTAAAGCAAAATATGGTGCAACTTTTGCACACTATCGGGTAGTTTACCGGTCTCCCTCACGAAGATCCACAACAACATCTCCAGAACTTCTTGGAGATAAGTGACACTTACATCCCCGCTGGAGTGTCACCTGATTATGTTCGGCTCACCTTATTTCCATTTTCCTTACTTGGTGAAGCCAAGAGGTGGTTAAAAGCTGAACCACCCAACTCTATATCAACGTGGGATGATCTTGCAAAGAAGTTCTTGATCAGATTTTTCCCTTCAGGTAAAACAGCTAAACTTAGAAGTCAGATTCGAAGTTTTAAACAGAGGGAAGGAGAAAATCTTTATCAAGCCTGGGAAAGATTCAAGTCCATGTTGCGGGACTGTCCTCATCATCATCAGTCAAATGAGGTGTTGGTCCACACTTTTATTGAGGGTTTGGAACCCCACACTAAAATTTTGTTAGACTCAGCAGCTGGAGGGCAAGCGCTGGAGAAGACTTATGAGGAGCTGTACACTTTGCTCAACCGAATTTCACAAGGCAATCCGGAATGGAATGCAGATTCTTCAAGAGGTGGAGCAAGGAAAGCAGCGGGAGTGCTTGAAGTGGATGGATTCACAGCTATCGCTGCACGGATAGCTGCTTTGCAAAATCAGTTAAACACTCACTTCAGCAATATGAATTTGAACCAGCCGTCAGCCTCAGTTAATGCAGTCCAACAGATGTGGTGTGAAGTGTGTGGTAGTAGTGAGCATTCAGCTGAATACTGTGGTGCAAATCCTGATTCTGTCAACTTTGTGGGTAATGCACAGAGGAATCAACAGCAGTTTGGTGGTGGCTACAACTCGAATTGGAGGAATCATCCAAATTTTTCGTGGGGTAGCAACAATCAACAAGGCCAGGGTTCAGGGCAGGGTATGCACAGAAACCAAGGAGGGCAACAAGGCTATCAGAATCAGTTTAGAAATCACAATGCCCCTCCTCCACCACCATCACCGACTATTGAGGAAATGTTCAAGACCATGATTGGGACGTCGTGCTGGATTTTGAAGTAGATTTCGTCGTGCTGGATTTTGAGCCAGACGCGAAAGTCCTATTTATTTTGGGACGTCCTTTCTTGGCTACTGGGAAAGCACTTATTGATGTAGCTACAGGGCAGCTAACTATGCGGGCACATGACAAAGTTGAGGTATTTGATGTGTTTAAGGCCATGAGGCTGCCGGCCATACATGAGGAGCTTTCAGCAATTAGTGTGGTTGATCAAGTAGAAATTCGTCAGATTGTTGAATCTCAAGACCCATTGAAAAGAGTGTTGATGAACTCCGATCATTTTGGAGATAGAGACGCTTATGAGGTGGTACAAATGCTGAATGAGTCACAAAGGCATCCGAGGAAACAGGAATTTCAGTCTCTAATGAGGTCTCTGGAACCATTACCGAAACCATCTGTTGAGGAAGCACCAAAGCTGGAATTGAAAGAATTGCCCCCCCATTTAAAATATGTCTTTTTGGGAGAAGAGGAGACTTTGCCAGTTATCATCTCCGCAGAATTGACAGAGGCACAGGAGAAGAAAGCATTGGGTGTCCTCAGAAAAAGGAAGAAAGCAATGGGTTGGCAAATATCAGATATTCAGGGTATCAATCCAGCTTTTTGCACACACAGGATTTTCATGGAGACAGGAGCAAAACCAACCGTTCAGCCTCAGCGAAGGCTAAATCCGGCAATGAAGGATGTGGTTAGGAAAGAAATAATTAAGTGGCTTGATGCAGGTGTGGTCTACCCGATTTCAGACAGTGAATGGGTCAGCCCCATTCAGTGCATTCCAAAGAAAGGAAGGATGACCGTGGTCACCAATGAGAAAAATGAGTTGATTCCTACACGAACCGTCACAGGCTGGTGGATTTGCATGGACTATAGAAAGCTTAATGAAGCCGCAAGGAAAGATCATTATCCTATCCCATTCATTGATAAGATATTAGATAGGTTGGCTGGATAGGAATATTATTAATTCCTTGATGGGTACTCTGGTTATAACCAAATAGCCATAGCTCCGGAGGACCAAGAGAAGACTACTTTTACCTGTCCTTGTGAGACATATGCTTTTAGACGGATGCCATTTGGGTTATGCAATGCACCCGCCACCTTCCAGAGATGCATGATGGCTATTTTCCACGACATGGTGGAGGATTTTGTTAAGGTATTTATGCATGATTTTTCTATTTTCAGTAATTCGTTTGCTACTTGTTGTTCGGGTGGTTTTGGGGTTATAAAACCGACACGCAAGTGCACATGGTCGAACAAGTAGTAAGTGGCTTTAGTAAGCCAAGTATGGATCCCACAGAGACTTGGGTTAAGTGCAATTTGCTCAAGTATACTATATTTTTACTTCTAAATATGCTGACAACTAAATAACCAAAAATTGAATAATTTGTTTTATAAATTTTATACTAAAACTACGAACAATTATCTACTTTGAATTTGGACTATGGATTAAAGCATGCTGATGTTAAAGAACATGTAATGAAACTGATTTTCATCATAAATTGGTTAATCTTTTCTTCCAGTTGCTAGCCAAGAACATTTGCCAAGAGATTAAAACTCTCGTATTTAATCTCACTTAAGAATCATGAACCATCCGTCTACATTTCTGTGATCAAATGCAATTCATGTTCTAGCCATACAATTCCGGTTCCTAAATTGACTAATACGACTTTCAGGTATATTTCTATCCTGAATGCACATCAAAACTCAATTTTCCCAAATCAAGTTAAGAAAAATATCCTATTAATTCACAACTTTCCAATTTCGTGCTCTCTCGAGTGAAATCGGACTTTTTAGATGTACATTAATGTAGGCCACACACCAATGCAGTGAGAACAAGAATTAATAGAACAACATGGAAGAAAAAGATGAAAAACCATATAATTAATAATCAAAATTCATCACAAGTGTTCATAACCTCAGCAAGGAAGGGAATTAGCCACTCATTTGTGGATTAATCATCATAAAACGAGTGTTAATCATACAAACAATTGAATTAGAGAAGAAAGAAAGAGAGAAAAAACCCTGAACTTTTTGTCCCTCAACTGCCTGTAACCCACGTCCTTGCTCCACCAAGTCAGACTTATGAAAAATACACTTAAGTGTTCTATTTATACTAGTGGGAATTTTTCCCGGAATAATGAGCAACGTGTCACGGAGTGCATCGCGGAGCACTGCCTCCGTGACACGCCGTGAACGCGGACCCTCACTGGAACTGGGGGTCCGGGAAATTAAACACCAACGTGGCACGGTGTGCAACGCGGAGGCTAGCCACCGTGCCACAGAGCAGACGCGACCCTCCAATGGAAATTGGATGACTTTTCACCCTCCAGGCAGAATGCCTCCGCGATGGCAGCGTGACACGGCTCCATCGCGGAGCCTCTTTAATTAGTGCAGTCCTATGCCTTTTTCCTTGCTCGCATCCAAGTCCAACTCCGATATCATCCAACATGCATTTTAGCTTCCCGAAATCACATTTTACCTACAAAACAATGCTAATCATGTTGGTTAGTATAAATTCACATTTTATTACAAATTACATGAAAGTATATACACATTGCTAGATAAACAAGGCGAAAATGATACTTTTGTGTATCACTTGGGCATATAAATCTGCCCAAGATATCTTACCCCACACTTAAATCCTTGTTCGTCCTCGAACAACATACATACAATTCATGCAATTTACATCCCAACCTTGCTACTATGGTACGACAATTTAAGCTACGGTCATACCGATCATTCAATATTGCAAATCATCAAGAAGACATGCATGGTCTTATCACTGCAATGACCTTCAATACATTAAGACTTCCTATACTTTAAGAATCGACTCTCGATATCGGCAAACTCATGCAAATCAGCTAATCAAGATATCCGACACGAAAATCAGTCTTTCCTCAAGCATATGCCCTCACAACTCAAGAGAATCTTCCCCTTTTTGCTCATGTGACACACAAACATTCAAGTAGGGGCATGTAAAAATAATTTCACTCTCTCTCCCAAAAGAATTCACATGCATCATGTCATGACCCATAAGCTTGCCCTTAGTGTATTACTCCACTAATATAAGGAAATGCAATGTAAGATCACGTAGGACTTTAATGAGTTGTAATGGAAGCTATGGAACTAGTAAATATTGGATTAGCCAATAATAACCACTAGCATCCTTAAGCGCCTTTTCAACACATTCCCATCAACTCATGGACATTGTTTCTCTCTTGTTTTTTTTTCATCATCCCATTCTTGATGATTTACTTTAGTATGGCCCATTTCAGTATGCACACTTGACACAATAACAAAGGTTATTCATGCACCTTCATTATCGTTTATTTATAGCACGTGCACCTTCACCCTTTTTTTTTTTCATCACTCTACTTTTCTTCTTTTCACCATTCTCACTCTTTGACACTTTGGGAACATTATTTTCTCTTCTTAAGCGCTTAAGAGTTTTGTATAGACTTTACGGCTAATGAAAAGAAAGAATTAAGCTCGGTTTACACTTTTTGGACAAAAGAAACAAATAATCGACTAAAGGCTCAAAGGGCTGACTAGGGTATACAATCACAGAAAGGGGGAGGATGACAAGAAAAAAAATAGAAACTCTCGGTTAAAACAAAGAAATGCCTACATCCTTTCCTACAATACACCTCCTTCATTTCGTTTTGTACACACACCAGACAAGTTCTAGACACTTCACAATAGCATGGAATATCAACACCTCACTTCACACTTTATGCACATGCTCGATTCAAGATGTATTCACAGACTCTTCAATCAGCTAATTACATGAATTCAAACATTAAGCCTCAATCACACTGAATCGAACTCTACAGCCTAGGTATCTCGGCATATTTACAAAATTGCATACTTTCATACGAATCACCTTTGCATTTTGAATATCATGTACAACACGCAACCAAACTTTCGCAACCATATAGTAACTACAGGTTCCTGGATGCAATCCACCAAGAAAAAAACTGAAAATTATTTAAAATAAACTACTCCTATTGACTACATTTCCCTTAAGACGGTCGTTATCCATCCATCATAGGGAACGGTCACTAACTATGACTTCAGTTCAATGGGACCATTCTCGGTAAAAGAACCGAAAACAAACGCCGAGAAACCCAAAATTAAAAAAAAATTTCCAAAATATCGATCATTTCGATAGAAAAATTATTTACAAAATATTTGAAATATGAACATCAAAAATTTTTAAAAATATCGATCATTTCGATAATTAAAATATTTACAGACTCAGCTGGCAACATTCAACAACACACATCAATGCCACAAATAATTACACATACAGAACAATTTGAAAATTCACAAACACAGGGAAACACAACATACAAAATAACAGAGGAGAACAGACAAACAAAATAGCCCAGCCCAGCACCTAACTACTCCCACCCCACACTTAATCCGAACACTGTCCCCAGTGTTCACAAAAATTAAATAGCACATAATTGGGTGGTGGAACTCCCTGATCAGTCAAAGTATTCCACTTCGTCATCAGGTGCTGCTGCCTCATCTCCCATGTCCGAGTCGCCTCCGTCGTCTTCATTGGACTCCACATCGGAGTCCTCCCAACGTGTCTCCTCGTCCGGGGGGACGTCATCATCAGTGGGCTCTACAAAGGCTAGCCCTACTCGGCATAGAGCCCTGGCGTTTTCGCCAAACGGGTAATCTAGCTCGAGCTGCCATAGCTCCTCCTCCGTCGCCGGCCTCCCACCTATCCTTAGCTGAAGCATCTGCATCCCATACATCCGAGCCATATACTGGTCATCACGAGCATGTCGGTCGCCAAGTGCAAGCACTGGCCCGTGAGTGGTGTCGGGAGCCTTAGTTTTAGTAACGTCTAAGGCCCGCCGCTCCAACTGCGGGATATAGTCAAGGGCCTCCTCCTCAACATCGAGGCCCCTGAGGAAGGTGGTCAGTAGTCCACCAAAACCATACCTGTGCCCCTGGTGCAACCGGGCTCTCTTCGGGTGGTTTTGGGTTTATAAAACCGACACGCAAGTGCACGTGGTCGAACAAGTAGTAAGTGGTTTTAGTAAGCCAAGTATCGATCCCACAGAGACTTGGGTTAAGTGCAATTTGCTCAAGTATACTATATTTTTACTTCTAAATATGCTGACAACTAAATAACCAAAAATTGAATAATTTGTTTTATAAATTTTATACTAAAACTACGAACAATTATCTACTTTGAATTTGGACTATGGATAAAAGCATGCTGAGGTTAAAGAACATGTAATGAAACTGATTATCATCATAAATTGGTTAATCTTTTCTTCCAGTTGCTAGCCAAGAACATTTGCCAAGAGATTAAAACTCTCGTATTTAATCTCACTTAAGAATCATGAACCATCCGTCTACATTTCTATGATCAAATGTAATTCATGTTCTAGCCATACAATTCCGGTTCCTAAATTGACTAATACGACTTTCAGGTATATTTCTATCCTGAATGCACATTAAAACTCAATTTTCCCAAATCAAGTTAAGAACAATATCCGATTAATTCACAACTTTCCAATTTCGTGCTCTCTCGAGTGAAATCGAACTTTTTAGATGTATATTAATGTAGGCCACACACCAATGCAGTGAGAACAAGAATTAATAGAACAACATGGAAGAAAAAGATGAAAAACCATATAATTAATAATCAAAATTCATCACAAGTGTTCATAACCTCAGCAAGGAAGGGAATTAGCCACTCATTTGTGGATTAATCATCATAAAACGAGTGTTAATCATACAAACAACTGAATTAGAGAAGAAAGAAAGAGAGAAAAAACCCTGAACTTTTCGTCCCTCAACTGCCTGTAACCCACGTCCTTGCTCCACCAAGTCAGACTTATGAAAAATACACTTAAGTGTTCTATTTATACTAGTGGGAATTTTTCCCGGAATAATGAGCAACGTGTCACGGAGTGCATCGCGGAGCACTACCTCCGTGACACGCCGTGAACGCGGACCCTCACTGGAACTAGGGGTCCGGGAAATTAAACACCAACGTGGCATGGTGTGCAACGCGGAGGCTAGCCACCGTGCCACGGAGCAGACGCCACCCTCCACTGGAAATTGGATGACTTTTCACCCTCCAGGCAGAATGCCTCCGCGACTCGGTGCTTTGGGCTACGGGTAAAAACCGACACGCAAGTGCACGTGGTCAAACAAGTAATAAAGTGGCTAAGTAGCCAAGTATCGATCCAAGGAGGCTCAAGATATGTAAAATTGCCTAATTTACTATATTTCTATTTAACTTCTAATGATGCTAACAACAATGTAACCAATAGTTAATTGAGTTTTTGTTTCTAAGCTATATACTACAATTAATAACAACTATTTACTTTTGAATACAGACAATGGATGTGAACATGCCAAGGTTAAGAACAAGTAATAAACTTGATAATCATGATAATTTGGTTAATCTCTTCTTCATGTTGCTAGCCAAGAACATTCGCCTAGAAATTAAAACTCTCGTATTTAATTTCACTTTAGAATCATAAACCATCCGTCTACATTTCTGTGATCAAATGCAATTTATGACCTAGCACTACAATTCCTGTTCCTAAATTGACTAATACAGCTTTCAAGTATATTTCTATCAGGAAAGCACATCAAAACCCAATTTTCCCAAATCAAGTTAAGAACAATACCCTATTAATTCACAACTTTCCAATTTCTTGCTCTTTCGAGTGAAATTGGACTTTTCAGATATACATTAATGTTGGCCATTCACTAATGCAGTAAAGAACAAGAATTAATAGAACAACATTAAAGAAGAAGAATAAACCATATCAATGAAAATCAGAATTCATTACACATGTTCAAAACCTCAGCAAGAAAGAGAATTAGCCACTCATTCTTGGATTGATCATCCTAAAATGAGTGTAAATCATACGTACAATTGATAGAAAGAAGAAAAGAAGAGAAGAAATCCCTTAGCTTTTTCAATCTTCAACTGCTACTAACCCACGTTCCTGCTCTCCACCTCTGAACTCAGTCTAAAAACTAAAAACTAATTAAAATAAACCTAAGTGTGCTATTTATACTAGTGGGAAATTTTTCCCGGAATAACAAGCAACGTGTCACGGAGGCCAACGCGGAGCACTGCCTCCGTGACACGGCGTGGACGCGGACCTTCACTGGATTTTCCAGGGTCCGGTAAATCAACCTCAACGTGGCATGGAGGCCATCGCGGAGGCCTATCTCCGTGCCACGGAGCTGACGCGCAGGCACACTGGAAATTGCCAATTTAATTTGTGTCCAGGCAGTGTGCTACCGCGATGGTAGCGTGGCACGGCTCCATCGCAGAGCCCCTCTAAGATATGCATTCCAAGGTCTTTTCCACGCTCGCATCCAAGTCCAACTCCGACATAGTTCCAACACGCATTTTAGATCCTAAAAATCACATTTACCTGCAAAACAAATGCTAATCATGTTGGTTAGTATAAATTCGCATTTTATTACCAATTACATGATATTATATACACATTGCACAACAAACAAGGTAAAAATGATACGTTTGAGTATCACTTGGGCATATAAATCTGCCCAAGATCACTTACCCCACACTTAAATCCTTGTTCATCCTCGAACAACACATACACAAATCATGCAAATTACATCCCAACCTTCGTCACTATGGTGCCCCAATTTACGCTACGGTCATACCGATTATTCAAATCTTGCAAATCATCAAGAAAACATGCTTGGTCGTACAGTACCATGACCCTTAATACATCAAGGCTTCCTAGACTTTTTAAGAATTGATTCTTGATATCGGCAAACTCATGCAACTCAACTAATCAAGAAATCCGACACGAAAATCAATATTTCATCAAGCATGTGCCCTCACACTCGAGAGAAGTTTCCCCTTTATGTTCATGCAACACACAAACATGCAAGTAGGGGCATATAAAAATTAATTTCACTCTCTCTCCCAAAAGAATTCACATGCATCATGTCATGACCCATAGGCTTGCCCTTAGTGTATTACTCCACTAATATAAAGAAATGCAATATAGGATCACGTAGGACTTTAATGGGTTGTAACGGGGCTATGGATCTAGTATGTATATATTGGATTAGCCAATAATAGTCGCTAGCATCCTTAAGCGCCTTTTCAACTCATTCCCATCGACTCATGGACATTGTTCCTCTCTTTTCTCTTTTTCTCCCATTCATGCTGGTTTACTTTCATACAGCCCATTTAATCAACCACACTTGACACAAACCTAAGGGTTTTCAAGTACCCTCAATAACATTTAATTACAACAAGTGCCTCTTCAACATCATCCTTTCTTTCTTCACTTTGCTTTTCTTTTTCTTTTCACTCTTTTCACTCTTTAACACTTTGGGAAACCTTTTCTTTTCTTTGTAAGCGCTTAAGAGCTTCTTATAGACTTTACGGCTAATGAAAAGAAGGAATAAAGCTTAGTTCATATAATTTTGGACAAAAGAAAGAAATCGGCTAAAGGCTCAACGGGCTGACTAGGGTATACAACATATAAAGAAGGTAGAATTTGACAAGAAAAAAAAATGGAAACTATCGGTTAAAACAAAGAAATGCCTACATCCTTTCCAACACTACACCTCCTTCATTTCGTTTTGTATATACACCAGGCAAGTTCTAGACAATTCACAATGACATGGAATAGCAAAACCTCACTTCACACTTCATGCACATGCTCGAATCAAGATGCATTCACAGACTCTTTAATTAGTCAATTACATGAATTCAAGATTAAGCCTCAATCATACTGAACCAAATTCTATAGCCTAGGTAACTCAACGTATTTACAGAATTGCATGCTTTCAAACGAATCATTTTCACATTTTGAACATCAATTACAACACGCAACGAAATTTTAGCAACCATAAGCAACTACAGTTTATTGATGCAATCCACCAAAGAAAAACTAAAAACAATTAAAAATCCTACTCCTACCGACTACATTTCCCTTAAGACGGTCGTCATCCATCCATCATAGGGAACGGTCACTAACTATGACATCGGTTCAATGGGACTATTCTCGGTAAAAGAACCGAAAACAAACTCCAAGAAACCCAAAAAAATAAAAATCGGAAAATATTTTGCAACACATCGATCATTTCGATAGAAAGAAAATATTTACAAGTACAAAATATTTTCGCAAAACTTTTGAAAAATATCGATCATGTCGATAGAGAAAAAAAATATTTACAAAATTTACAAAATATTTACAATGGCAACCATACTTAAAAAAAAAACACACATCATTAACCACACCACAAATATATACACATACATCGCAAACAGTTCACAACAGGGAAAGTACCAACATACATAATATCAAGGAAAAATATACAGCAGTTTAGAGCCTATGTCCCAGCACCTAACTACTCCCCACCCCACACTTAAATCGAACACTGTCCCCAGTGTTCACGAAAATACAAAGCACAAAATTTGGGTGGTGAAACTCCCTACTTAGTCGAAATATTCGACTTCCTCATCCGGTGCTGCGACCTCGTCGCCCATGTCTGAATCAGCTCCATCGTCGTCATCAGACTCCACGTGTCTCCTTGTTAGTAGGGACATCGTCATCGGTCGGCTCCACGAAGGCTGGCCCCACCTTACATAAGGCTCTGGCATTCTCGCCAAAGGGGTAGTCCAGCTCCAACTGCCATAACTCCTCCTCGGTGGCTGGTCTCCCACAAATCCGTAGCTGCAGCATCTGCATACCGAACATACGGGCCATGTACTGATTGTCACGAGCATGTCGCTCACCCAAAGTCAGCACAGGTCCGTGTGTAGTGTCGGGGGCCTTAGTATTTGTCACATCGAGGGCCCTCCGCTCCAGCTGCGGAATATAATCCAAGGCTTCTACCTCGATGTCGAGGCCTCGGAGGAAGGTGGTGATGAGTCCGCCAAACCCGTATCTGTGGCCCTGGTGCAGTCTGGCTCTCTTCATGGTGGATATTATGACCGCCCCAACATTAATCTCGAGCCCTTTCATAAGGGCACACACCAAGCAGACACGGTCCCGGGTCACATCTGTCATATGGACTCCCGGGATTAAGCACGAACATACAATCTTCAGCCAGATTCTGGCCTCCCTGTTCATCTGCGAATAAGGCAGAGTCTGGTGGTAACCCCTCTCTTTGTGTCTACTCCATCGGGCTGTGGATCGAGCCCCACACAACGTACGTCTGATGTCAGCGTACGGTGGGGTGATGTTTAGCTGACGGAGAACGTGGGCGTCTGTGTCCCGCGCTCCAACGATGGCATTCAGCTGCTGGGGTTCCAGAGTGACAATCTGCCCTCTGATTTTAATAGTGTGGCTTCTGATGGCCGGGTTCCAGTTGGCATAAAATTCCCGGACCAAGTGAAGGTTGCACTCCTTGGGCTCCTGAAAAATAAAGTTGAGCCCAGCTGCTTCGATCCTCTGTATAATGCGAGGGAACTCCTGTGCGAGTGGTTCCCTTGCAATATGTTCCTCCGGGAAGTACTTGTTTTCTTTGTGCTTCGCGTACCATTTCTTCCCTTCATCGGTGACCCATCGTGTTCCGTATCGGCGGTGTTGGCCGCGCGGAACAGCAGGTGCAGCTGGGACTGCAGTGCCCAGTCTCATCCTTTTCCTGCCGGTGCCTGAGGTAGAAGCACCCTTGCCTTTATCTTGTCTGCTAGCCATTGTACCTGTCAATTTACACAAACAAGCACAACGTTAAGCTAAATACTTGTTAGCTTCGGCTAAGGTCGGGTTACACAAAATTTACCCCACACTTAGTCCTTAACAATATTTACAAAATTTCAGCAAGGATAGCTCTATTTACAACCCCAAACACAAACAACTATACACATATTGCTTAGTGCGTTCACAACAAAAATTCGACAGCATAACGGTTAGTGTACTACTCCGACTTCATACAGCTAATTCCCAATCCTACTATCGCTAACAATTCAACCATCGCACTTCGCAACAAAACAACAACAAAAATAAAAACAACTAGAAAAACATTTTATATACAAGCTAATCTAAACAATCTAACCAATTCACACATTTTATGCATTTTCCCACAAAAATTTGAGAATTAGTCGTCTTTGAACATTTACACAATATTTACCACGACTTATCTCAAATAATAAACACACCCCGGCATCGAATTACCCAAACAATCAAGTTGCCCAAGTCAAATTTAACAACCCAAGCCCTAGAATGCAATTCGATAATCAATTTCGAATTATTCACATAATCGACAAGTTCAAACTCTAACTACAACAATCCGAACATAATCAATCACAAAATAATTTAATATCATGGTTAATTTCTACCTAGGGTGATATATCTGACCTTACATGCCCAAATTTGACAAAAATCACCAAAAAATTGAGTTAGACGATGAAAACATACCTTAGAATTGAAGAACCGAAGAAACTTGACGTTTTTCCTTGCCTATCAACGTGGCACGTTGCTTGGGGAGGGGGAAATGGGTGTTTGGTCGCAGAGGGAAGAGGGAATGGGAAAAATAGGGGCGAAATCGGGGGTTTTAAATTAAGAAAACACGCGGGTCACCCGGAAACCCGGTGTGACCCGGCACTGGATAAGGGGCAACGTGTCACGGAGGGTAACGCGGAGCCCCTCCTCCGTGACACGGAGGCAACGCGTTGGCTTACTGGATTTTTGAAAAATCCAAATTTTGCCTTCAACGTGTCACGGAGGCCAACGCGGAGCATTGCCTCCGTGACACGGCGCCAACGCGCCAGTGCTCTGTTTCACCAATAAATTTAATTTTTCATACCTCGCCTCATTTTCTCGATTACATGTATATTTCCTCCGTTATACCTGAAAATCACCTCACTAAACACAAATTGGTTAAATTAATAGATTTCCCTAACTAAAATAAAAAAATACTAACTAAAATGCAAATCTAAACCTAATCAAGAAAAGAAAAATAAAAATTAAAATTATTTACACTAAAAAGAAAGAAAGAAAATATTTTTCACGGGTTGCCTCCCGTGCAGCGCCTGGTTTACCGTCGCAGCTCGACGTCCTTTAAGCTCATTTGTCTACTAGGGAGATGGACGATTTGTCCCGATCATGATCATCCCCCCAGTAGTGCTTGCATCTCTGCCCATTTACCAAGAACGTAGCACTCCTATCTTCTTGCCACAGTTCTACCGCCCCGTGAGGGGTCATTCTCACCACTTCAAATGGTCCAGACCATTTAGACCTCAGCTTACCGGGAAACAATTTCAATCTTGAATTAAAAAGCAAAACTTTCTGTCCTGGTTCAAAAATGCGATGCACCACATGCTTGTCGTGCCATCTTTTGGTTCTTTCCTTGTAGTACTTTGCACTCTCATAGGCATGCCAGCGAAATTCATCAAGTTCGCTGAGCTGCATCAATCTCTTTTTACCCGCCAGCTCTAAGTCCATATTTAGCTTTCTGACAGCCCAGAAAGCTCGATGCTCAAGTTCAACCGGGAGATGACATGCTTTGCCATAGACCAATCGGTATGGTGACATTCCAATAGGTGTCTTATAAGCAGTTCGGTAGGCCCACAACGCATCATCAAGTTTACCAGACCAATCATTCCGTTGTGTGTTCACCGTTTTCTGAAGAATCTGTTTTACCTCCCTATTTGACACCTCTACTTGCCCACTAGTTTGTGGGTGGTAGGCTGTGGCCACTTTATGGCGCACCCCATACTTAGCCAGTAATTTCTTGAAGCTTGCATTGACAAAATGAGCCCCTCCGTCACTGATAATTGATCGGGGTGTCCCAAACCTTGTGAGAATGTGTTTCTTCACAAACTTCGTTACTACCTTGTTATCATTCCTGGGGCAAGCTATTGCTTCCACCCATTTTGATACATAATCTACAGCCACCAAGATGTAACGATTTCCAAACGAAGGTGGGAATGGACCCATGAAATCAATGCCCCATACATCAAAGGGCTCAACTTCCAGTATGTTCTGCAAAGGCATCTCTTGTCTTCTGCCAATTGTTCCTGTCCGCTGACATCTATCACACATTTTGACATACTGCATAGAATCTCTGAACAGGGTCAGCCAAAAGAAACCTGACTGAAGAACCTTGTGTGCTGTTCTCTCACCTCCGTGATGCCCTCCATACAGCGAAGAATGGCAGCCCCTTAACACCTCTGCTATCTGACTCTCTGGGATGCATCTTCTCATCACCTGGTCTGGTCCCTGCTTGAACAAATATGGCTCGTCCCATACATAATATCGGCTGTCATTCCTCAATTTCCTTCTTTGATGGTCTGTTGCTTCAGGTGGGTAAACTCCGCTCACTAGCAAGTTGACTATGTCAGCATACCAGGGAACTTCAGCTTCTCCCACTGCCAAGAGTTGCTCATCTGGGAAGTCCTCATTAATGTCATCACATTCCATCACATGCAACCGACTTTCCAGTCATGATAGGTGATCTGCTACTTGATTTTCACTCCCCTTTCTGTCTCTAATCTCAAGGTCGAACTACTATAGCAATAAGATCCATCTGATCAATCTGGGCTTAGCATCTTTCTTGTTGAATAGGTATCGAATAGCTGCATGATCAGTGTACACCACCACTTTCGAACCCACCAAATAAGACCGGAACTTGTCAAATGCAAACACCAGAGCTAGCATTTCCTTTTCTGTGACTGTGTAATTGCTCTGAGCCGTATTCAGTGTCTTGCTTGCATAATAAATAGAATGAAAAACTCTATTCTTCCTTTGTCCCAATACAGCTCCCACAGCCACATCACTGGCATCACACATCAGCTCAAATGGTTGTTCCCAATCAGGAGAGGTAAGTATGGGTGCTTCTATCAATTTCTGCTTCAACTTTTCAAATGCTACAACACACTCATCATTCAATTCAAACTTGACCTCCTTTTCTAGCAGCCTGCATAGCGGTCTAGAAATGTTGGAAAAGTTTTTAATGAATCGTCTGTAGAATCCTGCATGTCCCAGAAAACTGCGTACACCTTTCACGGATACTGGTGGTGGCAATTTCTCAATAACCTCAATTTTAGCACGATCGACTTCCAACCCCTTTTTAGACACTTTGTGGCCCAGGACAATCCCCTCCTTCACTAAGAAGTGGCATTTCTCCCAGTTTAACACAAGGTTGGATTCTTCACATCGAGCCAGTACCCTGTCAAGATTCTGCAAACAAGTAGCAAACGAATTACCGAAAACAGAAAAATCATCCTTAAATACCTCAACAAAATCTTCAACCATGTCATGGAAGATAGCCATCATGCATCTCTGGAATGTGGCGGGTGCGTTGCATAACCCAAACGGCATCCGCCTGAAAGCATATGTCCCATAAGGGCAGGTGAAAGTCGTCTTCTCTTGATCCTCAGGAGCGATGGCTATTTGGTTATAGCCGGAGTACCCATCAAGGAAGCAATAATATTCCTGCCCTGCCAACCTGTCAAGTATTTGGTCAATAAAAGGAATGGGGTAATGGTCTTTCCTCGTGGCTTCATTTAGTTTTCGGTAGTCCATACAAATTCGCCAGCCTGTGACGGTTCGTGTAGGGATTAACTCATTTTTCTCATTAGTGATTACAGTCATCCCCCCTTTCTTAGGAACACATTGAACGGGGCTGACCCACTCGCTGTCTGAAATTGGGTAGACTACACCTGCATCAAGCCACTTGATTATTTCCTTCCTTACCACATCTTTCATTGCTGGATTAAGTCTCCTCTGCGGCTGAACAGTTGGCTTGACTCCTGTCTCCATGAATATCCTGTGTGTGCAGAAAGCTGGATTTATACCCTGTATGTCAGACATTTGCCAACCCATTGCTTTCTTCCTCTTCCTTAAGACCCCCAAAGCTGCCTTTTCCTGTTCCTCTGTCAAGTCTGCAGAGATAATAACTGGTAACGTCTCTCCCTCCCCCAAAAAGATATATTTTAAATGGGGAGGCAATTCTTTCAGCTCCAATTTCGGTGCCTCCTCAACAGACGGTTTCGGCAACAGCTCTAGTGATCTCATCAAGGACTGAAATTCCTGTCTCCTCGGATGATTAGGTGCTCCATCCAACAATTGAACCATTCCACAAGCTTCTCTATCCCCAAAATGATCAGAATGTGTCAACGCTCTTTCCAATGGGTCTTGAGATTCAACAACCTGCTTACTCTCTCCATGTTCAACCACACTGATTTCCGAAAGCTCCTCATGTATAGCCGGCAGCTTCATGGCTTTTAACACATCAAATACCTCTACCTTGTCATGTGCTTGCATCGTGAGTTGACCCGCAGCTACATCAATTAATGCCTTTTCGGTTGCCAAAAAGGGTCGTCCCAAAATAAATGGGACTTCAGCATCTGGTTCAAAGTCCAGAACAATAAAATCGACCGGAAAAATGAGGGAGCCTACTTGCACTAACACATCCTCAACGATGCCATCCGGCTTAGCTAAAGACCTTTCTGCTAGCTGCAAGATTACCGTTGTAGGTCTAGGACTCCCTAGACCTAACTTTCTGAATACCGAAGATGGCATCAGATTTATGCTTGCCCCCAAGTCGCATAATCCACGCGCTCGGATACTTTGCCCAATAGTAAGCTGGATAGTGAAACTTCCAGGGTCTTTCAGTTTTGTGGGCAACCTATTCTGAATACGGGAAGTGCATTCCTCCGTTAAAGCTACCGTGGCATACTCAGTCAAATGACTTTTGTTAGCCACGATGTCTTTAATATACTTCGCATATTTTGGCACTCCCTGCAAGACATCAACAAGAGGTAAGTTAACATGTACCTGTTTAACTACCTCCATGAATTTCTGGAAACACGCCTCCTCCTTGTGTTTCTTAAGTCGTTGAGGGAACGGGGGTGGAGGCCTTTCTGGTTCAGCTTCTTTAGTCTTCCCCTTATCTGAAATTTGCTCTCCTTCAACATCTGCTGCTCCTGACTTTTGAGGCGGTCTTTCCGGTTCCACCTCCTTCAACGGTAAACCACTCCTCGTGGTCACTGCATTTACCTGCTTTGGATTTGGATTCGTGTCGCTAGGTAGTCCTCCTCTGGGTCTGGTATTTTGGGCACTAGCAAACTGCCCAAACTGATATTCAAGAGCCTTGGTCGCCAATTGATTATTCTTCACTTTGGCCGCCAATTTGACATAGTCAGCCTGCAATTGTGCCTGATTAGCGATAAAGGTTTTAAACATCTCCTCAATAGTCGGTGATGGTGGTGGAGGAGGGGCATTGTGATTTATGAATTGAGCTTGATAATTTTGTTGCCCTCCTTGGTTTCTGTGCATACCCTGCCCTGAACCTTGGCCTTGTTGATTGTTGCTACCCCACGAAAAATTCGGATGGTTCCTCCAATTTGAGTTGTAGCCACTACCAAACGGCTGTTGATTTCTCTGTGCATTACCCACAAAGTTAACAGAATCAGGATTTGCACCACAGCATTCAGCTGAATGCTCACTACTACCACACACTTCACACAACATCTGTTGAACTGCATTGACTAAAGCTGAAGGCTGGTTCAAATTTATAGTGCTGAAGTGAGTGTTTAACTGATTTTGCAAAGCAGCTATCTGTGCAGCGATAGCTGTGAATCCATCCACTTCAAGCACTCCAGCTGCTTTCCTTGCTCCACCTCTTGAAGAATCTGCATTCCATTCTGGATTGCCTTGTGAAATTCGGTTGAGCAAAGTGTACAGCTCCTCATAGGTCTTCTCCAGCGCTTGCCCTCCAGCTGCTGAATCTAACAGAATTTTAGTGTGGGGTTCCAAACCTTCAATAAAAGTGTGTACCAACACCTCATTGGACTGATGATGGTGAGGACAGTCCCGCAACATGGATTTGAATCTTTCCCAGGCTTGATAAAGATTTTCTCCTTCCCTTTGTTTAAAACTTAGGATTTGACTCCTAAGTCTGGCTGTTTTACCAGAAGGGAAAAATCTGATAAGAAACTTCCGTGCAAGATCATCCCACGTTGATATAGAATTGGGTGGTTCAGCTTTTAACCACCTCTTGGCTTCACCAAGTAAGGAAAATGGAAATAAGGTGAGCCGAACATAATCAGGTGACACTCCAGCGGGTATATAAGTGTCACTTATCTCCAAAAAGTTCTGGAGATGTTGTTGTGGATCTTCGTGAGGGAGACCGGTAAATTGCCCGCTTGTGTGCAAAAGTTGCACCATATTCTGCTTTAATTCAAACCTCCCTCCTGGCTCTGGTTTGCGGATGCTAGAATGTACATTATTAGCGTGTGGGATTGCCACCTCGCGAACCGGCCTTGCTGCTACCTCATCGGGCACTAAAACTGCCCGCACAACTGGTGGATTTGGTTGCTCCATCATAGACTGTTTAAGCAACTGCAGCTTCTTCCGAAGAGCTTCTCTACGTTGACTATGAAACTCACGCTCAGGCTCTAAGTAATATTCCACCAGATCTTTGTCCCTTGCCAGTGTTCACAGAAACAAAATCTGCAAAATACAGGCTAAGACCAAGTTGTTAACACTTATGAAAATAAAAATACAAATACAGTAAATTTACACTAAACAAAATTTTACAAATCGCCTAGCCTCCCCGGCGACGGCGCCAAAAACTTGCTCGGTGCTTTGGGCTACGGGTAAAAACCGACACGCAAGTGCACGTGGTCAAACAAGTAATAAAGTGGCTAAGTAGCCAAGTATCGATCCAAGGAGGCTCAAGATATGTAAAATTGCCTAATTTACTATATTTCTATTTAACTTCTAATGATGCTAACAACAATGTAACCAATATTTAATTGAGTTTTTGTTTCTAAGCTATATACTACAATTAATAACAACTATTTACTTTTGAATTCAGACAATGGATGTGAACATGCCAAGGTTAAGAACAAGTAATGAACTTGATAATCATGATAATTTGGTTAATCTCTTCTTCATGTTGCTAGCCAAGAACATTCGCCTAGAAATTAAAACTCTCGTATTTAATTTCACTTTAGAATCATAAACCATCCGTCTACATTTCTGTGATCAAATGCAATTTATGACCTAGCACTACAATTCCGGTTCCTAAATTGACTAATACGGCTTTCAAGTATATTTCCATCAGGAAAGCACATCAAAACCCAATTTTCCCAAATCAAGTTAAGAACAATACCCTATTAATTCACAACTTTCCAATTTCTTGCTCTTTCGAGTGAAATTGGACTTTTCAGATATACATTAATGTTGGCCATTCACTAATGCAGTAAAGAACAAGAATTAATAGAACAACATTAAAGAAGAAGAATAAACCATATCAATGAAAATCAGAATTCATTACACATGTTCAAAACCTCAGCAAGAAAGAGAATTAGCCACTCATTCTTGGATTGATCATCCTAAAATGAGTGTAAATCATACGTACAATTGATAGAAAGAAGAAAAGAAGAGAAGAAATCCCTTAGCTTTTTCAATCTTCAACTGCTACTAACCCACGTTCCTGCTCTCCACCTCTGAACTCAGTCTAAAAACTAAAAACTAATTAAAATAAACCTAAGTGTGCTATTTATACAAGTGGGAAATTTTTCCCGAAATAACAAGCAACGTGTCACGGAGGCCAACGCGGAGCACTGCCTCCGTGACACGGCGTGGATGCAGACCTTCACTGGAATTTCCAGGGTCCGGTAAATCAACCTCAACGTGGCACGGAGGCCATCGCGGAGGCCTATCTCTGTGCCACGGAGCTAACGCGCAGGCACACTGGAAATTGCCATTTTAATTTGTGTCCAGGCAGTGTGCTACCGCGATGGTAGCGAGGCACGGCTCCATCGCGGAGCCCCTCTAAAATATGCATTCCAAGGTCTTTTCCACGCTCGCATCCAAGTCCAACTCCGACATAGTTCCAACACACATTTTAGATCCTAAAAATCACATTTACCTGCAAAACAAATGCTAATCATGTTGGTTAGTATAAATTCGCATTTTATTACCAATTACATGATACTATACACAAATTGCACAACAAACAAGGTAAAAATGATACGTTTGAGTATCACTTGGGCATATAAATCTGCCCAAGATCAGGCAGCGTGACACGGCTCCATCGCGGAGCCTCTTTAATTAGTGCAGTCCTATGCCTTTTTCCTTGCTCGCATCCAAGTCCAACTCCGATATCATCCAACATGCATTTTAGCTTCCCGAAATCACATTTTACCTACAAAACAATGCTAATCATGTTGGTTAGTATAAATTCACATTTTATTACCAATTACATGAAAGTATATACACATTGTTAGATAAACAAGGCGAAAATGATACTTTTGAGTATCACTTGGGCATATAAATCTGCCCAAGATCACATGTTTGCAGAATCTTGACAGGGTGCTGGCTCGCTGCGAAGAATCCAACCTTGTACTAAATTGGGAGAAATGCCATTTCTTACTTAAGGAAGGCATTGTCCTTGGCCACAAAGTGTCTCGCAAGGGGTTGGAGGTCGATCGTGCTAAGATCGAGGTTATTGAGAAGTTACCACCACCTGTGTCGGTGAAAGGTGTTCGCAGTTTTCTTGGGCATGCAGGTTTCTACAGACAGTTCATCAGAAACTTCTCCAAAATTTCTAGACCATTATGCAGATTGTTAGAAAAAGAGGTGAAGTTTGAGTTGGATGATGAGTGCATTAAAGCATTCAAGGAGTTGAAGCAGAAATTGATAGAAGCACCTATCCTTACTTTCCAGATTGGGGACAACCATTTGAGTTGATGTGTGATGCAAGCGATGTGGCTGTGGGAGCTGTATTGGGGCAGAGAAAAAATAGAATCTTTCATTCTATTCATTATGCAAGCAAAACATTGAATACTACCCAAAGTAATTATACAGTCACAGAGAAGGAGATGCTAGCATTGGTGTTTGCATTTGACAAATTTAGGTCTTATTTGGTGGGTTCAAGAGTAGTGGTGTACACCGATCACGCAGCGATTTGGTACCTATTTAACAAGAAGGACGCTAAGCCCAGGCTGATCAGATGGATCCTGTTGTTGCAAGAGTTCGACCTCGAAATTAAGGACAGAAAGGGGAGCGAAAATCAGGTGGAAGATCACTTATCACGATTGGAGAGTCGGTCGCATGTGAAGGAAGGTGATAACATCAATGAAGAGTTCCCGGATGAGCAGCTCTTGGCAGTAGGGGAAGCTGAAGTTCCCTGATATGCAGACATAGTCAACTTGCTAGTGAGTGGAGTCTACCCACCTGAAGCGACAGACCAGCAGAGAAGAAAGTTGAGGCATGATTGTCGGTACTTTATTTGGGATGAGCCATACTTATTTAAACAGGGACCAGATCAGGTAATGAGAAGATGCATCCCGGAGAGTCAGACTGTAGAGGTGTTGAGGAGTTGTCACTCTTCGTTGTATGGGGGGCACCATGCAGGCGAGCGGACAGCGCACAAGGTTCTACAGTCAGGGATCTTTTGGCCTACCCTGTTCAGAGACTCTATGGCATATGTCAAAATGTGTGATAGATGTCAGCGTACAGGAACAATTGGTAGAAGACAAGAGATGCCACTGCAAAAATATACTGGAAGTGGAGACCTTTGATGTATGGGGCATTGATTTCATGGGCCCGTTCCCACCGTCATTTGGTAATCGTTACATCTTGGTGGCTGTTGATTATGTATCGAAGTGGGTGGAAGCAATAGCTTGCCCCAGGAATGACAATAAGGTGGTAACAAAATTTGTGAAAAAACACATTCTCACCAGGTTCGAGACACCCCGATCCATTATCAGTGATGGAGCGACTCATTTTGTCAATGCAAGTTTCAAGAAGCTACTGGCCAAGTATGGGGTGCGCCATAAGGTGGCAACAGCATACCACCCCCAAACTAGTGGGCAAGTAGAGGTGTCGAATAGAGAAGTGAAGCAGATTCTCCAGAAAATAGTAAATACACAATGGAATGATTGGTTGAGCAAACTTGATGATGCATTGTGGGCATACAGAACTGCTTACAAGACACCAATTGGAACTTCACCATACCGATTGGTCTATGGTAAAGCGTGTCATCTGCTAGTGGAGTTAGAGCACCGAGCCTTCTGGGTCGTGAGGAAATTGAATATGAACTTAGAGCTAGCGGGCAAGAAGAGACTAATGCAACTCAGTGAACTTAAAGAGTTCCGCTGGCATGCTTATGAGAGTGCTAAGTACTACAAAGAAAAAATGAAGAGGTGGCATGACAAACATGTGGTGCATCATACTTTTGAGCCGGGGCAGAAAGTATTGCTCTTCAATTCAAGATTGAAGCTGTTCCCAGGAAAGCTGCGGTCCAAATGGTCGGGGCCATTTGAGGTGGTGAGAATGACCCCGCACGGAGCAGTGGAGTTGTGGCAAGAAGATAGGAGTGCCACGTTCTTGGTCAATGGGCAAAGATGTAAGCACTACTGGGGTAAGGAAGGTGGTCGAGAGAAAACGTCCGTCACCCTAGAAGATGACTGAGCTGAATGACGTCGAGCTGCGACGGTAAACCAGGCGCTGCACGGGAGGCAACCCGTGAAATTTTTTTTTTGTAAAATGTGAATAGATTTCGTAGAGAAAAAAAGAAAAAAAGAAGAAAAAAAATATGACCAAAAAAAATAATTAAAAAAAAAATTTTTATTTTTTTATTTTAAGTGAAACCTATAATTCTAACCAATTTCTTGTTGTGAGATGAATTTCAGAATGAACGGAGGATAAATACGCAAAGGATCGCAAAGGAAAAATCGAGGTAAGAAAATTAATAAAAAGTGGCAAAACAGTGAGCCTACGCGATGGTTCCGTGTCACAGAGGAGGGCCTCCGCGTTACCCTCCGTGACACGTTGAAGGTAATTCTGGAATTTTTTCAAATTTCAAAACACCGGCGCGATGGCTCCGTGTCACGGAGGGCATGCTCTGTGTTACCCTCCATGACACGTTGAGGTGTATTTTACGACGGGTCACACCAGGTCGTCGGGTGACCCGCACGAAATCTTCACTTTTTAACCCCGATTTCCCCTCATTTTTTCCTCATTTTTCATTCCCTCCGCGACAAACATCCCAAAAACCCCTTCTCCCTCAACGTGACACGGACCTAGGCACACATTTTAATCAAGTTTTCTTCATTTCATTGAATTCAAGGTATGTTCTTCAACTCTATCTCAATTCTTGTCGAATTTTTCGATGTTGAACATGTGATATGAGAAAGACTTGCCCTAAGTAGAAATTGAGCTTAAATTCAATTGAGTTATTTTTGATTGACGTTCGTAGAATCATTGTGATTGCATGAACTCGATAATTACATAGCTTGATAGAATTTTTAATAAAATCATAGCTAGGGCTTGAATTTGAGTGTGAAAAGGAAAAATTTAGTTGAACTTTCGAATTCTTGCTGGGTTGTCTATGTTGGGTGACATGAGTCGGTTGTGCTAACTGTTAATATGCTACAAGACCGACAGATTTTCGGGTTAAGGAAATTGTGGAAATTGCAAGAAATGGGTGAATTATATGGATTCATGTAGATAACTTTTCTTTGTTTCTCCTTGCTAAGTGCTATGGGATGAAAAGTGATTGATGGTAATGTTGTGGTTAGCTGTACAAAGTCTGAGTAGTATAAAAGAATTTATACTGTCTAATTCTCTAAATGCACTAAGCATATTTGTTATGTTTTGTTGTTTGTTTTTGGAAATGAGTATGATCTTGCCGTAACGTGGTGATTGGGGCTAAAGACTAAGTGTGGGGTAGCCTAGCTTAACCCAACCTTAGTCGAAGATAATTTTAATTGGAATAACATTGGGACTGTCTTTTGGTTAACAGGAACAATGGCAAGCAGGCAAGACAAGGGAAAGGGCACATCAACATCAGACGCCGGAAGGAAAAGAATTAGACTGGGAACAGCAGTCCCAGCAGCACCAACGGTTCCACGCGGCCAACGCCGTCAATATGGAACCAGATGGGTGACAGAGGAGGGGAAGAAATGGTACGTGAAGCATAAGGAAAACAAGTACTTCCCCGAGGAACACATTGCTAGGGAACCATTGGCACAGGAGTTCCCAAGGATTGTCCACAGGATCGAGGCAGCCGGGCTGAACTTCATCTTTGAAGAGCCCAAGGAGTGCAACCTGCACCTGATTCGGGAATTCTACGCCAATTGGAACCCGACTCTCAAAAGTCACACCATCAAGATAAGGGGGCAGATAGTCACTTTTGAGCCCCATCACCTTAATGCTATCTTAGGGGCGCGGGACACAGATGCCCATGTGCTTCGAAAACTGAATATCACTCCACCATATGCGGATATCTGATGCACTTTGTGTGGAACTCGGTCTACAACATGTTGGAGCAGGCATAAGGAGAGGGGCTACCATAAGAGCTTGCCCTACTCACAGATGAATAGGGAAGCCAGGATATGGTTGAAGATTGTGTGTTCCTGCCTAATCCCATGGGTGCATATGACAGATGTCACCCAGGATCGTGTATGCTTGGTATACGCCCTGATGAAAGGGCTGGAGATCAATGTCGGGGCGGTGATCAACTCCGCTATGAAGAGAGCCCGTTTGTATCAGGGGGCACAGGTACGGGTTTGGTGGCTTACTGACCACGTTCCTGAGGGGCCTAGATGTTGAGGAGGAGGCCCTTGACTACATCCCACAGATGGAGAGGCGGGCCTTAGATGTCACCAAAACTAAGGCACCCGACACCACCCACAGGCCAGTTCTTACACTAGCCAAGCGATATGCTCGGGATGATCAATACATGGCTCACATGTTTGGGATGCAGATGCTCCAGCTGCGTATAGGCGGGAGGCCGGCAACAGAAGAGGAGCTGTGGCAGCTCGAGCTAGACTACCCTTTTGGCGAAAATACCAGGGCTCTATGCCGAGTGGGGCCAGCTTTTGTGGATCCACCGATGATGATGTCCCCACAGATGAGGAGACACGTCGTGATGACTCCGATGTGGAGTCAGATGATGACGATGAGGGCGATTCAGACATGGGAGACGGGGCAGCAGTACCTGACGAAGAAGTGAAATATTTTGATTGATCAGGGAGTTTCACCACCCATTTTTGTGCTATGCTGAATTTTATGAATACTGGGGACAGTGTTCGATTTAAGTGTGGAGTAGGAGTAGTTAGGTGTTTGTTGCTGTTGTTGTTTTTAATTCCTCTGTCTGTTGTTGTGCTTGGATAAACTTATGGCCCTGTGAATTTTTGTGTATGTCTGTATTGTAATTAAGGTGAAGCTGTTGTGTGCTGTTAAATGTTGTTAGCTGGTTTTGTACATATTTTTGGTTTTATTGAAATGATCAATATTTTTTAGAGAAATTTTACATGAATTTTCAAAATTTTGGGTTTCTCGGCGTTTGTTTTCAGTTCTTTTACCGAGAATAGTCCCATTGAACTGAAGTCTTAGTTAGTGACCGTTCCTTATGATGGATGGATGACGACCATCTTAAGGGAAATGTAGTCATTAGGAGTAGTTTTTTTTTCCTTTTCATTTATTTTTCAGTTTTTTTGTGGGTTTGCATCCCAAAACCTGTAGCTATGTTACGGTTGTAAAATTCTATTTGTGTGTTGTACATGATATTTGAAATGCAAAGGTGATTCGTATGAAAGCATGCAACTTTGTAAATCTGTTGAGATACCTAGGCCATAGAGTTCGACTCAGTGTGATTGAGGCTTAATGATTGAATTCTTGAAATTAGCTGATTGAAGAGTCTGTGAATATGTCTTGAGTTGAGCATGTGCAATAAGTGTATGGTGAGGTTTCATTTATTCCATGCTATTGTGAAGTGTCTAGAACTTGCCTGGTGTGTGTACGAAACGAAATGAAGGATGTGTAGTGTAGGAAAGGATGTAGGCATTTCTTTGTTTTAACTGAAAGTTTCTCTTTTTCATTATTGTACCCACCTTGAATGTACACCCTAGTTATCCCATTGAGCCTTTAGCCTATAATTTTTCCTTTGTCAAAAAGGTGTAAACCGAGCTTAACCCCTTCTTTTTATTATCCGTGAATTTGATCCAAAACTCTTAAGCGCTCAAGAAAAGAAAATAATTTTCCCATAGTGTCAAGGAGTGAGAATGGTGAAAAGAAAAGAAAAAGCAGAGTGATGAAAGGAAAGAAAAGGCCAAAGGTGCACTCGTTATAAATTAAATATAATGAAGATGTATAAGTAATCTTTGTTTTTGAGTCAAGTGTGCTTAAGAATATGGGGTCAAAAATAAAGATAGACTTCAAGAATGGGAGGATGAAAGAAGAAACAATGCCCATAAGGTTCATGGGATGTATTGAAAAGGCGCTTAAGGATGCTAGTTGTTATTATTGGTTAGCCCAGTATTCACTAGTTCCATAGCTTACATTACAACCCGTTAAGTCCTACGTGATCTTACATCACACTTCCTTATATTAGTGGAGTAATACACTAAGGGCAAGCCTATGGTTCATGACATGATGCATGTGAATTCTTTTGGGAGAGAGAGCGAAATTGTGTTTATATGCCCCTGCATGTAATCTTTTGAGTTCATGTGATTAAAAAGGGGAAAATTCTCTTGTGTTGTGAGGGTACATGCTCAATGAGAGATTAAATTCGTGTCGGACATCTTGATCAGCTGATTATGAGTTTGCCGATATCGAGAGTCGATTCTTGAGTCTAGGAGGTCTTAATGTGTTGAAGGTCATCGTATTGATAAGACCATGCATGTTTTCTTGATGATTTGCAGTATTAAATAATCGGTATGACCATAGCTTGGATTGTCGAAGCAAAGTAGCCAGGATGGGCTGTAAGTTGCATGAGGTGTATGATTATTGTTCGGGGAAGAACAAGGATTTAAGTGTGGGGTAAGTGATCTTGGGCAAATTTATATGCCCAAGTGATACTCAAATGTGTCATTTTGCCTTGTTTATCTATCGATGTTTAAACATTCTCATGTGATTTGTAATAAAATGTGAATTTATACTAACCAACATGATTAGCGTTGTTTTACAGAAAAAAATATAAAGTTATGGAGCTAAGATGCATGTTGGGAGAGATCGGGATTGGACTCAGACGCTAGCAAGGGAAAAAACCACTTGAAGGCACGAATTAAAGGGGCTCCGCGATGGAGCCGTGTCACGCTGCCATTGCGGATGCATTCAGCCTGGATGGTGAAATTAGGCCTATTTCCAGTGGAGGTGCGTGTTGGGGCCGTGGCACGTTGGCCTAGCCCCCCGTTGCACGTCATGCCACGTTGGGCCTTAATACCTGGACGATCAAATTCCAGTAAGGGTCTGCATCGGTGGCGTGTCACGGAGGCAGTGCTCCACGATGCACTCCGTGACACGTTGCTTGTTATTCCGGGAAAAATTTCCACTAGTATAAATAGAACACTTAGGTTTTATTTTTAAAAATTCTGACTTGGTGGAGCAAGAACGTGGGTTACAGGCAGTTGAGGGGACGAAAATCTCAGGGTTTTTCTCTATCTCCTTCTTCTTTATTTCAATTGCTTGTATGATTTACACTCATTTGATGATGTTTAATCCACAAATGAGTGGCTAAATCCTCTTCTTGCTGAGGTTAAGAACAATTGTATTGAAATGTAATTATTGATAAATTGGTTTTTCATCTTTTCTTCCTTGGTTGTTCTATTGATTCTTGTTCTTACTGCATTAATGTGTGGCCAATGTTAATGTATACCTAAAAAGTCCGGTTTCACTCGAGAGAGCAAGAAATTGGAAAGTTGTGAATTGATAGGATATGATCTTTTCTTAGTTTGGAAAAATTGAGAATTGATTTACTTTCAGGATAGAGATATACCTGAAAGTCGTATTAGTCAATTAAGGAATCGGTTTTGTATGGCTAGAATATGAATTTCTTTTTATCACAGAGATGTAGGTGGAAGGTTCATGATTCTTAAGTTGGGTTAAATACGAGAGTTTTAGTCCATAGACAATAATTCTTGACTAGCGATCGGAGGAAAGATAAATCAAATTGTATCGATAATTTATTTCTTTGCATGTTCATTTAACCTCAGCATGCTCATACTTATAGTTCAGACTCAATTTATATATTCGTTTTAGACTTAGTATAAAATTAGGAAACAAAATATGAAACTCTTCTTCACACTGTTGTTTGCATTTTTAGAGTTAAAGTTTATTAACACTTGAGTAGACTGTTACCACTGTGGGATCGATACTTGGCTTACTTGAGCCACTTTACTACTTTTTCGACCACGTGCACTTGCGTGTAGTTATACCAAAAAAAGCACCGAACAGCACCAACCTGATAGGGAAACATCATTACTCTACAATGACATAAAACCCAAACAAAATAAAAAAAATTGACTCCAAAATAAGAAAACCAAAAATAACATAGTCAAGACAAACAACAAGTCAAAATATTCCAAGCATCCAAGTCAATATCACCATACTAGCTATTGCAACCCATGACCTAGAAATCATGAAGCAACTACTAGAAGAAATGACATAATAATGCTATGACCTACTACAAATATAACAATCAAAGAACAAAAGGAATCTATCTTTCCTCCACCCCACACATAAAAGGTGCACTCTCTCGGTGCACACACGATCATATCATAAAGGGAGGGCAAAAAAGCTTCCTGGGTGCTAAGCATCATCCTCGGGATTGTGCTCCTCATCCTCAGCAGCATCATTATCTTCGCCATCAACCTGCATGGCGCCCGTAGCAACATCATCCTTCTCTTTCATATCTAGGTCATCAACACCATCAATAAGGATTGTGGCCTCATCATTATCAAGAGGCTCCTCCAAGGTTGGGCCATTAGGCACATCAACATAGCACTCTCCATGAGCGGGTACCGTGCCTCTAAAGCTGTCATCTCCTCTGTAGTGGCGGATCAATGTCCGAGCCTCAGCTATAGATCTAGCATCCCAAATATATGACCTGCAACTCTTATCACGAGCCTGACGATCAACTATAGTCAGAAGAGGGCCTGTGGAAAGGCCAATCTCCTTCACCTTTTAACACCTATCATATTTCTAGCCAGGTGCCCTGCTAGAGGTAAGACAAGGTCTGCATCCTCCTCCTCAATACCTACCTGCCACAAGAACATGGTCAGGAGATTGCTGTGATAATATTTCCATCTACAATTGTCCCTTGATCTTCTCATATTTTCATGAAGCACAACACCAAAATCGATCGATATCCCCTTTATCAATATGTACACCAAGACAATCCGCTCTCGAGTTACCTATGTCATATGTGTCCCAGGGAGAAAGACAACACACACCAACTTCACCCACCTTTGCCACCCTATTAAGATAGGCAAACACAAGTGTGGAATGAGTGCCATTATGATCCCTCGCCAAACAATCGGATGAGTACTCACCACATAAAGTGTGACGAATGTCTCTAACTTTTCCCTCTTCTAATTCATAAATTAAGTAATTCATGTAATGAAGTAGCACTATTCAATTTAATCAACAAGTAATAAGCAATTTATTATCATTCATCATGAATTAATCAATAATTCCAACAACTTAAGCATTATACATATTCAATAATTCAATACCCATGTACTTTCTCTCTCTACACTTAATACATATACCCTCCAATATTCAAGAATTCAATTCATCTTCCCCCTTCATCCCCACAAGTTAAAACTACTACATTCAACCAACAATAATCAACCCAACAAGGATAACATATTATGATGGAAGAATCTAAGAATTTAAACTCATAAGACCCAAAACATGAAATTCAAGCTTTTCACCAACAATGGTGATTTTTAGGTCCTACATCCTTGGGAAGAAGGGTGTGAGAGCATGTTTTAACCATTATCTAACCAAGATAGAAGAAAGATACTTACTTGAGTTTAAGATGAGAGTTTTTTCACAACTTGAAGAGACAACAATAGAGGGGAGAGGGGAGAGGGGAGAGGGGAGAGGGGAGAAGAGAGAGATTTTTTTTTGATTTTTTTTGTTTTTCAACTTTATAATGAAAAAGGATGAATGGGATTTTAAATAAAGGAGTGGGCATGGGCTTTTGTGTAATTTTAAGGTCTTTTGATTCAACATTGACTCAAATTGACCAAAAATTTTTGGACATAAACACCCTGGAGCAGTGTCCCCTCTGTTTCACCACAAACTTTGTAAATTTTTTTCTTCGGAGATAGCGGCTGGCGCGGCGCGCCACCCATTGTACTACTGGACAAAATTCTTTTCTTTCAGAATTTAACACCAGGCGCCCCACGCCAAGTATCTCACCCTAGATTTACACTTTTTAGCTTAATGTCCCAACTTGTTTTGCCTCTTAGCTTTGTTAGTCTCTACAAAACAAAGAAAAATACACAAAATGTTAGAAGGATAGGTTGCCCCCTACCAAGAGCCTTAGTTATAATCGTGGCATGAAATTCATGGGTTCCCACCCATGCAACACCTAATCTAACATTTCCGTACGACTATGTTCCCCATCACTCCTTCATGCGAGTGGACTTATGACCATACCAAGGATCTGCTAAACTCTCATGCAGCATATGCCGCTCAACAACCTAATTACAACCTCCAGGTTCTCCCATTTGTTTCGCTGTGAAGTCCTCATAGTGAAGTGGCATTCGTGCTGCTTTGAACACTTCAAACATAGCCTCCTGACCATCTATTCTCATGGACAACTTGCTAGACTTAACCCGTATGAAAACATCGGTGGTGGATAAAAATCCTCTCACCAAAATGAGGGAAACTGTTGCATCTGCCTCATAGTCTAAGATTATAAAGTCCACCGGTAGGATGACAAGTCCAACCTTTATCAAGACATATTCAATTATTCCTTCACGATAGACCAAAGATCTATCTGCAAGCTGCAACATCACTGTGGTAGGACGTGGTTCTCCTAGTCCAAGAGTTCTGAACAAGGATGCGAACATCAAATTGATTCTCACACCCAAAGCTCATAAGGCCGAATCAACTTGAATAGTGAAGCTCCCCGGGTCCTTTAGCTTCTTGGGAATTTTATTCTTGATTTGGGAACTGCAATCTTTCGTAAGATACAAAGTTTCAAACTCTATATGCCTCCTCTTATTGGTCATGATATCCCTGAGATACCTGACGTACTTCAGAACTTCCTAGAAAAGCTCTACCAATGGAATATTCACATGAACCTGCTTTAACATCTCAAGAAATTTACTACAAGCTGTGTCCTTTGAGGAAATAGGGAGGTTGCCTAGATACTACAACCTTTGGTTGTGGGTTGCTAGACTCACCCACCTTAGTCTTGGATCTCACAACCGGTTCCTCATCAACTTTTTTTTGTCTGGAGAGCCTCAGCCAGCTCTTTACCACTACAGAAGAAAATTGCACTCACATTTTCTTTAGGGTTCTTCTCGGTGTTACCCAAGAGTGTCCCCTATTGTCTATTTTTCTATTGTAGGGCCAATTTCCCCATCTGTCTCTCAAGGTCATGGATGGACTTTTGCATCTCATTAACCACCTGAGTTTGTTGCACCATCCATTGCTTCATTATCTCCTATAGAGAACTGCTCTATTGCTAGCCTTATGGACTTTGATAAGTGTTTAGGGGCCTTTGGAAATTTTTATTCCCTTCCCATGAGGGATTTGCTCCATTTCGATACCCCTTGTTATTGACATTACCTGCAAAACCACCACCATAACCTTGTTATCCCACAAAGTATACAGATTCAAGATTAAGAGGACAAACTAAATAGGCGTGGCTTTCCATGCCTCATATGATTGTTGTGGGGTTTACACCTGATGTAACTACTATACTTGGCCTTCTGCTGGTGTTGTTACCAACTTACTGATCATATTTATTAGCTGGCTAATGTCTGCCCTGATTTCCGTAACACCATCCACCTCAAGCTTTCCTGACACCTTTGTTGCTTTGAATCCTCTACCTAAGTCTTGATAATGTAATACCCCAAAAGCCCCTATGATCAGAACAGAGGGTTTAATCAGAGAAATCAGGGAAAATCTGCATAGGCTATAGAATGACTCGTCAGCTGACTCGATGAATCATTAAGTGACTCGTTAAGGGTGCTAGGCTAGTACGGAGTCGTTGTCAGGAGGTCACCTTGGATGGTGTAATGACTCGTCATTTTACACAACGAGTTGTTAAGATTCCCTTATGTGCCGAGGAAGTTGCAAACCAGGAGATCTAACAAGACACGAAATGAGTCGTGGTGTCACCTCAGGACTCGTCAAGTTGGTCGTTGTTGGGATGGCTGAGATTGAAGAATGATATTTCCAGTGGTGACAATGATAGGTGGTAACAAGTCGTCGTCCCTATTAACAACTCATTGTATCAGTCGTTAGTTGAAAAAGTTTAGTGACAGAAGATATTTCTAGTAAAGGTAATGAATGAGGACCACGAGTCGTTAGTGGTCCTAATGACATGATAAGTCCCTCGTTAATATTGACAGTATAAGTTTTCCTGCAAAACTAGTAATGGTTTTCATAATTCCTAAGCTCCTAAGCTCTAAACTATGTCGTTTTAAGCTCTATTAAGAGGGTTAAACCTATTCTAAACTATTCCCCTCATGCATGCATGTTTAGAGGGTTCCATTGAAGATCAAGCTTAGAATCCTCTAATTTTCCTCCAAGTCTCTTAGGCTTTCAAAGTCATGTTAAGAATTAGTTTACCCAGGTGTGTGTAATACTCCAAAAGTCCCTAAGATCTGACCCAAGATTTGAAGCAAAGAAAATATAATTTTTGTTTGCACAAGTCACAGAACGACCCGTTAGGTCACCTAACGAGTCTTGAAGTGACTCGTGAAGTGGGTGGCAGGACAGTAATGAGACATGGTTAGGTGGTGTGACACGAACCGAGAGTACACCCGGATCGTAGACATGGGACAAGGAGTCCCAAGAGACCCCAAGTCAACCCATGGAGTGAGCATAAAACTAACTCATTCATATACAGTGGAAAACGTAACTTATCAATCATAAACTAACTGAAATTCGTACCATGAATTTATAGGGAACAACAAACCAAAATACAATCATCACTGACAAAATACTACACATAAGTCTGAATGCCTCTAATCATAAAAGAAGGGTTTAAGGCACAAGACCCCAACTAACCCAGACAGTTTGAAAACATAAGATAAGTAAGTTCTGAACATGAAGCCCTCGGATCATGAGGACTCACCACTGGAGATTTAGCAAAACTGAGCACAAACTAAGTCAATGCTGAGCCTATGAACCAGATCCTAAAAATATATGGGTTAGTACTCGGAAAGTAATGAGTATGTAAGGTATGCAAAATAATGCTTGAAAACATAAAATTTATAGGAGTGGGGACATCATGATCAAAACTGAAATCATAAGTATATCGTAAGGCTCAATATTTCCATAAATATTCATAAATCCATCAAAGTCATAACATATAGGGAAAAACATTTCATAAATCATAACTTAAGCCAGAAGAACATAACCATTCATAATTCAAAACCATGAGGAACAATGGGATATTTCTATAACCGACATACTTCAAATGAGCACACATGATGTTCGAGTGTACCCCTAGTCGGGAAGCCGTTCATACCTTGTCAAGGGTTTGAACCATGAAAAGGCGTGATATCACTAATGAAGGCCCCGTAGGGAATAGGGGACAGTCACTGAGGAGGTCCCAAACATAATCCTACGGTGGCACGTATTTCTGAGATTTGAGGCGTAACCTAGGCCCCGACCTACTCGGTGTTATGTAATACTCCCAAAACATGCAACGTGCTCATAATATTCATAACATTACATGCATGTCTAGTGAAAACATGGGAATCATGACATACTTGAGAATTCGTATTACTAGCCATGGAATTGGGCGTGTGAGTCGACCAAATCGTAATATAATTCATAAGAGACATGTGGGCATTTCCCATAGTTTCAAACATACTCAACATGTTTAAAATCACAAGAAAATGATCATGCTAACATGGGAAACTAAAACTTGAAGACATGCTTAAAAATGTAAGAGAAACTTGTTCTTGTTTCCGAAGTCATCTTGACCATGAAATTCACTAAAAATTTCCCCATGATTGGGCATCCATACTTTTAGAGATTTAAATCATGAAATCTAAAATATACAAGCAATATCAGCCCAAATACTTCAAAATCCATAATTTAAACATACTACCACACTTTCATGTAAATTTGTGGGAAATCATGCAATTGGGTTAAGAACCACAAGAATTTGGTAACTTAATCGTAGGAAATGGGAAGAAATGGGCATGAGTAGGGTCTAATCTACCCATTCAAAACCCCACATACCTAGAAATTTCATGATTTCCTACTCTCTTGAAGAACCCTAAGTGGAAACTTGAAGAACTTGAAGAAAATGGCTTGAAACCCTTCCTACTCCCTTCTCTAACATTTGAAATTGCTAAAATTAACTTAACAGGAGTTTTCATCCCTTAAAGACTCTATTTCGACCTCAAAACGACGTGGTTTAGGGCCCAAAAGCATAGAAAAGCAAAAATTGCCCTTACTGAAATTTCCATGAAAAGTAGTTCTGTCCCCAACCACGAGTCATGCCACGAGTCGTACCATCAAGTCACGACTCGTGGTTACCTCTCGTGGTCATTTCATAGTTTTTCCCAACTTTTCTGAATTTGGCAACGACTGGTAATCCATGACTCGTACCACCATCCTACGGGTCGTACTGTCAACTATGGTACCATCCATCCAAACCACTACAACTTAACCACAACTCCTCACCACGACTCGTTGCTTCATCCTACAAGTCGTACCATGACCCCTGACAACTTACTCTGGCACCACTGAGATATTCAGCATGACTCCTAACCACGAGTTGTACCATCTAACGATGGTTCGTAGGACTACCCGTGACACAACCTCAGGCTCTTGGTCTCCTCACAACTCGTGTCACGAGTCGTAAGTCCTCACCACGACTCGTACCTCGATCCGTACTGGTCCAAAATTCCAGGTTTTCTATAGTTTATTGACTTAAACTCTTAGGTCTATTCGTAGGACCTTCCGAGGTGTTACAATATCTCCCCCTTGGAAACATTCATCCTCAAATGTAGGGAAACAAGAAGCAAACTCAGAAACAAACAATCACTATATATAGATTCTAATCGTTGACATTCAAGCCGAAAACTGACAGAATGACTACCCCCGAAAAGAACCACATAGCTGGTCTGAGTTCAGACATCACTTGCATACATCATATCATAAAAAATACTTATATGCATGAATAGATCATGAAAAACTGAATAGAGGTTTTAGGGCAGAAATTGATACCTCAAACTAAAGCTGAGCCAGTAGGGAGTAAATGGGGGTATTTAGCCATCATACCCGCTTCGGCCTCCCACGTGGCTCCCTCTACATGCTGATTCCTCCATAACACCTTTACTGAGGCTACGTCCTTGTTCCTCAATCTCCGAACCTGACAATCCAAGATTTCAACAGGAATTTCCTCATAACTGAGACTATCCTTCACACTAACACTTTCCACCGAAACCACTAAGGCTGGGTCTCCCAAGCACTTTTTAAAGAGCAATACGTGAAACACGGGATGAACTGAAGCCAACTATGAGGCTAAATCTAACTCATAGGACACTTTACCCACTTTTCTCATAATCCTGTATGGGCCAATATAGCGGGGACTGAGTTTCCCTTTCTTTTCGAATCTCATTACTCCTTTCATGGGAGATACCTTCAAAAACACTGTATCATCGACCTCGAACTCAAGCCCCCTTCTCCTCACATCTACATAGGACTTTTGGTGACTTTGAGCCATTTTCAGCCTTTCCCTTATCAACTGAACTTTCTCCATGGCCTCATGGGCTGAATCTGGACCCACTAACGAAGCCTCACCGACTTTAAACCACCCAATGGGTGATCTACACCGTCGCCCGTAAAGAGCCTCGAACAGTGCCATTTTTATGGAGTGGTAGCTATTGTTGTAAGAGAACTCAACAAGAGGCAAATGCTCGTCCCAACTACCCTTAAATTCATTAATACAAGCTCTCAACATGTCCTCGAGAGTATGGATAGTCCGTTCTTCCTGGCCATCTGTTTGCGGATGGAATGCCATGCTAAGCTCGACTTAGGTGCCAAGTCCCTTTTGAAAAGATCTCCATAATTGAGAGGTGAACTGGGTGATCTTGGGCAAATTTATATGTCCAAGTGATACTCAAAAGTATCATTTTAGCCTTGTTTATCTATCAATGTGTATATATTCTCATGTAATTGGTAATAAAATGTGAATTTATACTAACCAACATGATTAACATTGTTTTGCAGGTAAAATGTAATTTCGGGAAGCTAAAATGCATGTTGGATGATATCGGAATTGGACTTGGATGCGAGCAAGGGAAAAGGCATTGGACAGCATAAATTAAAGGGGCTCCGCGATGGAGCCGTGTCACGCCGCCATCGCGGAGGCCTTCTGCCTAGATAGGGAAATTTCGCCCAAATTCCAGTGGAGGTCCGCGTTTGGTCCGTGGCACGGTGGCTTGGCTCCGCGTTGCACGCCGTGCCACGTTGGGCCTTAATTTCTGGACCCCCAATTCCAGTGGAGGTCCACGTTTGGTCCGTGGCACGGTGGCTTGGCTCCGCGTTGCACTCCGTGACACGTTGCTTTTTATTCCGGAAAAAATTTCCAGTAGTATAAATAGAACACATAGGTTCATTTTTCAATATTCTAACTTGGTGGAGCAAGGACGTGGGTTACAGGCAGTTGAGGGGTGAAAATATCAGGGTTTTTTCTCTCTTTCTTTCTTCTTTAATTCAATTGCTTGTATGATTAACACTCATTTTAAGATGTTTAATCCACAAATGAGTGGCTAATTCCTCTTCTTGCTGAGGTTATGAACAATTGTGATGAAATTTGATAATTTATTCTTTGGTGTTTCATCTTTTCTTCCATGTTGTTCTATTAATTCTTGTTCTTACTGCATTAATGTGTGGCCTATGTTAATGTACATCTAAAAAGTCCGGTTTCACTCGAGAGAGCAAGAAATTGGAAAGTTGTGAATTAATAGGATATGTTCTTTACTTGGTTTGGGAAAATTGAGTCTTGATTTGCTTCAGGATAGAAATATACCTGAAAGTCGTATTAGTCAATTTAGGAATCGGAATCGTATGGCCAGAACATGAATTGCGTTTGATCACAGAAAAGTAGACGGATGGTTCATGATTCTTAAGTGAGGTTAAATACGAGAGTTTTAATCTCTTGGCAGTAGTTCTTGTCTAGCAACTGGAGGAAAAGATTAACCAAAGTATGATGATAATTAATTTCATTACATGTTCGTTTAATCTCTGCATGCTCTCATTCATAGTTCAGACTCAAATTAGATAATTGTTTTAGCTTTAGTATAAAAATTATAAAACAAACTATCAAACTTTTGGTTACACTGTTGTCTGCATTTTTAGAAGTAAAATATAGTACACTTGAGCAATTTGCACTTCATCCAAGTCTCTGAGGGATCGATACTTGGCTTACTAAAGCCACTTACTACTTGTTCGACCACGTGCACTTGCGTGTTGTTTTATATACCCACAAAACAAACCGAACAAGTTTTGGCGCCGTTGCCGGGGACTTGACAATTGGTGAATTTGTTTTAAGTGTTAATTTACTGTATTTTTATTTTCTTAGTGTTGACAACTTGGTCTTAGCCTGTATTTTGCAGACTTAATTGCTGTTGAACACTGGCAAGAGACAAGGAGCTGGTGGAATCGTATATAGAGCCAGAAAGAATATTTCACAGTAAACAGAGAGAAGCTCTACAAAGAAAGTTGCAGTTGCTCAGACAGACGATCATGGAGCAACAACAGAATCCACCGGTTGTATGGGCAGTGTTAGTGCCCGAAGAAGCAGCAGCTCGGCTGGTTCGCGAGGTGGCAATCCCACATGCCAATAATGTTACATCTAGTATTCGCAAACCTGAGCTAGGAGGGAGATTTGAACTTAAATAGAATATGGTGCAGTTGGTGCACACTAGCGGGCAGTTTACCGGTCTCCCTCATGAAGATCCACAGCAGCATCTCCAAAATTTTTTGGAGATAAGTGACACTTACATCCCCGCTGGAGTGTCATCAGACTATGTCCGGCTTACATTGTTAACATTCTCATTATTGGGAGAAGCCAAGAGGTGGTTGAAAGCTGAGCCACCGAATTCTATTTCTACGTGGGATGATCTTGCACGGATGTTCTTGATACGGTTTTTTCCCTCCGGTAAAACAGCAAGACTTAGAAGTCAGATTCTATGTTTCAAACAGAGAGAGGGAGAAAATTTATATCAGGCCTGGGAGAGATTTAAATCCATGTTGCGGGATTGTCCTCATCATCATCAGTCCAATGATGTGCTGGTGCACACATTTATAGAGGGTTTGTAACCCCACACCAAAATATTGCTAGACTCAGCAGCTGGAGGGCAAGCGCTGGAAAAAACTTATGAGGAGCTGTATACCTTGTTGAACCGTATTTCGTAGGGCAATCCATAATGGAATGCTGATTCATCAAGAGGTAGGACAAGGAAAGCAGCAGGAGTGCTAGAGGTGGATGGGTTTACAGCTATCGCTGCACAGATAGCTACATTGCAAAATCAACTTAACACCCACTTCAGCAACATGACATTGAACCAGCCTTAAGCCCCAGTTAATGCAGTACAGCAGATGTGGTGTGAAGTGTGTGGAAGCAGTGAGCACTCAGCTGAGTGTTGTGGAGCCAATCCTTACTCGGTAAACTTTGTGGGTAATGCGCAAAGGAACCACCAACAGTATGGTAGTAGCTACAATTCCAATTGGAGGAATCATCCTAATTTCTCATGGGGTAGCAACAACCATCAGGGCCAAAGTTCGGGTCAGGGTGTGCAAAGGAACCAAGGAGGGCAGCAGAATTATCAAGCACAATTCAGAAACAACAATGCACCTCCTCCACCGCCATCACCCAGCATTGAGGAGATGTTCAAGACCATGATAGCTAACCAAGCTTAATTGTAGGCTGACTATGTGAAATTGGAAGCCGAAGTGAAAAACAACCAGTTAGCTACCAAGGCACTTGAATATCAATTTGGGCAATTTGCTAGTGCCCAAAACACAATGCCTTGAGGAGGACTGCCGAGCGACACGGATCCCAATCCCAAGCAGGTAAATGCAGTGACCACAAGGAGTGGTTTGCAGCTGAAAGAGGTGGAACCAGAAAGACCACCTCAACAGTCGGGAGCAGCAGAAGTTGAAAGGGAGCAAAGTACTGAAAGGGGGAAGACTAAGGAAGCTGAACCAGAAAGACCTTCACCCCCGTTCCCTCAACGACTAAAGAAACACAAGGAGGAGGCGTGTTTCAAGAAATTCATGGAGGTGCTGAAACAGGTACATATTAACTTACCTCTTGTTGATGTCTTGCAGGGAGTGCCGAAATATGCTAAGTATATAAAGGACATCATGGCAAACAAAAGTCGGTTGACTGAGTATGCTACGGTGGCTCTAACGGAGGAGTGCACTTCCTGGATCCAAAATAGACTGCCCACAAAGCTAAAAGACCCTGGGAGTTTTACTATGCAGATTACTATTGGGCAGAGCATCCGAGCTCGTGGATTGTGTGATTTGGGAGCGAGCATAAATTTGATGCCGTCTTCGGTATTCAGAAAGTTGGGCCTAGGGAGTCCTAGACCCACAACGGTAATCTTGCAGTTGGCGGATCGATCCTTAGCCAAACCTGATGGCATTGTAGAGGACGTTCTGGTGCAAGTTGGCTCCCTAATTTTCCAGGTAGATTTTGTCGTGCTGGATTATGAACCAGACGCGGAAGTCCCAATTTATTTTGGGACATCCTCTCGTGGCAACCGGGAAAGCACTAATTGACGTAGCTGTGGGGCAGCTAACAATGCGAGCACATGACAAGGTAGAGGTGTTTGATGTGTACAAGGCACCCAAGCTCCCGACGGTGCATGAAGAGCTCTCGGTGATCAATGTGGTTGATCAAGGTGATAATAAGCAGATGAAGGATTCACGAGAGTTAATGGGAAAACCACCGGAAAGGTGTAAGCACTACTGTGGGGAGGACGGTGATCGAGAGAAATCGTCCATCACCCTAAAGGACAATTGATCTTAACGACGTCAAGCCGCGACGGTAAATCAGGCGCTGCACGGAAGGCAATCCGTGAAAAAATTTTCTTTCTTTTTGTAAAGTGTAAATAGATTTTTGTTTCCTTTTTCTTTTTCTTGATTTACTACAAAAAAAATTTCGTTTTAGTTTTAGTTTTATTTGTATTTAGAGTGAAACCTATAATTCTAACTAATTTTGTATAGTGAGATAAATTTCAGGTTAAACGGAGAAAAATATGCACAGAATCGTGAAGGAAAAGTCGAGGTATGAAAAATTAATAAAAAGTGGCAAACAGTGAGCTGAGGCGACAGCTCCGTGTCACGGAGGTGGACCTCCGCGTTATCTCCGTGACACGTTGAGGTAGAATCCGGAAATTTTAAAAATTTCCAGAACAGTCTCGCGATGGCTCCGTGTCACGGAGGCAGTGCACCGCGATGCACTTCGTGACACGTTGCCTTGTATATCGCGACGGGTCACACCGGGTCGCCGGGTGACCCGCGCGATTTCCTTACTTTTTAACCCCGAAAACCCTCCCCTTTTCCCTCATTTTTTAATCTCTTCGCGACCAAACCCCCCAAAACCCATCCCCTATCAACGTAACATGGAGTAAGGCAAGAAATTCAACGATTTTTCTTCAATTCTTCAAAGACAAGGTATGTTTTTCGATTTCCTCTCAAATTCTTGTCTCTTTTCTTCGATATTGAGCATGGAAGGTGAGCTAAATTGCCCTACGTAGTAATTAATCATGAATTTGAGTTAAGTGTTGTTGATGAATGTTTGGAATGTCGTTATGATTGCTTGAACTTGTCGATTGCATAAATTAATCGAATTTGATTGATAATATCAATTCTAGGGCTTGTATGTTGAATTTGAAGTTGAAAATGTATTGAACTTGTGAATTTCATGCCGGGATGGATGTGTTGAATGAGATGAGTCGATGTACAAATTGTTAGGATGTTAATAGAACGACTGATTCTCGGGTTAAGGGAATGTTGAAATTTGTAAGAATTTGGTTAGTTGTATAGGTTCGTGTAGATAAATTTTGGTAGTTGTTTTTGTTTCTTTGTTTTTTTTTGCTAAGTGTGATGGGTAAAATGTTAGCGATGGTAGTGATTGTGATTAGCTGTACGAAGTCTGAGTAGCACGCAGAAGATATACCGTCGAATTTTTTGAACGCACTAAGCATGATTGTATAGTTGTTTGTTGGGTGTAAATAAAGATAATCTTGCCGTAGTGTTGTAACTGTAGCTAAGGACTAAGTGTGGGGTAACCTAGCGTAACCCGACCTTAGCCGAAGTTAATATTCGTTAGCTTAACATTGATCTTGTTTACTTGGGTTGACAGGTAAAATGGCAAGCCGGCAAGAGAAAGGAAAAGGCGCATCAACTTCAGGCGCCGGAAGGAAGTGAATCAGACTGGGCACAGCAGTCCCAGCTGCACCAGCAGTTCCACGCGGCCAAAGCCGCCAATATGGAACGAGATGGGTAACTGATGAGGGGAAAAAGTGGTACGCAAAGCACAAAGAAAACAAATATTTCCCCGAGGAGCACATAGCACAGGAACCATTGGCACAGGAGTTCCCTAGGATGGTCCACCGGATCGAGGCAGCTGGGCTCAATTTCATATTTGAGGAGCCCAAGGAATGCAATTTGCACCTGGTTCGGGAGTTCTATGCCAATTGGAACCCGACGATCAGAAGTCACACCATCAAGATCAGAGGGCAAATAGTCACTTTGGAGCCCCACCACCTCAATGCCATCATAGGAGCGCGGGACACAGACGCCCACGTACTCCGACAGCTGAACATTACCCCACCATATGCGGACATCAGACGCACATTGTGTGGGACCCGATCGACAGCTAGATGGAGCAGACACAAAGAGAGGGGCTACCACCAGACTTTGCCATATTCATAGATGAACAGGGAAGCCCGAATCTGGCTGAAGATAGTCTGCTCATGCCTAATCCCGGGGGTACATATGACAGATGTAACCCGGGATCATGTATGCCTGGTGTACGCCCTGATGAAAGGGCTGGAGATTAATGTGGGGGCGGTAATTATCTCCGCCATAAAGAGAGCCCGGTTGCACCAGGGGCACAGCTATGGCTTTGGTGGACTACTAACCACCTTCCTAAGGGGCCTAGATGTCGAGGAGGAGGCCCTTGACTATATCCCGCAGATGGAGCGGCGGGCCTTAGATGTTACTAAAACTAAGGCTCCCGACACCACCCACGGGCCAGTGCTTACACTTGGCGAGCGACATGCTCGTGATGACCAGTATATGGCTCGGATGTATGGGATGCAGATGCTCCAGCTGAGGATAGGCGGGAGGCCAGCGACAGAGGAGGAGCTATGGCAGCTCGAGCTAGACTACTCTTTCGGCGAAAACGCCAAGGCTCTATGCTGAGTGGGGCCAGCATTTGTAGAGCCCATAGATGATGATGTCCCCACAGACGAGGAGACACGTCGGGAGGACTCCGATGTGGAGTCCGATGATGACGACGGAGGCGACTCGGACATGGGAGATGAAGCAGCAGCACCCGATGAAGAAGTGGAATACTTTGACTGATCAGGGAGTTCCACCACCCGATTTTGTGCTATTTTAATTTTTGTGAACACTGGGGACAGTGTTCGAACTAAGTGTGGGGTGGGAGTAGTTAGGTGCTGGGCTGGGCTGTTTTGTATGTATGCTCTATTCTGTTGTCATGTATGTGAAAATTTGTTTGTCCCTGTGAGTTGTGAATTGTTAAGTGTTGTTTTGTATTTGTAAATATTTGTTAAATTGATATGTGTTGCTGAATGTTGCTAGCTGTTCTGATTCGGTACATATTTTTGTTATCGAAATGATCGATAAATTTTTTTTTAAAATTGTACATATTTTTTTTCTATCGAAATGATCGATATTTTAAATATTTTTTTTTATTCTTGGGTTTCTCGGTGTTTGTTTTCGGTTCTTTTACCGAGAATGGTCCCATTGAACCGAAGTCATAGTTAGTGACCGTTCCCTATGATGGATGGATGACGACCGTCTTAAGGGAAATGTAGTCGTTAGGAGTAAATCTTTTTCAATAATTTTTCAGTTTTTTTTTCTTTGGTGGATTGCATCCCAAAACCTGTAGTGACTGGATGGTTGCGAAATTCTGGTTGCATGTTGTACATGATATTCAAAATGCAAAGGTGATTCGTATGAAAGCATGCAACTTTGTAAATATGTTGAGATACCTAGGCCATAGAGTTCGATTCAGTGTGATTGAGGCTTAATGTTTGAATTCCTGTAATTAGCTGATTGAAGAGTCTGTGAATACATCTTGAATTGAGCGTGTGCAAAAAGTGTGAAGTGAGGTGTTGATATTCCATGCTATTGTGAAGTGTCTAGAACTTGCCTGATGTGTGTACAAAACGAAATGAAGGAGGTGTATTGTAGGAAAGGATGTAGGCATTTCTTTGTTTTAACCGAGAGTTTCTATTTTTCCTTGTTGTACCCACCTTGATTGTATACCCTAGTCAGCCCGTTGAGCCTTTAGCCAATTATTTTTTTCTTTTGTCATAAAGTGTAAACCGAGCTTAATTCCTTCTTTTCATTAGCCATAAAGTCTATACAAAACTCTTAAGCGCTTAAGAAAAGAAAATCATTTTCCCGAAGTGTCGAAGAGTGAGAATGGTGAAAAGAAAAAGAAAAGCAGAGTGAGAGAAGAAAAGAAAAGGTTGAAGGTGCACTTGTTATAAGTAAACGATAATGAAGGTGCATCAATAATCTTTGTTGTTGTGTCAAGTGTGCTTAATACGATGGGTCATACTAAAGAAAATCATCAAGAATGGGATGATGAGAAAAAAAGAAACAATGTCCATGAGTTGATGGGATGTGTTGAAAAGGCGCTTAAGGATGCTAGTGGCTGTTATTGGCTAATCCAATATTTACTAGTTCCGTAGCTTCCATTACAACCCGTTCAAGTCCTACGTGATCTTACATCGCACTTTTTTATATTAGTGGAGTAATACACTAAGGGCAAGCTTATGGGTCATGACATGATGTATGTGAATTCTTTTGGGAGAGAGAGCGAAATTGTTTTTACATGCCCCTGCTTGAATGTTTGTGAGTCATATGAGCAAAAAGGGGAAGATTCTCTTGTGTTGTGAGGGCACATGCTTGATGAAAGATTAATTTTCGTGTCAGATATCTTGATCAGCTGATTTGCATGAGTTTCCCAATATCGAGAGTCGATTCTTAAAGTCTAGGAGGTCTTAATGTATTGAAGGTCATTGCATTGATAAGACCATGCATGTTTTCTTAATGATTTGCTGTATTGAATAATCGGTATGACCGTAGCCTAAATTGTCGAACCGAAGTAGCGAGGTTGGGATGTAAATTGCATGAAGTGTAGGATTGTTGTTCGAGGATGAACAAGGATTTAAGTGTGGGGTAAGTGATCTTGGGCAAATTTATATGCCCAAGTGATACTCAAAAGTATCATTTTAGCCTTGTTTATCTATCAATGTGTATACATTCTCATGTAATTGGTAATAAAATGTGAATTTATACTAACCAACATGATTAGCATTGTTTTGCAGGTAAAATGTAATTTCGGGAAGCTAAAATGCATGTTGGATGATATCGGAGTTGGACTTGGATGAGAGAAAGGGAAAAGGCATTGGACAGCATAAATTAAAGGGGCTCCGCGATGGAGCCGTGTCACGCCGCCATCGCGGAGGCCTTCTGCCTGGATAGGGAAATTTCGCTCAAATTCCAGTGGAGGTCCGCGTTTGGTCCGTGGCACGGTGGCTTGGCTCCGCGTTGCACGCCGTGCCACGTTGGGCCTTAATTCCTGGACCCCCAATTCCAGTGAGGGTCCGCGTCCGTAGCGTGTCACAGAGGCAATGCTCCGCGATGCACTCCGTGACACGTTGCTTGTTATTCCGGGAAAAATTCCCAGCAGTATAAATAGAACATTTAGGTTCATTTTTCAATATTCTAACTTGGTGGAGCAAGGACGTAGGTTACAGGCAGTTGAGGGACGAAAATATCAGGGTTTTTTCTCTCTTTCTTTCTTATTTAATTCAATTGCTTGTATGATTAACACTCATTTTAAGATGTTTAATCCACAAATGATTGGCTAATTCCTCTTCTTGCTGAGGTTATGAACAATTGTGATGAAATTTGATCATTGATTCTTTGGTTTTTCATCTTTTCTTCCATGTTGTTCTATTAATTCTTGTTCTTACTGCATTAATGTGTGGCCTACGTTAATGTACATCTAAAAAGTTCGGTTTCACTCGAGAGAGCAAGAAATTGGAAAGTTGTCAATTAATAGGATATGTTCTTTACTTGGTTTGGGAAAATTGAGTCTTGATTTGCTTTCAGGATAGAAATATACCTGAAAGTCGTATTAGTCAATTTAGGAATCGGAATTGTATGGCCAGAACATGAATTGCATTTGATCATAGAAATGTAGACGGATGGTTCATGATTCTTAAGTGAGGTTAAATACGAGAGTTTTAATCTCTTGGCAGTAGTTCTTGGCTAGCAACTGGAGGAAAAGATTAACCAAAGTATGATGATAATTAATTTCATTACATGTTCGTTTAACCTCAACATGCTCTCATTCATAGTTCAGACTCAAATTAGATAATTGTTTTAGCTTTAGTATAAAAATTATAAAACAAACTATCAAACTTTTGGTTACACTGCTGTCTGCATTTTTAGAAGTAAAATATAGTACACTTGAGCAATTTGCACTTCATCCAAGTCTCTGAGGGATCGATACTTGGCTTACTAAAGCCACTTTCTACTTGTTCGACCACGTGCACTTGCGTGTCGTTTTATATACCCACAAAACGAACCGAACACTGGGTACCTCTGTTTGATATAATGGAAAAGGGCACTCCATGCAATCTAACCAACTCTCGAATGTATAACTTCACATAATCTTCAACTGAATCGATGGTTTTGACCGGTAGGAAATGAGCAGCCTTGGTCAACCTGTCCACTACTACCCAAATGGAGTCATACTGTCTACAGGTGTGGGGAAAACCTGTTACAAAGTCCATGTTGATCTCTTCCCACTTCCAAGTAGGAATGCTGATGTCTCGAAGTACACCCCCCGGTCTTTGGTGCTCAACTTTCACTTGTTGTCAATTCGGGGCAAACCTGTTACAAAGTCCATGTTGATCTCTTCCCACTTCCAAGCAGGAATGCTGATGTATTGAAGTACACCCCCCGGTCTTTGGAGCTCAACTTTCCCCTGTTGGCAATTCGGGCATTTGGCTACAAATTCTGCAATATCTGTCTTCATGCCATTCCACTAGTAGATTTCCCGCAAGGCATGATACATTTTGGTGGAACCTGGATGGATAGAATATCTGGACTCGTGAGACTCGTGTCGCATCTGGCTTCTCAAATCACCCACGTTCGGGACACATAAGGACCTTGGTACCGAAGCACACCATCTCCCCCTTTGGAGAAGACTTCTACCTTCTGATTTTGAATAGTTTCTTTCAACTTTACAAACATTGGATCTTTATCTTGTCTATCCTTCACCTCCACTACTAAGGACGACTCTGACCCGTTCTGAACTACTACCCCACCATCAGGCGAGCCGACTAGTCTAACTCTCAACCGTGCAAGTCGATGTACCTCCTTTACTAGCTCCTTCCTGTCTTCACTCAGATGTGACATACTTCCCATAGAAAGTCTACTAAGGGCGTCTGCTACCATGTTGGCCTTACACGGGTGATATAGGACGCTCGTATCGTAGTCCTTAAGTAGCTCCAACCACCTCCGTTGCTTAAGATTTAGTTCCTTCTGTGTGAACACATATTGTAAACTCTTGTGGTCTGTGAATACATCTACATGAACCCATACAAGTAGTTTCGCCATATCTTCAAAGCAAATACCACTGCGGCCAACTCAAAATCATGGGTCGGGTAATTCTTCTCGTGAGTTTTCAGCTGTCTAGAAGCATATGCTACTACATTCCCGTGCTGCATCGATACACATCCCAGTCAGACCCTCGAAGCATCACAATATACAACGAAGCCACCAGTACCCTTCGATAAAGTCAACGCCGATCTGAAGTGAGTCTGGCCTTCAATTCCTAGAAACTCTTCTTACAAACTTCCGACCACTGGAACTTCACCTTTTACTGAGTCAATCTCGTCAATGGGGCTGCAATGGATGATAAACCTTTCACGAACCTCCGATAATAACCCGCTATGCCCAAAAAGCTTCTGATCTCCGAAGGGTTTACTGGTCTGGGCCAGCTCTTTACTGCTTCTATTTTCTGGGAGTCCACCCTTATACCTTCACTTGACACTACATGTCCCAAGAATGCAACTAATTTCAGCTAAAATTCACATTTGCTGAACTTGGAATATAACAGGTTATCCTTGAGAGTCTGGAGTGCTACCCTCAAGTGTGCGGCATGTTCCATCTCGCTCCGAGAGTACATTAATATGTCATCGATGAACACGATCACGAACATGTCCAAATATGCCTTGAATACCCTATTCATCAGGTTCATAAAAGCTGCAAAGGCATTGGTTAGTCCAAAAGACATAACGACGAATTCAAAATGGCCATACCGAGTTCTAAAAGTAGTCTTTGGGATGTCGCTCTCCTAAACCCTGAGCTGGTAATACCCGGACCTGAGATCTATCTTAGAGAAATATTTAGCACCCTGAAGTTGATCGAATAGGTCATCGATCCTGGGTAAAGGGTATCTATTCTTGATGATGACCTTGTTTAACTATCTATAGTCAATACACATCCGTAGGGACCCATCTTTCTTTCGGACGAACAACACTGCAGCACCCCACGGGGACTTACTAGGTCTAATGAAACCCTAATCTAGCAAATCCTTCAACTACTCCTTTAACCTTTTTAGTTCCACTGGGGCCATACGGTAAGGAGGGATTGATATGGGTTGCGTGTCAGGTAAAAGATCAATTTCAAAATCAATCTCCCTCTCGGGAGGAACACCTGGTATGTCATCTGGAAATACCGCGGGATATTTACATACCACAGGAACTGATTGCATGGTTGAAGTCTTGGATGTTACATCCTTAACCTTAACCAAATGGTAAAGACAACCCTTGGAAATCATTTTTCTGGCCTTGATATAGGAGATAAAGCGACCTACAGGCACCGCTGAACCACCCCTCCATTCTAAAATAGGTTCATCTGGAAACCGAAACTCCACTGCCCAAGTTCTACAATTAATAGAAGCATAACATGCAAACAACCAATTCATGCCTAAGATGATGTCAAAATTAGTTATAGCTAATTCTACTAAGTATGCGGAGGTAACCTTATGCAATAGTGTAATAGGGCAACCTCTATATACCCGCCTCGCTACGACTGAATCAGCAACTGGGGTAGAGATTGAAAATTGTTTGGAAAAGACTTCAATACTGACTCCTAAGTGACTAGCAATGTAAGGTGTCACAAAAGATAGTGTGGCTCCCAGATCTAATAAAGCATAAGCATCAATGTGAAAAACTCATAGCATACCCGTAACCACATTGAAAGAAGTCTCTTGCTCCTTCCTATAGTCAAGTGCATAAAACCGGTTCTGGCGCTGGACGTCAGCTGAGCCAGTCGGAGCACCCTAATGAGTCTGACGTGCCACTGGGACGGCTGAACTGGCTGCTGAAGTGCGGGCTCCACTACCCCCTGACCTAGTCGCAGGGCAATCCTTAAGTCTGTGTCCGGGTTTGCCACACCCAAAACAAGCGTCTGAGCCCACCAAATATTTCCCTGGGTGGTTTTACACACAAGTAGCACAAGATGGGAAAGTGCGCTCTGTGTGCATGTTGTTTTGACTCCTCGAACCTGAGGCCCTGCTCCTCAGACCATTCTATGGCCTAGATAGAGTACTGGCGGAAGATGGTGCTGGTGCAGTGGACCTGTGCTGGGACTGCTGGTGAAAGTCACCCCTTGGCTTAGGATGGGAGAACCTATGGCTATCAGTTCTGGCCCTCTTGGCCTCTCTCTGCCTCATATGAGCTGCTTCCATCTGCTGAGCATAGAGGACTATCCGTGGATAGTCCATATCCTGATGAAGCATGGCTGTTCTGCAGTCTTTGTCTAGATACTTAGCTACTCCCTGCACTAACCTGCTCACCTGCGCCCTTTGGTCCTTCACTAACTCCAGGGAATATTTTTCCAGGAGAGTGAACTCAAGTGAATATTCCAATCACCTTCATCTTTCCTTTCTTAAGGTTGAGAAACCCAGTTGATTTTAGTCCCTTATCTCTCGAGGGAAGAACCTATTGAGAAAGGCTGTGCGGAACTCATCCCAGCTGATAGGGCCTGCTCCCACTACCCTGCTATCCCTCCATTGCTTGAACCAAATGTAAGCAACCTCCTTTAGCTGATAAGAGGCCAAATCAACATATTCCTCACTTGTCACTCCCATGACCTGAGTGACCTTCAAAATCCCTTCGATGAACTTGTGTGGATCCTTGTCCACCTTTGCCTTGGTGAACTCAGGAGGATTCATCCTCAAAAAGTCTCTGATCCGGGCCACCGCTGCATCACCATTTTTGGTAATAGGTGCAATAGCCTTCTGGTTGACCTGAGCGATCAAGGCATGCACCAACATTTGAATAGCTGCCCGAAACTCGGCATAGGCAGCTGGCTCGGGTGCCTGGGGCTCTTGAATAGGTGGGGCTTGCTGAAGCCCATCATCATTGCCACCCCTATGGCCTTCATCATTTCTGTTCCTCCTATTTATCCTTCTGGGAGCCATAAATTTTCTGCAATCGCGAAACGCACGAATTAGAAGAATGGAGAGATTTTGACTGCACGACATAGGTCATGAAAGAAGGGAACATTTCCTAAAACATTGAATAGCCTCTTCATCATAAGTATCGCGCGCTTCACACCCATGAAAAAGACTCTACCTAACACGGCTTTCAGACTCCCTAGGACACCTCAAAACCTATTGCTCTGATACTAAGTTTATCACGATCCGAAAGTACATGATCTGAAAGTACACCCAATTCGTAGACACAGGAAAAGGAGTCCCGAGAGATCCCAAGTCAACCCATGGCGTGAGAATAAAACTAATTCATTCATATATAGACGAAAACGTAACTTATCAATCATAAACTAACTGAAAATCATATCATGAATTTGTAGGGAACGACAAACCGTAATACAATCATCACTGACAAAATACTACACATAAGTCTGAAAGCCCCTAATCATAAAATACGAGTTGAAGGGACAATACCCCAACTAACCAAAATAGTTTGAAAATATAAGATAAACAAGTTCTGAACATAAAGCCCTCGGATCATGAAGACTCACCACTAGAGATTTAGCGAAACTGAGCACAAACTAGGGACGATGCTGAGCCTGCGAACCAGATCTTGAAAATATATGGTTCAGTACTCGGAAAGTATTGAGTATGTAAGGTATGCAAAACAATGCTTGAAAATATAAAAGTTATAGGAGTGCGGACATCATGATCATAAAACTGAAATCGTAAGTATATCGTAAGGCTCAATATTTCTAAAAGTATTCATAAACCCATCAAAGTCATAACATGCAGGGAAAAACATTTCATAAATCATAACTTGAGCCAAAAGAACATAACCATGCATAATTCAAAACATGAGGAACAATAGGAGATTTCTATAACCGACATACTTCACATGAGCACACATGAAGTCCAACTTGTACCCCTAGTCAGGAGGCCGTTCACACCTTTCCAAGGGTATGAACCATGAAAGGCGTGATATCACTCATAAAGGCCTCGTAGGGCATGGGACAGTCAGTGAGGAGGTCCCAAACATAATCCTACGGTGGAACGTAGTTTTTAGATTCAGGGCGTAACCTAGGCCCCGACCTACTCGGTGTTATGTAATACTCCCAAAACATGCAACGTGCTCATAATATTCATAACATTACATGCATGTCTAGTGAAAACATGGGAATCAAGACATACTTGAGAATTCGTATTACTAGCCATGGAATTGGGCGTGTGAGTTGACCAAATCGTAATATAATTCATAAGAGACATGTGGGCACTTCCCATAGTTTCAAACATACTCGACATGTTTAAAATCACAAGAAAATGATCATTCTAACATGGGAAATTAAAACTTGAAGACATGCTTAAAAATGTAAGAGAAACTTGTTCATGTTTTCGGAATCATCTTGACCATGAAATTCAATAAAAATTTCCCCATGATTGGGCATCCATACTTTTAGAGATTTAAATCATGAAATATAAAATATACAAGCAATATCAGCCCAAATACTTCAAAATCCGTAATTTAAACATACTACCACACTTTCATGTAAATTTGTGGGAAATCATGCAATTGGGTTAAGACCCACAAGAATTTGGTAACTTAATCGCTTGAAATGGGAAGAAATGGGCATGGGTAGGGTCTAATCTACCCATTCAAAACCCCACATACTTGGAAATTTTGTGATTTCCTACTCCCTTGAAGAACCCTAAGTGAAAACTTGACGAACTTGAAGAAACTGGATTGAAACCCTTCCTACTCCCTTCTCTAACAGTTGAAATTGCTAAGATGAACTTAACGGGAGTTTTCATCCCTTAAAGACCCTATTTTGATGTCAAAATGATGTGGTTTAGGGCCCAAAAGAGTAGAAAAGTCGAAATTTCCCTTACTGAAATTTTCCTGAAATGCAGTTCTGTCCCCGACCACGAGTCGTACCATGAGTCGTACTATCAAGTCACGACTCGTGGTTACCTCTCGTGGTCACTTCACCCTTTTCCCCAACTTTCTGAATTTGGCCACCACTGGCAACACACAACTCGTACCACCATCCTACCGGTCATACTGGCAATTGTGGTACCATCCACCCAAACCACTACAACTTAACCATTACTCGTTGCTTCATCCTACGCGTCGTACCATGACCCGTGATGACTCAGTCTTGCACCGCTAATATATTCAGCACGACTCCTAACCACGAGGCGTACCATCTCACCACGGTTCGTAGGCCTAGCTATGACACAACCTCAGGCTCTTGGTCTCCTCATGACTCGTGTCACGAGTAGTAGGTCCTCACCATGACCCAAACCTCGAGTCGTACTGGTGCAAAATTCTAGGTTTTCTGCAGTTTTTTTGACTTAAACTCCCGGGTCTATTCGTAGTCCCTTCTGGGGTGTTACAGGGTGTCCACAAATGGATCCACGAGTCATGGTGTCACTTCACGACTCGTGAAGTGAGTCGTGGTAAGGGTTGTTGAGTTGAAGGTGGAATTTCTAGTAGACTTCAAGAGTGAGGGCCTTGAGTTATGACCTAACTAACGACTCATGAAGCCCTTCGTAAGGACTAGTAGAGTCATTTTTCTTGCGAATTTAGTAAGGGTGTTTTCATAATTTCTAAGCTCCTAAGCTCTAAACTACGTCATTTTAAGCCCTGTTAGAAAGGTTTTAAGAAGGTTTAGCCAATTCTAAATTATTCTCTCCATGCATGCAAGTTTAGAGAGCTCATTTAAAGATCAAGTCTAAGAATTTTCCTAGTCTTCCCCAAATCTCTTGGTCTTTGAAGGAATGGTGTAGAATCAACTTACCAAGGTATGTAGGGTCATGAATTAAAATATTTCTTTACTTTCATTCCAACATCTCTACTCAAGTGTATGATCTTGTGGGAGTTTTAACCCATTTTATGAAATTCTCTATGTTTAGTTCATGGGATAAATTTCCTTCATGTTTCAAATGATGTTTTAAGAATCATGTGCAGTTTTTATGTGCAAATTGATTATAAATTCATGACTTCAAGTTTTAGAAGAATTTTGCCCAATTATGCAAGTTTCATGTAAGTCAAGTTTATGATCTATGTTTTCAAGTATGATAAAATATCTAACATGAGAGAATGTTCATGATTTTTCCATATATAAATCCATGATTTTGACTATCAATTCTACTTCAAGTATGCTAAATTTTGGGAAAGCCCATATAATTTAAGAATGTTTTCATAATTCAATTTAGTTTTATAATGTTAGTTTACCATATGTTTTTGGAGTCGAGACTCCTACTTTCAGCTTGTGGTATGTTTTGAGCCAAGGCTCGCCATATTAAGATTTCAAACTATGCATCTTATTACATTATAAGCTTCATTGAAAAATGATGGATTAAGCTTCATCAAAAAAATGATGAAGAGCATTTGTATGTTTTTGGGAGTAGTGTCTAGCATCAAGTAGGCTAGGGGTTCAGGAAAACTCTGAGTCTCAAACCTACGTGCCAATGTAGGATTATTCAGTTACTTTGGGTCCTCCCTTGTAAGCTTCCCGCACCCCTAATGGGCCTTCATCTTGATATCAATATCATGGTAGCATCCTTAGCCCTGGCAAGGCTTTGGACGGTGATGAGTTGATAATTTACCAACTTTTTAGGCTCTTAAGCATGAACTTTAGATTAATTTTCAAGTCATTTTGATTAATTTTATGCAATTTTTGCCTTTTTATGTGTAGACATCTAAGTTGAAGAAAAAGAGCAAGAAGTGGAATGAAAAAAAGAAATCAAGTGAAAACTGGCGTTCCACCGGAGGACACCGGTGAAACCCCGACCAAACACAGATGACCACTGCTTTGAGGAAATGCTGCTACTAGAAATCACTAAAAGTGCAGAAGATGTCAAATGGCGGTTCGCGGAATGTAACCGGTGAACTGTCGGTACTTTCGCAAGTGATGAAATACCTCAACAAGGGCAATTGCATCTAACATAGAAAAAGAGAAGATTGGTTGCCCTATTTTTGTATATAGTCTATAAGAAAGTACTCTATACATATTATATCTTAAGTTTATCTTTTTGAACATTCCTTTTTGTTTGGAAGAAAGTAAAATTCTATTGGTGGAGATTGTTGAATATTGCTTTTCTTTTCTTCATATTCTTCCTTAGCAAGGTATCACCATTGTTGCAGACATATTTTTGAATTTGATTTTGCTGCTCTTATTAATGAAATTAATGAGTTTATTATTGAATATACTCTTTAGTTTCTTAACCATGAGTAGCTAAATCATCAACTAGAGGTGTGTGGTGATAAGTACTTAATTAGATTGGGTGTTGCTAGATTCATCTCAAAATTGCTTAATTAGTGTAAATCTGTTAAGTTCTCTCCAGTTTATAATTGATGATATATAATTGCAAATGTGGTTCTACTTTTCTTACTTGATTTCTGTCTGATAGAGAAGAATGGAGTATTGGGAGATAATTTAATGGTGGAAATGGATGTGATGTTGTGGAGTTGGGCTAGAAATATCCAAAACCCATATTCACACTCCTAACTAATAGCCAATATCTAGAGATAGTGCAGTTACTAATCCAAAATTGATTGGGCTGAGTTAATTGCATTTGGTGATTCCAAAGAACTCTAGAAAGAGGGCATTCATAAGGTTAGGGTTGAATTATAACGTCCAAAATACACTCTTCTAATTAGCTGAGTTGGAATCATACCATATTGTTGAGTTAGAATCCATACCATTTTGTTAACATCAAGTTTCCCTCAAAATATTTACTGCTTTGTTTCTATTGAGTGGTGCGAACAAATTTAAAATTTTCAAACAACACCTACGTATATCACTTATTAGTCTATGTGGGATTCGACCCCGACATCTGTTGGGATATTTGTTTTGATACAATGACCGTTTACACTTCTTGATAAAGAAGAGTGTATTTTGAACACTATCAGATGGCTCTGCCCACTTTAGTGTATTAGTTGGGATCATGTACGCTCTATCGTGATAGTGTCAGTTATATGACGAGTCTCCCATTGTTCCTCAAGATATAAGTTATGCATGTTCATCAATTATGATATTATGTTTTCAGTAGGTTTGACCTAATGATTAGTCTATCAGTTTTACTTATGAATATCAGTATTTTGGGTCATTCAATTCAGGTATGAAATTCAACATGTCTAATCATGTTTTCAAATATCAGCATGTAACCCTTACATTCAGAATCTTATAATGATATGATTTATGTTATGCATGTTTTCAACTTATACTTACTTAGCCTATTTTACTTACCTTGCACACTTTGTACATTCTAAGTACTAACTGCATACTCTATGCTGTATTGTTTCATGATACATGCTCAGATGCTCAAACTCAGTCCTGCCTCTAGCCCGTCTCCCGAGCTTATCTAGTTCTTTATTTGATGAATCCTTATACCTTGAGGACCTTCAATTAGTCAAGCGTTGTTACTTTCAGTTTCAGAAATCTAACGAGCTAGTTGGGGTGTTGTACTATCAGCTCATCAGTATGTTAGAGCCTTTTCAGACATAGTTTATATATTCAGCTTCAGATTCAGTGTTCTGATATTTCTGTTGGATAGATGTTTTATTATTCAGACTTTTACTATTTTAGAATTCAGTTTTCCCACCTTGCTTATGTTGACCCTTAGTTATCATTTTCATGCCATGGGTCGACTTAGAGCCTTATGCATCTGGGTTTCGTGTCTAGATCCGGGCCTATGTTTGGGTCGTGACAAACTTGGTATCAGAGCCAAGTTCTGTGTGTCCTAGGGTGTTTGAGAGCCACGTTAAGTAGAGTCTTTTTCATGGGTGTGAAGCATGCCACACTTATGACGAAGAGGATATGAGACATTTTACGAAATTTCCCTTCTTTCATGATCTATATCATGTGATGAAGTACTCTTTATCCTTCTAACTCGTGCTATACGCATTTGCAGAATCATGCCTCCCCGCCGAGTTAATAGAAGAATGAATGGCAACAGAAATGCAAATGGCCATGAGGATGGCAATGGAGATGGGCACCAGCAAGCCCCACTAGCCCCAGCGGATCATGTGCCCGAGTAGGTTGCCCATGTTGAGTTTAGGGTAGCTATTCAGATGTTGGCATGGGCATCAACTACTCAAGTCAATCAGTAGGCAGTGGCTCATGTTCCCCAGAATAGGAATGCAATGACGGCTAGAGTCAGGGATTTCCTTAGGATGAATCCCCCTAAGTTTCATTGGTCGAGAGTGTATGAGGACCCACATAATTTCATAGAGGAGATCCAGAAGATCACACAGATTATGGGGGTGACGGGAACAGAGTGTATAGACCTAGCCTCTTATCAATTTAAATGGGTCGCTTATATTTTGTACATGTACTGGAAGGATAGCTGGGGGGTCGGAGTGGATTCGATTGGTTGGGATGAGTTTCTTATCGCATTCTTAGATCAATTTTTTCCCTGGGAATGAGGGAGATCAAGGCGGCCAAGTTTGTGAATTTGAAGAAGAACAACATGACCTTCCAGGAGTATGCTCTAGAGTTCACCTGGTTATGCAAGTATGCGCCGGAGATGGTGGCTGATCAGAGGGCTCGGGTGAGCAGGTTTGTGAATAGAGGTGGTGGGTTATCAAGGATTGCAGGACTTCTATACTACATTAGGAAATTGACTTCTCTCAATTAGTCTTGTATTCCCAGCAGGTAGAGGCGGTGAGAGGGAGAGAGAGAGGCCAAGAGGCCTAGGACAAACAGTTTTGGGTCCTCCTAGCACAGGCCTTGTGGTGGACATACCTAGCAATCCCACCAGAGGACAATAGCCCCAGCGTCGTCATTAGTTAATGTGCCATCTAGGTCTAGGTATGATCATAGGAGATGGGAATCAAGCTCTCGAGGTTAGGGGAGCCAGTCTGTAGAGCCCAACATTTCAGTTTGTGATAGGTGTGGTAGGGGCACACTGGTCTCTACTTAGCAGGTTTAGGGGCATATTTTGGGTGCGGGAAGCCCCATCACATGCTCAATGACTGCACTTTAGACAGACAAGGACATGGTAGAGGTCGAGACCAAGCCACTAGTTCAACAACTGCACCAAGACGCTCAGCTCAGCAAGATGCATCCACTAGTGTAGGTGGTGGTCAGTGTTAGAATAGGTTTTATGCCCTCTCATCTCGTCAGGAGCAGGAGGTCTCTCCAAATGTGGTCTCTCCAGATGTGGTTTATGCGTTCTTAGATCCAGGGGCTACCTTATATTTTGTGATGTCCTATGTTGCTAGTAGTTTCAAAGTGAGTCTTGAAATCCTATATAACCCATCTCAGTCTCTACTCCAATCAGTGACTCAGTTATAGCTCGACGGGTATATAGAAATTGCCCTATCTCAGTTCTTCAGAAAGTCACCTCAGCAGATTTAGTAGAGTTAGACATGATAGATTTTGATGTTATCTTTAACATGGATTGGCTAAATGCATGTTATGCCTCAGTAAATTATAGAACCCGTGCGGTAGACTTTTGATTTTTGAGTGATCCAGTTCGAGAATGGAAGGGTAGTTCAGTTATGCTAGTAGGTAATTTCGTTTCCTACCTTAAGGCCAGAAAGATGATTTCTAAGGGTTATTCTTACCATCTAGTTTGGGTTAAGGATGCTATGTGCAAGACCCCGACTCTCCAGTCAGTTCCTATAATGTGTGAGTATTCGGAGGTTTTCCCAAATGATCTACCAGGAGTTCCTCCCGAGCGGGAGATTGACTTTGGTATTGACCTTCTTCCCGATCCGCAACCTATATCCATTCGTCCTTATAGAATGGATCTAGCTGAGCTAAAGGAGTTGAAAGAGCAGTTGAAGGATCTCTTAGATAAGGGCATCATAAGACCTAGTAAGTCCCTATGGGATGCACCAATTCTCTTTGTTTAGAAGAAGGATGGATCTCTTTACATGTGATTGACTACCGGTAGTTGAACAAGGTTACAATCAAGAACAAGTATCCCCTTCCCAGAATTGATGACTTGTTTGACCAACTTCAAGGTGCTAAGTGCTTCTCAAAGATAGACCTCAGGTCTGGTTATCACCAGCTCACAGTTAGGGAGAGTGACATCCCAAAGACAGCTTCCAGGACTTGGTATGGTCACTATTAGTTTGTAGTTATGTATTTTGGACTAACGGATGCCCTGAAGCTTTTATGGATTTGATGAATAGGGTGTTCAAGTCATATTTGGACATGTTCTTGATTGTCTTCATAGAAGACATTCTCATATACTCTCGGAGCTAGGAGGAGCATGTCGCTCATTTGAGGATTGTGCTACAGAGTCTTAAGGATCACTAGTTGTTTGCTAAATTCAGCAAGTGTGGGTTTTGGCTGAACTTAGTAGAATTTTTTGGTCCATGTGGTGTAAAGTGAGGGTGTACAAATGGACTCTCAAAAGACAGAAGCTATAAAGAATTGGCCTAGACCAATTAATCCTTTTGATATAAGGAGTTTCTTGGGTTTAGGTGGCTACTACAAGAGGTTCGTTGAAGGATTTTCATCCGTTGCAGCACCATTGACTAAGTTGACCCAAAAGAAAGTTAAATTTTAGTGGTCAGATGCTTGTGAGAAGACTTTTCAAAAGTTAAAGACTCGACTCACTTCAGCCTCAGTATTGATCCTACCTGAGGGTACAGACAAATTTGTTGTGTATTGTGATGCCTCTAGAGTTGGTTTTTGTTGTGTTTTGATGTAGCATGGTAAGTTCATTGCATATTCCTATAGAAAACTTAAGACTCATGAGAAGAATCACCCAACACATGACCTAGAATTAACAGCGGTAGTGTTTGCATTAAAGATTTGGTGACACAATTTGAATGGGGTCCATGTGGATGTGTTTACAAACTACAAGAGTCTTCAACATGTGTTTACTCAGAAGGACCTGAATTTACAACAAAGGAGGTGATTAGTGCTTCTCAAAGACTATGACATGAGTGTCCTTTATCATCCGGGAAAGGCCAGTGTAGTGGCGGATGCTCTTAGCGGGCTATCCATGGAGAGTGTTTCTCATGTGAAAGACGGAACTAAGGAGCTAGTGAAAGATGTCCATAGACTTGATCGTTTATGATTTCACCTTGTTGATTCATTGGATGGTGGTGTCATTGTTCAGAATGGTTCTGAATCCTCTTTGGTGACTGAGGTTAAGTCTAGACAATATGAGGATCCTATTTTTAGTAAAGTTGTATGAAGCAGTTTAGAATTAAAAGGTAGAGGTCTTCTCCTAAGGGGCAGATGGTGTACATTAATATCAGGGTCATTTGTGTGTTTCAGATGTTGATGATTTGAGAGAACGGATGTTACATGAGGCTCATGGTTCTGGATATTCTATACATCCAGGTGCCACCAAGATGTATCATGACCTACGAAAAGTCTATTTGTTGAATAGTATGAAGAGGGACATAGCAGAGTTTGTGGCTGACATAGCAGAGTTTGTGGCTAAGTGTCTGAATTGTCAGGATGTATCATGACCTACGGAAAGACCAGGAGGTGTGCTACAAGACATCAATATCTCCACTTGGAAATGGGAAGAGATCAATATGGAATTTATCACAGGGTTGCCTCGTACACGTCGATAGTATGACTCTATTTAGGTGGCTGTATATAGGTTGACTAAAGCAACCTATTTTCTACTGGTCAAAACTACCAATTTAGCTGAAGACTATGCTAATTTGTATATTGGGGAATTAGTTTGGTTGCCTGGTGCTCCCTTGTCCATCATATCAGATAAAGGTACTCAGTTGACTTCACAATTCTAGGTTTGTTTTAGAAGGGACTTGGTACTCAGATAAAGCTTAGCACAACTTTTCATCCGCAGTCGGATGGTCAGGCCGAGTGGACCATAGACTCTTAAGGATATGTTGAGAGAATGTGTGATTGACTTCAAAGGTAGTTGTAATGATCATTTACCTCTTATCGAGTTTGCTTACAACAACAGTTACCACTCCAGTATTCAGATGGTTCCATTTGAGACTCTTTATGGGCGGAGATGTATATCACCTATTGGTTGGTTTGAGGTAGGTGAAGCTACATTGATAGGGAAAGATTTAGTTTATGAGGTGATGGAGAAAGTTCAACTTATAAGGGAGAGGTTTAAAACAGTTTAGAGTCATCAAAAGTAATATGCTGATGTGAGGCGGAGAGCGATTGAGTTTGAAGTTGATGATTGGGTATTCTTGAAGGTATCTCCAATGAAGGGGGTAATGAGGTTTGGAAAGAAAGGGAATCTTAGTCCTCGATATGTTAGGCCCTATCAGATTGTGATACGTGTTGGATAAGTGGCCTATAAGTTATAACTATCAACGGAGTTGGCTTTAGTACATCCGATATTCTATATATCATTGTTAAAGAAGTGCATTGGTGATTCAGATTTGGTTGTTCCAATGGAGAGCGTAGGTATGAAGGATAGTCTTAGCTATGAGGAGCTACCAGTTGAGATTCTTGATCGTCAGGTTTGAAAGTTGAGAAATAAAGAAGTAGCATCGATAAAGGTTCTGTGGAGAAATCAGCATGTCTATGTGCGAAGCCGAAGAAGATATGATGGCTAAATACCCGCATCTTTTCCCTACCGGCTTAGTTCCAGCTTGAGGTATCAGGTTCCTCCTTAGTACTCTATTCAGTTTCATGTCTCCCAGTTTATTTCATATCTGAGCATGTATGTGTGATTCATGAATTCAGTATAGTCGTGTATATCAGTCTGGAGTTAGTCACTCATTAGTTTTTAGATTCAAATATTAGTATTTGGGATGAAAGTTCCTTTCCCCAGTTATTTAGTATGTTCATCCACATTCGAGGACAAACGTTCCCAAGGGGGAGATATGGTAATACCCCAAAAGTCCCTAAGATCAGACTCGAGGGTTGAAATAGAGAAAATAGAAATTTTTTTTGCACAAGTCACAGAATGACCCGTTAGGTCACCTATCGAGTCGTGAAGTGACTTGTGAAGTTGGTGGCAGGATAGTAATGAGCTGTGGTCAGGGGGTGACCACGATTGGATCCACGAGTCATTGTTTCACTTCACGACTAATGAAGTGAGTCATGGTCAGGGTTGTTGAGTTGAAGGTGGAATTTCCAATAGACTTCATGAGTGAGGGCCACGAGTCGTGACCCACCTAATGACTCTTGAAGACCCTCACGAGGACTGGTAGAGTCATTTTTTTTGTGAATTAGTAATGGTGTTTTTATAATTCCTAAGCTCCTAATCTCTAAACCACATCATTTTAAGCTCTGTTAGGAAGGTTTTAAGAAGGTTTAGCCTATTCTAAATCATTCTCTCCCATGCATGCAAGTTTAGAGAGTTCCTTTGAATATCAAGTCTAAGAATTCTCCTAGTTCTTCCCCAAATATCTTGGGGTTTTAAGGAAGGGTGTAGAATCAGCTTACCCAGGTATGTAGGGTCATGAATGAGAGTTTCCGTTCACTCTCATGCCCACATCCCTTCTCAAGTTCGTGAATTCAAGTGTATGCTCTTAAGGGGTTTTAACCCGATTTACGAAATTCTCTATGTATAATCCATGGGTAAATTCCCTTCATGTTTCAAATGATGTTTTAAGATTTATGGGCAGTTTTTATGTGAAAATTGATTATAAATTCATGACTTCAAGTTTTAGAAGAATTTTTCCCAATTATGCATGTTTCATGAATACTCGAGATTATTATCTATGTTTTCAAGTATGATGAAATATCTAGCATGAGAGAATATTCATGGTTTACCCATGTACTAATCCATGATTTTGACTATTAAGTCTACTTCAAGTATGTTAAAGATTGGGCAAGCCCATATAATTTAAGCATGTTTTCATGATCCAGTTTCAGTTTTATAATATTAGCTTACCGCGTGATTTTGGAGTCGATACTCCTACTTTCAGCTTCTGGTATGTTTTGGACCAATGCTCCCTATATTCAGATTTCAGATTATGCATGTTATTACATTATCAGCTTCATTGAAAATGATGGATTCAGCTTCATAGAAAAATGATGGAAAGCATTTACATGTTTGTGGGAGCAGTGTCTAGCACCGAGTAGGCTAGGGGTTCAGGAAAACCCTAATTCTCAAAACTACGTGCCAACGTAGGATTATTTAGTTACTTTGGAACCTCCCTTGTGAGCTTCCCCCACCCCGATTGGGCCTTTAGCTTGATATCGATATCATGGTAGCCTCCTTAGCCTTGGCAAGGCTTTCGACGACTCTACCCAATTGAGTGTAATAGTTGGGATCACATAAGCTCAATCATGATAGTGCTAGTTATAGTGTGAGTCTCCCATTGTTCCTCATGATTTGGGTTATACATGTTCATTAGTTATGATATTATATTTTCAGTAGGTGTGACCCAATGATAAGTCTATCAATTTTACTTATGAATATCAGTTTCTCCTTTGGGTCATTTGATTCAGTTATGAAGTTTAGCATATGTCTAATCATCTTTTCAGATATCAGCATACATCCCTTACTTTAAGAATCTTATAATGATACGATTTATCTTATGCATGTTTTCAACTTATACTTACTTAAGCTGTTTTACTTACTTGCATACTCAACACATTCAAAGTACTAACTGCATACTCTATGCTGTATATTTTATGATATAGGCTCGGACGCTCAGACTCAGTCCCATCGCTAGCCAGTCTCACGAGCTTATCCAGTTCTGTAGTTGGTGAGTCCTCATCCCTCGAGGAATTTCAGTTTATTCGAGCGTTGTTATTTTCAGTTTAAGACTTTTGGTGAGCTAGTTGGGTGTTGTCCTATCAACTCATTAGTAAATTATAGTCTTTCATACATACTTTGTATATTTAGCTTCGGATTCAGTTTTATGACATTTTTGTTGGATAGATGTTTTATTATTCAGACTTTCGCTATTTCAAAATTTAGTTTTTCCACTTTTCTTATATTGTTCATGCCATGGGTTGACTTGGAGCCATTATGATCTTGGGTTTCGTGTCTAGATCCGGGCCTATGTTTGGGTCATGATAGTATGTGGGTCCATGAATGAGAGTTTCCTTTCACTCTCATGCCCAAATTTCACCTCAATCTTATGGATTCATGTGTATGATTCAATGTTATTTCAGCTTTGTTGAAGAATGACGGAGAGCACCTTGCATGTTTTTAGGAGTAGTGTCTTGCACAGAGTAGGCTAGGGGTTCATGAAAACCTTGGGTCTCAGAATTACATGCCAATGTAGGATTATTCAATTACTTTGGGACCTCCCTTGTGAGCTTCCCCAGCCCCGAATAGGTCTTCAGCTTGATATAGATATCATGGTAGCATCCTTAGCCCTAACTAGGTTTTGGACGGCTCTTCCCACTTGAGTGTAATAGTTGGGATCACGTAAGCTCTATCGTGATAGTGTCAGTTATATGACGAGTCTCCCATTGTTTCTCATGATCTCTGTTATGCATGTTTATTAGTTATTGTATTATGTTTTCAGCAGGTTTGACCCAATGATCAGGTTATCAGTTTTTACTTATGAATCTCAGTCTTATCTTTGGGTCATTCGATTCAGTTATGAGATCCAATTTATGTCTATTCATGTTTTTTAAGATATCAACATGTAGACCATACTTTAAAAATCTTATGATGTTATGATTTATGAGATGCACGATTTTAGTATGTACTTGCTCAGCCTGTTTTACTTACCTTGCATACTCAGTACATTTCAAGTACTGACTACATACTCTATGCTCTATCATTTTATGATACAGGTCCTACCGATCGGACTAAGATGCGTTGTTAGTTCTGCTCTTGTTCCAGTTCAGACCTTGCTTTGGGTGAGTCCTCATCCTCTGAGGACATCTATATTTTAGTATTGTTATGTCATTTTTCTTCAGCTTTATAGATATCTGGAGGCTTGTCCCAGCATCTCATCAGTTTTGTAGAGGCTTTTCAAATAGAGACTTGTATATTCAGCTTCATATTCAAGTTTATGATATTACCATTAGATAGATGTTTTGTTATTCAGACTTCTGCTATTTCAGAATTTAGTTATCAATTTTTCTTATGTTGATCTTTAGTTATAATGTTCATGCCATTGGTAGACTTGGAGCTATTTATAGGTATAGGTCCCGTGTCTAGATTTGGGCCTATGTTCGGGCCGTGACAAACTTGGTATCAGAGCATTAAATTTTGAAATGTCCTAAGTTCTTTGAAAGCCGTGTTAAGTAGAGTATTTTTCATGGGTATGAAACGCGACACACTTATGACGAAGAGGCTACAAAACGTTTTAGGAAACTTCCCTTCTTTCATGATTCTATCTCGTGCTAGAGTTTGGGATTTCCTCAGCATGAATCCCCTTGAGTTCCTTGGGTCGAGAGTGGATGAGGACCCACATGAGTTCATTAAGGAGATCTAAAAGATCACACAAATAAGGGGGTGACAGGGGAGGAGTATGCAGACTTAGCCTTCTATCAATTGAAGGGGGTTGCTCATATATGGTATAGCTTGTAGAAGGATAGCTGGGGAGTCGAAGCAGGTCCGAGTGGTTGGGATAAATTCCTCACCGCATTCTTAGACCGGTTATTTCCCAGGAGATGAGGGAAATCAAGGTAGCCAAGTTCATCAATTTGAGATAGAACAACATGACCGTCCAGGAGTATGCTCTAGAGTTCACCCAGTTGTCCGAATATGCGTCGGAGATGGTGGCCGATCAGAGGACTTGGGTGAGAAGATTTGTGAATGGAGTGGCAGATTCCTTGGTGAAGGATTGCAAGACTGCCATGTTACATACAAATATTAACTTCTCCTTATTAGTCTTGTATGGTAGCAGATGGAGGCAGTGCAGATGAGGGAGAAGAAGAGAGAGGCCAAGAGGGCCAGGGCAAACAACTTTTGGTTTTTCCAGTAGAGGTATAGTGGCGGACATCATCAGCAGTCCCACCAGAGATCATCATTCCTAGCGCCGTCATCAACCAGTGTGTGATCTAGGTTTAGGCGTGATTAGAGGGGAAAGATATCAAGCTCTCGAGTTCAGGGGAGCAGGTCAGTAGAGCCTAGAATTCTAGTATGTGGTAGGTGTGGTAGAAGGCACACTGGCCAGCGCTTAGGAGGTTCAGAGGCATATTTTGGGTGTGGGAAGCCTGGCCATATGCTAAGGGGTTGTCTAGCGGCCAAACAGGGCCACGGTGGAGACCGTGACCCTATTACTAATTCAGCAGCTCCACCAGCACACTCAACTCTGTAGGGTGCATCCACTAATGCAAGTGGTGGTCAGCGTCAGAACAGGTTTTATGCCCTTTCATCACATTAAGAGCAGGAGGTCTCTCCGAATATGGTCACTGGTATGTTACAAGTATTTCCTATTGATGTTTATGCATTGTTAGATCTAGGATCTACTTTATCTTTTGTGACACCCTATGTTGCTATTAGTTTTGGAGTCAGTCTCGAAATCCTATCAGAACCCTTCTTAGTCTCTACTTCTGTCGGTGACTCAGTTATAGCTCAACAGCTATATACAGAAATTTCCCTATCACAGTCCTTCAAAAAGTCACCTCAACCTATCTAGTAGTGTTACACATGACTAATTTTCATGTTATCTTTAGTATGGATTGGTTTCATGCATGTTATGTGAATTGTAGAACCCATACGGTAGGGTTCCGATTTTCGGGTGAGCTAGTCCTAGAATGGAAGTGTAGTTTAGCTGTGCCTGTAGGTCGCTTCATTTCCTACCTTAAGGCCAGGAAGATGATTTCCAAGGGTTGTGTTTACCATCTAGTTTGGGTTAAGGATGGTACACCTGATACCCCGACATTTAAGTCTGTCCCTATTATATGTGAGTATTCAGAGGTTTTCCCAGATGATCTACTTGGATTCCCTCATGAGCGGGAGATTGACTTTGGTATTGACTTTCTTCCCAATATGCAGCCTATATCTATTCCTCCATACAGAATGGATCAAGCTGAGCTAATGGAATTGAAAGAACAGTTCAAGGACCTTCTAGATAAGGGCTTCATTAGACCTAGCAAGTCCCCTTGGTGTGCGCCAGTTCTCTTTATTCGAAATATGGATAGGTCTCTTTATATGTGCATTGACTATCGATAGTTGATCAATGTTACAATAAAGAACAAGTATCCCTCCCCAAAATTGATGACTTTTTTGACCAACTTTAGAGTGCTAAGTGTTTCTCAAAGATAAACCTCAGATCTGGCTATCACCAGCTCAGAGTTAGGGAGAGTGACATTTCGAAGATAGCTTTCTGGACTTGTTACGGTCACTATGATTTTGTGGTTATGTCTTTTGGACTAATGAATGCTTCTGCATATTTTATGGATTTGATGAATAGAGTGTTCAATCCATATTTTGATATTTTCATAATTGTCTTCATAGACGACATTCTCATATACTCTCGGAGCGAGGAGGAGCATGCCGCTCATTTAAGGATTGTGCTTCAGACTTTCAAGGATCGCCTGTTGTTTGCTAAATTCAGCAAGTGTGAGTTTTGGTTGGACTCAGTAACATTTTTGGGCCACGTGGTGTCAAGTAAGGGTGTGTAGGTGGAAAAAGATAGAAGCCGTGAAGAATTGGCCTAGACCAGTTAATCCTTCAGATTTTAGGAGTTTCTTGGGTTTAACTGGCTATTATAGGAAGTTTTTTGAAAGATTTTCATCCATTGTAGCACTGTTGACTAAGTTGACTCAGAAGAAAGTTAGATTTCAGTGGTCAGATGCATGTGAGAAGAGTTTTCAGAAGTTAAAGACTCGACTCACTTCAGCCCCAGTGTTGACCCTACCTGAGGGTATAGATGGATTCGATGTGTATTTTGATGTCTCTAGGATTGGTCTTTGGTGTGTGTTGATGCAACATGGTAAGATAATTGCATATGCCTCTAGAAAGCTTAAGACTCATGAGAAGAATTACCTGACGTATGATCCAGAATTCGTAGCATTGTGTTTTCATTGAAGATTTGGAGGCACTATTTATATGGGGTCCATATGGATATGCTTACGGACCACAAGAGCCTGCAATATGTGTTCACCCAAAAGGATTTGAATTTGCGACAAAGGAGTTGGTTAGAGCTTCTCAAGGACTATGACATGAGTGTCCTTCACCATCAGGTCAATGCCAATCTAGTGGCTGATGCCCTTAATAGCCTATCTATGGAGAGTATTTCTCATTTGGAAGATGGAAGGAAAGAGTTGGTGAAAGATGTATATCGACTTTCACGATTAGGAATTTGCCTCGTGAATTCGACAAACGGTGGTGTCATTGTTCAAAACCATTCAGAATCTTATTTGGTTACTGATATTAAGGCTAGGAAATATGAGGATCCTATTTTGGTAAAGTTGAAGGAAGTGGTTCAAAATCAGAAGGTAGAGGTCTTCGCAAGAGGAGATAGTGTACTTTGTTATCAGGGTCATTTGTGTATTTCGGGTGTTGATGACTTGAGAGAGCTGATATTTTATGAGGCTCATAGTTTGTGATATTCTATCCATTCAGGTTCCACCAAGATGTACCGTGATCTACGGGAAGTCTATTGTTGGAATGGAATGAAGAAGGACATAGTGGAGTTTGTGGCTAAGTGTCTAAATTGTTAATAAGACCAGGAGGAGTGCTACGAGACAATAGAATACCCACTTGAAAGTGGGAAGAGAACAATATGTATTTCATCACAGGGTTGCCTCGCACACGTCGATAGTATGACTCTATTGGGGTGGTTGTAGACAGATTAACGAAAGCAACCCACTTTCTACCAGTCAAAACCACCAACTCAGTGGAGGATTATGCTAAATTGTACATTAGGGAGTTAGTTTGGTTGCATGGATTTCCCTTGTCCATCATTTCAAACAGAGCTACTCAGTTGACCTTGCAGTTTTGGAGATTATTTCAGAAGGGACTTGGTACTCAGGTCAAGCTTAGCACAACTTTCCACCCATAGATAGATGGTCAGGATGAGTAGACCATTCAGAATATTGAGGATATGTTGAGAGCATGTGTTATTGACTTCAAAGGTATTTAAGATGATTATTTACATCTTATCGAGTTTGCTTACAACAATAGTTACCACTCCAACATTCAGATGGCTTCGTTTGAGGCTATTTATGGGTGAATGTGTAGATCACCTATTGGCTGGTTTGAGGTAGGTGAATCTGTGTTGATAGGGACAGATTCAGTATAAGGCTACGGAGAAAGTTCAATATATAAGGAAAAGGCTAAAAACAACTCAAAGTCGTCAAAAGTCATATGCAGATGTTAGTCGGGGAGAACTCAAGTTTAAAGTTGACGATTGGTTGTTCTTGAAGGTGTCTCCCATGAAGGGAGTGATGAGGTTTGGAAAGAAAGGGAAGCTTAGTCCTCTATATGTTGGCCCATATAGGATTGTGAGACGAATTGGTAAGGTGGCCTATGAGTTGGAGCTACCTACAGAGTTGGCTTCGGTATATCCAGTTTTTCATGTATCCTTGTTAAAGAAGTAAATTGGTGACCCAACATTGGTTGTCCCAATGGAGAGCATAGGTATGAAGGATAACCTTAGTTATGAGAAGATACAAATTGAGATACTTGAACGTAAGGTTCGAAAGTTGAGGATCAAAGAAGTAGCTTCACTAAATGTTCTGGGGAGAAATCAACCTATTGAGAGAGCTATGTGGGAAGCCGAAGCAGATATGATGGAAAAATACCCGCACCTTTTCCCTACCGATTCAATTCCACCATGAGGTATCAGTTTTCTCCTTAGTACTCTATTGAGTTTCATGTTTAGTTCATGTCAGTGCATGTATGTGTGATTCATGAATTCAATTCAGTCATGTATATAAGTTCGGAGTTAGTCACTCTGTTAGTTTTCAGCTCAGATGCTCAGTATTTGAGATTTTAGTTCCTTTTCCCAGCCTTTCGGTATGTTTACCCACATTCAAGGATGAAGGTTCCTGGGGAAAAGATATTGTAATACCCTGAAAGCCCCCAAGATCATACTCGAGGGTTTAATAAGAGAAATCATGAAAAATCTGCATAGGCCATAGAATGACTCGTCAGGTCACCTGACGAATCGTTAAGTGACTCGTTAAGGGTGTCAGGATGGTAAGGAGTCATTGTTAGGGGATCACCTCGAATGGTGTAGAGACTCATTGTTTGACAGAACGAGTCGCTAGGATGCCTATTATGTGTCGAGGAAGTTGCAGAGCAGGAGACCAAATGAGACACGGAACGAGTCGTGGTGTCACATCACACCTATCAAGTTGGTTATTGTCGGGATGATTGAGATTGAAGGATGAGATTTCCAGTGGTGACAACGATAGAAGGTAATCATTCGTTGTCCCTATTAACAACTCAATGTGTCAGTATTTAGTTGAAGAAGTTCAGTGACAGAAGATCTTTCCAGTAAAAGTAATGAATGTGGACCACGAGTCGTTAGTGGTCCCAACGACTCATTAGGTCCCTCGTTAGGACTGATAGTATCTGTTTTCCTGTGAAATTAGTAAAGTTGTTTTCATAATTCCTAATCTTATAATCCCTAAACTACGTTAAGCTCTATTAGGAGGGTTTTAAGAGGGTTAAACCTATTCTAAACTTTTCCCCTCCCATGAATGCTAGTGTAGAGGGTTCTATTGAAGATCAAGCTTACAATCCTCCAATTCTCCTCCAAGTCTCTTGGGCATTAAAGTGAAATTAAGAATCAGTTTATCCAGGCATGTAGGGCCATGAATAAGAGTTTTCTTTTACTCTCATTCCCTAATTTCTCCTCAAGTTCTTGAATTAAACTGTTAATTCAAGTGTATGATCCTATGAGATTTTTACCCAAATTTATGAAATTTCCTATGATTTATTTATGGGTCAATTCCTTTTATGTTTTAAAGCATGTTTTAAGATTCATGGGCAGATCTTATGTACTAATTGATTATACATTTATGATTTTATGTTTTAGAAGATTATGTCTAATTATGCAAGTTCATGAAAATGTTAGTCTATGATTAATGATTTCAGGTATGATGAAGTATATAACATGTATGTATGTCACGAATTACCCATATATGAATCTTTTATTTTGACTTGTGATGTCTATTTCAAGTATGCATGATCTTCATATTTTGGGTAATCCCATAGATATTTAGAATATTTTCATGATTTAGTTTATTTCTATAAATTTGCTTACCATATGGTCTTGGAGTCTATACTCACATTTTCAGCTTATGGTATGTTTAGAGCCAAGACTCCTCATATTCAGATTTCAGACTATTCATGTAATTTCATTTTCAGCTTCATTGAAAAATGATGGTTTCAGCTTCATTGAAAAATGATGGAGAGCACCTTGCATGCTTTTGGGACCACTGTCTAGCACCAAGTAGGCTAGGGGTTCATGAAATCCCCGTGTCTCAAAACTACGTGCCAACGTAGGATTTTACATTTTTGTCCCCGACCTACCTTGTGAGCTTCCCCCACCTCAAATGAGCCTTCAACTTGATATCGATGTCATGGTAGCATCCTTAGCCCTGACAAGGGTTTGGACGGCTCTGCCCACTTGAGTTTAACAGTTGGGATCACATAAGGTTTATCGTGATAGTCTCAGTTATATGACAAGTCTCCCATTGTTTCTCATGATCTCAGTTATGAATGTTTATCAGTTGTAATATTATGTTTTCAACAAGTTGTGCCTAATGATCAGGTTATCAGTTTTACTTATGAATGTCAGTCACAACTTTGGGTCATTCAATTTAGTTATGAGATCCAGTTTATGTCTATTCATATGTTTTTCAGATATCAGCATGTAGACCTTACTCTCAGAATCTTATGATGTTATGATTTATGAGATTCATGATTTCAGTTTATACTTATTATTTTACTTATCTTGCATACTCAGTACATTTCAAGTACTGATCGCATACTCTATGCTATATCATTTCATGATACAGGTCCTAACAATCAGATTTAGATGCACCGTTAGTTTTGCTCTCGTTCTAATATAAACCTTGCTTTGGGTGAGTCCTCATCCTCCATTGACATCTATTTTTCAGTATTGTGCAATTTATTTTAGACTTAGAGATATATGGGGTGCTTGTCCCAGCATCTCATCAGTTTGTAGAGGCTTTTCAGACATAGACTTGTATATTCAGCTTCAGATACAGTGTTATGATATTACTGTTGGATAGAAATTTTGTTATTCAGACTTCTACTATTTCAAAATTCAGTTATTTGTTCTTCTTATGTTGATCTTTAGTTATCATGTTCATACCATGGGTTAACTTGGAGCCATTTATGATTCTAGGTTCTGTGTGTAGATTAAGGCCTATGTTTGGGTCGTGAAAGATAATCCTGACTCCCCATAGATATGAGGTTCAAGAGAGCCTCAATTTAATCATAAATTTTGAAGAAAATTTGTCCTTGTGCGGTAGTGTCAAGGAGTATCTTAGACTCGGGCTTCTTCAGACCATTTATGAAGTTGTGCCCAGTTATTTCCTTGGGCTGCATGCAGTGTGGACAATCCCTCAAGTAACCCTTGTAACATTCCCCTGCTTGAGCTAGCATCTCCTTATCTTTCTGTACAAATACGGAGATCTTCTCCCTCCCAAGTAGTGATGGAACCTGCAGGCTCATTTTGAAGCCACTCCTTGGCTTTCCCAATCAGTGAGAATGGAAAAAGAGTTAGCCTAACATATTCATCTGACACTTTTTCGATTGTGGAAATTTTCACTAAGCTCCACGAATGCCATCAGATTCCTTTAAGTATCCTCGTGCGGCTTGCCTTAATATTGGCAAGTGTTTTGGACCAACCGCATAGTCCCTTCCTTCAGCTCAAAGTTCCCAGTGATAGTTGGTTTGATGATCAGTTTAGAAGCATTCTCCACATTAGGCCTAGCAAAATTCATCACTGGAATCTTCTCATTATCTTCACCTGCTGCCTGCCCATTGTTTTCCATACCTAACATTCGAAAGGTTCTCTCTATTTCAGGATCAAGAGAATCCAAAAATGGTCCCTGACTTCTCATACTTGGCATATACTAAGGCAAACAACCCTATGAACTTCAACAAAAACAAGAAACAAACATAAAATTCAGACTAGTGAAATATAATTCTAACCTACAAATGATTAAACAATTCAAGTCCCTGACAACAGTGCCAAAAGCTTGATATCGCCAAATCGCATGCAAGCACATGTGGTCATCAAATAATATAGAATTGTTAAGTTTAAATATTTTACCCATATGTACTTGTCAAATTAATCATTATAAGGTTGTCGCTTTAATTTCACATTCTACAAAACAGTTAAAATGACGATTGGTTTGAGAAATTAAACTATCAAAACTTTAAATATAAAATTTACTAAAACAAGATTGTGAGCTTATTGTATTTCGATGATAATGAGAGTCTAGGGAAATGCACTTGGATGATTTCATGTTGAGTTTTGAATACATAATTACACTAGCACGATTCTTTCTATGGTTGTTAGTTGCAAGTTACTATCTCATTCTTTCCCACTATTCCTGCATCCAAGAACTATTTCATAAACCCTAACACCTATATCTCTATTGTCGTAGAAGAACAATGAAACGACAATTATGCATACTTGTATTTCAAATAAACAGGGTTGAAGGGTATATCCAAATCCTCAGCAACAACTTCTATCCTATCACCAATGGGTTCAAGGGTCTTTGAACTCCTATTTTGTATTTATCTTTAATCCTTTTGATTCTCTTTTCGAAGTTTAATCGAAATAAAATGGATTAGTTACAAGGTGATCAATCTCATAATAATAAATTAAGACAAATAAATGCAAACAAACATAATTGAAGAATCGAACCAAGATTAAATTAGTCTTTCAAATATTCAACCATCCACCATGGCCAAAACCCTAGAATATAAGTTTAGCCACTCATAGACAAGAGGAAAAATGAATACATAGTCATCATCATGTGAAAATACAAGTAAAGGAGAGAAAAACCTAATGTAGAACTTTTTCTTCCTTCCAAACCACTTACAAGCCTCCAAAAATGAACTACAGAATGTAAAAATGATCAAAGATATATAATAAATGATGTAAGGCATGTATTTTTAGATGATCCCTCAAATGATGCTTCTGCCCTAAAAAACATGGCTTTAAATTCAACATTTTCTGCCCTAGAATGACCCTGGCGCACCGCTCTACTTATCTCACCACATAGTAAGTCAAATTTCCAACATTGTCAGCTCTAGAGAGGCCCTAGCATGTCGTCCCATGCATCTCACCAGATTTTGCTCAAGTTTCTTTTAAAGTTTAGGCTTGGGCATGCCGCCCCCTCTATCTCGCCAAGGTGTTCATCAAATTTCTCTATGTCTGGACACCTCTGGCGCGGGGCGCCACTCATTTCGCCAAGGTTTGTGAATTGCAATTCTTCTGATGTTCAGGAGATGGAGTGATGATTTAGGCATAGCACCAACCTAAAGTTTTGTTCTCTAATTTTCTGATTTGGTGTGGGGCGCTAGCCATAGCACCAGGCCCTTCAGCTCCTCAAATCTTCACTCCTTGAATCATTTTGAGTCCATTTTGCTTAGTCTTCTGTTCAAAACAACTCAAATCATTTGTTAGCACATGAAGCACACATACACACATTAATCTAAGCATAAATTAAGGATTATGAACTCAAATCATTATCATATATGGGTTAAATCATGGCAAATGGACATTGAAATACGTCCAACATCAAAAAACTATTATTTTTAGATTATAAAAATTTGGCTGGAGTGGAGGTCGCCGAAAGAACTTATGGAATAGTGAAGAAGATGAATAGTGAAGAAGAGAATAAGAAAGATAGAGAGAGAAATAAAAAAGAGAAAAATTAAAGAGAAAATTAAGAATATAGAATTTTAGCATATTTTTCTACTCTTACTCTCTCAAGGAGAGTGTATTACACTTTCTTTTTCATTTAAGCAGTTAAAGGTTTAATAATTTTAGTTAAAAATAGGACCCTCACAAAGTTAAAGTGTGTAACAGTAAATTCGGACATAGTTGAAATGAGTTTTGAACCCTTTTCCCATAATCAAATATATAAAAAACATGAAAATTTAGAATGAAACCCAAATAAATTTTTACTACTTTAAATTATAACCATTTCATAAAAATAATTTAATAATATATTATAAAAATAACACTCATGAGTTATAAGATTCATAATACCTATTTATTGATTGAGGGTTGATGACATAACAAAAGAATATTATATGACCCAATTTTAAGGATACTAAATAGCAGAAGAGAAGAATGCTAGAATAGTTATTGAAATATAACTAAAAGAAAAATATCTTTCCCTGTTACACCTACTTTTCACCCTTGATATATAAATATATTAGCTAAGCGTTCCAGTTTTATTGTTATGCATGAGCATGTTTTTATTATACCTATAACTAGCAGAGGCATATGTAGAGGCATAAATATGGATTCATGGGAATCGGTAGCTTGTGCACATACATATATATTAAAAAATATCCTAAATATCTACAATATTTGACTATGAACAAAGTTACTACTGTAATCTTAACTTGATGTTGATATAGGAACTCATAAATTTAAAATGCTAAATCCACTGCTAATTAAGTAGTATGGAATAGTTTTATTAATTTGCAAGATCTTTTAGTTTCTTTATAACAAATGATTGCATAAAACATCAAGTATATATGTAGAATAAATTAAAAAAAGTATTAATCGAATTGATTGGTTAATTATAAAAGCATGATTTGAAAGCAATATCGAAACTAGAAAAATAACAACAAACTATTGATATATCATAAATTCTGTCACGCCCTGAGCCTACATCATGGGCATGGTGGGCACTCGAACCACTATTAGCCTGACCTAACCCTTGGCTTGGCTTACTAGTATCTGAGATAAAAATTTCCGAAGCTATAAATGTCATGGGCTACAAGCTTTTCCGAAAAGTTAATTCAATAAATGAAACTGGATAAATAAATGTTAATCAGTAACACCAGAAAACATCAACCCTCTATATACTCTATGAATCCTCTAAATACTGAAGATAGGATGATGGGATAATATTCCCCTACTACCTTATCGGTCACGATCCGAGCATAGATGTTGGACGCCACATGGGACCTACAACCACGAATGACTCCAAGCTAACCCATGATACATGAATAACATAAGCATAAACATACAACTAAGTGGAAGTAAATCATGAGACATAAAATAAACGGGAAAAGTCTAAGATATCATAAAGTGTAAGACTGGAACAAGTAACACCGCTGAACATCTATACATTATATTCTAAAAAGCCTCTAAATATAAGACGAGCTGAAGTGCTTATCAAGATATCATAGTCTATCCCCAATTAGCTCTTCTAATAGCTTGTTTGGCCAACCTTCTCAAATTAGCTATTTTGAGAAGTGCTTTTTCCAAAAGTGCTTATCAAAAAAGTACTTTTGGTGAGAAACAGTTTGTGTTTGGTCAATAAATTTAAAAATCACTTTTGAGCAATAATTAGTGTTTGGCCAAGCTTTTGGAAAGTGCTTCTAAGTGTACTTTTTACAAAATTGCTTTTCAAATAAGTTCTTTTGGAGAGAAGCTACGTTTTTTACCTTTTAAAAAATAGCTTCTGCTACTCCTTAAAAGCACTTATTTTCTCCCAAAAGCTTGGCCAAACACCTCATTTTTTTAAAATAAGTGTTTTTTTGGAAAAAATAAGTGTTTTTTTGAAAAAATAAGCATTTTTGGCCTCCTAAAAGCTTGGCCAAACAAGCTATAAGTTTGTAACTGAAATGACTGAAAGAAAATATAAGCCAAAATTGTCGTCCTCGGATGATGAGGACTCACCTACACAATGACTGAATCTAGGATGAAAATGTGTCTAGAAGCAGGGATGAGACTGAACACTCGAACCTATATCATGAGGCAATATAGCACAAAAAGTATAAGATCGATACTTTGAACATATTGAGTATGGAGGATAAATAAAAATATGAAAGTAAGGAAAATATGGTAAAGAGTCATGATCGTGGTGTAGTCATAAAACATGAGATTTTTATTGTAAATTGAAGTATAATAACCTAAGGTTTTCAAAATGATATCTTAAAGCTTAACATTTTTAAAATCATAAGCTCATAAACTAATTAATGAGCCAAAAATACTATAGGTCATGGTATCATAAAACATGAACATGAAGAAACATGAAATATGAAACATGTGTGGAACGGTGGGAGATTCTTATAACCGACATACTCCAAGTGAGCCTCATGGAGCCCGACCTTTAACCCTGGTTGGAAGGGCATTCATATCTTGCCAAGAATAAGAACCATATAGACGTGATATCACTCATCAACCCTGTAGTTTAAGGGAGGGATTTTCACCTTGCGAGGACCCCTTTTTATCAGGTAAAGGGAGACACTCTCTACTGGTCAGGACCCCTTATCCAATGGTGGCATGTAGTTTTAAGACCTGGGTGTACTGAATACTGGCTTACTTGGTGTTAAATACTACTCCCAAAACATAAATAGTGCTCATAATCATACTTGAAACATGGAGGCTTTATATGGCTAGTTAAGATCATGTAAATTCATAAATTCCTTAACATATGTGAACTAGTTGTGACAACCCAACCATGGACCCTGGATCATAATATGGGATCTAGAACCACGAATGGCTCCAAGATAACCCATAACACATGTATAAAATAGTCATGAGCATGGAACTAGGAAGATTTAAATCATGAACAAAACATAAGCGGAAGACTGATATAACATAAACTGATAAAACTGAATCAATAAGCCAACATAGTCGGATATCTATAAATCATGTATGAAAGCCTCTAGTCATATTATAAGTCGAAGGGCTAGAACCCCCAATTAGATCCTCTAAAATTTGAAATTGAGAGTCATAAGAAAAGGGCATGTATCAAAACTTAACATCCTTGGTGATGAGGACTCACCAATACTGTGCTAAAGTCGGACAAGATCGAATCTAGCGACGAGACTGAGACTGATTACCTAAACCTATATCATGAGATTATATAGTATAAAAGTATGTGATCATGCTCCATACAACTCTCCCTTTTCCAGGAGGTGTCAGCAGTCATTGTTAAAAAATAAATTCTCAATAGATGTCGGGGTCAAATCCATAGAGAGTTGGAATAGATCAACCAAGAGTCATAGAGTAAATCAATTTGACATGCATCATTGTATATATTGTAACAATGGGAAGATTGAGGGTAAAATAGTAAGCTATAGAATTCTAATTTCAAAGTAAAAACAAGGTCAAGTTGATTGTTCTAAGCAATGAATGAACTAGCGATGTGCTTTTGATGGGGGCATCGATTGGATTGAGGTTAATTAACTAGTCTCAAATATCAACTACAACATAAATAGAAACAACAAACGCTACACCTAATGTTTCATAACCACTTGGGTGAATTTGCCTTAGTTTTCTCAAACCCCAAGGTCAATACTATGAATGAGCCACCAAAAACTTGAGGAAGAACTGAACTATCTCTAGCTTCAGCCCTTTAATGGGTGATGGAAATGGGTTTTCACTACATCTAAGCTCAACCCAACATATCCATGACCCAAATCCTCAGTAATGCTTCCTTACCCAGATTTTATTCCTCTCTTTTAAGAAAACGCAAGATAAGAAAAGTAAATTAATATTTGCAACCAATAGTTATAACATTCAAACTTAGATAAAAAACTATATTCATGCTTTATAATTAAATTTTAAGACTAAATAAAAAACACCCCATCCATTCTACAGCCCAACTATGCACACACCCCTGACATTTAAATTAGCTACTCATGATGAAGTTAAAGAAAAAATACTCATAGGTGATTTTCTAACATTCATCATGTTTGAATAGAAATTTAAGATTACAAACTTGCAACAATGGTGGGTTTAGCTCAAGAATATCAAAGAAGAAGTAGAAGGAAAATGTACTTTCGTACTTCTCTCTACAATCCTCCTTAGCTAAGATGTACAAGTTATGACATGTATGAGTACATTTAGGGTAATTCTACATATTCTCTTTTTGTATAGCTTTTCTCAAATGCCCTTTGAAGCCTCCACATTGAAGTTGTGCTAGAGTTGGACAATTTTAACCAATCAACGATCTGGCCACTTGTGCGACACCTGCATTTAACAGGTGCCCATCTACGAGTCGAAGGTCTTGCGCATATATGCTGGACTCCATCTGCAATTACACATATGTTTTGTAGGTGTCTAGCTCAAACCAGTGTTTTTCTGCACTGCACCTATGTTTTGCAAGTGCTAATGTGCGGAACGCAGGTTCTTACTTCCAGTAGACTCATTCTTTGTTCAATTCCATTGCTTTTCTTATCTCAATCCAATACATGCAAAATTAAAGAGAAAAGGCATAAAACATTCCTAATTGATGTGAAAATCCTGTAAAAGCTCGTGGTTAATATCCTAATGAGTTGGTAAATTACCAACTCATTAGTATGTAGTCAGTACTTTGAATTTATTGAGTATATAGGACAACTAAAACATTGGAGTAAGGACAAAATACTATAAATTGTAAATGTGAGATAGTCATAAACGTTAGTTGTTCATCATAAGCTAGAGCGTAATGAACCAAGGTTTGAAGGTAAGATCACAAGGGTTAACATTTTTGAAATTATAAGTAAAAGCTCATAAATTGATCAATGGGTCAATATACTATAAAATATGATATCATAAATTATAAACATGAACAACTTAAAATATAAGGAATAATAGGAGATTCGCATAACCGACATACTCGATGTGAGCACACATGGAGTCTAACTTGTAACCTTGGTTAGTAGGGTGTTCATCTAGGCCTGATATCACTCATGAGCGTAGTAGCGTAAGAAGGAAACTCTCAATTGGCGAGGACTCCTTAGTCTAGGGGTGAGGGAGACACTCTCAACGGGCAAGGACCCCTCATCCTTCGGTGGTACGTAGGTATGGGACTAGAGTTGTCTAGGACCCTTATCCACTCGGTGTTAAATAATATTCCCAAAACATACAGAGTGCTCATATGATAATAATGAAACGTACTTGGCTTTACACAGGCTAGTCAGAAATCATGATAGTCATAAATAACATAACATACATGAACTGGCCATGAAAACGATGCGGAGACTGGTCATGATACATAAGCTTGAGATTCATGAAATTCATGCATAATTGAGTAATTCATCGTAACTTGAAAATAAAGATTCATGAGAGTTTTTAATGTAAATCATGCACTAAAATCATAAATCATGGATTGCATCATAGGAGCATCGATTTCGTAGAAGATTGTGAGAATTTTCATCAAAATTGGGTCTAACCCTAGAAATACATAAAATCATGATTTCGGACTTGAATTCATGAGATTTAGTTTGAATTAGGTATGAGGGAGGAAGAAATCCCCCATTCATGACCATAAATATCTATTCTTGAAGATATTTTGTTAGGGTTTGAAATCCAAGAGAATTGGAGGAGGAGGATGACCTTGATTGCTTGAGGAATTGAGGAGATTTGTTATTCCACTTTAGATGTTTGGAAGAGAGTGAGGTTTAGGGATAAGTTAAACCCTCTAATACATCCTTGTTGGAGCTCAAAATAACTTCGTTTAGGATTAATAACATAGAAAGTATGGAATTACCCTTAACAACTCGACCAGAAATTTCACCTTGGCAGACATAACGGAACACTTAACGATCCATTAGTCCTATTAATGGTTTGTGAGAATCCCTCCATTATCCTTGAAGAAGATTCCATTTCTCTAATCCTCACTTAACGTCTCCTCTTAATGATTAGTCATCACACATAACTGATCACTCCTCCATTAGTTAAGACTATTTGAATCCCATGTTTTCTCCAATTTTCATCACCTAATGGGTCATTTATCGACTCATCAAGTGTCCTAACAGGTCACTTGGTGGTTTGTCCTATGATCTAGTACAATTCTACTATTTTCTCCATTTCATGCCTCAAGATTGATTTTAGGGACTTTTGGAGTATTAAATCTTCTCCCCATTGGAAACATTCATCCTTGAATGAAGACTAACACAGCTGGAAAGATAGGGAAGGAACTGTAAATCCCAAAACTAAAAGGCATACTGAAAACTGACGGAGTGACTGACTCTGAACTGAGATACATGATGGAACTGAATTCCATGAAACATGCATGCATACTAAGACATGGAAAGAACTAAGAGATATGAGCTGGGTATGAAATTGAATAGAGTACTGAGGAAATGAGTACCTCATGTAGGAACTGAGCTAGAATGAAATAGGTGAGGGTACTTGGCCATCATATCTGCTTTGGTTTCCTACATAGCTCGCTCAACTAGCTTATTTCTCCACAAAACCTTCACCGAAGCTACCTCCTTGTTTCTCAACTTCTAAACCTAATGATCAAGGATATCAACCAGAACCTTCTCATAGGTGAGGCTATCCTTCATCCCAATTCTCTCCGTTGGTACAGCTAATGCTGGATCACCAAGGCACTTTTTCGAAAAAAGATACATAGAAACCTAGATGCACCAAGCTAATTCTGTGGGCAACTCCAACTCGTAAGCCACATTGTCAACCTTCTTCAGAATCCTGTAAGGACCAATGTACCAGGGACTAAGCTTCCCCTTCTTTCCATACCTCATCAACCCCTTCATAGGTGATACCTTCAGAAATACCCAATCACCAATGGTGAACGCAAGCTCTCTCCTCCTAACACCAGCATATGATTTCTAATGACTCTATGTTTTTTCAGCCTTCCCCTAATAAGTTGAAACTTCTCTATGACCTCGTGAACTGAATTGGACTTATCAATGTAGCCTCATCTACCTCAAATCATCCAATAGGTGACCTACACCTCTGCCCATAAAGAGCCTCAAATAGAGCCATCTGAATGCTAGAGTGATAACTGTTGTTGTAGGCAACTCATTGAGAGGCATGTGATCGTTCCAACTACCTTTTAAATAAATCACACAAGCTTTCAATATTTCCTCAAGAGTCTCAATGGTCCATTCGGCCTAGACATCTATCTACGAGTGAAAAACTGTGCTAAGTTTGACCTAAGTGCCAAGGCCCTTTTGGTATGACTTCTAGAATTGAGAAGTGAACTAAGTACCCCTGTAAAAAATGATGGACAATGGAATATTGTTCAACCTAACAAACTCCTATATGTAAAGTATAGCATAATCCTTGGCAGAGTTCATAGTCTTAACTGGTAGGAAATGTGCTGACTTAATCATTCGATCCATGATCACCCATACAGAATCATGCTATCGGCGCATATGAGGTAACCCTATAATGAAGTCTATTTTGATCTATTCATACTTTCAAGAAGGAATACTGATATCCTAAATCACATCTCTCAATCTCTGGTACTCAACCTCACCCGTTGGCAATTCAGACAGATAGCCACAAACTCTGCAATGACTTTCTTCATACCATTCCTTCAATAGACTTCCCATAGATCACGATATATCTTGGTTGCAACTGGATGGATAGAATACTGAGAGCTGTGAGCCTTTCTCAACATTCGCTCCCTCAAGTCATCCACCTCTAAAACACATAGTTGACTCTGATATCGGAGTACACTATCTCTCCTTTGGGAGAAAACCTCCACTTTCTAAGTTTAGATGGCTTCCTTTTACTTCACTAAGATAGGATCCTCATCTTGTCTTGCCGTAACTTCTGGAACCAAAAGGACTCTGCACCATTTTGCACAATATAACCACCATCTGCTGAATCGGTAAGGAAAACCCCCAAGCGTGCAAGCCGATGGACATCCTTCACCAATTATTTCTTTCCATCCTCAACATAGGACACACTCTCCATGGACAACTTACTAAGAGCATCCACCACTACATTGGCCTTGCCCCTATGGTAAAGGAAACTCATGTCATAATCTTTGAGAAGCTCAAGTCATATCCTTTTCCACAAATTCAAGTCCTTTTGAGTAAAAACATACTAAAGACTCTTTTGATACGTGAACATATCCAAATACAATCTATATAAATTGTGCCTCCAAATCTTCAAGGAAAACAACACCGCTGCTAGCCCAAGGTCATGCATCGGGTAATTCTTCTCATGATTTGTAAGCTTTCTTGAGGCATAAGCAATGAACTTCTCATGCTACATCAACACACATTAAAGGACAATCCTCGAGGTATCACAATACACCACAAAGCCTTTCGTACGCTCTAAAAGGGTTAAGATCAGAGCAGAAATAAGTCGAGCCTTTAACTCATGAAAGCTCCTCTCGCAAGCATCGAATCACCAAAATTTGGCCTTCTTTTGAGTAAACTTAGTCAAAGGTACAATAATTGATGAAAATCCCTCTTAGAGCCTCCGGTAATAGCTAGCTAAACCCAAAAGGCTCCTAATATCAACAAGGCTAACAGGTCTAGGCCAATTTTTCACCTCCTCTATCTTCTGAGAGTCTACCTGAACACCCTCACTAGACACCACATGAAAAAAATGCAACTGACTGTAGCCAAAACCCATACTTGCTGAACTTAGCAAATAGTTAATTGTCCTTAAGAGTCTGCAACACAACGCTCAAATGAGCAGCATGCTCCTCCTCACTCTGATAATATAAAAGGATGTCTTCTATGAAAATAATAAGGAATAAACTGCTTAAACACCCTATTCATCAAACCTATGGAAGTTTAGGGGGAATTCGATAGTCCAAAAGACATAACTACAAACTTATAGTGACCATACTGAGTTTCGAAGGCTGCCTTAGGAATGTCACTCTCCCTAACCCTGAGCTAGCGATAGCTGGATCTAAGGTCTATCTTCGAAAATAATTTAGCACCCTAAAGCTAGTCGAACAAGTCATCAATCCTTAGGAGGAGATACTTATTCTTAATTGTGACTTTGTTCAGCTGATGATAGTTGATGCACATCCTAAGAGAACCATCTTTCTTCTGAACAAAGAAGACTGAAACATGCCACGAGGACTTACTAGGCATGATGAAACCCTTATCTAAAAGGTCCTTCTACTGTTCCTTCAACTCCTTTAGCTCGGTTGGAGCTATTCTGTAAGGAGGAACGAATATGGGCTACGTATCAGGAGAAAGGTTATACCAAAGTCAATCTCCCACTCGGGAGGGACTCATATTAGATCATCTAGAAATGCCTGTGGATACTCACATATCATCGGGAGTGATTGAAGAATCGGGCTTTTGAATGGTATACACAACCCTTGAAGATCATCTTCCTAGCCTTAAGGTAGGAGACAAAACGGCCTACAAGCACCACCTAACTACCCTTTCGCTCTAGGATTGGTTCACCAAAAAATCAAAATTCTACTAATTGGGTTCTACAATTAACGGAAGCATAGAAAGCACACAACCAATCCATACCGATGATAACATCAAAGTCTATCATATCTAACTATATTAAGTTGGCTGAGGTGACTTTCTAAAGAATTGTGACAAGTCAATATCTATATACCCATCGAAAACTGACTCACCGACAGGAGTAAAGACTGAGAAGGGTTCTGAGAGGATTTCGGGACTGACACCGAAACTGATGGCAACATAAGGATTCACGAAAGATAATATGGCCCCTGGGTCTAGAAATGCATAGAAATCAAGATGAAAAACTCATAACATACCTAAACCACATCCAGTGAACTCTCCTAATCCTGGCATGAAGAAAGGGAATAGAAGTGGTTCTGGCGTTGATCGTCACTGACACTAAATGATGTACCCTTCTGAGATGGGTGAGCTGCTGAAGATGTAGCTGGGGAACGACCTCTACAATCAACCTATATAGCGGAAGGACAATCTCTGTGCATGTGTCTGGCCTTCCCAATCCAAAAGCAAGAATCTGAGCCAACCAAGCACTCTCCTGGGTGGTTTATACAATAGTTCCTGCAAGCTGGGAAAATGCGCTCCCTTAACATGCTCTTCTGACCTCTAGAACCTGATGCTCCACCTCTTAAATCACCTCTAGGCCTAGATAGGATACTAGATGATGATGGGACCGAGGCTGATTGTCACGTCCCACCTCGGGAGGCATGATTGGAACCTACTGCCATACTGGAACTTGAATAACCTGGCAAGGCTTATGCACGTCTGGTGTAATCCTGCATCTTAAATCCAAAACAACAACGAGCTATATCTCAGCTATAAATACAGCCTCAGGACAACAATGCCATTTAGCCACATGTAAATGAAAATAGCTAACCAGCAACAAGCAATAAAAGGGAATCCTATGTGGGCCGAAAAGACCTCCATGCTGTGTAGTTTTAACTGAAATAAAAATCAGGAAACTACAACTGTTCTATAGCCAAAAAGGCCACTATCTAACAGGTAAAACAAGCCCGACACGACCATCACCCGAAATAGCATACCATATGCCTCACACGGGCAAGACCAAACTAACCACAAGGAAATCGTAAATCTACAAGCCTCTAAGAGTAGAATATTGGTCGAGACAGGGCCCCAACCTACCCATGTTGTACAATCAAAAGGACAAACCTTCTAACTAATCAGCTCTAGAGGAGGGGAGCTAACTATATTGCTAACTCAGCTAAAAGTTAAGAAGGTCTTGATCTGTGTCTATCCGCACTTACAGACAAATAATGCAGTGCCCCAAGATGGGTGTCAGTATAATATGTACATAATATGTAAGGCAATAACTGGAAATAACTAAATAAGCTTGAAATAAAACTGAAAATAACTGAATGAAAGGGTATGTAGACATAACCTGATTAACTTAACTTCCTACTGTCAAATCTCCTAGTAAATAATGCAAACAAGAACCTTACCTTTCCCCTATAAGCCGGAGGGTACAACCAACACAGAATAACCAACCCAAGGCCCCAATAAGCCCTAACGAGTACACTCCAATCTATATACCCCTAACAAGGTCAAAACATGCCAACTAATAACTATAGCCATCCTACTAGACCCATGGGTATGCAATTGAGCCCACTCGGCCCTGAACTATAGTTGTGTCTGGGTCCAGTAGACTCTTGATATCTGCACTCCGGGCACCAGGCTGGACGGGGGTGTGGTGCCGATATGGCATAAAAGTAGTCCATCCGTGGAATGGAATATATAAGGTCCTCGGACCTCATCTTCGTCCCTCGCGGATGGAATACCGCTCCATGGAGTGACGTCATCTAGCCCCTGGCGAGCAACGACATAGCAAGTAACCCTGGGGTGGTCATGGAAGACTATACAGAGCAAAGTCAAACCTAAACTAAACACAAGTACTGATCTCAGCTAATAACAACAACTATTTACAATAATAACTTCTGGCTTTCTTACTGGGATTCAGACTGTATTGTAGTACTATAGAAACTAACTTGCTAAAGAAATTCACCTTAACATACCTCGATTGTCGTTTCCCAAACCACTGAGTAGTTTCAACTTGTATTCAACAGCTCTTTCCAAATATAAACGTAATACTGGAAGAAAGAGATTAATTTTAATACCAACTTTGTCTTAGAGTGATAACTTTTAATATTAATAGAAACTATAATTCAACTACGTAAAATACGGCTAAAAACTTGTAATTTCCCGAGAGTTCAGAACGGAGAATTGCTTACTTGATGCCTGGAATCATTTAGGAATCAGTTTGGAGCAATTCTGACAACTTTTACATGACAGAGTTTCGATTCGCCGGGTGTATTTTGAGAAATTAACTCCGTAGTAATGATCCCCGCAGACTTAGAACTCAATACCTGAAGTTAATTTGAGTTTTGATGGCATTTGGTAGCGTAATCGGAGGAAAATAACTTTAAAATATTGTATCTCTCAGTCTCTAGATGAGGCTCTGTTAACATGATATGGTACCAAATGATTCAATTGAGCTTATATAAAATTTGGGCAGCGGATAGGGGGTCTGTGTCACGGGTCCATGACACGTTGCCCCTGATGTAGCCTGTCCGGCCTTCTCCCTCTCTACTTTGATTCCGCGCTCGTTTGACCTTTTCTCATGCCCTTTCTCGTACCCGTCATACACTAAAACTCTTGACTTACGTACGAGTACGCCGACTAAACGATAGAAACTTATGGGGTGTAACTCCTCCCCCCTTAGGAGCATTCGTCCTCGAATGACAACTACAGCTTGCAGGAGTTAACTTTCTTAACCAATGTTCTGGAAAACTTTTGGTAGAATCTCCCCTGTAATATGAACTATCTGAAAACCATGAAACATAGAAAAGTCCAATATAGGCACTTCACATAACGCTATAACAACTATTTCACAACAAAATGGTAGTCAACTGAATAGTATAACAACATAAAATCATAATGTAACAGTTGAAAAACAACCTTACCTTAACTGCATAGTCTAGACAAACCCTAGAACACATGAGGATATCTAGATTTCATATCATCCTCAGTTTCCCTGGTCAACTCTTCTTTATTCCTATTTCTCCACAATACTTTAACAGAGGTGACTTCTTTAGCTCTCAACCTATAAACCTGCCGATCTAATATGGCCACTAGAAACTCTTCATAGGCTAACTCCTCAGTAACCTAGACGTCCTCAACTGGCATGACTCGGTACGGGTCCCAACCTAGACGTCCTCAACTAGCATGACTCGGTAAGGGTCCCCTACACATTTCCGCAGCATCGACATATGAAAGACTTGGTGAATAGATTCTAATTCGGGAGGCAATTCCAGCTCATAAGCCACTTGGCCTATTCTCCGGAGGATCCGATATGGGCCAGTAAACCTAGGGCTAAGCTTGCCCTTTTTACCAAACCTCCTTATGCCCTTCATTGGTGAAACCTTCAAAAATAACCAATCACCAACATTGAATTCCAGGGCCCTACGCCGCACATCAGATATGATTTATGGCGGCTCTGAGCTATTAGCAAGCATTGACTAATAAGCTTTACTTTCTCTTCCGACTGGTGGATTATGTCTGGTCTGATTAACCCTGATTCCCCATCCTCGAACCAACCAACTGGGGACCTGCATTTTCGCCCATATAGGGCCTCATAAGGCGCCATCTGGATTGTGGAATGATAACTGTTATTGTAAGAAAATTCAATAAGGGGTAAACGCTGGTCCCAACTACATCCAAAGTATAACACGCATGCTCGCAACATATCTTCAAGCATCTAAATTGTACGTTCTGCCTGCCCATCTATTTGAGGACGGAAGGCCGTACTCAGATTAACCTGTGTTTGTAAGCCTTTCTGAAACAACTGCCAAAATTTGGCTATGAATTGTGCTCCTCTATCAGAAACGATAGAATTTGGGATACCATGCAGCCAAACTATTTCTCTGATATACAATTCAGCATAGTCCTCGGCTAAGAACGTAGTCCTGATTAGCAGAAAATGAGCTGACTTCGTCAATCTATCGACAATTACCTAGATAGAATCAAATATGCGCCTTGTATGAGAGAATAACGAGAATAATGTACCTCTTCCATGATCTTCTAGAAAAATTCTACCACATCTGGAACACAAAGGCGGCCCCTATATCTAAACAACCTGTTTTTGGTTACCGCAAAAGCTGATACTTCTCCTTGCTGAACTTTATCTCTGAGATTTACCAGGTTAGGATCTTCACACTGCCGCTCTTTTACTTCTACGACCAAAGATTGTACTATGGTATTCTAAATCATTGCCCCACTGTCTCCCGAGTCAACTATCCGGAAGGCTAAACTGGCTAATTGGTGCAATTCTCGGGCCAGCTCCCGCTAAACTCCCCATCGATCTACGACTAAGGAAATCTTCTATGATATTGGCCTTCCCTGGATGATATAAAATATTCACGTCATAGTCCTTCAATAGTTCTAACTAGTGACACTGCCGCAAGTTCAACTCCTTCTGTGTAAAGATGTATTGGATGCTCTTATGATCAGTAAAGATGTCCATGTGCACCCCATACAGGTAATGTCTCCTTATTTTTAGAGTGTGAACTATTGCCGCTAACTCCAGGTCATGAGTGGGATAGTTCTTTTCATGATTCCTCAGCTGTCTTGAAGCATAAGCAATTACCTTATCGTGTTGCATCAGAACACACCCTAACCCAACACCTGAAGTGTTCGGTGTATTTCACAACTACACGCAAGTGCACGTGGTCGAACAAGTAGTAAAATGGCTAAAGTAAGCCAAGTATCGATTCCACAGGGACTGAACCAAGGTAATAATTGAATTAAGTGTTAATGAACTCTAACTCTTAAATGCAGACAATAGTTTCAAAAGGATTTTTGAGAGTTTGTTTCCTAATTTATACTAATCTAAAACAAAATTATAATGTGAGTCTGAACTATAGTAATGAGCAAGCTGAGGCTAAAACGAATATGCAGGGAAGTAATTTATCGATACAATTTGGTTAATCTTTCCTTCGGTTGCTAGTCAAGAATTATTACCTATGGAGAGAAACTTTCGTATTCTACCCAACTTAAGAATCACGAACATTCCAACTACATTTCTGTGATAAAAAGAAATTCATGTTCCAGCCATACGAAACTGATTCCTTAATTGACTAATACGACTTTCAGATATATTTCTATTCTGAAGGTAAATCAATTCTCAATTTTCCCAAACTAAGAAGAGATCATATCCTACCAATTCACAACTTTCAAATTTCTTTCTCTTTCAAGATAAAATTTAACTTTTTAGATATACAATAACAGTGGCCAGACATTAATGCAGTAAGAACAAGAATTGATAGAACAACCATGGAAGAAAAGATGAAAAAACCAAAATGATCAACAATTACATTTCACTACAAATGTTCTTAACCTCAGCAAGAAGTGAATTTAGCCACTCAATTGTGGATTAAACATCATCAAATGAGTATAAATCATACAAACAATTGAAATAAAGGAGAAAGAGTTAGAGAAGAACCCTAAGAATTTCGTCTCCTCAACTGCCTGTAACCCGCGTTCTTGCTCAACTAAGTCAAAATAATTAAAAATAAACCTAAGTGTACTATTTCTACTAGTGGGAATTTTTCTCGGAATAACAAGCAACATGTCACGGAGTGCATCGCGGAGCACTGCCTTCGTGCCACGGTGCAAACGCGGACCATCATTGGAATTTTATGTTCCAGGTAAATATGGTCAAAGTGCCACGACATGAAACACGGGGTTTGGCCAACGTGCCACGGCCCCGACGCGGACCTTCACTGGAATTTGTCCAAGTAACCCACCCAAGGCAGACTGCCTCCACGATGGCAGCGTGACACGGCTCCATCGCGGAGCCTCTTTATTTGCTGCTTGTCCTTGACCTTTTCCACTGCACACTTCCGAGTCCATTCCTGATTTTCACTAACATGCAACTTAGCTTCCAAAAATTACATTTTTCCTGCAAAACAACACTAATCATGTTGGTTAGTATAAATTCACATTTTAACTACAAATCACACGAGAATGTACAAATAACGATATATAAACAAGACGAAATAGAGCATTTGAGCATCACTTGGGCATATAATTCTGCCCAAGATCACTTACCCCACAATTAAATCCCTGTTTATCCTCGAACAATAATCTCATATCTCATGCAATTGACACCCACGTATAACTACTTTGGCTCAACAATGCAAGCTATGGTTATACCGATTATTTAATATATCAAATCATCAAGAAAACATGCATAGTCTCATAAACACAATGACATTCACCACATTAAGACCTCCTAGACTCAAGAATCGACTCTCGATCTCAGCAAACTCATGCAAATCAGTTGCTCAAGACATCCGACACGAAATTCAATCTTTCGTCAAGCATGTGCCCTCACAACACAAGAGAATTACCCCTTTTCCAATCATATGATTGATCATAGGCAAAATAGCATGCCTAAGTGATACTTTATAACTTAGTTTTGCCTTGTTTATCTAAATAATTATATGCATTCTCATGTGATTTTATGTAAATGTGAATATATACTAACCAACATGATTAGTCCTTGTTTTTGAAGGTTAATAATGCATTTGAGGAACTAATTCATGATTTGGTGAAGTGGAGGAATGGAATCAAGAGCAAAATGTGAAAGTCAACAAGAAAACATGCAATAACTGGCACCCTGTGCGTTACGGGCCGTGGCACGCTGCCAATGCGGCAACACTTGGCAAAAAATTGCATTTTTTGGCACATTCCAGTGAGGGTACGCATTACCAATGTGTCATGGAGGTCAAGTAGGGCGTTCAACTCCGTGACACGTTGCTGTTCCACCACAGGCCAAATTTTGTGATTTTTCAGCATAGTATAAATTGAACCCTTAGCTCCTAAAATCATTTGGTCATGATTTTATTCTGGAAAACTACCTAGGAGTGAAGGGAGAAGTGGGATAACTCATCTAGGGTTTGTCAAATTCCCTTCTCATCTACCAAATTCATGTAAGTATGTTAGTTTAGTAGTAGTTAGTGTAGTTTTACGAACATGAATGGCAAGAACCCTTCCTCTAGGGTTGAAGCCATGAATTATGATTGTGATTTTATGAAATTGTTTTGGAATTAAGTTATTGATTGTTGTTTTCGTCTTGCATTCTGGATTGTTGGTTGTTTTTATGATTGATCCCCATGAAAGCATATTTGTTAGCTTGAGTAATAGCTTGAGAAAGCATTACCTAGGTCAGGACATAAGAATGTGAGGAGCACGTTTGTATCTCGGGAGAGATTTTTGTGTCAGGATAGAAATATACCTAACACCGTGCTTGGTTCAGACACGGGGGTTATGAAAGACCATCTTGGGATGTCACATCACCACTCGAAGAAGTAGTTGTGAGGCTAAGTTGAGTTAAATGGTTAGACGCACGAAAGTCCCTAATCGTTTCCCCGTAAACCACAACATAATTGATTGCCCGCGACTAGAAATTAAACTCCTCGCTCATAATGATGCAGTGAGGCTAAATTGCCGTGTTTAGAGGCTCAAAAGACCATAAACATGCAATGCTAATTATGTGAAATAACAATTGATAGTTCCATGCTTAACCCATTGCAAATCGTAGTATCGCATGATTAATTGGTTTTAACTCTATGTTGCTCCTAGAGTAATTTCAGAATACTTCGTTGACCCAAACTTAGACTTAATTAATATCGATCGAAAATGTCTATAACCAACACTTGAGGTATTTAAGATCACACTAGAAATGGATAGTTAGAGGAATGGGTCCAGTCCCAATGGGTTCAACAATACGGTTCTTAAAAAGAGCCACTATATTACTTGCACGACCCGTACACTTGCGGACGCGCGAATCGGGCACGCCAAGTTTTTGGCGTCGTTGCCGGGGACTCGGCGAAGTTTTGATAATTTATCTATTTTTGTGTGATTTTTAAATTTCCTTAAGTGTTGAAAAACTTGGTCTTAGTCTGTTTATTTGTAGGTGACAGGTTGTCCTGCCGAGCTGGCTAGAAATAGAGAGCTTGTGGAACCGTTGCTTGAACCTGAACGTCAAATCCATTTGCGAGGGAGAATAGCTCTATAGAAAAAGCTGAAGAGACTTCAAGAAAAGGTACAACAACAACCACCCGCGGGACAAGCACAATTGTCATCAAAAGCAATGGAAGCAAGACCAGTTCGCGAAGTGGCAATCCCACTAGCGACGAATGTGACCTCTAGCATCCGTAAACCGGAGCCTGGAGGGCACTTTGAGCTTAAACATAACATGGTGCAGCTGTTACATTCTAGTGGTCAATTCACTGGGATGGCACATGAGGACCCGCAGCTGCACCTACAGAGCTTTTTAGAGATTAGTGACACGTTTGTCCCCACCGGTGTGTCCACAGATTATGTCCGATTGACCCTCTTCCCGTTTTCACTATTGGGAGAGGCAAAAAAGTGGTTGAAGGCTGAGCCACCGAACTCCATAACTTCATGGAATGACTTCAAATTGAGAAGAAGTTGGAGAAAGAGAGGAACAGAGTGGAGACTATTTCCTCTAAACAGCCAAAGAAAAGGAGATGGTTCTCGAAAGAGAACCCAGGTATGAGGATGTCATGAAAAGGACAGTCCACGTCGTGCCACGACGTAAAATAAGGCGCTGCTTGGGAGGCAACCCAAGGGTACCTCAGGTACAATTTGTAATTTTGATTTTTGTGTTGCTTTTGTTGTTTTCATTTTGTTTGTGTTTTGGTGGAAAGTTAAGCACAGATGGAAGGGAAGTCTTTGTACCAAGATGGTGGAAGCTAAAGAGCATGGAAGAGAAGAAGTGTGGGGTTGAACACCCACCTCTGAATACTTAAAAGGAAAGCATGATTTTAGCTTGGCATAGAGGCTCAGGGAGTATTTCTCATCCTTTCAATGTTAATTTGATGCTATGAGGACATAGCATGATTTAAGTGTGGGGTGATAAAAATTTCTAAATTTTTGTGCTTAACAAGTTTTTGGTGAATGTGATGCTTATGTGAAATTTGGGAGAAATTTGAAAAACTTTTGTGAATTAAGCATGACTTCATCACCCGTTGGTTTTTCTTTTCGGTTCTTTTCCTACGGGGGGGGGGGGGGTCTTTGAACTGAAGAATAAATTTTTTTTTATTTCCTTTGTCTGTATATAATGTTTTAGTCATAGTTAGGGACTGTTTCCAACGATGGATGGATGACGACCGTCTTGAGGAAAAATTAGTCGATAGGTTTTGGGTTTTTGGAAACCATAACTAATTGATGGCTTGATGTTCTTGTTATGTGCTATGCATGATTGTAATATACAAGTATGCTCAGTGTGAAGCATGCAGATGTATAACTTTATTTGAGACACTTAGGCTCTTGAATTTGACTCAATATGATTGAAGCTTAATTCTGAATTCTTGTGATTAGCTGAGTAAGAGTCCGATGAATGTGTCTTGAATTGAGCATGTGCCATGAGTGTAAGGTTTTTGAGTATTCTGTGCTATTATGGATTGTCTAGAACTTGCCTGGTGTGTTAAAAAAATGAAATGAAGGATGTAAAGTGTAGGAGATGATTTAGGCATTTCTTTGAATGAACCAAATTTTTATCCCTCATTTTACCTACCTTGAGAAACTAATCCTAGTTAGCCCCATTGAGCCTTGAGCCTATTCTTTGACAGCTGCAACATAAACTTAATCCTTTTTCTTTCATTAGCCTTGAATTTGATCCAAAACTCCTAAGCGCTTAAGGGAAAAATATGAAAGAGTAAAGGAGTAAGAAGAAGGAAAAGAAAGGAAAAGTAGCAGGTTGTAGAAGTGGAGAAAAGGACAAAGGTGCACTTGTGTGAAAAAAGCAGATTATTTTAAGGAGTAAGAAAATAAATAAATGAAAAGTTACTTATAGAACTCCTTACTAATAAGTTAAAAGTGCCAAAAGAAATGGGGGAACAAAAGAGGAAAAAGAAAGCTGAAAGGAAAAAAAGGTGAAGTAAGGGAAGGGAAGTTCGTAATGAAGGCGTGATGTATTAAAAGCGCTTAGGAAAGATAGTCACTATTACTGGCCATAATAGTACCTACCCGCACCTGAGTTACATTACAACCTAAAAAGTCCTACTTGATATTACATTCATACATCCTTAAATTAGTGGAATAAAACACTAAGGGCAAGCTTATTGTTATACCCCGTAGGATTCCCGGCACCTAGATGACCTATTCGCACGTTCGTTAAGCATATTTGAAGGCCATACGTGCTAGAGAAAGGCCTGGGAAAAAGATCGGATGAGAAACCTGTCGAACCATCGCGGAAGGAGCCGAGGCAGAGCCCCTCCGCGATGGCAGCGTGTCACGGAGGTGAAGCCTCCGCATTGGCTCCGTGACACGTTGGCCTTGTCCAGGCCCAAGTATATAAAGCCCCACTTCGGTTTTAAATCATTTTAAACTTATAATTTTCAGTGAAACAGAGAGGAAACAACAGAGAAGAGAAAAGAACGAAGGGGGTAATATAATTTTCATCCGATTACGCTGCTAAACGTTGTCCAAACTCAAATTAACCCCAGACACTGAGGTATTTAGCAGCAGAGAGCATTCCTACGGATTTAGTTTCGTGAAATACGGCCGACGAATCGTCGAGCCACCAAGCTAAGGTAAGTAGAATTGCTCCAAACTAGTGTCTATGTGTTCCTAGCTGAGAAGTGAATAGTTCTCCCTTCTGGACCTCTGAAAAATAGCGAGTTTTCGACCATCTTTCTATAAGCCTAAGTTTAGGCTATAAATTGTATCGAAAGTGATGTTGCTCTTTAAAATAAAGCTGTATTTAGTATTAATTGACATATTCATGAATGCAGTTGGGAGAAAATAGTTGAAGTACTGGCCGAGCCTCATCCGAGCCTCATCCGACAGACGGATAGTTCGAAGATAAGGTATGTAAAGCTAGTTTCCTCGGCAAGTTAGTAAATGTCGGTATAGTAAAGCAATTTAAAGGCCAGTAGAATATTCATAAGTCATGTGTTGTGTTTATTACGAATGTTGGTACGATATTAGAAGCATCAGGTTATAATTTTCACGAAACTTGTTAGCAGGATATAGAATCTAATACAAGTGTTAGGAACTGCACAACATGCTCAGTATATGATATAGTACAAAATGTCAGGATATTATCGTATTCAGTTGAAACCCAGTAAAACCATGTAATATCTGTAAGGCACCTCAGAAATCGAATGATAGGTTAAAAATAAAGCTTAGGAAGCATGTCAGAAATAGTAAATCATGCTATTACAGAAACTCAGTATACAGTACAGTATGGCAGAAGATTATATTTGTACATATACACTATTATCAGTGTCAGCATGAATTAAGTACATACATATCGCTATCACTAGTTCAGCATACAGTAGACACAGATACATTGTAATTATTAGCTTCAGCATGAGATATATGCAGATAGTATTACTAGTTGAGACCACTGTATTGTCTTAGGGTTGGATTACCTAGCATCCCTGACCGCCCCAGGGTTAATAGCTATATCGACTCATCCGCCAGAGGACGAGAATACGTCGCTCTACGGAGTGGCATGCCGTCCCATAGGGGATGAAGATAGGATGCCAGTTTTCCCCATATTGTGCCTTGGTCAGCCCTTACACACCCCTATCGAGTGGATACGCCCGGGTGTTGATTCAGGAGTCCTCCGAACTCAGATGCAGTTATAGTCAGGGGCTCAGCGAGCCCAAGTGCATACCCAGGGGGCCGGCAGGATGCTTATAGCACTTATAGGAGATGGGATGACCGGGGTAGGGGTATAGATTCTGTGCTGGTTGTACCTCCCGGCTTATGGGGGCCGGGTAAGGTTTGTGTGTGCTATATTATGTTATGTTATATTATGCCATGTTACATTAGACACGAGTAGATCGGCAGTAGAATGATACGTCTCCAGGTATGAATCCTACTCCTTCCAGTATAATTAAGAGAAGGTATGATTTACATTATCAGACAGTTAATCTATCCTTTTCTACTTCAGTTTCATCAGTTGTATTGTTATTTTCAGATATTTCTTTCAGTTATTGCTTTACATACTCAGTACCAGCGGTACTGACGCCCGGTGGGGCGCTGCATTACTTGCCTGTAGGTACTCATAGACGAGCAGGCGATCCGTCGTGATTCCAGTCAGCGACTGAGTATTCAGCTCCCGTCATCCGGAGTCTGAATCCCAGAGGTGTATTTTGTTTTCTTTTGCTGTACAGTACGGGTAGGTCAGGGCCCTGTCCCGATCATTTCTATTGTTATTCCTAGAGGCTTGCAGTCTGTATATATTTCCCTGTGGTTAGTTGAGCCGGTCGTGTGAGGCCGTGCAGTCGTATAGCTGTTGGTACTTTTATCTCTTTTATGTTGGCCGTATGGGGCCATAGTTTGACAGTAGTGGTGACCTTGCCGGTCACGTAGCTTTCCAGTATTTCATTGTCAAGTTACAGATAACTAGACAGCATGGTGGCCTTGTCGGCCCGCATAGGTTTCCCTATATTGAATATATTCTGGTTAACTGTCATGACAAGTACAAGAGGCTATAGGCCAATGGGCCGGGGGCTGTGTTTACAGCCGTTATATAGCCCTTTGTTTCCAGAAATGTGGGTTAGAGCCAGCCAGGCACCAGATGTGCCCAGGCTCAGCAGTCTAGCAATTCAGGTCCTAGTAGGGCACCAGGTGCCAGTCATACCCCCCAAGGCGGGGTGTGACACTTATGGGTCATTGCCTGATGCATGTGAATTCTTTGTGAGAGTGAGCGTAATTCTATTCATGTACCCACACATGTTGTGATTTAAAAATTGTTTTTGCGTGTGAAATTGGGTAACTCTCTTTCCGTGAGGGCACATGTTAAATGAAGGATATAATTCATGTCGGATTTCTTAATTAGTTGATTTGCATGAGTTTGCTAAGATTGAGAGTCGATTCTTGAGGTTAAGAAGTCTGAACATAGTTGTACTTCATTTCAATGATCAAATCGTGCATGCTCTATTTTTAGCTTGTTATCTTGCTTAATCATTATAGCTGTAGCTTGAATATTCTTCCTCAATGAGTTATGGGTGAGTCTCCATATGCATGAGATGTAATAGGTTGTTCGAGGACGAACAAGACTTTAAGTGTGGGGTAGGTGATCATGGGCAAAATAGCATGCCCAAGTGATACTTTATAACTTAGTTTTGCCTTGTTTATCTAAATAATTATATGCATTCTCATGTCATTTTATGTAAATGTGAATATATACTAACCAACATGATTAGTCCTTGTTTTTGAAGGTTAATAATGCATTTGAGGAACAAATTCATGATTTGGTGAAGTGGAGGAATGGAATCAGGAGCAAAACGTGAAAGTCAACAAGAAAACATGCAATAACTGGCACCCTGCGCGATACATGCCGTGGCACGCTGCCAACGCGGCAACACTTGGCCAAAAATTGCATTTTTTGGCACATTCCAGTGAGGGTACGCGTTACCAATGTGTCACGGAGGTCAAGCAGGGCGTTCAGCTCCGTGACACGTTGCTGTTCCACCACAGGCCAAATTTTGCAATTTTTCAGCATAGTATAAATTGAACCCTTAGCTCCTAAAATCATTTGGTCACGATTTTATTCTGGAAAACTTCCTAGGAGTGAAGGGAGAAGTGGGAGAACTAATCTAGGGTTTGTCAAATTCCCTTCTCATCTACCAAATTCATGTAAGTATGTTAGTTTAGTAGTAGTTAGTGTAGTTTTACGAACATGAATGGCAAGAACCCTTCCTCTAGGGTTGAAGCCATGAATTATGATTGTGATTTTATGAAATTGTTTTGGAATTAAGTTATTGATTGTTGTTTTCGTCTTGCATTCTGGATTGTTGGTTTTTTTTATGATTGATCACCATGAAAGCATATTTGTTAGCTTGAGTAATAGCTTGAGAAAGCATTACCTAGGTCAGGACATAAGAATGTGAGGAGCACGTTTGTATCTCGGGAGAGATTTTTGTGTCAGGGTAGAAATATACCTAACACCGTGCTTGGTTGAGACACGGGGGTTATGAAAGACCATCTTGGGATGTCACATCACCACTCGAAGAAGTAGTTGTGAGGCTAAGTTGAGTTAAATGGTTAGACGCACGAAAGTCCCTAATCGTTTCCCCGTAAACCACAACATAATTGATTGCCCGCGACTAGAAATTAAACTCCTCGCTCACAATGATGCAGTGAGGCTAGATTGCCGTGTTTAGAGGCTCGAAAGACCATAAACATGCAATTCTAATTATGTGAAATAACAATTGATAGTTCCATGCTTAACCCATTGCAAATCGTAGTATCGCATGATTAATTGGTTTTAACTCTATGTTGCTCCTAGAGTAATTTCAGAATACTTCGTTGACCCAAACTTAGACTTAATTAATATCGATCGAAAATGTCTATAACCAACACTTGAGGTATTTAAGATCACACTAGAAATGGATAGTTAGAGGAATGGGTCCAGTCCCTATGGGTTCGACAATCCGGTTCTTAAAAAGAGCCACTATATTACTTGCACGACCCGTACACTTGCGGACGCGCGAATCAGGCACGTCAATGATTTCCAAAGCATTACATGTAGGGGTATATGAACACGATTTCGCTCTCTCTTCCAAAAAATTCACATGCATCATGTCATGAACCATAGGCTTGCCTCTAGTGCATTACTCCACTAATATAAGGAAGCGTGATGTAAGACCACGTAGGAATTAACGGGTTGTAATGTAAGCTAAGGAACTAGTAAATACTAGGCTAACCAATAATAGCAACTAGCCTCCTTAAGCGCTTTTCAATACATCCCACCATCATTATGAGCATTGTTTCTTCCTTCATCCTCCCATTCTTGAATTCTTTCTTTATTTTTGTTCCCATTTCTTTAAGCACACTCGACTTACTAACAAAGATTAGTTATACATCTTCATTTTATTTAAATTCAGCAAGTGCACCCTTGACCTTATCTTTACTTTCAACACTTCCGCTTTTCCTTTCTTTTTCACACTTTTCACTCCTTGACACTGTGGGAAAATTATTTTTTTTTCTTGAGCGCTTAAGAGTTTTGGATCAAATTCATTACTAATGAAAAGAAGGGATTAAGCTCGGTTTCTACCTTTTCTGTGAAAGAAAAAAAATAGGCTAAAGGCTCAATGGGGCTAACTAGGATGTACATTCAAGGTAGGTATGATAAGAAATAAAAAACTTTCGGTTTAATCAAAGAAATGTCTACATGCTTTCCTACACTACATATCCTTCATTTCGTTTCGTACACACACCAGGCAAGTTCTAGACACTTCACAATAGCAAGGAAGAATCGAAACCTCACCTCACAATCATTGCACATGATCAACTCAAGACTTATTCACAGACTCTTCAATCAGCTAATTACAAGAATTCAATATTAAGCCTTAATCACACCGAATCGAACACTATGGCCTAGGTATCTCAACATGTTTCACATTTACATGCTTTCATACGAATCATCTTTGCATCTCAATATCATGTACAACACGCAACAAGAATTCCGAACCACGAAGTAGCGACACGTTTGGGAAACAACCAAAAGAAAGAAAATCAAAGAAAGAAAAAAACCACTCCTATCGACTACATTTCCCTTAAGACGGTCATCATCCATCCATCATAGGGAACGATCACTATTTACGACTTCGGTTCAATGAGACTATTCTCGGTAAAAGCACCGAAAACAAAGGCCGAGAAACCCAATCATAAAAACAATTCAACAAAAATTTTAAAATTTTTTTTTTAAATATCGATAATTTCTATAGGGAAAAAAATATTTACACAACCAGCTAACAACAATTCCACACAGCACACAACAACTTAACCTTCATTACACACTGAATTACAATACAAAACATACTCATAAAATCACAAGGTCACAATTTTTCACAAGCACAACAACAAGACAGGAATATAAACAATAACAAAACAACCGGCACCTAACTACTCCCACCCCACACTTAAACTGAACACTGTCCCCAGTGTTCATCAAATTCAACATAGCACAAAAGTAGGTGGTGAAACTCCCTGATCTATTAAAGTATTCAACTTCTTCATCAGGTGCCGTTGCCTCGTCCCCTATATCTGAATCACCCCCGCTATCCTCATCTGACTCAACATCTGAGTCATTATGGCGTGTCTCCTCATCCATGGGGACATCATCATCAACAGGCTCCACAAAAGCAGGCCCCACTCGGCATAGAGCCCTGGCATTTTCGCCAAAGGGGTAATCTAGCTCGAGCTGCCATAGCTCATCTTCTGTTGCTGGCCTCCCACCTATGAGAAACTGCAGCATCTACATCTCGTACATGCGGGCCATATATTGATCATCTCGAGCATGTCGCTCGGCTAGTGTGAGAACTAGCCCGTGAGTGGTGTCGGGTGCCTTGGTTTTGGTGACATCCAAAGCATGCCTATTCATCTGCGGGATGTAGTCTAGGGCCTCCTCCTCGACGTCAAGGCCCCTCAAAAATGTGGTCAGCAAACCACCAAATCTGTACCTATGCCCTTGATGCAAACGGGCTCTCTTTATGGCAGAGATGATCACCGCCCCAACATTAATCTCCAGCCCTTTCATCAGGGCATAAACCAAGCACACACAATCTCGGGTGACATCTGTCATGTGCACCCCCAAGATCAAGCAGGAACACACTATCTTGAGCCAAATCCTGGCTTCCCTGTTCATTTGAGAGTAGGGCAGCGTCTGATGATAGCCTCTCTCCTTGTGCCTGCTCCACCGTGCTGTCGAACGGGCTCCACACAGAGTGCGTCTGATATCCGCATAGGGTGGAGTTATGTTCAGCTGCCGGAGTACATGGGCGTCTGTGTCCCACGCCCACAATATGGCATTTAGGTGGTGGGGCTCAAAGGTGACGACCTGCCCCCTTGTCTTGACGGTGTGACTGCGCAGTGTCGGGTTCCAGTTTGCGTAGAACTCCCGAATCAAGTGAAGATTGCACTCCTTGGGCTCTTCGAAGATGAAGTTCAGCCCTGCAGCGTCAATCCTATGTACTATTCTGAGGAATTCCTGTGCAAGTGGCTCCCTTGCAATGTGCTCCTCAGGGAAGTATTTGGTCTCTTTGTGTTTGGCATACCATTTCTTCCCTTCATCAGTCACCCATCGTGTTCCGTATTGACGGCGTTGGCCGCGTGGAACCGCTAGTGCTGCTGGAACTGCCATTCCCACTCTGATCCTTTTTCTCCCGGCGCCTAATGTAGATGCGCCCTTGCCTTTGTCTTGCCTGCTTGACATCATTCCTGTCAAATCAAACAGACAGTCCCAATGTTATTAAAGTCAAAAATTAGATTCGACTAAGGTTGGGTTGAGTTAGGCGACCACACACTTAGTCTTCAGCCAGAATGAAAACAATTCGGCAAGACAATCATTCTATTATAGTTTTGATCAATCAACATGCCTCGTGCATTCAGATAAGTCGAAGGAATAATGACTAAGTACTACTCCGACTTTGTACAACTAATCACAATTTCACCATCGATTCCATTACATTACATAGCACTTAGCCAAAATTTTTCTCAACAACAATAACCTATGCAATTCACCAATTTCATTTTCCCGAAAATTCGCTTGTTTATTTATCATATTCATCTCTATTCACAACATCATTTACATTACCCAACATGCACAACCCAATCATTTTCAATTTTTCAACCAAATTTAGTTTCTTCCTATTCAAATTCCAACCCTAGCTATCAATTTTTCACAAATTCAATCAAACATGTATTTATCGAGTTCATATAATCATAACGATACTACGAACATCAATCAACAATAACTTAAATGAATTCATACTCAATTTATACTTAGGTCAGTCACCTCACATGCTCAAAATTTGAAAATTTCGGCAAAAATTGAGGTTAAGTTCAAGAACATACTTTTAATTCGATGAACTTGAAGAAAAGTTGAAGAAAATTTGCTCCTAGGTTCGTGTCACGTTGGGGAAAAGGGAATGTTAGGGAGTATGTCGCGGAGGGTAGTGAGAAATGGGAAAAATGGGGTGTTTTCGGGGTTAAAAAGATGATTTTTCGCGTGGGTCACTCAGCTACCCGGTGTGACCCGTCGCGAATAATACTTCATCGTGTCATGGAGGGTAACGCGGTGCACCCCCTCCGTGACACGGAGCCATATCGCAGGGGTTATGGAATTTGTAAAAAATTCCAAAACACCTTCAACGTGTCACGGAGGGTAACGCGGAGGCCCTCCTCCATGACACGGAGCCATCGCGCAGGCTCACTGTTTTGCCACTTTTTAATTTTTTTCTCACCTCGATTTTTTCCTTTGCGATCCTTTGCATTTTTGCCCTCCGTTCAACCTAAAAATCATCTCTCAACAAGAAATTCATTAGAATTTATGGGTTTCAAACACGACTGAATTTTTATTTTTATTTTTATTTTTTTTATTTTCTTTTTCTTTTTAACTACTTCTACTCATCTATTACAACAATTTCACAGGTTGTCTCCCGTGCATTGCCTGGTTTACTGTCGCGGCTCAACGTTATTAAAGCTCAATAATCCGCTAGAGTGATGGACGTTTTCTCCCGAATAACGTCTTCGCCCCAATAATGCTTACACCGCTGCCCATTAACCAAGAACGTGACACTTTGATCTTCTTGCCACAACTCCACTGCCCCGTGCGGGGTCATTGTCACTACCTCAAATGGCCCTGATCATTTAGACCGTAATTTCCCTGGAAACAACTTCAATCTTGAATTGAAAAGCAACACTTTCTGCCCCGGCTCGAAAATACGATGCACCATATGCTTATTGTGCCACCTCTTTGTTTTCTCTTTGTAGCCCTTGGCACTTTCATAAGCATGCCAACGGAACTCATCAAGTTCGCTGAGTTGCATCAGCCTCTTCTTGCCCGCTAGCTCTAGGTCCATATTCAATTTCCTCACAACCCAGAAAGCTCGGTGTTCTAGCTCCACCGGCAGATGACACGATTTTCCATAGACCAATCGGTACGGAGAAGTCCCAATTGGTGTCTTGTAAGCAGTTCTATATGCCCACAACGCATCGTCGAGTTTGCTTGACCAATCACTACGTTGTGCATTCACTATTTTTTGGAGAATCTACTTCAACTTCTCTGTTCGACACCTCCACTTGCCCACTAGTTTGGGGATGATATGTTGTTACCACCTTGTGGCGCACCCCATACTAAGCCAGCAACTTTTTGAAACTTGCATTGACAAAATGAGCCCCTCCATCACTGATAATGGCTCGGGGTGCCCCGAACCTAGTGAAAATGTGTTTCTTCACAAATTTTGTTACCACCTTGTTGTCATTCCTGGGGCAAGCTAGTGCTTCAACCCACTTTGATACATAATCAACGGCCACCAGGATGTAACGATTACCAAATGACTTTGGGAATGGGCCCATGAAATCAATACCCCATACATCAAAGATCTCCACTTCTAGTATATGCTACAGCAGCATCTCTTGCCTCCTACCAATTGTGCCTGTCCTTTGACATCTATCACACATTTTTACAAATGCCATCGAGTCTTTGAATAGTGTAGGCCAAAAGAAACCTGACTGTAGTACTTTGTGCGCTGTCCGCTCACCTCTGTTGTGCCCTGCATACAATGAAGAGTGACAACTCCTCAAAACTTCTGCAATCTGGCTCTCCGGGATGCATCTTCTCATAACCTGATCTGGTCCCTTTTTAAATAAGTACGGCTCATCCCAAATAAAATACCTGCAATCATGCTTCAATTTTTTTCCCTGCTGAGCCGTAGCCTCCGGTGGATAGACTCCACTCACTAGCAAATTCACTATGTCTGCATACAACGGGATCTCAGCTTCCCTTATTGCTAAGAGCTGCTCATCCGGGAACTCCTCTTTGATGCCATCACCTTCCTTCACATGCGACCGGCTTTCCAATCGCGATAGGTGATCTGCCACTTGATTCTCGCTCCCCTTTTTGTCTTTAAAGTCTAGGTCAAACTCTTGCAACAATAAGATCCATCTGATCAGCCTGGGCTTTGCATCCTTCTTATTAAACAGATACCGAATTGCTGCATGATCGGTATACACCACTACTTTCGAACCCACCAAATAGGACCTGAATTTGTCAAACGCAAACACCAATCCTAGCATCTCCTTTTTGTGACTGTATAATTACTTTGGGCAGTGTTCAATGTTTTGCTTCCATAATGTATAGAATGAAAGATTCTGTTCCTCCGCTGCCCCAATACAGCTCCCACAACCACATCGCTTGCATCACACATCAGTTCAAAAGGTTGTTCCCAATCCGGAGAAATAAGGATAGGTGCTTCTATCAATTTCTGCTTCAAGTCCTCGAATGCTTTTACACACTCATCATCCAACTCGAACTTCACCTCTTTTTCTAGAAATCTGCATAATGGTCTAGAAATTTTGGAGAAGTTTTTGATGAACCGTCTGTAGAACCCTGCATGCCCGAGAAAACTGTGAACACCCTTCACCGACACAGGTGGTGGTAGCTTCTTAATAACTTCGATCTTAGCACGATCGACCTCCAACCCCTTGCAAGACACTTTATGGCCAAGGAAGATACCTTCCTTGACTAAGAAATGACATTTCTCCCAGTTGAGCACAAGGTTGGATTCTTCACAGCGAGCTAGCACCCAGTCAAGATTCTGCAAAAAGGTAGCAAATGAATTACCAAAAATAGAAAAATCATCCATAAATACCTCGACAAAATCCTTCACCATGTCGTGAAAAATAGTTATCATGTATCTCTGGAATGTGGCGGCTGCATTGCATAACCCAAATGGCATCCGCCTAAAAGCATATGTCCCATAAGGACATGTGAAGGTAGTCTTCTCCTCATCCTCCGGGGCTATGGCTATTTTGTTAATAGCCAGAGTACCCATCAAGGAAACAATAATATTCTTGTCCCGCCAATTTTTCCAATATATGATCAATGAACAAGATAGGATAGTGATCTTTCCTTGTGGTTTCATTGAGCTTTCGGTAGTCCATGCAAATCCGCCAGCTTGTGACGATGCGAGTAGGGATCAGCTCATTCTTCTCATTGGTGACCATGGTCATCCCTCCTTTCTTTGGGACACACTGAACGGGGCTGACCCATTTGCTGTCTGAAATAGGAAAGACCACACCTGCATCAAGCCACTTAATTATTTCTTTCCTAACCACATCTTTCATTGTCGGATTCAACCTTCGCTGAGGTTGAACAATTGGCTTTGCTCCTGTCTCCACGAAAATTCTGTGTGTGCAAAAAGCTGGATTGATCCCCTGAATATCTGACATTTGCTAGCCCATTGCTTTCTTCCTTCTTCTGAGGACCACCAATGCTTCCTTTTCCTGTGCCTCTGTCAATTCTGTAGAAAGGATGACTGGCAAAGTATCCTCTTCCCCCCAAAAGACATATTTTAAATGGGGAGGCAATGTTTTCAATTCCAGCTTTGGTGCTTCCTCAATAGATGGTTTCAGCAATGGTTCCAGGGACCTCATTAAAGGCTGAAAGTCCCGCTTCCTTGGATACATTCGTGGTTTATTCAGCATTTGCACCACCTCATAAGTGTCTCTATCTCTGAAATGATCAGCGCTCCGTAATGCTCTTTCCAATGAATCTTAGGATTCAACAATCTGAAGAATTTCTGCTTGATCAAGCACATTGATTGCTGAAAGCTCCTCATGTATGGCCGGAAGCTTCATGGCGTTAAATACATCAAATACCTCTACTTTGTCATGCGCCCGCATGGTTAGCTGCCCTGCGGCTACATCAATCAAATCTTTCCCAGTTGCCAAGAAAGGATGTCCCAAAATAAATGGGACTTCCGCATCCAGCTCAAAATCTAGCACAACAAAATCTACTGGGAAGATAAGGGAGCGCACTTGCACCCGCACGTCCTCCACAATGCCATTTGGTCTGGACAAAAAACGATCTGCTAACTGCAAGATCACTGTAGTTGGTCTACGAATGCCCAGCCCCAACTACTTGAATACCGATGTCGGCATCAAGTTAATGCTCGCTCCTAAATCACATAGTCCATGAGCTCGAATACTTTGCCTAATTGTGATTTGAATTGTAAAGCTCCCAGGGTCCTTGAGCTTTGTTGGCAACCTGTTCTGTATTCGGGAAGTGCACTCCTCCATAAGCGCCACCGTAGCATACTCCGTCAATTTGCTTTTGTTAGCTACGATGTCCTTGATATACTTTGCATGCTTCGGCACTCCCTGCAAAACATCAACAAGAGGTAAATTAATGTGTACCTGTTTAAGCACCTCCATGAACTTTTTGAAACACGCTTCCTCCTTGTGTTTCTTTAATCTTTGAGGGAACAGGGGTGGTGGTCTTTCTGGTTCAGCTTCCTTCTTCTTCCCCCTCTCATCATCGTGTTCCCTTTCTTTCTCCACTGCTCCTGACTGCTGAGGTGGTCTTTCTGGTTCCACCTCCTTGAGTTGTAAACAACTCCCTGTGGTCACTGCATTCACTTGCTTGGGATTCGGGTCAGTGTCACTTGGCAGTCCTCCTCTTGGCCTGGTGTTTTGAGCTCCAGCTAGTTGCTCAAATTGGTACTCCAACGCCTTTCTAGCTAACTGATTGTTCTTTACATCTGCCGCCAACTTCACATAGTCAACCTGTAATTGAGCTTGGTTAGCTATCATTGTTTTAAACATTTCCTCAATGCTGGGTGATGGTGGTGGAGGAGGTGCATTGTTGCTTCTGTATTAGGTCTGATAGTTCTGCTACCCTCCTTGATTTCTCTGTGCACCCTAATTCGAACTCTGCCCTTGATTTACTTCCCTAGGAGAAATTCGGATGATTCCTCCAATTAGAGTTGTAGTTGTTGCCATACTTTTGGTGATTATTTCTCTGTACATTACCAACAAAGTTCACTGAATCTGGATTTGCACCACAACATTCAGCTGAGTGTTCATTACTACCGCATACTTCACACCAAATCTGCTGCACTACATTAACTGGGGCTTGAGATTGATTTAAGCTCATGTTGCTGAAGTGGGTGTTGAGTTTATTTTGCAATGCAGCTATCTGTGCAGCGATAGCTGTAAAACCATCCACTTCCAAGACTCCTGCCGCTTTCCTTGTTCCTCCTCTAGAAGAGTCCGCATTCCACTCTGGATTTGCCTGCGAAATATGATTTAACAAAGTATACAACTCCTCATAAGTCTTTTCCAATGCTTGTCCCCCAGCTGCTGAGTCTAGCAAATTTTTTGTGTGGGGTTCCAAACCCTCTATGAAAGTATGCACCAGCACATCATTGGACTGGTGATGGTGAGGACAATCCCATAACATGGATTTGAATCTTTCCCAAGCTTGATAGAGATTCTCCCCCTCTCTTTGTTTAAAAAATAGAATTTGACTTCTAAGTCTTGCTATTTTCCTGGATGGAAAGAACCGTATCAAGAATTTCCTTGCAATATCATCCCAAGTGGTGATAGAATTAGGTGGCTTAGCTTTCAACCACCTCTTTGCTTCTCCCAATAGTGAAAATGGGAACAATGTAAGCCTTACATAATCAAATGATACTCCAGTGGGGATGTAAGTGTCACTTATCTCCAAAGAGTGTTGGAGATATTGTTGTGGATCCTCGTGAGGGAGACCTGTGAGTTGCCCGCTGGTGTGCAGCAATTGCACCATATTTTGTTTCAGCTCAAACCTCCCTCCTGGCTCGGGTTTGCGAATGCTTGATGTAACATTGTTAGCATGTGGGATTGCCACTTCGCAAACTGGCCTAGCTGCCATTTCCTCGGGCGCTAACACCGCCCTTACAAGTGGTGGATTCTGTTGTTGCTCCAGGATTGTTTGTCTGAGCAACTGAAACTTTCCCTCTAGATCTTCTCTCCTTTGATGATGAAATTGTCTTTCCATCTCTAAGTATGAGTCCACCAGCTCCTTGTCTCTTGCCAGTGTTCAACCGAATTAAATATCTGCAAAAGACAGGCTAAGATCAAGTTGTCAGCATAATTTAGAAATCATAAACTAACACTTAACAAAACAATTTTACCAATTGCCAGTCCCCGACAACGGCGCCAAAAACTTGTTCGGTGTATTTCACAACTACACGCAAGTGCACGTGGTCGAATAAGTAGTAAAATGGCTAAAGTAAGCCAAGTATCGATCCCACAAGGACTGAACCAAGGTAATAATCGAATTAAGTGTTAATGAACTCTAACTCTAAAATGCAGACAATAGTTTAAAAAGGATTTTTGAGAGTTTGTTTCCTAATTTATACTAATCTAAAATCAAATTATAAAGTGAGTCTGAACTATAGTAATCAGAAAGCTGAGGCTAAAATGAACATGCAGGGAAGTAATTTATCGATACAATTCGGTTAATCGTTCCTTCGGTTGTTAGTCAAGAATTATTGCCTATGGAGAGAAACTTTCGTATTTTACCCAACTTAAGAATCATGAACCTTCCACCTACATTTCTGTGATAAAAAGAAATTCATGTTCTTTCCATATGAAATCGATTCCTTAATTGACTAATACGACTTTCAGATATATTTCTATTCTGAAGGTAAATCAATTCTCAATTTTCCCAAACTAAGAAGAGATCATATCCTACCAATTCACAACTTTCCAATTTCTTTCTCTTTCAAGATAAAATTGGACTTTTTAGATATACATTAACATTTGCCAGACATTAATGCAGTAAGAACAAGAATTTATAGAACAACCATGGAAGAAAAGATGAAAAAACCAAAATGATCAACAATTACATTCCACTAAAAATGTTCTTAACCTCAGCAAGAAATGAATTTATCCACTCATTTGTGGATTAAACATCATCAAATGAGTATAAATCATAGAAACAATTGAAATAAAGGAGAAAGAGTTAGGGAAGAACCCTATGAATTTCGTCTGCTCAACTGCCTGTAACCCACGTTCTTACTCAACTAAGTCAAAATAATTAAAAATAAACCTAACTGTGCTATTTATACTAGTGGAAATTTTTCCTGGAATAACAAGTAACGTGTCATGGAGTGCATCATGGAGCACTGCCTCCGTGACATGGTGCAAACACAGACCCTCACTGGAATTTTATGTTCCAGGTAAATATGGTTAACGTGCCACGACATGCAACGCGGGGCTTGGCCAATGTGCCATGGCCCCGACGCGGACCTTCACTGGAATTTGTCCAAGTAACCCACCCGAGGCAGACTGCCTCCGTGATGGCAATGTGACACGGCTCCATCGCAGAGCCCCTTTATTTGCTGCTTGTCCTTGACCTTTTCCACTGCTCGCTTCCGAGTCCATTACCGATTTTCACCAACATGCAACTTAGCTTCGAAAAATAACATTTTTCCTGCAAAACAACACTAATCATGTTGGTTAGTATAAATTCACATTTTAACTACAAATCCACGAGAATGTACAAATAACGATAGATAAACAAGACGAAATAGAGCATTTGAGCATCACTTGGGCATATAATTTTGCCCAAGATCATGAAGGACCATAATACACTGCTAGCCCTCTGAACCTTTCGGCAAAGCTAGTACTAGTGTTGATGTCAATCTATTTTTCAACTCCTGGAAACTCTGTTCACATGCTTTACTCCAGTGAAATTTAGCTGCTTTCTTAGTTAACGTGGTCAAAGGCGTTGATAAAGTAGAAATCCCCTCTATAAATCTTCTTTATTACCCAGCTAACTCTAGGAAACTGTGTACCTCAATCGGAGTTGTCGGTCTAGTCCTTATCTTTACTGCCTCAATCTTCTGTGAATCTACCTGAAGCATTCGACACAATATGACCCAAAAAGGCTATCGAATTTAGCCAGAACTCGCATTTAGAAAATTTTGCATACAACTGGCGATCCTTGAGAATCTGGACCACTGTTTGCAAATGATCTCAGTGTTCTGCTTCTAAATAGGAATACACTGGAATGTCATCAATGAATACTGTCACAAACAAATCCAAATACGGCCTGAAGATGCTTTTCATCAAATCTATGAACACTGCAGGAGCATTCGTCAACCCGAAGGACATATCTAGGAATTCAAATTGGCCATACCTAGTTCGGAAAGCCGTTTTCGGGATGTCTCTCTCGCGCAACCACACTTGGTGGTACCCTTACCTTATATCGATCTTAGAAAAATTTTTTGCCCCTTGTAGCTGATCAAACAAGTCATCTTTTCTGGGAAGTGGGTACTTGTTCTTGATAGTGACTTTATTTAGCTGTCGGTAGTCTATACACATGCGGAGGGAGCTATCCTTCTTTCTTACAAATAGAACTGGTGCACCCTACATTGAAGTACTCGGCCTGATGAAGCCCTTATCTAGCAAATATTTCAGCTATTCCTTCAATTTCCTGAGCTCAACAGGAGCTATTCAGTATGGAGGGATGGATATAGGCTGAGTATCTAGTAATAGGTCAATAGAAAAATTAATTTCCTATTCTGGGGGAATACCAGGAAGTTCATCTGGGAGTACATCTGGAATTCATTGACTACTGAAATGGACTGAAGATTCGGAGATTCTTCTTAGACATCCTGAACCCTGACAATATGATAAATGCACCCCTTCGCTATTAACTTTCTCGCCCAAAGATAGGATATAAACCTACCTTCTGGCGTGGCTGCATTGCCTTTTCATTCCCGTACAACCTCCCCTGGAAACTGGAATCGGACTTTCTTGGTCCAACATTCTACATTGGAATAACATGGTGCTAGCAAATGCATACCCATAATGGCATCAAAGTCAATCATTTCTAATTCCATCAAATCTGCTAAAGTTTGGCGACCAACAACCTCTACTGTACAACCCTAGTAGATCCTTTTTGATATAATAGAATCACCGATGGGTGTGGACACTGAAAAAGGTCGCTAAAGCAATTCTAGCGTGATGCCGAAATTATAGACTACTAGTGGCATCACATAAGACAAATGTTATACCCCGTAGAATTCCCGACACCTATATGACCTATTCACACGTTGGTTAAGCATATTTGAAGGCCATACATGCTAGAGAAAGGCCCGGGAAAAGATCGGATGAGAAACCTGTTGAACCATCGCGGAAGGAGCCGAGGCAGAGCCCCTCCGCGATGGCAGCGTGTCACGGAGGAGGAGCCTCCGCGTTGGCTCCGTGACACGTTGGCCTTGTCCAGGCCCAAGTATATAAAGCCCACATGGATTTTAAATCAGTTATACACTTAGAAATTTCCAGGAAACAGAGAGAGAAATCAGAGAAAGAGGAAGAACGAAGAAATTATATAAATTTCGTCCGATTACGCTGCTAAACGTTGCCCAAACTCAAATTAACTCCAGATACTGAGGTATTTAGCAGCAGAGAGCATTCCTACGGATTTAGTTTCGTAAAATACGGCCGACGAATCGTCGAGCCACCGAGCTAAGGTAAGTGGAATTGCTCTAAATTAGTGTCTATGTGTTCCTAGCTGTGAAATGAATATTTCTCCCTTCTGGACCGCTGAAAAATAGCGAGTTTTCGACCGTCTTTCGATAAGCCTAAGTTTAGGCTATAAACTATATCGAAAGTGACGTTGCTCTTTAAAATAAAGTTGTATTTAGTATTGATTGACATATTTATGAATGCATTTGGGAGAAAACAGTTGAAGTACCGGCCGAGCATCGTCCGACAGACGAATAGTTCAAGGATAAGGTATGTAAAGCTAGTTCCCTCGGCAAGTTAAGTAATATCAGTACAGTATAGAAATTTACAGGCCAGTAGAACGTTCAGAAATCAAGTATTAAGTTTATTGTGAATGTTGATACGGTACTAGAAGCATCAAGTTGTAACTTGCGTGAAACTTACTAGTATGATATAGATCCTAACACAAGTGTTAGAAACTGTCCAGCATGTTCAGTATGTGATGTAATATGAAATGTTAAGATATTATTTTATTCAGACGGAACCTCGTAAAGCGATGCAATATCCGTAAAGCACCTCAGAAATAGAATGGCAGGCTAAACTAAAGTTTAGAACGCATGTTAAGAATGGTAAATCACGTTAATACAGAAACTCAGTACACAACATAGTTTTCAGCAGAAATACTATCTTGCATAGCATTCGTCCCAGTATAGTTGGCAAAAGACTAAATTTATATATATATTATTACCAGCCTCAGCATGTATTAATACGTACAGATTACCATCACTAGTTCAGCATGTAATGCACACGATACTTCACCCCTATTAGCCCCAGCATGTAAGATAGGCAGACAGTATTACTAGCTGAGACCGTGGTATTGTTGGGGTTGGACTACCTAGCATTCATGACCGCCCCAGGGTTAATAGCTGTATCGACTCATCCCCCAGAGGACGAGGATACGTCACTCTACGGAGTGGCATGCCATCCCCCAGGGGACGAAGATGGGATGCCAGTTTTCCCCATATTTTGCCTTGGTCGGCTTTTATACACCCCCGTCGAGCGGATACGCCCGGGGTGTTGATTCAGGAGTCCTCCGGACTCAGGTACAGTTATAGTCAGGGGCTCAACGAGCCCAAGTGCATACCCCGGGGACCGGCAGGATGCTTACAGGGTTATAGGAGATGGGATGACCAGGGTAGGGTTATAGATTCTGTGCTGATTGTACCTCCCGGCTTATGGGGGCCGGGTAAGGTTTTTGTGTGTTATACTATGTTATGTTATGTATGTCATGTCACGTTAGACACGAGTAGACCAGCAGTTGAGTGATAAGTCTCCAGGTGCGACCCCTATTTCCTTCCAGTATAAATGAGAAAAGCTATGACTTACAGTATCAGGCAGTTAATCTAATTCTTCTTACTTCAGTTTCATCAGTTACATTGTTGTTTTCAGATTTTGCTTTCAGTTATTGCTTTACATACTCAGTACCAGTGGTACTGACACCCGGTGGGGCGCTGCATTACTTGCCTGCAGGTACTCATTGACGAGCAGGCGATACTACGTGATTCTTATCAGCGATCGAGTATTCAGCTCCTGTCATCCGGAGACTGAATATCATAGGTGTATTTCAGTTCCTTTTTGTTATATAGTACGGGTAGGTCGGGGCCCTGTCCCGATCATTCTATTGCTATTCCTAGAGGCTTGCAGTATGTATATATCTCCCTATGGTCAGATGAGCCGGTCGAGTGAGGCCGTGCAGTTGTATAGCTGGTAGTACTCTTTCTTTCTTTGTGTTGGCTGTGTGAGGCCATAGTTTGCCAGTAGTGGTGACCTTGTCGGTCACGTAGCTTTCCAATATACTATGATTAAGTTATAGAAACTAGACAGCATGGTGGCCTTGTCGGCCCGCATAGGTTTCCCTTAATTGATGTGTTTCTGGTCAGCTGTTAGTACAGGTATAGGAGGCTATAGGCCAATGGGCCGGGGGCTGTGTTTACAGCCGTTATATAGCCCTTTGTTCCCAAAAATATGAGTTAGAGCCGGCCAGGCACCAGATGTGCCCAGGCTTAGCAGTCCAGTAGTTTAGGCCCCAGTAGGGCACCAGGTGCAAGTCATACCCCCCAAGGCGGGGTGTGACAAACTTGGTATCAGAGCAGGTCGTGCCCCAGGGAGTCTGCAAGCCGTGCTAAGTAGAGTCTTGTCTATGGATGTGTTGTGCACCACATACTATAGGCAGGAGGTTGCGAGGCATGATAGGATGGTTACCCTTCCTTCTCAGTCAGTCGTGCTTTAGAACGGTACAGTATAGGGTTGAGTCCCTAAGAACTTACCGTATTCTTTGATTAAAGATACAAAGGCAGATCAGCATTACCCTACTACAGGCAGAAGGTTAGATATAACAACAGAAGAGGGTATTAGCCAGTTACGTGATAACTACAGCAGCAGGAGGAGGTATCCGAGGCCTCCCAGTATGATACCTTTGTCGGTACTATTCCTAGTATACATTGATAACGTCAGAATAGGAAGTCAGAAGTATAATGTATATATGAGTTGATTTATTTATTAGTTATATGAGATCTGATTATGATTACAGATAAGGTTAGACCACCAGGTAAGTATAAGAAAGAGAGGGAAATGCAGGAATCCCAAATACATCTTTTTGGGTACGATACAGTTAAATGCTTTTATTTGTTGCAACAAGAAAAGGGCTATTCCTACCTCTTGATTTCGATACCAGTATAGTAAAGGAGCGTAAGACTTGAGATGGGGTTGCCAAATCATGCAGTAAGTAAAGATGGGCTGATTGATCCTAGTAAGTATTAGAAAGTATAGAGAGCTCCTATGATTACGTAAGCTGTGCAGACCCTTATGATAACAAGCTAGTAAAGAAAGTAAGACTATTTAGTTTACCCGAAGCAGGGGTAAAAGATCTGTTAGTAATGAATGCTTAGTAATAGTCAATTTCGAGTCAGAAAAAGGCTAAGTCCGCGACATATGCTAACAGATAGCAAGACATACCTGTAAGATTGTGGTTATGATCCAGTTGTGATATCAACAGGGTGAGGGATCATGTGAATCAGATAGGTCTGACTGCAAGTCAGGGGAAGTATGAACTGATACAGGACCAACAATCTTGTTAACGATGAAGAGCAGGTACTTTGAACCCCAGAGTTCAGTTTAAGTAAGATGAAGGAAAGAAGTAGGAATGTCAGATCTTGTGGGGAAATTAGAACTACCCTGGATTGATAAAAATATCGTATTAAGGATTAAGCCTCGGGCTGACAGTAGGATTGCGGTTCAGAATACCGCAGTACGTCCGGTATGGAAAAGTTAAGAAGTTACCGATACAGCAATTCTAATCTAGTGTAGCCTAGAGATAAGGCCCAGTAGACAGTCATGGGCCCTCAATATATGCCTAGTAAGGCTACAAGATTCGAACGTCGACCCCACATTGCAAGAGTGGCGAATTTCAAACAGCAGACGATAACTAAAACGTCTATGTTTGTTACTTTAAGAATGGGGTGACAATGCAATGAAAAGATAAGTCAGGGCAAGAGATGTTATTAGGCCGTAAGAAGCAATGTATCATGTAAGATATGAGATTCAGCAGAGCATGTCAGAGATTATGTATTATCGCAGAACTCAGTACATATTGTACGTAGCTATTGATATATATACATATATACAGATAATAGGTATGCTGTGAGTAGCTGCCTAAGGGGTATAATCACCCATACTGATTAGTAATAGAAAGCATATACAAATTGCATTGCAGGACACCCCCCCTGCCAAAAAAAAAAAGAGGAAAGAGGGAGAAGAAAGAAAAAAAAGAAGAAGAGAAAGTGCGGATTAAGTGTGAATTATGTATGAAGTTATAAAAACTATCTCAGTTTTCAGTTATTAGGTTAACAGACTTATGTGTTGTTGTCAGATCTAGGCTCTAGGAGCTTACCAGAGTTAATGGCCTAAAACAGATGGCTAGATGATAAGGGCATAGTTAGACGGTCTACCGACCAGCTGGCGCCTGCGTTAGCAGGGAGGCGTCCCTGAAGATCGGTAATAGTAGTGCATGTGCTAGAACCAGGATTAGAGGCCGAATAGGCAAATTTCAGAGATTAGCAATACCAAAATTGTTCTATATGTTAAGTGGTCGTACGTCATTTTCCCAGCCTTGTAGGTGAGAGTCGGCCTTAGCCAATCTAGCAGTTATTATGTGGAACACCCCATAAGTCAGCCGACCGTCCCAGTCAGAATACCCGTGGGTACCCCAAGGAAGGGTCCACATCAGTAGTCAGCGACAGACTAGTACTTCAGCTGGTTTTCGTAAGATATTCAGATACAGAGCCCTAGCAGAAGGCCAGTATTTACATAATAGCTCATAAGGCCGAGAATTCCCCAGAATAGTAGTATAAATCCAAGTGGATACACACAAGGCGTAAGAAATTGATAGTACCCTGCTAGCACAGTGTTTATTAAGACCAGGGGATCAGTAGACTCCCCGTGAAGATCCAGAGATTGATCGCCTGGGAGTAAGTGTGATTAAGCCCAGCCTTACAGTGGTTTAAGCAAAATAACAGAGCAATTAGATGCCCACGAGTCTGCGGTTCCGCATGAACTATAAGCACTCAAGTAGAACAGTTAGAGCATTATTAGACTACTGCCACATTCGGGTCATTCAACCCGACTATTCAGTTATTTAAGGTTATGCAGCCAGATTATTGGAGGTCATGGTCGATATCAAGACCCTCTGATCAAAAAAAAAGGGCCACAAGGTGCGCAGATGGTCGTTCAGGTTATCCCAGCAACAAGTAGCCTTAGCATGCGGCCAGAAGGCCAGATAAGCTCTAGCTATACCGGTAGATTACTTGTCAGATTCTCCGGTATAATAAACTAGTATGACCGTCAGTTATATGTTAATTTTTGTAAATGTGAATCTTTGTTAAGTTTAGTAGCCTCTTTGGTCACATTGTGTTGGAGGCTGGTGTACAGATAGATACACAAAAAATTGAAGTAATGAAGATATAGCCTGGATCTACCACTCCGATCGAAGTACGCAGTCCCTGCGGTTAGCTGAGTACTGCAGAGGGTTTGTGGAAGGATTTTCCACCTTAGCAGCACCTCTGACTAAATTGACACAGAAGGCAGCAAAGTTCCAGTAGACCGAGGCATGTGAGCAGAACTTCTAAGAGTTAAAAGCCAGGTTAACATCAACTCCAGTGTTAGTATCGCCAAGAGGTACAGAGGGTTGATGCAGCTTAGTAAAGTAATAGCTTATGCTTCCAGGCAATTGAAGAAACGTGAAAAGAATTATCTTACCCATGACCTGGAGTTGGCTGCAGTAGTTTATGCCTTAAAGAGTGAAAATTTTGTATCACCCAGGAAGGGCTAATATGGTAGTAGATGCCCTTAGCCGTAAATCTATGGGGAGTTGGCATACTTGCAGCCTGAACAACGAGAATGGACCCTAGAATTACACTAGTTAGCCGGTTTAGTCGTTCACATAGCAGAAATAAAGGATAACAGAGCGATAATACAGAATGTCGCAGTGTTGTCGTTGGTGGTGGAAGTAAAGGAACGGCAGTATGGAGACCCTAGCCAGGTTCAACTTGAACACAAGGTTCAGTAAGGAGAGGTGACATATTTTCAGATAACCGGGGATGAAATGTTGCGATATAAAGGCCGCATTTGCGTTCCAGATATTTTGGGGCATCGCCAGCAGTTTATGAGCGAGGCGCATTACGCCCGCTATTCTCTTCATCCCGATATGACAAAGAGGTACCATGACATTAAAGAGAACTACTGGTAGCCCAGTGTCCTAACTGCCAACAGGCGAAAGCAGAACATCAGAAACCAGGTGGGTTAACTCAGGACATAGTTGTGCCTCGCTGGAAATGGGAAGCAGTGAATGTGGATTTTATGGCAGGATTACCCCGTACCAGACACAGACATGATTCCATTTGGGTAATAGTTGTCGGGCTGACAAAATCAGCTCATTTCCTGCCAGTGAGGGCTACCTTCTCAGCTGAGGATTATGCCGAGTTATATATCAGAGAAATAGTTAGGTTGCATGGAGTGCCGGTATCCATCATTTCAAATAGGGGAGCATAATTCACAGCTAGATTCTGGCAGTCGTTTCAGAAAGGTTTTGGAACGCAGATTAACTTGAGCACAACGTTCCATCCACAGACAGATGGGCAGGCTGAACGTACAATTCAGACGCTCGAAGATATGCTATGAGCGTGTGTGCTAGATTTTAGGGGTAGTTGGGATGAGCATCTTTCGTTAATTGAATTTGCTTATAATAACAACTACCATTCAGCTATTCAGATGGCGCCTTTTGAGGCATTATATGGGCGAAAATGCAGGTCGCCAATTGGTTGGTTTGAAATAGGAGAATCAGCATTGGTTGGCCCAGACATTGTTCCGCAGTCAGAGGAAAATATAAAGCTTATCCGAGAACGTTTACTAACTGCTCAGAGCCGCCAGAAGTCCTATGCAGATATGCGGCGCAGAAATCTAGAATTTGCGGTAAATGACTGGGTATATCTGAAAGTATCTCCGATGAAAGGGGTAATGAGATTCGGCAAGAAAGGCAAGCTTAGCCCGAGGTTCATTGGGCCATATCAGATTCGGTGAAGAATAGGCCGAGTTGCATACGAATTGAACTTGCCTCCAGAGTTAGCATCTGTTCACCCAGTCTTCCATGTCTCTATGTTAAGGAAGTTCGTAGGGGACCCTTCTACAGTAGTTCCAGTTCAAGATGTCCAGGTCACAGAAGAGTTAGCATATGAAGAGGTTCCCGTAGCTATCTTAGACAGACAGATTCGCAGGTTGAGGACTAAAGATGTTGCATCTGTCAAAGTATTGTGGCATAATCGGAATCGTGAGGAAATGATATGGGAAGCTGAAGAAGATATGAAAGCCAGATACCCTCACCTATTTCAGGCCTAGTCAAGCGACAGGTATGTCCGTATTATTACTTATGCAGTACCGTATAGTTGTATGTGTGTGAATGAGAAAAATTGATACTTAGTTATCCAGTGGATCCTAGAATACTATGTGCAGTGCCTATGTTGGACTTTTCTGCATTTCAGGTTTTTGCTATAGTCCATATTACAGGGGAAGCTTTGCCGAAATTTTTCTAGAAAGTAAGTAAGTAAGTCCTCTAGATAACAGTGTACATTAGAGGACGAATGTTCTTAAGGGGGGGAGAATGTTATACCCTGTAGAATTCCCAGCACCTAGATGACCTATTCGCACGTTGGTTAAGCATATTTGAAGGCCATACGTTCTAGAGAAAGGCCCAGGAAAAGATCGGACGAGAAACCTGTCGAACCATCGCGGAAGGAGCCGAGGCAGAACCCCTCTGCGATGGCAGCGTGTCACGGAGGAGGAGCCTCCGCGTTGGCTCCGTGACACGTTGGCCTTGTCCAGGCCCAAGTATATAAAGCCCACTTGGATTTTAAATCAGTTATACACTTAGAAATTTCCAGGAAACAGAGATAGAAATCAGAGAAAGAGGAAGAACGAAGAAATTATATAAATTTCATCCGATTACGCTGCTAAACGTTGCCCAAACTCCAATTAACTCCAGATACTGAGGTATTTAGCAGCAGAGAGCATTCCTACGGATTTAGTTTCGTAAAATACAGCCGACGAATCATCGAGCCACCGAGATAAGGTAAGTGGAATTGCTCTAAATTAGTGTCTATGTGTTCCTAGCTGCGAAGTGAATATTTCTCCCTTCTGGACCGCTGAAAAATAGCGAGTTTTCGACCGTCTTTCGATAAGCCTAAGTTTAGGCTATAAACTATATCTAAAGTGATGTTGCTCTTTACAATAAAGTTGTATTTAGTATTGATTGACATATTTGTGAATGCAGTTGGGAGAAAACAGTTGAAGTATCGGCCGAGCCTCGTCCGACAGACGAATAGTTCAAGGATAAGGTATGTAAAGCTAGTTCCCTCGGCAAGTTAAGTAATATAGGTACAGTATAGAAATTTACAGGCCAGTAGAACGTTCAGAAATCAAGTATTACGTTTATTGTGAATGTTGATACGGTACTAGAAGCATCAAGTTGTAACTTGCGTGAAACTTACTAGTATGATATAGATCCTAACACAAGCGTTAGAAACTGTCCAGCATGTTTAGTATGTGATGTAATACGAAATGTTAAGATATTATTTTATTCAGACGGAACCTCGTAAAGCGATGCAATATCCATAAAGCACCTCTGAAATAGAATGGCAGGCTAAACTAAAGTTTAGAACGCATGTTAAGAATTGTAAATCACGTTAATACAGAAACTCAGTATACAGCATAGTTTTCAGCAGAAATACTATCTTGCATAGCATTCGTCCCAGTATAGTTGGCAGAAGACTAAATTTATATATATATTATTACCAGCCTCAGCATGTATTAATACGTACAGATTACCATCACTAGTTCAGCATGTAATGTACACGATACTTCACCCCTATTAGTCCCAGCATGTGAGATAGGCAGACAGTATTACTAGCTGAGACCGTTGTATTTTTGGGGTTGGACTACCTAGCATCCATGACCGCCCCAGGGTTAATAGCTGTATCGACTCGTCCGCCAGAGGACGAGGATACGTCACTCTACGGAGTGGCATGCCTTCCCCTAGGGGACGAAGATGGGACGCCAGTTTTCCCCATATTTCGCCTTGGTCGGCTTTTATACACCCCCGTCGAGCGGATACGCCTGGGGTGTTGATTCAGGAGTCCTCCGGACTCAGGTACAGTTATAGTCAGGGGCTCAGCGAGCCCGAGTGCATACCCCGGGGATTGGCAGGATGCTTACAGGGTTATAGGAGATGGGATGACAAGGGTAGGGTTATAGATTCTGTGCTGATTGTACCTCCCGACTTATGGGGGCCGGGTAAGGTTTGTGTGTGTTATACTATGTTATATTATGTATGTCATGTCACGTTAGACACAAGTAGACCAGTAGTTGAGTGATAAGTCTCCAAGTGCGACCCGTATTTCCTTCCAGTATAAATGAGAAAAGGTATGACTTACAGTATCAGGCTGTTAATCTAATTCTTCTTACTTCAGTTTCATCAGTTACATTGTTGTTTTCGGATTTTGCTTTCAGTTATTTCTTTACATACTCAGTACCAGCGATACTGACGCCTGGTGGGGCGCTGCATTACTTGCCTGCAGGTACTCATAGACGAGCAGGCGATACTACGTGATTGCTGTCAGTGATCGAGTATTCAGCTCCTGTCATCCGGAGACTGAATATCAGAGGTGTATTTTAGTTCCTTTTTGTTATATAGTACGGGTAGGTCGGGGCCCTGTCCCGATCATTCTATTGCTATTCCTAGAGGCTTGCAGTCTGTATATATCTCCCTGTGGTCAGATGAGCCAGTCGTGTGAGGTCGTGCAGTTGTATAGCTGGTAGTACTCTTTCTTTCTTTGTGTTGGCCGTGTGGGGCCATAGTTTGCCAGTAGTGGTGACCTTGTCGGTCACGTAGCTTTCTAATATTCTATGATTAAGTTACAAAAACTAGACAGCATGGTGGCCTTGTCGGCCCGCATAGGTTTCCCTGAATTGATGTGTTTCTTGTCAGCTGTTAGTACAGGTACAGGAGGCTATAGGCCAATGTGCCGGGGGCTGTGTTTACAGCCGTTATATAGCCCTTTGTTCCCAGAAATATGAGTTAGAGCCAGCCAGGCACCAGATGTGCCCAGGCTTAGCAGTCCAACAGTTCAGGCCCAGTAGGGCACTAGGTTCCAGTCATACCCCCCAAGGCGGGGTGTGATAACAAAGTGGAACCTGTGTCTGTCAAAACAAAACAGAATAAGATCAGATGTCCAGCATACCTATCACAACATCCGGCGATGACTCTGACTCCTATCACCCCGGTAAAGCATAAGTACGTCCTAGACAGGTGCCTAAACTCGATGCCCCTAACCTGCCTCGGCCTCTGCCGGTTGGAGCTGAGGACGTGCGCCCTGCTGGAGATGCTTGGGCACGTAGTGAAGACTTTTTCTGTCGGTCCGATCACTCTGACCCCTGAACCTCTTGCCCACAGGCGTAACATGCTGTAAAACCATACCTACATGCCCCAAGATAACGTCGACTGCAAACATGGAAGGGTGTAATGGTGAATCTACTCTGCTCTGACCCTCTCTACTACTGCGAACCCGATGGCCATGAGCTCTCGCCAGACTCTGATTGTCCCCGATGGCCTGGTCTACCACCTTACTGTTGCTGTAGAGGTAGAGCTCTGGGTGGTCTGTCTGATAGTCGTGGCTTGGGCCCACCCTGAGACTCTGCCTGAGTGTCACTAGGCCTAGCCCTGCGGCGCTGCTCCTGACTTTCCCTCTCTATCTCCCGCTTCTGCTGTATGATCCCCTCAATATTCTGAGCAAACGCCTGATCACAGGAAATATCCATGTCCTCTCATAGAGTAGTCGTAACATAAGTCTATACGTACTCTAGAAGCAGATCCATAATAAATCGGTGCACTCAAGCTGGCATGGTATCTACAAAAGCTGGTGCATATCAAGCCAAGGAATCAAATCTCATAGCATACTCAATCGAACCCTACTCCAAATGTAGAAACTGATCTACCCGGGCCTTTCAGATTTCTTACGATAAATAGTGATCCAGGAAAGCCTCTGAAAAGCTGGACCAAGGAAGAGGAGAAACATCTCTACCTCGGGACTTTCCCAACTCTCGTACCATAATACTGTTTTATCCCGCAACTTAAATACTGCTAACTCAACCAACTCTGCAGGCATTACCCTGAAGATCCACTACAGCTGGTCCAAAAAGTCCTGAGGGTCCTCATCTCGGTTCGTCCCTGTAAACTGCGGGGGACTCAGTGCAAGAAATTCTCGGTCCCTTGAACTACCAGGTCCTCCCGAAGATGCGGCAACCACGAGTGTCACTGGCTGATGCTGCGCAGCCATCATCTGAGCTAACATGAAGACAACGCTCCTAACTTCCTAGTCTGATAGTATCGGTACAGGAGCTGCTGGAGACGGTGCTGACACATCTTTCGCTTTGGACGGCTCCTGGCGTGGTAGAGAGTGCTGGGAAGACTGAGATGAAGTCTTCCCGTCGCCCTCAGATCAGGCTGAATCTGACTGAGGCACCCTACTAGTGCCCTCCAATGCAGTGACGTCCAACTTTTTGCTAGTCGTGGTTTATCGCATATCCAAGATTTCTCTGTGGACAAATAGAATATGGTAAGCTTAGGGACTCAATCCTATAATGTACAGCTTTATAGCACGACTAGAAAAGAAAGAAGAGTAACCATCCTATCATGCCTCGTAGCCTCATGTCTATAGAATGTGGTGCACAACACATCCATAGAGAAGACTCCACTTAACAAGGCTTGCAGACTCCCTGGATTCGACCTGCTCCGATACCAAGTTTGTCACGTCCCATCTTGGGAGGCATGACTGGCACCTAGTGCCACACTGGAACCTGACTAACCTGGCTAGGATTATGCAGGTCTGGTGCATTGCTACATCTCAATTCCAGAAAAACAACAAGCTATATCTTGACTGTAAATATAGCCTCTGGCCGTCAAGTTCATATAGCCACCTGTAAATGAAAGCAACTAACCAACAACAAGCAATAAAAGGGAATCCTATGCGGGCCGACAAGACCTCCATGCTGTCTAGTTTTAACTGAAATGAAAATCTGGCAACTATAACTATTCTATAGCAGACAAGGCCACTATCTAACAGCTAAACAAGGCCCCACACGGCCATCACCGAAATAAAGCATATATAGGCCACACATGGACAATAACAAACTAACCACAGGGAAACTGTAAATCTGCAAGCCTCTAAGAGTAGAATATTGGTCGAGACAGGGCCCCGACCTACCCATGTTGTACAATCAAAAGGACAAACCTTCTAACTAATCAGCTTCGGAGGAGGGGAGCTAACTGTACTGCTTACTCAGCTGAAAGTTAAGAAGGTCCTGATCTGTGTCTATCCGCACTTGTAGGCAAGTGATGCAGCGCCCAAAGATGGGTGTCAGTATAATATGTACCGAATATGTAAGGCAATAACTGGAAATAACTGAATAAACTTGAAATAAAACTAAAAATAACTAAATGAAAGGGTATATAGACATAACCTGATTAACTTAACTTCCTGCTGTCAGATCTACTAGTAAATAATGTAAACAAGAACCTTACCTTGCCCCCATAAGCCGGAAGCTACAACCAACACAGAATAACCCACCCAAGGCCCCAATAAGCCCTAACGAGTACACTCCAATCTATATACCCCTAACAAGGTCAAAATAGGCCAACTAATAACTATAGCCATCCTACTAGTCCCATGGGTCTGCAATTGAGCCTGCTCGGCCCTGAACTATAGTTGTGTCTAAGTCTAGTGGACTATTTATATCTGCACCCCAGGCACCAAGCTCGACGAGGGTGTGGTGCCGATACGACATAAAAGTAGTCCAGTCATGGAATGGACTATATAAGGTCTTTGGACCTCATCTTCGCCCCTCACGAATGGTATACCGCTCCTTGGAGCGACCTTATCTAGCCCCTGGCGGGCAACGATATAGCTAGTAACCCTGGGGTGGTCATGGAAGGCTATACAAGGCAAAGTCAATCCCAAACTAAACACAAGTACTGATCTCAGCTAATAACAGTAGCTATTTACAATAATATGACTTCTGGCTTTCTTAACTGGGATTCATACTGTATTGTAGTACTATAGAAACTAACTTGCTGAAGAAATTCACCTTAACATACCTTGATTGCCATTTCCCAAACCACTGACGAGTTTAAACTTGTATTCAACAACTCTTTCCAAATATAACTGTAATATTGGAAGAAAGAGATTAATTTTAATACCAATTTCATCTTATAACAATAACTTTTAATACTAACAACAACTATAATTTAACTACGTAAAATACGGCTAAAAACCGGTAAGTTCCCGAGATTTCAGAAGGGAGAAATGCTTACTTGATGACTTGATTGTTTAGGAATCAATTTGGAGCAATTCTGACAACTTCTACTCGGTGGAGTTCCGATTTTCCAGGCGTATTTTGAGAAAATAACTCCCTAGTGATTCTCCTTGTAGGCTTAGAAATTGATACCTAAAGTTAATTTGAGTTCGGATGGAGTTTGGCAGCGTAACCGAAGGAAAATAACTTGAAAATGTCGTATCTCTCACTTTCTAGATGAGGCTCTGTTAACATTATATGATACCAAATGATTCAATTGAACTTATATAAAACATGGGTGGTGGACGCGAGGTCTATGTCACGGACCCTATCATTGCAATCCTGGGCCCTGTCACGACGCCCAACATATAGGGAGGGGGTCCGTGACACGTTGCCTTGTTATAGCCTGTCCGGCCTTCTCACTCGCTACCTCAATTCTGCGCTCGTTCGACCTTTCCCCGGGCCCTTTCTCATGTGCGTCATACTCTAAAACTCTTGATTTACGTATGAGTACACCGACTAAATGATAGAAATTTACGAGGTGTAACACTGATGACCTCTACTGAGACTGCGGACCGTGTCCACCACCGGTCCTTTGCTGAGAGTACTTAAAGTGTCCTATCCTTGCCCTCTTAGTCTTGCTCTCCTTTGTCTTCAACTTTTCCTCCTCGATATGCTGGGTTTGATTCATGAGTCAAAAGATTTCCATGTCTCCAATGAGCATAATGATCCTAAACTCCTTGACTGCTAAACTTGAGACCCTTGACACAAACTTACTAATTTGAGCCCTTAGCTCGGCGACCATCTCCGGAGAGTACTTTAATAACTGAGGTAAAGAACCTTTCCAAGAAGGCAATCACAAACTTATCCCAATCGATAGGAATTGCGCATGCCCTACGAGTTGCCTTCCACTTTCAAAACAAAATGTGAGCTACCCCTTTAGTTGATAGGAGGCCGAATATGCACTTTCCTTTATTGAAACCTCAAAATATAGGTAATCTTTTTTATCTACTCAATAAACTCTTATGATCCTCGTCCACCTTGGAACCATGAAACTCTGGCGGGTTTATTTTGGTGAAGTCTCCACTCTTACCGCCACAACACCCCTATTGGGGTTCACAGGTGCAACAGCCTACCAGTTGACCTATGCCGTCAAAAAAGGGGCCAGCTTTTGAAAAGCAACCCTAAACACAACATTAGTCACCTGGTCATTCAAAGGTTCCATTGGAGCTTTTTCTGTGGCCGTTGCCATTTCTCCTTCAATTTACTCTATGAGGAGGCTTTTTCTACAAACAGCATATCAAACGAGTTAGAAGAATAGAGATGGTTGAACTTCATCGCACGAAAAGTTTCCTAAAACATCTTGTAGTCTATTTTTCATAAGTGTGGCGTGCTTCACACCTATGAAAAAGACTCTAATTAACTCGACTTTCAGACACCCTAGCACACACCTAAACCTGTTGCTCTGATACTAAATTTGTCATGACCCGAGCATGGACCTCGTATCTTAACGTGGGACCTAAACGCGAATGGCTCCAAGATAACCCATGGAACATCCATAATATAGTGATGAGCATGAAACTAGACGAAAATAAATCATGAACATAATATAAGCGAAAGTCTAAGATATCATAAACAAACAAAACTAAATCAACAAGTCAACACTAACAGATATCTATACATCATGTTTGAAAGACTTTATTCACATAATGAGATCAAGGGACAAAACCCCCCAACTAGTGCCTCTAATGTCTGAAACTAAAAGTCATAAGAAAAGGGCATGTATCAAAACTGATGTCCTCAGGTGATGAGGACTCACCAATTTTGTGCTGATGCTCGGCAAGATCAAATCTAGCAGCGATACTGAGACTGATCACCTATACCTATATCATGAGATGATATAGCATTAAAATATGCAGTTAGTATTTTGAATGTATTGAGTATATAGCATAAGTAAAACATAAGAGTAAGGAAAACATGCTATAAAACTTAAATGTGAGCTAGTCATAGACATGAGTTGTCCACTATAGATTGTCACATAATGAACCAAGGTTTGAAAGAAAAATCACAAGTATTAACATGTTTGAAATCATAAAAAAGCTCGTAAACTAATCAATGGATCAAAATACTATAAAACATGATATTATAAATCCTGAACATGAACAACTTAAAACATAAGGAACAATGGGAGATTCTCATAATTGACATACTTGATATAAGCAGACATGGAGACAACCTATTACCCAGGTTGTTAGGGTGTTCATACCTTGCCAAGGGTAAGAACTATGAAGGCGTGATATTAATCATGATCCCAGAAGCATAAGAAAGACACTCTCAACTAGCAAAGACCCCTCATCTTACGGTGGCATGTAGTTATAGGGGGGGGGGGGTTATCTAGGACCCTTATCCTCTTAGTGTAAAATAGTACTATAAAAACATACATACTTCTCATATCATAATCGCGAAATAAACTTGGTTTTATATGGGATAGATAGAAATCATGATAGTCATTAATTTCATAACATACGTGAATTGTCCATGAAAATGATACCGGTGAATTGGCCATGAAAATGATGTCAGTGACTGGCCATGATAAATAAGCTGAATATTCATGAAATTCATGCATAATTGAGTAACTTATAATAACATGAAAATATATATTCATCAGAGCTTTTAATATAAATCATGCAATTACATTCGTAAATCATGAATTGAATCATAAGAGAACCGATTTCATAGAAGATTATGAGAATTTTCATCAAAGTTGTGTCTAACCCTAGAAATTCATAAAATCATGATTGGGGACTTGAATTCATGAGATTTTGTTTAAATTGGGCATGAATAAGGAATAAATCCCCCATTCACGACCCTACATACCTGGGCTTGAAGAGATTTTGCTAGGGTGTGAAACCCACGAGAATTGGAGAAGGAGGACCTTGATTGCTTGAGGACTTGAGGAGATTTGATCTTTAATTTCAGATGTTTGGAAGAGATTGAGGGTTAGGTCTAAGTAAAACCCTTTAATACACCATTTTAGGAGCTCAAAATGACTTATTTTAAAATTTAATAACATAGGAAGTACGAAAATACCCTCAATAGCTCGATTGGAAATTTTACCCCGACAGACCTAACGAATCACGTAATGATCCGTTAGCCCACTTAACGGGTTGTTGGCATCTCTCTGTTATCCTTGAAGAAAATTCTATTTCTTTGATCCTCACTTAACACCTCCTCTTAATGATTCGTCATTACACTTAACGAATCACTCCTCCAGTCGTTAAGACTCTCTGAATCGCATATTTTCTCTAATATTCATCACCTAACAGCTCAACTAACGGCCCCCATGTTTCCTAATGGGTCACTTGATAGTTCATCCTATTATCTAGTCAAATTTTGTTGTATTCTCTATTCATGCCTCGGGTTTGATGTTAGGGACTTTTTGGGTGTTTCACTATCCACGAAACTATGTTGAAAAATATAGCCATGAAGAAAGACCATGAAATTCATGAGATTCATACATAATTGGGGAAATCATACTAACTTGAAAATAGAGAATCATGAGAAAACCCAATAATAATCATGAAATACACACAAAATCATGAGAGACTCAATCCATAAAAGATTATAGAGTTTTTGGAAAAAAAAGGCATAACCCTACAACTTCATGAAAATTATAATTGGAGACATGGGTGAATTGAATTCATTAAATTTATCTTGGGTTTTTGCATGAGGATAGAAGAAATACCCAATTGATGATCCCACATACTTGGACTCGTTGATTTCTTGACTTAACTTGACACCCAAGAGAATTTGAGAAGATGAGCCCTAGCATCCTTGAGAATCCTTGAGAGTTTGGTTTCAATCTATGGTTTTGGGAGAGAAGAATACGTGTTTAGGCTAAGTAAATCCCTTAAATATTCTTCTTATGTAACCTTAAATGATCTAGTTTAGGAGTTAAAAGCATTGGAATTTACAAAAATATCCTTAGAAATTCGCACTTAAAATCTGTCAACCAGTTGTCACAGGTCACACCACGAACCGTTGGTTGTCACCATGATTCGTGGTGACCATTTATCACATGCTGAATCAAATTTCACTTTTCTAAATTTTATCCAATGACTCCATACCACGACTTGTTCCATGACATCACGAGTCGTCACTGACTTGTTTTGGGGTAAAACTTGACAAATTCCTGGACTGTTGCTCAAGATGAGGGACATCATGACTCATCATATAACCCCAAGAATTGTGATGTAAGTTGTTACAACTGGGTCATGAAGGATTGTTGGTACTTACCACAACTCACATGACGGGTCATTGGTACATGCCACAACTTTTCACACGAGTCATTTTGTGGAAAATTTTGTAGATTTTTCTATTGGTTTCTACTCTAAGTTTGGGGTCTAATCTTAGAAATTTTTGGGAGTTACATTGTCTTCTCCCTGGGAACACTTGTCTTGAATGGATACTAATAAAGATAAAAAGATAGGAAAGGAGTTGTAATCTCAATTCTGAAAGCTAAGCACTGAATACTGATAGAGTATCTAGGTCCAAACTGAGATACATATGCTATAATGATTTCATGAAACATACATGCATAGTAAGACATGAGAGGAACTAAAGGGCATGAAACTGACATGAAACTGAGTAGAGTTCTAAGGAAGAAATTAGTACCTTATGCTGAAGCTAAGCTAGAAGGGAAAAGGTGAGGGTATTGTCCATCATATCTGCTTTAGCTTTCTAAGTAGCTCCCTCTACAAGCTGATTCCTGCAAAGGACTTTCACTGAAGTGATCTCCTTGTTCCTAAATTTACGAATTTGACTGTCAAGAATCTCAATCAGAACCTTTTTATAAGTGACACTATCCTTCACACTAATACTCTCTACAAGCATAACTAGAGTCGGATCACCAATTCACTTCTTCAAAAAGGATACATGGAAAACTATATACACTGATGCTAACTCTGTGGGCAAGTTAAACTCATAAGCCACATTGCCAACATACCTTAGACTCCTACAAGGACCAACATATCAGAGGCTAAGCTTCCTCCTCTTGATAAATCTTATCACCCTTTTCATGGGTGACATCTTAAAAAACACCCACTCATTAACTGCAAACTCAAATACTATGCTTCTCACATCTGCATAGGATTTCTGATGGCTCTATGTTGTTGTCATCCTTTCTTTAATAAGCTAAACCTTCTTCATAGCCTCATGGACTGAATTTGTCCCTATCAACGTAGCCTCACCCACCTCAAACAATCCAATAGGTGATCTTTGTCTCCACCATAATAAGCCTCAAATGGAGCCATCTGAATACTCGAGTGGTAATGGTAGTTTAAGAAAACTCAATGAGAGATAAGTGACCATCCCAGTTACCCTTGATGTCAAGAATGCAAGTCCTCAACATTTCCTCTAAGGTCTGAGTGGTCTGCTTGGACGGACCATCTATTTGTGGGTGAAAGTTGTGGTAAGCTTAACTTGAGTGCCAAGGCCCTTCTGAAATGACTTCCAAAATTGTGAGGTGAATTGAGTACCTCTATCAAAGAAAATGGAAAAAAGGACTCCATAGAACCTTACTAAATCCTGAATACAAAGAATAGCATAATTCATAGTTGAATCTGTAGTCTTAACTGGCAAGAAATATCCCGACTTAGCCATCCGTCTACAATCACCCATATAGAATTATGTTGTCGGCGCATAAGAGGCAAACCTGTAATGAAGTCCATGTTTATCTCTTCTTACGTCTAAGTAGGAATGCTAATATCTTGAATCATATCTCCCAAAATTTTTGGTGCTCAACCTTAACCTGTTGGTAATTTGGAAACTTAGCCACAAATTTTGCTATATCCTTCTTCATTCCATTCTACCAATAGACTTCCCATAGATTACGGTACATCTTGGTGGCACCTGGGTGAATAGAGCATCATGAGCCATGAGCCTCTCTCAACATTTGTGGCCTTGAGTTATCCACATCCAGAACACATAATCAGTCCTGATATCGGAGTACACCATCTCCCTCTTGGGAGAAAACATCCACTTTCGAATTCCAGACTGCTTACTTTAATTCAATCAAAATAGGATCTTATCTTGTTTCACTTTAACCTCCGTCACCAATGAAGATTCTGAACTATTCTGAACAATGATACCACAATCTGTTGAATCTGTAAGGTGAAATCCTAAGTTACTAAGTCTGCGGACATCTCTAACCAATTCATTCTTTCTAACTTCCACATGAGCTACTTCCCATCGACAATATGCTAAAAGCATCAACCACTACATTGTCCTTTCCCCATTGATAAAAAATACTCATGTCGTAGTCTTTGAGAACCTCAAGCCATCTCCTTTGCTGCTATTTTGCTCCTTCTGACCAAACTATATTGAAGGCTCTTATGGTCCATGAAAACATCAACATGCACCCCATACAAATAGTGTCTCCAAATATTCAAGGCAAATACTACTATTGCTAACTCAATGTCATGTGTTGGGCAATTCTTCTCATGAGTCTTAAGTAGTCTCGAAGCATAAGAGATGACCTTACCATGTTGCATTAACACACCCCCCTGGCCAACTTTTGAGGTATCACAATACACCACAAAGTCATATGTGCCCTATGGTAGGGTCAAAATTAGAGCGGAAATGAATCGAGTCTTTAACTCCTAAAAGCTCCTCTCACAAGCATCGGACTACTAAAATTTGACCTTTTTCCGAGTCAACCCAATCAAAGGTGAAGCAATGGATGAAAATACCTCTACAAACCTCCTGTCATAACCAACTAAACCCAAAAAGCTTTGAATGTTTGTGGGAGTGACAGCTCTAGGCTAGTTCTTAACTACCTTAACCTTTAGAAAGTCCACCTAAACACCCTCAGTAGACACCACATGACAAAGAAATGCAACATACTTCATCCAAAACGCACTTGCTGAACTTAGCAAACAACTGATGATCCTTAAGAATTTGCAACATAATCCTCAAATGAGCAGCATACTCCTTCTTACGCTGAGAATATACAGGAATATTTTCTATGAAGACAATGACAAACAAATCTAAATAATGCTTGAACACCTTTTTCATCAAATCTATAAAAGCTGCAGGAGAATTCGTTAGTCGAAAAGACATAACAATAGATTCAAAGTGACCATACTAAGTCCTGAAGGCTGTCTTCAGAATGTCACATTCTCTAAATCTAAGCTGGTGATAGCTGGGTCTAAGGTCTATCTTGGAGAAACAACTAGAACCCTGAAGCTGATCAAACAAGTCATCGATCCAAGGAATGGGATACTTATTCTTGATTGTGACCTTGTTCAACTGGCAGAAGTCGGTGCACTTCTTGAGAGAACCATCTTTCTTCCGCAAAAAAGGACTGTAGCACCTCATGGGGACTTACTAGGTCTAACAAAACTCTTATCTAAGAGATCCTCCAACTATTTAAGCTCAACTTGAGCCATTATATAAGGAGGAATGGATATGGGCTGCATATCAGGGAGGAGGTCGATCCCAATATCAATCTCCCACTCGGGAGGTACTCCTAGTAGATCATCTAGGAACACCTTTGGATACCCACAAACAACTATGAATGACTAATGTGTCGGGGTCTCTAACATAGAATCCTTAACCCGAACTAAAGATATACCCAACCCTTGGAAATTATCTTTCATGGCCTTAAGATAGGTGACAAAATGACCTACAAGCATGCAAAGATACCCTTCCATTCTTGGACTAGTTCACCTAAAATTCAATTTCTACTATTCAAGTTCTATAATTGACTAAAGCATAACAAAAATACAACTAGTCCATGAAAGAGATAACATCAAAGTCGGTCATATCTAACTCTACTAGGTTAGCCGAGGTGACTTTCTGGAGAAATGTAACTAAGCAGTTTCTGTATACCCTCCATGTTAAGACTGACTCATCGATAGGAGTACGGATTTAGAAGGGTTTTAAGATGATTTCAGGACTATTACAAAAGCTGATAGCAACATAAGGAGTCACAAAGGATAACGTGGTCCCTGGATCAGCAATGCATAAACATCAAAGTGAAAAACTCGTAACATACCCGTGACCACAACTAGTGAGCTCTCCTACTGCTTGCATAATGAAGTGCATAGAAATAGTTCTGGTATTTTCTACCACTAGACTATATAAGTACCTTGCTGGGATGGGAAAGCTGCTAGAGCTCCTAAAGAGGTGGCTTCGGCATGGCCTCTATCAACACGTAGTCTGGCAGAAGGAAAATCTCTGACCTTGTGATCGGGATTACCACACCTAAAAAAGCATCCGAGCTCACCAAGCACTCTTCAGGGTGATTCCTACCACACTTCTTGCAAGCTAGGAATGCTTGTCCTCCGGACATGCTCCCCTGAGTCTTAGAGCTTGGTTCTCTATCCCTCTGATCACCTCTAGTCCTGGATGGGATGGTAGCTTATGATGGAGCTCGCCTGATGAACTCTAATAGGACTGTGGGTAATGTCCATCGCCCATTCTCTGCTGAGAGTACTCAAAGTTCCCTATCCTAGCCCTCTTTGTCTCTCTATCCTTCTCCTTTAACTTTTCCTCCTCAATTTGCTGGGCATAAATCATCAGTCGCGAGATATCTATGTCATTGATAAGCATAGTGGTCCTACACTCCTTGACCACCAAAACTGAGACTCTCAATACAAACTATCTCATTTGATCCCTCAGCTTGGCAACCATCTCCGAAGCATACTTGGACAACTAAGCGAACTTCAAGGCATACTCTTAAACCATCATATTGTTCTGCTTCAGGTTAGTGAACTCTACAACTTTTTCTACCCGTATCTCTTGGGGAAAGAATCTGTCCAAGAAGGCTGTCACAAACTCATCCCAATCAATAGGAGGTACGCTTTCCCTATGACCTTCCTTCCAATGCCAGTACCATATATGAGCTACCCCCTTTAGTTGATAGAGGTCAAATCTGTACTTTCATCTCCAGTAATCCCCATAATCTAAGTGATCTTCTGGATCTGATTAATCAACTCTTGAGGATCCTTATCCACCTTTGAACCACGAAACTCTAGAGGATTCATCCTAGTGAAGTCCAGCACCCTAGCCACTACAGCACTCCCATTTGGGTTCATAGGTGCAACTGCCAACTGGTTGACCTGAGCCATTATGTCCTGTGCCAAAATCTGAAAAGCAGCCTTAAACTCAGCATGAGTAAGTTGTTCATTCAAAGGGTCTACTAGAGCTAGTGGGGCTACTTGGTTCCCGCTACCATTTTCCTTCCGTTTGTCTTTTCTGGGAGGGAATTTTTGGCAAACATGTATAGCACAAGTTAAAAGAATAAGGAGAGAGTTGGACTTTATCGCACGATTCAGAACATGAAAGAGGGAAGTTTCCTAAAATGTTTGGTAGCCTCTTCCTCATAAGTATGGCACACTTCACACCCATGAAAAAGACTCCATTTAATGGAGCTTTCAGACACCCTAGGACATACCTAAACCTGATGCTCTGATACAAAAATTATCACGACCTGAGCATAGACCCCATATGAAATACGAGACCAAGAACCATGAATGTCTCCAAGATAACCTGTGGTACATGCATAACATAAGCATAACTATACAACTAAGAGGAATTAAATCACGAGACATACCATAAGCAAGAAAAGTCTAAGATATCATAAAATGTACGACTAGGACGACAAGCGAAACCACTCAACATCTATACATCATATTTTGAAAAGCCTCTAAACATAAGACAAGCTAAAGGGTAAAACACCCAACTAGCTCTACTAAGTCTATAACTAAAATAACTGAAAGAAAACATAAGCCAAAACTACTGTCCATAGATGACAAGGACTCACAAACACAACAGTTGAACATGGAATAAAAGCGCGTCTAGCAGCGGGGATGAGACTGAAAACTGATCTTGGGCATAATTTCTTGCCCAAGTGCTATTTAATAACTTGATTTAGTCATGTTTGTCTATTTATACACTTTTATTATCAAGTGATTTTATGTAAATTTGGATGTGTACTAACCAACATGATTAGCCCTTGTTTTGTAGGTGAAAAATGCATTTGAGGGACTAAATAATGGTGGGTGAAGTGGAGGAATGGATTTGGAAGCAAATTTCAAAAGTCGGCAAGGAAGCATGCCATGGAAAGGCTGGCCACGCCAGGTAGCATGCCACACTGTGCGTATGCCGTGCCCAGCGTCGTGCCACTCTAGGCCTATCTGCGCGCTTGAGGCCGTGTCACGCAGGCCATCACGCATCCTAGGCGTCGTGCCACGTTGCCATCGCTCCATGCCTCGGCCGAATGTCATTTTAAGGCGATTTCAAGTGAGCTTATGCGTTACCTCCATGCAACGGAGGCAAATTGGCGCGTCCACATCCATGCCACGGAGCAATTCCACGACAGGAAAAATTTACAAATTTCCTATTTACTATAAATTGAACCCTTAACTTCTAAAATCATTTGTCACGAAATATTTTCTTAAAACCGTAGAGGAGTGAAGGGAGAAGTGAAGAACTCACCTAGGGTTCCCCAATGTTACCTTCTCTTTTATCCATTCTTATAAGTATTCTACTTTAACAATGTTTTCAAGTAATTGCATGAACATGAGTGGCTAAAACCTTCCTTTAGGGTTGAGGCCACGTGATATGATTGTAATGCATGAATTCATTTTGGTTTGAGTTATTAATTGTTGTTTTGTCTTACATTCTTGATTATGGTTGATTTTATGCTTGATCAGCATGAAAACAAATGCGTTAAGCTTAGGTAAAAGCTTGAAAGAGTAACCCTAGGCTAGAACAAGAGAATGTAGGGAGAAAGTTCTTATCTTACGATATGATTCGCGGTTAGGATAAAAATTATACCTAAATTGCCTTGCTTGGTTGATAAAACGGGATGATAGCAAGACACCGACTTAGAATTATCACTACACCACTCGTAGAAGTAGTTGTGAAGCTAAAGTGAATTAAATGATTTGAGGTACGAAAGTCCCTAATCAAGAGCATAACCCCGTAAACCACATCCATGTAGTTGAATTGCCCATGAACTAGGATATCACATCCCCGCTCAATGATGTAGTTGGGAGGCTAGTTTGTCGTGTTTCGAGGTTTGAGAGACCATGAACATCGCATTTTAAAGTATGTGAGACAATAATTGATAATTTCATACTTTAACCATTACAAAGTGTAGCATTGCATGATTATCCGGCCTTAACTCTAGTTGTTTCTTATACTGTTTCCAGATTATTATGTGACCACCCCAAAACATAATTATAAACTATTGAAAACTTCTCTAATCAACACTTGTGAAGGTTAATTTCACACTAGAACTTGATAATTAGCTAAATTGGTCCAGTCCCTGTGGGTTCGACATTCGGCTCTTAAAAAGGGCCATTGTATTACTTGTATGACCACGTACACTTGCGAGTGCGCTGGAGCCGTTGCTTGAACCTGAACGTCAAATTCATTTACACAGGAGGGAAGCTCTAGAGAAAAAGCTAAAGAGACTTAAGGAGATGTTAAAACAACAACCACCGGCAAGACAAGAAAAGTTGTTACCCGATATCATGGCAGCACGACTAGTTCGCGAAGTGGATATCCCATTAGTGAAAAATTTGACCTCTAGTATCCGCAAACCGGAACCTAGAGGAAACTTTGAATTGAAACAGAACATGGTGCAGCTGTTACATTCTAGTGGCCAGTTCACTGGGATGACTCATGAGGACCCACATCAGCACTTACAAAACTTTCTTGAGATTAGTGACACGTTTGTCCCCATGAGAGTATCCACAGATTATGTCCGACTTACCCTCTTCCCGTTCTCATTGTTGGGAGAGGCAAAGAGGTGGTTGAAATCTGAGCCCCCGAATTCCATAACTTCTTGAGATGATTTTGCAAAGAAGTTCCTTATCAGATTCTTCCCTTCAGGTAAGATTGCCAAACTCAGGAGTGAAGTTTTAAGTTTCAAGCAGAGGCCAGAGGAGAACTTGTATTTGTCTTGGGAGAGATTCAAGTCATTATTGAGAGACTGCACCCATCATCAACAGTCCAATGAAGTGCTAGCCCATACCTTTGTAGAAAGTCTAGACCCATACACAAAAATTTTACTAGAATCTGCATCGGGTGGGCAAACATTAGAGAAGACTTATGATAAGGTGTACACCTTGTTGAACAGAATTGCTCAGGGAAATCTAGAGTGGCACAGCGAGTCATCGAGAGGGGTAGGAAAGAGAACAACAGGGCTGATAGATATAGATGGTGTAAATGCCTTGGCGGCACATCTAGCATCATTTCAGCATCAGATGATGACTCAGTTCAATAAACTGAGTATGAACCAACAGTAGCGTCAGGTAAATGCAGTTCAGCAAGCTCAAAGTTGGTGTGAAATCTTCGGCAATAATGGGCATAATGCAGAATCATGTGGGGCCAATCCAGAATCGGTAAATTTTGTTGGGAATGTTAAGAGGTACAATCAGAATGTTTGAAACAATTACAACAAGAATTAGCCAAGCCACCTAAATTTTTCTTGGGGTGGAAATCAAAGGAAAAGCTACCAACAAACTCAACAACAACAGTATCAGCAGCAGAATAGGCAGAATGATGGAAAATTGAGAAACAACATTGAGGAGACGTTGCCGAAGATCATGGAGACACAAACCCAATTAACAGAGAATCAGGCGATGATGGCATCAGATTTGAAAAATCAGCAGTTGGCCACCCGCAATCTAGAGAAGCAGATGGGTCAAATAGCAGCTACTTACCTCACTAGACTACAGGGAGGATTACCCAGTGGCACAGATATAAAACCCCGACAGGTCAGTCCCATCAGCCTGAGAGTGGCAAGAAATTGGCTGATGCACCACCGAAAGAGAAGAGCAATGAGGTGCAACTAGAGTTTGTTAGAACGGGACCATCCACTGAAGAAGAAGAGAATTAGAGTGTTGGGAAACAAAATGAAAAATCATCATCGGAGCCAGCACAGAGACCACCACCACCATTTCCTCAAAGATTCAAAAAGAGCAAGGAGGAGGAATGCTTTAGAAAGTTCTTTGATATTTTTAAAGAACTTCACATAATTTTGCCTTTGCTTGATGTTTTGCATGGAATGCCCAGGTATGCTAAATACTTGAAAGATGTGTTGGTCAACAAATCCAGATTGGTGGATGTTCAAACAGTAGCACTGACTGAGGAGTGCAGCCACAAGGTAATGAGCAAAATACCTAGAAAGCTCAAAGACCCAGGGAGTTTTACCCTCCCCATACCAATTGGTAAAGCTGAGGTGATAAGAGCTCTGTTTTATTTAGGGGCAACAGTTAATCTAATGCCTTTATCTTTGTTTAACACCTTGGGGTTGGGTCAACCGAGACAAACATGATTGACGCAGCACCTGGTAGACAGGTCGCATGTGGCACCAGAGGGAATAATTGAGAACCTTCTCATCAAAGTGGGTAAGTTCATTATACCCGCTAATTTCGTCATATTGGATTTTCAAGTTGATGACAAGGTACCCCTGATCTTGGGACGACCATTCTTGGCCATTGGAGGAGCGATTATTAATGTAAGAGGAGGGACCCTAAACATGAGGGTCGACGATGAAGAAGAACTCTTCTGGGTCTACCAAGAGATTAACCCACCCACACATTACAGAGACCTTTGTAAGGTCAGTGTGTTAGCAGAGGCTAAGTGTGGGGTGGCAGATTCCACAGGTCCACAAACACAGGAGATGATTGCTTTTCAGCCTGAATCTGTTGAAGGGCTTCTATTAGAGAAGGAGTTAGAAGAATAGAGGAATAGAGTGGTGGATGTTCCCTCGAAAAATAAAAAGAGAAGAAGATGGTTCTCAAAAGGGAACATGGGTATGAGGATATTGTGAAAAGGATAGTCCACGTCGTGCCGCGACGTAAAATTAGGTGCTACTTGGGAGGCAACCCAAGGGTACCACAGGTACATATTGTTTATTTTTAATTTATGTTGATTTTGTTTATTTTCATCTTGTTGTTGTTTCTGGTGGAGAATTAAGCACAGATGGAAGGGAAGTCTGAGTACCTTGTGAGGAGGAAGCTAAGAAGCATGAAAGAGGAAAAGTGTGGGGTCGAATACCCACTTGTTCAAAGGAAGAAAAACATGTTGTTAGCTAGGCCTAGAGGCCCAGGGAGTATTTCTCCCTTTTTGCATTTTAATTTGATGTTATGGGGACAAAGCCCATAGCATGATTCAAGTGTGGGATGAGGGAAATTTTGAAAATTTTGTTCTTAATGACTTTGGGTGAATGTGGTGCTTAATATATTTGTTGAGGAAAAGTTTAAACTTTTTGATTTGAGCATGATTCACTCACCAGTTGATTTTTCTTTTCGGTTCTTTTCTGACAAGGGGCACTTTGAACCGAAGAATACAAATTTTTTTTGTCTGTACACAGTTATATTTAGTCATAGTTAGGGACAGTTCTCGATGATGGATGGATGACGATCGTCTTGAGGGAAAATTAGTCAAAAGATTTTGGTTCTTGAACCTGTAGCTAGTTGATGGTTAGATGTAAGTGTGATAAGTGTTGAAGCATGTAAGAAGCGTATAACTTTGTTTGATTCACCTAGGCTTTTGAATGTGGCTCGGTGTGCTTAAAGCTTAATTTTGAATTATTTTGATTAGCTAAGTTAAGAGTCTACTGAATGTGTCTTGAATTGAGCATGTGTTGAGTGAAAGGTTTTTTGATATTCCATGCTATTGTGTAGTGTATAGAACTTGTCTGGTGTGTATACAAAATGAAATGAAGGATGTAGATTGTAGGAGATGATTTAAGCATTTCTTTGAATGAGCCTAATTTTTAACCCTCGTTTTACCTAACTTGAATGTGTAATCCTAGTAAGCCCTATTGAGCCTTAAGCCTATTCTTTCATATCTACAACATAAGCTTAATCCTTTCTCTTTCATTAGCCTCGAATTTGATCCAAAACTCCTAAGCACTTAAGTGAAAAATCTGAAAGAGTAAAGGAATGAGAATCGTGAAAATAAAGGAAAAATAAAAGTTGTGGGAGTTGAGAAAAGGTCTAAGGTGCACTTGTTTTAAAATGCTTGAGTATTGGTAGGGAGTAAAAAAACAAATGAATGAAATAGTTGCTTAAGTACTCCTTACTAATAAACTAAGTGTGCTTAAAGAAATGGGAACAAGAAGAGAAAATTTGAGAGTTAAAAGAACGAGGGTGAAGTAAGAGAAGAGATGTCCGCAATGAATGTGTAATGTATTAAAAGCTCTTGGGAAAAATAGCCACTATTATTATCCATAATAGTACATTGCCTTCCTTTAACTTACATTGCAACCCGATAATTCCTACTTGATCTTACATGCAAACATCCTTAAATTAGTGAAGTAATACACTAAGGGCAAGCTTATGGGTCAATACACTTGGCATGTGAATTCTTTGTAAGAGTGAGCTTAATTCTTATTTATATACCCGTACACAGTATGATTTGAAAATGTGTGAGTAAAAATGGGTAACTCTCTTGTTGTGAGGGAACATGTTTAATGAAGGATAAAATTCTTGTTTGATTTCTTGGCCTGTTGATTTGCATTAGTTTGTTGAGATTAAGAGTCAATTCTTGAGGTTAGGAAGTCCTCACATGGTTATATTTTATTTTAAGGGTTAAATCTTGCATGCTCTATTTTAACTTGCTATCGATAAACAAGCGTTGTAGTCGCAGCTTGAATTGTCTTGCTCAATTGGCTATATGTGAATCTTCCTGTGCATGAGATATAAAAGGGTTGTTTTAGGACGAACGAGGCATTAAGTGTGGGGTAGTGATCTTGGGCATAATTTCTTGCCCAAGTGATACTTAATAAGTTGATTTAGTCATGTTTGTCTATTTATACACTTACATTATCATGTGATTTTATGTAAATATGTGTACTAACCAACATGATTAGCCCTTGTTTTGTAGGTTGAAAAGTTCATTTAAGGGACTAAATAATGGTTGGTGAAGTGGAGGAATGGATTTGGAAGCAAATTGCAAAAGTCGGCAAGGAAGCATGCCATGGCAAGGCTGGCCACGCTAGGCAGCGTGCAACGCTGTGCGTGTGCCGCGCCCAACGCAGTGCCACGCTAATACCAGAGAATGCAGCAAATCAGGCTGCCTACGCGCTAGCGCCATGCCACGCTAGACTCATCTGCGCGGTAGAGGTCGTGCCACGCTAGGCACATCTGCGCGCTTGAGGCCGTGTCACGCAGGCCATCGTGCATCCTAGGCGTCGTGCCACGTTGCCATCACACCACGCCTCTACCGAATGTAATTTTAAGGCGATTTCCAGTGAGCTTACGCGTTACCTCCGCGACACGGAGGCAAATTGGCGCATCCACCTCCATGCCGCGGAGCAATTCCACGACAGGCCAAAATTTGCAAATTCCCTATTTACTATAAATGGAACCCTTAGCTTCTAAAATCATTTGTCACGAAATATTTTCTGAAAACCGTAGAGGAGCGAAGGGAGAAGTGAAGAACTCACCTAGGGTTCCCCAATTTTACCTTCTCTTTTATCCATTCTTGTAAGTATTCTACTTTAACAATGTTTTCAAGTAATTGCACGAACATGAGTGGCTAAAACCCTTCCTCTTGGGTTAAGGCCACGTGATATGATTGTTATGCATGAATTCATTTTGGTTTGAGTTATTAATTGTTGTTCTGTCTTACATTCTTGATTATGGTTGTTTTTATGCTTGATCACCATGAAAACAAATGCGTTAAGCTTAGGTAAAAGCTTGAAAGAGTAACCCTAGGCTAGAACAAGAGAATATTGGGAGCAAGTTCTTATCTCACGATATGATTCGCGGTTAGGATAGAAATTATACCTAAATTGCCTTGCTTGGTTGATAAAAAGGGAGATAGCAAGACACCGACTTAGAATTATCACTCCATCGCTCGTAGAAGTAGTTGTGAAGCTAAGTTGGATTAAATGATTAGAGGTACGAAAGTCCCTAATCAAGAGCATAACCCCGTAAACCACATCCATTTAATTGAATTGCCCACGAACTAGGATATCACATCCCCACTAAACGATGTAGTTGTGAGGCTAATTTGTCGTGTTTGGAGGTTCGGGAGACCATGAGCATCGCATTTTCAACTTTGTGAGACAACAATTGGTAATTTCATACTTGAACCATTGCAAAGTTTAGCATTGCATGATTATCCGGCCTTAGCTCTAGTTGCTTCTTATACTGTTTCTAGATAATTGTTTGACCACCCTAAAACTTAATTATAAATTATCAAAAACTTCTCTAATCAACACTTGTGAAGGTTAATTTAACACTAGAACTTGATAATTAGCTAAATTGGTCCATTCCCTGTGGGTTGGACATCCGGCTGTTAAAAGGGCCACTGTATTACTTGTATGATCGCGTACACTTGCGAGTGCGCTGGAACCGTTGCTTGAACCTGAACGTCAAATTCTTTTATGCAGGAGGGAAGCTCTAGAGAAAAAACTAAAGAGACTTCAGCAAAGGTTACAACAACAACCACCGGCAGGACTAGCAAAGTTGTTACCTGATATCATGGTAGCCCGACCAATTCGCGAAGTCGCTATCCCACTAGTGAAAAATTTGACCACTAGTATCCGCAAACTGGAACCTAGAGGAAACTTTGAATTGAAGTAGAACATGGTGTAGCTGTTACATTCTAGTGGCCAGTTCACTGGGATGACTCATGAGGACCCACATCTGCACTTACAGAACTTTCTTGAGATTAGTGACACGTTCGTCCCCACCAGAGTGTCCACAGATTATGTCTGACTTACCCTCTTCCCATTCTCATTGTTTGGAGAGGCAAAGAGGTGGTTGAAATCTGAGCCACCGAATTCCGTAACTTCTTGGGATGATTTTGCAAAGTAGTTCCTTATCAGATTCTTCTCTTCAGGTAAGATTGCCAAACTCAGGAGTGAAATTTTAAGATTCAAGCAGAGGCCAGAGGAGAAGTTGTATTTGGCTTGGGAGAGATTCAAGTCATTATTGAGAGACTGCATCTATCATCAGCAGTCCAATGAAGTGCTATCCCATACCTTTGCAGAATGTTTAGACCCACACAAAAAAATTTTACTAGAATTTGCATCGGGTCGGCAAACATTAGAGAAGACTTATGATATGCTTTACACCTTGTTGAACAGAATTGCTCAGGGAAATCCAGAGTGGCACAGCGAGTCATCGAGAGGGGAAGGAAAGAGAATTGCAGGGCTGATAGAGATAGATGGTGCAAATGCCATGTCAGCTATGCTAGCATCATTTCAGCATCAAATGATGTCTCAGTTTAATAAACTGAGTATGAATCAACAGCAGGGTCAGGTAAATGCAGTTCAACAAGCTCCGAGTTGGTGTTAAATCTGCGGCAATTATGGGAGTAATGCAGAATCATGCGGGGACAATCCAAAATCGGTAAATTTTGTTGGGAATGTTCAGAGGTACAATCAGAATTTTGGAAACAATTATAGCAAGACTTAGCCAAGCCACCCAAATTTTTCTTGGGGTGGAAAATAAAGGCAAAGGTACGAGCGACCTCAAGAACAGCAGTATCAGCAGCAGAATAGGCATAATGATGGACAGTTGAGCAGCAACATTGAGGAGACGTTGCAGAAGATCATGGAGACACAAACCCAATTAGTAGAGAATCAAGCGAGGATGGCATTAGATTTGAAAAATTAGCAGTTGGCAACCCGCAATCTAGAGAAGCAGATGGGTCAAATAGCAGCTGCTCACCACACTAGACCGTAGGGAGGATTACCTAGTGACACAGACACAAACCCCCGATAGGTCAATGCCATCAGCCTGAGGAGTGGCAACAAATTGGCTGATGCACCACCGAAAGAGAAGAGAGATGAGGTGTAGCTGGAGTTGGTTAGAACGGGACCATCCACTGAAGAAGAAGAGAATTAGAGTGTTGGGCAACAAAATGCAAAATCATCATCGCAGCCAGCACAGATACCACCACCACCATTTTCGCAAAGATTCAAAAAGAGCAAGGAGGAGGAATGCTTTAGAAAGTTCTTTTATATTTTTAAAGAACATCACATAATTTTGCCTTTGCATAATGTCTTGCATGGAATGCCCAGGTATGCTAAATACTTGAAATATGTGGAGGCCAACAAAGTCGGATTGGTGGATGTTCGAACAGTAGCACTGACTGAGGAGTGCAGCCACAAGGTAATGAGCAAAATACCTAGAAAGCTCAAATACCCAGGGAGCTTTACCCTCCCCATACCTATTGGTAAAGCTGAGGTGATAAGAGCTCTGTGTGATTTAGAGGCAACAGTTAATCTAATGCCCTTATCTTTGTTTAACACCTTGGGGTTGGGTCAATCGAGACAAACATGATTGATGCTGCACCTGACAGACAGGTCGCATGTGGCACCAGAGGGAATAATTGAGGACCTTCTCATCAAAGTGGGTAAGTTCATTATACCTGCTGATTTCTTCATATTGGATTTTCAAGTTGATGACAAGGTACCCCTAATCTTGGGATGACCATTCTTGGCCACTAGAGGAGCGATTATTAATATAAGAGCAGGGACCCTAAAAATGAGGGTCGACGATGAAGAAGAACTCTTCTGGGTCTACCAAGAGATTAACCCACCCACACATTACAGAGACCTTTGTAAGGTCAGTGTGTTAGCAGAGGCTAAGTGTGGGGTGGCAGATTCCACAGATCCACAGACACAGGAGATGATTGCTTTTTAGCCCGAATCTGATGAAGGGCTTCTATTAGAGAAGGAGTTAGAGAAAGAGAGGAACATAGTGGTGGATGTTCCCTCAAAAAATAAAAAGAGAAGAAGATGGTTCTCGAAAGGAAACATTGGTATGAGGATATTATGAAAAGGATAGTCCACGTCGTGCCGCGACATAAAATTAGGCGCTGCTTGGGAGGCAACCCAAGGGTACCACAGGTACAAATTTTTTATTTTTAATTTGTGTTGGTTTTGTTTATTTTCATTTTATTGTTGTTTTTGGTGGAGAATTAAGCACAAAAAGAAGGCAAGTTTGAGTACCTTGCGAAGAGGAAGCTAAGAAGCATGAAAGAGGAAAAGTGTGGGGTCGAATACCCACTTGTTCAAAGGAAGAAAAACTTGTAGCTAGCGAGGCCTAGAGGCCTAGACAGTATTTCTCCCTTTTTGCATTTTAATTTGATGCTATGGGGACATAGCATGATTCTTGTATGGGATGAGGGAAATTTTGAAAATTTTGTGCTTAATGACTTTGGGTGAATGTGGTGCTTAATATATTTGTTGAGGAAAAGTTTAAAATTTTTTATTTGAGCATGATTCACTGATCGGTTGGTTTTTCTTTTCGGTTCTTTTTCGATAGGGGGCACTTTAAACCGAAGAATAAAAATTTTCTGTGTTTGTACATAGTTGTATTTATTCATAGTTAGGGACTGTTCCCGATGATGGATGGATGACGATCGTCTTGAGGGAAAATTAGTCAATAGGTTCTGGTTCTTGAACCTGTAACTAGTTGATGGTTTGATGTTCTTGTTATGTGCTACACATGATGGTAAGATGTAAGTGTGGTTAGTGTTGAAGCATGTAAGAAGTGTATAACTTTGTTTGAGACACCTAGGCTCTTGAATGTGACTAGGTGTGCTTAAAGCTTAATTTTGAATTATTTTGATTAGCTGAGTTAAGAGTCTACTGAATGTGTCCTGAATTGAGCATGTGCTGTGAGTGAAAGGTTTTTTGATATTCCATGCTATTGTGTAGTGTATAGAACTTTCCTGGTGTGTATACAAAACGAAATGAAGGATGTAGATTGTAGGAGATGATTTAGGCATTTCTTTAAATGAGCCTAATTTTTAACGCTCGTTTTACCTACCTTTAATGTATAATCCTAGTAAGCCCCATTGAGCCTAAGCCTATTCTTTCATAGCTACAACATAAGCTTAACCCTTTTCTCTTTCATTAGCCTTGAATTTGATCCAAAACTCCTAAGCTCTTAAGTGAAAAATCCGAAAGAGTAAAGGAATGAGAATCGTGAAATAAAGGAAAAATAAAGTTGTGGGAGTTGAGAAAAGGTCTAAGGTGCACTTGTTTTAAAATGCTTGAGTATTGGTAGGGAGTAAGAAAACAAATGAATGAAAAAGTTCCTTAAGTACTCCTTACTAATAAAGTAAGTGTGCTTAAAGAAATGGGAATAAGAAGAGAAAATTTAAGACTGAAAATAACGAGGGTGAAGTAAGAGAAGAGATGTCCGCAATGAATGTGTAATGTATTAAAAGCTCTTGGAAAAAATAGCCACTATTATTATCCATAATAGTACATACCCTTCCTTTAGATTACTTTACAACCAGATAAGTCCTACTTGATCTTACATTCAAACATCCTTAAATTAGTGAAGTAATACACTAAGGGCAAGTTTATGGGTCAATACACTTGGCATGTGAATTATGTATGAGAGTGAGCTTAATTCTTATTTATATATCCATACACAGTATGATCTGAAAATGTGTGAGTAAAAATGGGTAACTCTCTTGTTGTGAGGGAACATGTTTAATGAAGGATAACATTCATGTTGGATTTCTTAGTCGGTTAATTTGCATGAGTTTGTTGAGATTAAGAGTCAATTATTGAGGTTAGGAAGTCTTCACATATTTATATTTTATTTTAAGGGTTAAATCTTGCATGCTCTATTTTAACTTGATATCGATAAACAATTGTTGTAGTCGTAGCTTGAATTGTCTTGCTCAATTGGCTATGTGTGAATCTTCCTGTGCATGAGATGTAAAAGGGTTGTTCAATGATGAACAAGGCTTTAAGTGTGGGGTAGTGATCTTGGGCATAATTGCTTGCCCAAGTACTATTTAATAACTTGATTTAGTCATGTTTGTCTATTTATACACTTACATTATCATGTGATTTTATGTAAATTTGAATATGTACTAACCAACATGATTAGCCCTTGTTTTGTAGGTGAAAAATGAATTTGAGGGACTAAATAATTGTGGGTGAAGTGGAGTAATGGATTAGGAAGAAAATTGCAAAAGTCGGCAAGGAAGCATGCCATGGCAAGGCTGGCCGCGCCAGACAGCGTGCCATGCTGTGCGTGTGCCGTGCCACGCCAATGCCAGGCACGAGAGAATGCAGCAAATCAGGCTGCCTACACGCCACTGTCGTGCCACACTAGGCACATCTGCGCGCTAGAGGTCGTGCCACGCTAGGCACATCTGCGCGCTTGAGGCCTTGTCACGCAGGCCATCGTGCATCCTAGGCGCCGTGCCACATTGCCATCTCTCCACGCCTTGGCCAAATGTCATTTTAAGGAGATTTCCAGTGAGATTATGCATTACCTCCATGCCACGGTGGCAAATTGGCGCGTCCACCTCCGTGCCACGGAGCAATTCCACGATAGGCCAAAATTTGCAAATTCCCTATTTACTATAAATGGAACCCTTAGCTTCTAAAATCATTTGTCACAAAATTTTTTCTGAAAACCGTAGAGGAGCGAAGGGAGAAGTGAAGGAATAACCTAGGGTTCCCCAATTTTACCTTCTCTTTTATCCATTCTTGTAAGTATTCTACTTTAACAATGTTTTCAAGTAATTACACGAACATGAGTGGCTAAAACCTTCCTCAAGGGTTGATGCCACGTGATACGATTGTAATGCATGAATTTTTTTTGGTTTGAGTTATTAATTGTTTTTTTGTCTTACATTCTTGATTATGGTTGTTTTTATGCTTGATCACCATGAAAACAAATGCGTTAAGCTTAGGTAAAAGCTTTAAAGAGTAACCCTAGGCTAGAACAAGAGAATGTACGGAGCAAGTTCTAATCTTACGATATGATTCGCGGTTAGGATAGAAATTATACCTAAATTGCCTTGCTTGGTTGATAAAACGGGATGATAGCAAGACACCGATTTAGAATTATCACTCCACCACTCGTAGAAGTAGTTGTGAAGCTAAGTTGGATTAAATTATTTTAGGTACGAAAGTCCCTAATCAAGAGCATAACCCCGTAAACCACATCCATGTAGTTCAATTGCCCACGGACTAGGATATCACATCCCCGCTCAATGATGTAGTTGTGAGGCTAATTTGTCGTGTTTATAGGTTCGAGAGACCATGAACATCGCATTTTCAACTATGTGAGACAACAATTGATAATTTCATACTTGAACCATTACAACGTGTGGCATTGCATGATTATCCGGCCTTAGCTCTAGTTGCTGCTTGTACTATTTCCAGATTATTTTGTGACCACCCCAAAACATAATTATAACTTATCGAAAACTTCTCTAATCAACACTTGTGAAGGTTAATTTCACACTAGAACTTGATAATAAGTTTAATTGGTCCAGTCCCTGTGGGTTCGACATCCGTCTCTTACAAAGGGCCACTTTATTTCTTGTACGACCGCGTACACTTGCGAGTGTGCTGGAACGCAACAAAAACCTAAACCTATATTATGAGATAATATAATACAGAAAGTATGAGATCAATATTTTGAATGTACTGAATATGGAGGATAAGTATAAACATGAAATTAAGGACAATATGCTAAAAAGTCATGATCATGGTATAGTCATAAACATGAGATTTCCATCATAAACCTAAGTACCATAACCCAATGTTTTCACAAAGATATCATAAATATTAACATGTTGGAAGTAAAACTCATAAACTGATCAATGGATACTATAAGTTAGGGTATCATAGAACATTAACATGAAAAAACATGGAACATCTATAGAATAGTGAATGATTCTTTTAACCGACATACTCCAAGTGAGCCTCATGGAGCCCGACCTATAACCCTAGTTGGGAGTGTATTCATACCTTGCCAAGAGTAACAATCATGAAGGTGTCATATTACTCATGAGCCTATTAGAGTAAGGGAGACACTCTCAACTGGCCAGGACCCCTTTATATAAGTTAAAGGGAGATACTCTTTACTGGCAAGGACCTGTTATCCTATGATGGCACATATTCTGAGACTTGGTTGTGCTGAACCCGACCTACTCGATGTGAAATACTACTCTCAAAACACACACAGTGCTCAAAATCATACTTGAAACATGGAGTTTTTGCATGGATAATTAAAATAATATAAATTCATAAATTTATTGACATAGTGAACTAGCCATGAAACTATGATGAAAATTAGCCATAAAGCAAAACCATGAAATTCATGAGATTTATACATAATTGGGTAAATCATGCTAACTTTAAAATAGATAATAATGAGAGTTTTTCACTGAATTCAACCCAATAAAAATTATGATATACATATAAAAGCATGATAGAATCAATCCATAAAAGATTATAGGGTTTTTGCATAAAAAAGGTCTAACCATAGAAATTCATGAAATCATAGTTGAAGACATGGGAGAATTGAATTCATGAAATTGAGCTTAGGTTTGAGCCTGAGGGTGGAAAAAAACCCCCATTGATGGTCCCATATACCTAGTCTTGCTGATTGCTTGCCTTAACTTGAGACCTAAGAGAATTTTAGAAGATGAGCCCTGGCTTCCGTGAGAAACTTTGAGAGTTTGATTCCAATATATTGTGTTGGGAGTGAAGAATAGTAGTTTAGGCTAAGTAAATCCCTTTAATATCCCCCTTATGAAACCCAAAACAACCTTAGGAGTTAAAAGTATAGGAAGTTATAAAAACACCATTGGAACTTTGCACTTAAAATCTGCCAGCCAGTCGTCATGGGTCACACAACGAGTCATTAGTTGTCTCCATGAATCATGGCGACCATCTGCCACATGTTGGACCAAATTTCACATCTCTAAACTTTATCCAATGACTCTATACCACAAATTATTACATGACATCACAAGTTGTGATTTGACTCCTTAATTTTGGGGAAATTTTGACACATTCTTGGATTGTTGCTCATGACGAGGGAACCTCAAGACTCGACACATCACCCCATGAGTCGTGACGTGAGTTGTTACAACTGGGTCATGAAGGACTACTATGACTTACCATGAATAACATGATGGGTCGTTGGTACATACCACAACTCGTTACACAAGTCGTTTTGTGGTGAATTGCATATTTTTCTGCTGGTTTCTACTCCAAGTCCGAGTTCTGATCTTAGGGACTTTTGGAATGTTATATGAATGGACTGCTAAAGAGTACTAATAAGCATGATAATTGGAGCCCTTTGAAAAGTAGGAGGTCTTACCCAAGCATAATAGAGAAGATCGTACTTATGCGTCTGTTGCCAATCTTGAGCATGTGAATCAGCATCATTATAAGATACAGTGCCAAATATAGTTAATACCTATGCATGTACGGTATGTAATATAGTGGAATAAAACAACAAGATAAGCTTAGATACTGAACTGAAAGAGTAAACTGAATAAAACTGAATGCTTTAAACAATGCAATAAAACACAATATAAATATTGTGCAAAATAGTTATATAGCGTAAAGCTACACATAAGAATAATTTATGAAAATACTTTATCTTTAGTTGAGAGTTTCTCGTAACTGATTCACCATCAAAGAGAACATGATGTCCAACCTCTGGACTGGTTGGAAGGGCTTTCAAAAGCTTTGCCAGGGCAGAGGAGGAAACTAAATTATGGATCCATACAAAGCCCTTACAAGGGGCTAGCTGAGATGTTGCCTCAATCAATGAAACAATCCTAACGTAAGCTGGTTGTGTAGTTCTAGAGTTTTGGGTTATCTGAGACCTTCACCCATCTTGATGCTAAATAATCCTCCCAAAAATAGTGCTTACAAAAATATTCCTACATGAGGAAACATAAATATTTCTGTGTAGCCTTTCTAACTCAAAATCAAGATAGATGTATTACTGATGAGCCTCTATGCTCAAACCTGAACTCTGATGGTGAGCCTTTACGCTAAAAAACTATATTATGCTGGTGATCTTCTATGCTTAAAATTGTATTTCAAAAATAAATATTTACTTTATTTTTGAAAATCATATGTTAAAACTAAAGTTGATTGACTGAAACTCTTTTTTTTTTTGGAAATCTTTCAAAAATATCACTTTTAATAAAAATTAGGGTTCATGGGGTAGAATGACATGAACCATAACTTAACAATCATAAGAAATAGAGATAACAACATATGCAATAAGGGAACAAAAACGTATAACTCAGATTATAGGAAAATGGCCAAATATAACGAATTGGGAAAAAACCCCAGCTCCTAACTCCCTCTGAAACAGAACTAGAGATGTAGGGTACAAGAAAGAATAGAGTTCCTCACTATGAATCATGTTACATATCTCAAACTCTACAATATTTAATGGAGAATCTAGAAAACTAACTTTGATAACTTACGAACTGGCTCCTTTAATAATTCCTAGGGTTTTGTATCAAGAACCACATTAGAGCCCATATATTAGGGTTTGGAATCATTAATTCAACATTTGGAATAAAGGAAAATACTGACCTAGTCGTTAGGGAATGTTTCATATTGCTTAGGGTTGAGAGAAATGGTCTGAACTTGGAAAAATACTATTAAATTAACTATGGGTCCTTTAACAATCACTGAAAATTAAAGTTCACGGCTAAGAGGATGGTTAGTCCATTGGTACGATGAACTGTCAAATCTGAACAGTTGAAACTTAAGGGGAAACTATGGAACTTTAACGGTTAGATTGATAGGCCATCAATTAGGATGATGGATTGTTATACCCCCAAAAAATGTTTGATGATTATTTGACGTTCGTATGCTATGTTAAGGGATAGGTTGTATGTTGGCCTCAGGGGAGGAGGGAAACATGTATAAAAGAAAGAGCGAAGTGTATGCAAAGTTCATGAATAAGGGCCAACTTTAAGCAATTACATCTCCCAATCTATAATGAGTTAGAAGTCCAGCGACCTATAAAATTAAAGGTATTTGAGTAGGTGACATGGCAGTTGCCTTATAAACGTACCCCACCTCACCTCCTTAAATATTAACTTGTTTGTTGCCCAAAACTTTTCCCCTCATCTTATGTTCTACCTGCTTGCTTAGTTTCTTCATTTTCTCTCCGTTTCTAGCTAAGTATCAAGAGAAATTAATAGGAAAAGCTCCACCAAATCACAACCAAACTACAAGATTGGATAGAAGAGTGTTTCCAAGGCATGTGTGGTGTATTGATGAGCTATTTTGCTGCATTTTTGGCAATAGAGCTGCTGCACTTTTTATGAAGAGATGGAGCCAAATATACTCCCTCTTAGTAGGTGTTGAGGACAAGAAAAGTGTAAGTATTTCAAGTTGTTAAACTTGCATAGAATCCTAGAAAAAATTAGGAGATGGAAGCCATGTTGGGCTGCCGATTTGGTGTTGTTGTTGAAGTTTGTTGCTGTTTATGAAGGTTGGTGCGGTTGTGTTCTTTTTGAGAACATATTTTGTGTTTGTGGTAGCTGGTCTTAGAAAAGTTAGGTAATTTCCTACTTCTATTTTTCATAAAAGTTGTGAAATAAGTTGAAGTAAAAGTGCTAAAATGTTGCCTTGTTTGTTTATGTTGTCACTACCTATTGGTGGGACATTTTGGCTGGAGAAATTGGATTAAAACAGCCATGTCACTTGGTTATGTAGTCAAGTATAACAGGAGGCTATGTTCTGGATGTTGAAGGAAAAAGTCGGCTAAGGAAAACATATTGAAAACAAGGTATGTAAGGATGTGGTTCTTTGAAGCACGATTCTTGAATTGTAGGTTGTATGAACGAGCAAGTTTCTCAAGTGTATTGAGGAGGTAAGTTAAGTTGTATATAATATTTAAGTTCCATGGTTAATTGAAGTTAAAATGTTGAGATTAAGTCTACCTGATAACACTAAAATTACACCTCTGGAGAAGTATAACACGGACATTGTCAATGTAGAGCCCAACTAAGGTTGGGGTCGATCCCACATGGAATAAGGTCAAGATATAGAAAAATGCTAGTATTGACACATTTAGTTCAGTTATTTCCTAATGGGGGGTTTTTAATAGACAATAATATGGTGACAATGTTGTTGTTATTAACTAGGGAAGTGTTCCCCATGGTTTCCTAACTAGGTTAGATTAATACACTCATGGTCTATCCCAATAGTTAGCCTATAGAACTGATAAAGTATGTTCATCAAAAGAATGATTTATCCCTATTAGATGACTCTACTGAATCACTTGGTTAGGTCTCATAGGATAATTCACTTTAATCTTTTATCAAAAGTTTCAAATTAACTTTGCTGCGACCGCAACTCAAGCTATTCAATGAAAGTTAAAGTTCAAGGCTTTGTTGTTCTTCTCTTCTCCTAATCTCTACTTTTCGAGGTTCAAGCATGAAGAGAATTCGTGCTAGTCCTAACATAGCACACCATTAATAAACATTAACCATAAAGAAAAGAACAATACAAGTATTCGTATTGGTTTAGAATCACTTTGTGTTAACACTAGTTTTTTATTCTGAAATGGTTCCCACATCCCTAGTTGTGGATGGTTTAGCAATTCATGATTGCTAGAAAGAGATCAGATTTCATAGAAGAAAACATAATTAAGTACTTATGAATATTGATGGAAGAAAAACCCCAATACTCAATTGCATAATCAAACTTGTGAAAATTGAGAGTAATGATGAATTAGGCAAAGTATTCGTGTATTTTCTCTCCAAGAACTTAGGAAATCCAAATACTAAGATTACAATGAAAAAGTATTGGTTTTATCCAAGGAAAATAAACTAAATTTATTTATACAATTAATGAAATCCTTTTATAAATTAACAGAGATTCTACTGCCGAGTTGTCCTACAAGCCGTAGCATGTTGCTACGAGTTGTAGGATACTTCCATAGTATGATTCTGCAGCTTCTGTCTTCTTAGGTATTGGAGGTTGGTATGATCCGTACAATGGTACTACAAGTTGTAGGAGCTTGTTGTGGCTAGAATATCTGATACCTAGCATCTCTGATGTTTCTCATATGGGTCCTTGCTACAATTCATACCATGATGCTATGACTCATACAACCCTTTCGTGCCCTGAATATGCCAAGTTTCTAATTCTCTGAATCTCACCACGTGTCTATCAGTACGACTTGTACCTTGCCATCACGTCTCTTTTTTTCTACTCGTACCACTGGACTCTACAAATGCACCTTTTTTGTATCTCATATTACGGGACCCTTAGTATGGCTTGTTCCCTAATGGTATGGCTCGTATAGCCAATCGTAGGATGCCTATACACTTATGCATTTTCCTCTGCAGTAGTGCTACGGGTGGCTGGTACAACTGGTACTAAGACCTGCAACGAGCCATTTTCTACATTGTTTTATCTCTTTTTTCAAAATCCAACTCTCGAACCTGATTTCCTTGAAAACAAAGGAAAAGAACCTCATATTTATACAAACACACCTAAGACCAAGAATTTTTTCTATGTTTTAAACGTCAAAAGTGTTATAAATTCGTGGCACATCATCACCCTCAACATAGAACTTTTACATGTCCTCAGGCAAACAAAAACATTACTACAAGTATGATGCTTAACTAGAAAGTAAAACAGAAGACCTACAACCAACAATATCAAAATTTGCACACATGACTACTTAAGTACTGACCCTTTTTTTTAGAACACTCAAAATGAGGACTATTTTATATAGATACAACTATAACTCATGACACAAAGGGATCTAGAAATGGCATCAAGCTATAATAGACAACTGAGCTATCAACATCCTATGACAACATATGATTCTTTCCTAACCAACTATCCTATGACCTAAGAAAAGACTAAGAAGGCAAGTTCTAGATCAGCTACACAATTTTGAACTAAGAACCTCACTCACACATTGTATAGGGTTGCATCACATTACCTATTTGGTCCATGCACATATACACTACTGTTAATCATGCTAATCTATCAAATGCTATAAAAAGATCCACATAGGTCATGCTTTACAGTAAACAAACACAGCTAATCACACAAAAATTATAAAAAGGGGTCATTTTTTCCCAAAATTCGAAAAACAAAACACATGTTCATTTTATTATCTATTAAGTACTCCTAAGCTACTTTTAGTTAAACAAACACATCCTAAACATGTCAGTTCTACTAAATAAAATGCCTGAGAGAAAAGAAACACACCAACAAATACCCTTGGATGAATAAAAAAAATAGATACCCCCCAAAGTATGCTTTGTCCCCAGGGCAGTGAAATAAAAACTAAGAGAGAGACATACCTGTGGTGCTCTAAGCACTCCTATTATCCTGTGTAGGCATTTGTAAAAGCACACTCTTCGCCACAACAATCGTGGCACCAGTGGTGGCAGGCGCACTCAATGGTGTGATTTTAGGGATGTGGTCGCCCTTCAATAGTGTTGGCTGCCTTAGCGACCTCAGTATCAATCTGGACTTAATATGGCTCACCCAAAGGGTCCTTACCACTCACAGGCTCACTCGACATAACAATTGAGCTCCAAGCTCCTCTAGCTCTCTCCTGCAGCTCAAACATATGGTGGTCATGAGTCTGCTGGCTAGCTACTGTCGCTCGTCGGCGCTCCTTCTTATCTCTCTTCCTCCTCTTCCTAGAGATATCCTCATCAACTACCTCTAATGACCTCCTCTTTCCTCTATCTCCACCGGCCAACTCATGAGTCCAGAATGCCCATAAATCAAGCTCTTCCTCAAATGGAATGGTGGGGGCTAGTAATATGGTCGGCTGTTGAGATGACAGACTAGCGACCCAACTATTGATCGAGCCCATCTCATCCTACAAACTCCTCATTTTAGGAAACTCCACTAACTGCTCATTGAGCCAAAGATCAAAGATATCAAGTCTTGTGTGCAAATCTCTAGCTACTACATCGATCTCGGCCCTCACCCATGGCTTGACCTACTCCATCATAAAATTCACCTTGTTTTCTTTTATGGTCATCCTCTTGGCTGTCTTCTATAAGAAATCTTGTGGTACTAGGACATATACGGCTAGGACCTAGCCTGAAGTGGATTATGGAGGAGCGGATGAAGTGCTAGCGGTAGCTGCTGTATAGCCGACCTTAGTGGCCAACATCTTTCTTTTCTCAACTGATGTGGGGGTATCCACATGCTTTCCCCATGCTATCTATGGTGTCAGCACCACTACTGGTGCTCTAACCTGGCCCACTGGGTTAATCTCATCCGTTATAAGTTCGATATCAGCAGTTCGTGTACCTCCCACTCTGGTGTCTATCTCTGCTATGACCTGGACACTTGTCTCCCTACAGAGCCTATATATGAGACTCAAGAATGGAATTTTAGTGCTCATGCTAGAGCTCAATCCCGAATCTCCTCAACTATGATCCGCGGGATGTTGATAGCATATCCTAACATGATACACGCCACCAAACCTATTTTATTGATGCTCAATATGTTGTTATTAGCCATAGGTGCCAACCTATGGTGATATAGTGTCCAAAAAGCCTTCACAATAAGTTAAGCGAGGATTTAGTGACCTATCGTCCACTAGTCACCTGATCCTCATCCTCTTTCTCCTCAGCCATCACTATAGCTAACCACCTTACATGTGTTAGCCTCTCCTCCGCACTCAACTACTTGTCCTTTTTAGGGCCTCAATGCGGTCTAACAAGTCATTGCCACAAGTGACGACTCATGATGAACAGTCATTAAGACTATTGGCTAAACAAAGAAAAAAAAATGACCTGCAGACGATGAGTGACTTCACGAGTCGTGGCTAATGGCAATGACTCATTGGCTGCCTCATCCAATATGCAGGAAAAACAATTGAAATCTTATTTTGGTTTCATCTCATCTTGCATACTAATCATTATTCCGCAGGTAAAATGGCACCAAAGGGTACACCAAAAAAGGGTCCAACCAAGAAACAGATGTCGGAGAAAAGTTAGCCCTCATATCATAGACTTAAGGATGAGCCCTCATCCTCCGAAGAGTCAAGTGGCTTGGCGGAGGAATACGAAGTTTCAGAAGAGCATCTTGAGAGGAGATCGACCAGGGCTAGGATGTAACTCCCTACCAATCTGACAGCCATGGTTGCATCTCCTACCCCTTGAAAGAGACCCACCTAGCCGAGCAGAAGAGAATGTTGGGGCCATAGTCTCGATTACCGTCGAAGGCACCACAGCTGCGGCAAATGCAGAGGGTGCTAAGGAATCACGTGTCGAACAGGGGAGCACAGATGATGAGTTGACGGAGACTTCAAATAAATCCACTGATCAACCATGGAGGGTGAGGCGATGGTGTGTCTGCGGTACAGGGACATTGCTCCGAATGAAAAGGGCCATTCAAAGAGGAGCATTTATGAGGAGCCCATAATGGTCACCACAGGGCTAAAGGACCTCCCCGAGTTGCAGGAATTGTTTGAGAGATATAGGTTCAGGTGGTTAACTGAGCCTTCGAGGAGCTACAACCCTTGCCTGGTCAAAGAGTTTTACGCAGCCTGGTTAGAGAGGTTTTTGCTGCCTATGTAGCCATATTACAATTTCTAGCTTTGGAAGGCCAAGATTGGAAGAAGAGGCCTGCATTCACTTAGGTGTTGGTTCGGCAGACACCTGTAGACATCTTTGAGAGGACTATTTCTAGGCTGCTCTATGGTCCAGACTATCAGGCCCCAATGAACAAAATCGAGTTTGATCATAGACTGTTCGAACTCAAGAAAGTCAAAATTAAGAAGCTGAACAATGAAGAACGTATCAGGCAGTACACTTGGCTATCACACATCATTGCCACACGGGGTCTGTTAGTTGAATGGTTGCATGGCACCGAGTTATAGATTAAAAAGGCAAGAATGAACTTCAAAGCTATATTCTAGTGGACATTGGTTTTTACATAGGCTGGTACGAACCAACAATGACAATGTGCTTTCACCTGACAGAGATGCACTGGTAGTGAGCATCATGGAGGGGTACGTCATAAATATCCCGCGATATATTGCTAAAGAGATTCGGGAGCGGGAGATAGTAGATAGTACCACCATCCCTTTTCCATGCCTCATTGATCGATTTTGTCAGGAGTCAAAGGTGCTAGAACTGCAATCGGTTGATTTAGCGAGTGGTGGTCCATAAGATCACTGTTATCGGGTTGATAAGAGACGAGACAAACCTAGTATTGAGAGTAAAGAGTCAGTCTGTTGCATCCGTTGGAGTGACTTTATTGGTAGAGGCATTGAGTAGCGGTATGCAGCCTGAGGCTGCACTATTTACTGAATTTGTGACAGAGCCCACAAAGGCCAGAATGACTGGTAGCCAGCCTAAGGCTACAAATGCAGCTGACATTCCCGCACCTGGTTAGGTTCTAGAGTCTTCATCTATAAAAATAGCACCTTTACCACCTGTTGCACCATCACGTGCTTCTCCAGTCGACATAGTTACAATTTCTCAAGAATTTCTAACTGATACGGCTAGGCGGCTAGCTAAATCCAAAAAATAGCAAGCACACACAACTCTTAAAGTTAAGGTGCTAATTGAGCATGTAAATCTGTGGGTTACAAAGGAGTTGTAGGTGCTCTATAGTTTAGTGCATTTCCGGTTGGATGCCTTTGAGAGTCGTATGGATAAGTGCCTTGCACAGTTATGAGCGTTTGAGTTAGCAAGATGGTGTGTGAAGGTAGTAGCACTCCGAGATGAGGTGCGGGAGTTGTGTGCAGGACAAGTAGCTACGATCCCTCCGCCGATGCTTCAGTGTTTGATGACAAGAGTGAGGAAGAGCTACCACAAATAGTTGACTTTATCATTGAGGAGCCGGTGGCACAGGATAAGGGCAAGAGGCCTCGTGAGGAGGCAAGTGTTGATGAGGATGATTCTCTACTCCGTGAGAAGAAGTGAGAGTGAAGAGAGATGGAGGCAAAGCTGCAATTATCCAGAGATAAGGCTTTTCAGAGGGCCGCAGTTGAGGCAGCGAGAGCTCATGGAGAAGGTAAGAGCTTAGTAGGTTCTGAGAATGCACCGGTTCATCCTGGTGGTACTGGAGACGACACTAGAGGTGTATCTGCACCCTTCATTGACCAGGTAGCACACGCCTACATCGCATAGGTATATCCTTGTTTCCTTGTTTTATGTTTGTATATGCGTCGAGGACGACACATGCTTTTCTTGATGGGGGTGGGGAGGGATACCTATGTATTTTTGTTGAACAAAACCTGAGGGTTTTTTTTGCTGGATATATTTTCCATCGAGTGTTCCTTATCTAGTAGAACCGACACCTTTAGGTTTTTATGTTTTTTTATTTGTATGTGTTAGTTGAAAAAGAATTAGGTGAACTTAAGGCAGTCAATAACATGGATTTTTGTAATTGTTTGAACTGATAATGTGATACCCCTCCTATTTTTTTTAATGTGTGTATTAATGTAGACAAGCATGATCTTTGTGAATCTTTGCATGGCATTAATACCGTGAACATGTTTATCATTGTGTGACTATACCTGAACTAGCAGTTAGTAGAAGTGATGATGTTGGCCTGTGTAATGTGCGAGTGAGACTTAATAATTAAATTTTTCTGTGTGTGTCAATCTGAAACTTTCCTGGTTAGTCGTATCAAGGTAGATGATGGGAAACTAGGAAAGGATCATAGGCCATTTTTGATGAATGAATCTACTTTAGCCTTAAAATACCTATCAAATGGAAATAAATATCCCTTGATCCAAATTTTGAGCTTAAATTGACTCTTCTTTTTGTTAACACTAATTCACCTTCCTGCTTTGATTAAAATGAACCTGTTTTGGCCCTGGTCCCTCCTTGGACACTGTGAACCTCAACTCAGGAAAATCACCTAACTTGAGGGTGGCTATCATAGGGGTGATAAAGAAGAGTAGGTGGAATGAAATTGAGTAATGAAAATGAAAGAGCAGGTGCAGTGCGCATAATGAAGGACGAAAAAAAAATTTAAAGAGAAAAAGAGCAAAAAGAAAAAGATGAAATTAACGATTACTTAAAAGAAGGAACACTGCACTCATAGTTGCAAAAGAAAGTAAAAGAAGAAAAGAGAAAAGGAAAAAAGGAGAAAATATGAAAAGAAGGTTAAGAGTGGAGCCAAAGTGTGTGTGGTGACAAGGAGGGTTAAGCTACTAGTCCCATATGGAAAATACCCAAATCCATGCCTACATTACAATCTTAAAAATTCCTAGTAATCCTAGTTAACCCGTCTGAAAATCGAGGTATTGAAAGTAAAGGCAAGCTTATGGCATTGCAGTGCGCACAATTAGAATTTTATTGTGAGTGCGAGTAGGATATTACTTAGTTCCAAGAGAAATTTAGTGATATGATCATATACACATGTATGTGTGTGGGATTTCTTTGAGGTGAGAGCATTTGGTCAAAACATTCGTCAGCAAACTATCTGGGTCAGTGTTATAGAAGTATGTGCATGGTTGCAAGTGACAGTATATTGCCATGTTTCGATTCCTCTGTTTCATGGTTGAAAATTTTATATATGGATTATGATTTGGTTTTGTATAATGAAGGAGGAGTTGCAAAACTTGATTTGATTAAGTGATGGGACTGCCATAGGTTTCCTAGAGTTCTTTTGATTTAAGCGTCAAAGTGGTTTTATTTTATTTGTTTTTGCATAAGGACATGCAAAAGTTCTAAGTTGAGGGTGTTGATGTGTCGTGACTTTAGGAAACTTTCGACGCTTAAAACCAAGAAAATATGCAAATTACAGGTATATTTATGTTGTTATGATGTGTTTGTGTTAAGTGTTGCAGGAAAACAGGTCCGGAACGTGAAATGGGAAAAGTAAGGCAAAAATGGAAAAAACTGTAGGATGCTAGCCAGGTAATGAGTCGTTATCCAAATGGACTACTTGTTCCTAGAGTCGTGGTAAAGATCAGGTGTTTTATGAAGAAGAACCAGTGCAGTTAATGATTTGAACTAGTCATTATGCCAGTCGTGAAGATAGGGAAGAAAATTTCTGGAAAAATGCTCAGGAAGGCAACGAAGAACATAACGAGTCATCAAGAGATGTGGCAACTCGTCATGAGATACTGTGAGTAATCATCAGGTACACTAGGGGATTTGGTGATCCATGGCCACGAGGGACCTAACGACTCATTCCTTAACTTGGCGAGTTATTTGGTGACCCGTGGTCAAGACTAGATAGTTTGCTGAGGAAGACTCGAGGACGCTTGCCATGACTCACTAGGAGACCTAATGAGTCATTACTTGGCCCGTTGCCACTGCCGACCTGGATTCCCCTTTTAGTTGGGAAAGGTTTTGTTTGAAACTATAAATACATTATTTAGGTTTATTTTTGAAGGACAGTTTATTTTACCATTTTTCACGTAAATTTTAGTGTTGTGAACTACTATTCTTGGTTCAAGAAACAAAGTTTATAATTTTGTTCTTGATTTTGAGGATTAAAGCAACATTGAAGTTTGTTAATTGGTTTTGTCGATTTATTCAGTTTAAGTAGTTTTCTTCTACGAATATTTGTAAGTTACAATTATGATTTCTTTTGTATTTTGTGATTGTGATCATTCAAATGTTAGCTAAACCCATAACTAGGATTGTAGGAACCATGATGAATTAACACATATAGGTAAAAATACTTAGTGATTCCTGAATGGGGTTTACGAATGTATTGTTTTTCCCTTCATTTTAATTGTCACTTAATAGTTGCAAACGTTGGAGTTTTCCTTATTCTTGCTTACCGTATCAAGGGGTGATGAATGGGAAAAGGGATTAACAACGAAGATTTGAGGCTATGAACCCTCATCTAATAGCTTGACCTTGTCCGGGAATAGCTAATCCGATATTAAGGGTAAGGGTTAATTAAGCATACACCCGTATATGGACAAAGTTGAATGGTGATAATTATCTAAATAGGGGACCAACCATTTAGGTGAATTTAACTTACCAATATTGCATGCTAAACACCGGAATAGATCACTAGTGTAAATTCTTGTGGTTATGAAGTCACGGGGAACACAATCCTAATCACTTTGTTGATTGAATACAACCGAAATTGATTTAAACATCTACTAGCCTCTACTCTTGTTTATTATTTTATGTTTCGAGCCTTCCCCACAGGAAATAAGTAAGCCGATAGTATTAGCTAAACACATTAACTCAAGTTCTCGTCATATTCCTCATGGAATTCGACCCCAAACTTGGTTTGGATTCTATATTTGACATCGACGACTTTATATCTCATTTACGAGGTGTGATTTGGGTGACATCAATTGGTTCTATTGCTTAAAGACCTGTAAAATACCTCTAGCAAGATCTCATTGGGAATTCTGTGATTCAAGCACTTCGTCAACTTCTTCTTCAACCTCAACCATGTTTCATGAAGTGTCTCCATCTTTAGTTATTGGAAATTATAGATCTCATCCTGGAGATGTAGCATCCTATAACGTGAGAAGAACCTCTCCAGAAAGGAATGTTTTAGCTCTCTCATGTTGGTGATATAGTCATTTGGCAACTCGGACAACCATAGAGTATCCTCCCCAGCTGGAGAGAACGGAAAGAGCCTTAGCCTGGTAGCATCCTGGCTCACTCCTGGAAACCTGTATGCTTTGCAGATTCCCACTAAATTCAACAAGTAAAGATTTGCATCATCATCTGCATTACCACCAAACACTCCCTTCATGTTGAGCAACTGACTCATTGTGCTAGTGATATCAAAATTTTCTCCTCCAGGCAAAGGTGGGGGTACAGTAGTTCCTGTTGACCCGACTTCATCAATATCGAGGTCCTCATCATCACCGAAGTGAGGATCATATCTATGGAACTAGTATGGGTCACGGCCTCTATTCCCTCTTATGTTTTGGTCAATATTGTCAACCTCTTCCTGGGCATCATCTACCTCTTGAAGAGTAGCTTGTCGAGCTGACTAAGCCTGGTGGGCCTCATTAGTTCCATGAGCTTCAGCCGCTAACCTAGCCTCCACCTGTTCATCGACCTTCAAACTGGACATTCTTCATAGTGTTCTTTCGAGCTCTTGGTTATTTGGAACTAGAGGATTTTTGCTAGTTGGAGTACTTGGCATTCACCAAGCATTCACCTCTGTAAAAAAATAGAAAAGAAAATGTAAATGCAGAAATAAAGACTAAAAGTTAAATAAAAGTAATTAATCTGATCCTAAGTTGTATTTCCTAATAACGACACCATTTCCGATAATGCTCAAATTACACCTCTAAAAAAGTATAACATGGACGTTATCAATAAAGAACCTAACTAAGATTGGGGTCGATCCCACAAGGAATAAGATCAAGATATTTACAATGCTAGTATTCACACTGTTAGTTCAATTATTTCCTAATGGGGGGTTTTAATAGAAAATAATATGGTGACAATGTTGAGATGCTGTTGTTATGAAATTTCTACAATTAACTAGGGAAGTGTTCTCCATGGCTTCCTAACTAGGTCATATTAGTACACTCGTGTCTATCCTAATACTTAGCCTATAGAACTAATAAACTATGTTCAATCAAACGACTGATTCATCCCTATTAGATGACTCTACTCAATCACCTAGTTAGGTCTCATGAGCGACTTCACTTTAATCTTTTATCAAAAATTCCAAATTAACTTTCCTGCTACCGCAACTCAAGCTATTGAATGAACCTTAAAGTTCAAGACTTTGTTGTTCTTCTCTTTTCCTAATCTCTACTTCTCTAGGTTCAAGCGAGAAGAAAATTCAGGCTAGTCCTAATGTTGCATACTATTAAAAAACATTAAGCATGTACAAAAGAACAATACATACATTAGTATTGATTTAAAATCACTTTGTGTTAACCCTAGTTTGTTATTCTGCCATGGTTCTCAAAACCCTAGTTGTGGAGCGTTTAGCTATCCATTATTGAAACAAAGATATAAGATTTCATTGAACAAAATATAATCAAGTACTTGCAATATTAACAGAAGAAAAAACCCAATACTCAATTTGAAATGATCCGAACATAGGCCTGAATTGAGACACGGGACAAAAACCCTAAGAGGCTTCAAGTTGACCCATGGCATGAACATACATCTAACTCAATCATAGATAAGCAGAAGATCATCATAAATAAAATAACAGAAGTCTAAACAAAAGATATAATCTGAGTACATACATAATTCTAAAGATGAAATACAACTATGTACGAAAAGGCTCTAACACTGACGAGTTGACGGGACAAGACTCCAACTAACTCACTAGAATCTAAAAACTGAAAATATGACGTGCAACTGATAAGAAGGGACCTCGCAAGATGAGGACTCACCAACTGATGCTGAGGAAAGCTAACTCCTGGAATCTAACTAGTGGAGGGACTGAGTCTTGATATAGGAGCCTGTATCATAAAATGATACAAAATAGAGTATGCAGTCAGTACATCAAATATACCAAGTATGCAAGGTAAGTAAAATCATTAAATCATGCATAATATAAATAATAATCAAGATAAGATTCTGATAGTAGGGCTTGCATTCTATTTTATGAAATCATAACCTGCACACAACTGAATATCATAACGAAATCGAATGACCCAAAGATGAAAACTGATAATAATAAGTAAAACTCAACATTGTGTCAAACTTGCTGAAAACATATATCATGAATGGTGTACATGCATAACTGAAATCATGAAGAACAATGGGAGACTCGTCATATAACTGACACTACGACGATAGAGCTTATATGGTCCCGACTATCACACTCTAGTGGGCAAAGCCATCCAAAGCTTTGCTAGGGCTAAGGATGCTACCATGATATCGATATCAAGCTCAAGGACCCTTAGGGGCAGGGGAAGCATAAAAAGGAGGTCCTAAAGTATATAGCTAAACCTACATTGGCGCGTAGTTCTGAGGTACAAGGTTGACTAAATCTTAGCCTACTCGGTGCTAGACACTACTCCTAAAAAAATGTATATTCTCTCTATCATTTTTCAATGAAGATGGCCATCAACTAATGAAGAAGTTGAATAATAACACACATGCATAATCTGATATCATAACGTGAGGAGCCTTGGCTTAAACCATTCCACAAGCCGAAAATAATGGGAGTCTTGACTCCAAAATCATGTGGTAAGCTAATTCATGAAATCATAAAGCATACTTGCTCATATGGGCTTGCCGAATACTTAAACATGCTTGAAATCAACTTGATTCTCTTTGAAAACATGAACATAAACATGGATGATCGAAATCATTCCTTCCTCATAAACATCTCATCATGCTTGAACATAGAACTCATAGATCTCAATTTTCATGAACACTCATGGATGGGCATCATAGTTTAGAAAGCTTGGAAAACAACATTTATAATTTTAAATATTGTAAAATCTACCCATTAATCATAATTCATCATTTAAAACATGCTTAAATCATACCCATAATTAAAACAGAGGGATTTATGCATTGGGTGAAAACCTCATGGAATCATTAAAAATAACATCATGAATTAAGAGGGAATTGGGCATTGGTGTGGGCAATTACACTCAATCATAGCCTTACATACCTGAGATTATCTGGTTTCACAAATTCTTTGATTTCCCAAGGAAGAATTGAGGAAGAACCTTGATTAACTATGTTTGATCTCTCTCTAAACCCTCAAACTTGCATGCATGAGTTTTGAATACGCTAGAATGACTTAACCCATCTTAATACACTCTATTTTGGGCTTAAAATGACATAGTTTATGCTTTAGGAACAAAGGAATTACGGAAAATCCTTTACTATACTTGCAAGGAAAAACAGAAAGCCAGTCCTAATGAGGGACTGGACGAGTCGTCATCACATTCTACGACGAGTCGTCATTAGTCGTTGGCTTCACTGGAAGTTGCATACAGATAGTCACCATGAGGTACTTAACGACCCATTAGCGATGACCAAAACTTGTTTTCACCTCCCCTCACCCTTACTTCCAAAAATCACCGGGGAGGTCTCACGGACCTCATAACGACTCGTGGTGTATCCGACGAGTTGTGGTAATGACCTGTTAGGTGCACTGCCCAAATTTTCCAACTGTCATCCAACTCTTGACCATGACTCACATGAGGACCCATGGTTGACCATGAATCATGCTCACACCTGTTCTCACTTCAAAATTCCAAATTTTAATCCAAGGCCCAGCCTCTCTGTTCGGGTGATTTGTGGGGTATATAAAACGACACGCAAGTGCACGTGGTCGAACAAGTAGTAAGTGGCTTTAGTAAGCCAAGTATCGATCCCACAGGGACTTGGATGAAGTGCAATCTGCTCAAGTGTACTATATTTCGATTCTAAAAATGCAGACAACAGTGTAACCAAAAGTTTGATATTTTGTTTTATGATTTTTATACTAAAGCTAAAACAATTATCTACTTTGAGTCTGAACTATGAATGAGAGCATGCTGAGGTTAAACAAACATGTAATGAAATTAATTATCATCATAATTTGGTTAATCATTTCCTCTAGTTGCTAGCCAAGAACTATTGCCAAGAGATTAAAACTCTCGTATTTAACCTCACTTAAGAATCATGAACCATCCACCTACATTTCTGTGAATAAATGCAATTTATGTTCTAGCCATACAAACCTGGTTCCTAAATTGACTAATACGACTTTCAGGTATATTTCTATCCTGAAAGTAAATCAATTACCAAATTTCCCAAATCAAGTAAAGATCATATCCTATTAATTCACAACTTTCCAATTTCTTGCTCTCTCGAGTGAAACTGGACTTTTTAGATATACATTAACGTAGGCCACACATTAATGCAGTAAGAACAAGAATTAATAGAACAACCATGGAACAAAAGATGAAAAACCAAAGAATCAATAATCACATTTCATCACAATTGTTCATAACCTCAGCAAGAAGAGGAATTAGCCACTCATTTGTGGGTTAAACATCTTTAAATGAGTGTTAATCATACAAGAAATTGAATACAAGGAGTAGGAAAGAGAGAAACACCCTGAGAATTTCGTCCCCTCAACTGCCCGTAACCCACGTTCTTGCTCCTCCAAGTCAGAATATTGAAAAATGAACGTAAGTGTTCTATTTATACAGGTGGGAATTTTTCCCGGAATAACAAGCAACCTGTAACGGAGTGCATCGCGGAGCACTGCCTCCGTGACATGCTACGGACGCGAACCTTCACTGGAACTGGGGGTCCAGGAATTAAAGCTCAACGTGGCACAGCATGCAACGCGGAGCCAAGCCACCGTGCCACGGATCGAACGCGGACCCTCTTTGGAATTTGGGCGAAATTTCCCTATCCAGGCAGAAGGCCTCCGCGATGGCAGCGTGACACGGCTACATCGCGGAGCCCCTTTATTTCATGCAGTCCAATGTCTTGTCCCTTGCTCGCATCCAAGTCCAACCCCGATATCCTCCAACATGCATTTTAGCTTCCCGAAATTACATTTTACCTGCAAAACAATGCTAATCATGTTGGTTAGTATAAATTCACATTTTATTACCAATTACATGAGAATGTATACACATTGATAGATAAACAAGGCTAAAATGGTACTTTTGAGTATCACTTGGGCCTATAAATTTGCCCAAGATCACTTACCCCACACTTAAATCCTTGTTCGTCCTCGAACAACAATCCTACACTTCATGCAATTTACATCCCAACCTCGCTACTTTGGTTCGACAATTTAGGGTATGGTCGTACCGATTATTCAATACAGCAAATCATCAAGAAAACATGCATGGTCTTATCAATGCAATGACCTTCAATACATCAAGACCTCCTACACTTTAAGAATCGACTCTCGATATTGGCAAACTCATGCAAATCAGCTGATCAAGATATCCGACACGAAAATTAATCTTTCATCAAGCATGTGCCCTCACAACTCAAGAGAATGTTCCCCTTTTTGCTCATATGACTCACAAAATCTTAAGCAGGGGCACGTAAACAAAATTTTGCTCTCTCTACCAAAAGAATTCACATGCATCATGTCATGACCCATAAGCTTGCCCTTAGTGTATTACTCCACTAATATAAAGAAGTGCGATGTAAGATCACGTAGGACTTTAACTGGTTGTAATGGAAGCTACGGAACTAGTAAATATTGGGTTATCCAATAATAGCCACTAGCATCCTTAAGCGCCTTTTCAACACATCCCATCAACTCATGGACATTGTTTCTTTTTTTTTTTCATCATCCCATTCTTGATGTTTTTCTTTAGTATGGCCCATCATATTAAGCACACTTCACACAACAACAAAGATTATTCATGCACCTTCATTATAGTTTATTTATAGCAAGTGCACCTTCAACCTATTCTTTTCTTCTATCACTCTGCTTTTCTTTTTCTTTTCACCCTTCTCACTCTTTGACACTTCGGGAAAATGATTTTCTCTTCTTAAGCGCTTAAGAGTTTTGTATAGACTTTACGGCTAATGAAAAGAATGGATTAAGCTCGGTTTACACTTTTTTGACAACAGAAAAAAAATAATAGGCTAAAGGCTCAACGGGCTGACTAGGGTATACAATCAAGGTGGGTACGACAAGGAAAAATAGAAACTCTCGGTTAAAACAAAGAAATGCCTACATCCTTTCCTACAATACACCTCCTTCATTTCGTTTTGTACATACACCAAGCAAGTTCTAGACACTTCACAATAGCATGGATAACAACACCTCACTTCACACTTTTTGCACATGCTCAATTCAAGATGTATTCACAGACTCTTCAATCAGCTAATTAAAGGAATTCAAACATTAAGCCTCAATCACACTGAATCGAACTCTATGGCCTAGGTATCTCAACATATTTACAAAGTTGCATGCTTTCATCCCAATCACCTTTGCATTTTAAATATCATGTACAACACACAACCAGAATTTCGCAACCATACAGTAACTACAAGTTTTGGGATGCAACCCACCAAAGAAAAAAACTGAAAAATAATTGAAAAAAAACTACCCCTAACGACTACAATTCCCTTAAGACGGTCGTCATCCATCCATCATAGGGAACAGTCACTACTATGACTTTGGTTCAATGGGACCATTCTCGGTAAAAGAACTGAAAACAAATGCCAAGAAACCCAAGAAGTAAAAAGAATGTCGAAAATATCGATCATTTCGATAGAAAAAATATGTACAAAATATTTTAAAGTTTAAAAATATCGATCATTTTGATAACACAAATATGTACAGAATGAGCTAGCAACATTCAACAACACACATCAATTTCACATAAATTTACAAATATAAAACAACAACTTAACAATTCACAACTCACAGGGAACAACAAAATTTCACATGCACGACAATAAAGTAGAGCATACATACAAAACAGCACAGCCCAGCACCTAACTACTCCCACCCCACACATAGCTCGAACACTGTCCCAAGTGTTCACAAAAATTAAAATAGCACAAAATCGGGTGGTGGAACTCCCTAATCAGTCAAAGTATTCCACTTCTTCGTCGGGTGCTGCTGCTTCATCTCCCATGTATGAATCACCCCCGTCGTCTTCATCGGAGTCCTCCTAACGTGTCTCTTTGTCTGTGGGGACATCATCATCTGTGGGCTCTACAAATGCTGGCCCCACTCGGCATAGAGCCTTGGCGTTCTCACCGAAGGGGTAGTCTAGCTCGAGCTGCTATAGCTCCTCCTCTGTCGTCGGCCTCCCGCCTATCCTCAGCTGGAGCATCTGCATCCCATACATTCGAGCCATATACTAATCATCACGAGCATGTCGCTCGCCAATTGTAAACACTGGCCCGTGGGTGGTGTCGGGAGCCTTAGTTTGAGTAACATCTAAGGCCCGCCGCTCCATCTGCGGGATATAGTCAAGGGCCTCCTCCTCGACATCTAGGCCCCTGAGGAAGGTGGTGAGTAGTCCACCAAAACCATACATGTGCCCCTGATGCAACCGGGCTCTCTTCATGGCGGAGATAATCACAGCCCCCACGTTGATCTCCAGCCCTTTCATCAGGGCGTACACCAGGCATACACGATCCCGGGTTACATCTGTCATATGTACCCCCGGGATGAGGTAGGAACATACAATCTTCAGCCATATTCTGGCTTCCCTGTTCATCTGTGAATAGGGCAAAGTTTGATGGTAGCCCCTCTCTTTGTGTCTGCCCCATCTAGCTGTCGATCGGCTCCCACACAGTGTGCGTCTGATGTCCGCATATGGTGGGGTAATGTTCAGTTGTCGGAGTACATGGTCGTCTGTGTCCCGCGCTCCTATGATGGCATTGAGGTGGTGGGGCTCCAAAGTGACTATTTGCCCTCTGATTTTGATGGTGTGACTTCTGATCGTCGGGTTCCAGTTGGCATAGAAATCCCGAACCAGGTGCAAGTTACATTCCTTGGGCTCTTCAAAGATGAAATTTAGCCCAGCTGCCTCGATCCGATGTACCATCCTAGGGAACTCCTGTGCCAATGGTTCCCGTGCTATGTGCTCCTCGGGGAAATATTTGTTTTCTTTGTGCTTTGCGTACCACTTTTTCCCCTTATCAGTCACTCATCTCGTTCCGTGTTGGCGGCGTTGGCCGCGTGGAACTGCTGGTGCTGCTGGGACTGCTGTGCCCAGTCTGATTCGCTTCCTTTCGGCGCCCGAAGTTGACGCGCCTTTCCCTTTCTCTTGCCTGCTTGCCATTTTACCTGTCAACCCAAGTAGACAAGATCAATGTTAAGCTAACGGATATTAACTTTGACTAAGGTCAGGTTAAGCTAGGTTACCCCACACTTAGTCCGTAGCTACAGTTACAACAATGCGGCAAGATTATACTTATTTACACACAATAACCCACTATACAATCATGCTTAGTGCGTTCGAAAAATTCGACGGTATATCTTCTGTGTACTACTCAGACTTCGTACAGCCAATCACAATCACGACCATCACTAACATTTTACCCATCGCACTTAGCAAGGAAAAACAAAGAAACGATAACAACAACAAAAATTTATCTACACGAACCTATACAACCAACCAAATTCTTTTTAAATTTCAACATGCCCTTAACCCGAGAATCCGTCGTTCTATTAACATCCTAACAATTAGTACATCGACTCATCTCATTCAACATGTACATCCCGGCATGAAATTCACAAGTTCACTACATTTTCAACTTCAAATTCAAAAACAAGCCCTAGAAATGATATTATCAAGAAATTTTGATTAATTTATGCAATTGACAACTTCAAGCAATCATAATGACATTCCGAACATTCATCAACAACAATTAAATTGAATTCATGATTAATTTCTACTTAGGGCAATTTAGCTCACCTCACATGCTCAATATCAAAGAAAATCGACAAGAAATTGAGGTGGAATCGAAGAACATACCTTGAAGTTTAAGAAATTAAGCAAATTTGATGATTTTCTATGCCTCCTCCGTGTCACGTTGAAGGGGGATGGGTTTTGGGTGTTTTTGGTCGCGGAGTGATTGAAAAATAAGGAAAGGAAGGGGTTTTTTGGGGTTAAAAAGTAGTAAAATCGCGCGGGTCACCCGGCGACCCGATGTGACTCATTGCGATATACACGGCAACGTGTCATGGAGTGCATCGCGGTGCACTGCCTCCGTGACACGGAGCCATCGCGAGCCTGTTCTGGAAATTTTAAAAAAATCTAAATTGTACCTCAACGTGTCACGGAGGTAACGCGGAGGTCCACCTCCGTGACACGGAGCTGTCGCCCTAGCTCACTGTTTTGCCACTTTTTGTTAATTTTCATACCTCGACTTTTCCTTCGCGATTCCGTGCATGTTTTCCTCCGTTTGACCTGAAATTCATCTCACTATACAAAATTGGTTAGAATTATAGGTTTCACTCTAAATAAAAATAAAACAAAAACTAAAACGAAAAATTTTGTAGTAAATCAAGAAAAAGAAAAAGAAAAATCTATTTACACTTTACAAAAAGAAAAAAAATTTCACGGGTTGCCTCCCGTGCAGCTCCTGGTTTACCGTCGCGGCTCGACGTCGTTAAGCTCAGTTGTCCTCTAGGGTGATGGACAATTTCTCTCGATCACCGTCCTTCCCCCAGTAGTGCTTACACCGATCCGGTGGTTTTCCCATTAACTCTCGTGAATCCTTAATCTGCTTATCATCGCCTTGATCAATCACATTGATCACCGAGAGTTCTTCGTGCACCATCGGGAGCTTGGGTGCCTTGTACACATAGAACACCTCCACCTTGTCATGTGCTAGCATTGTTAGCTGCCCCGCAGCTACGTCAATTAGTGCTTTCCCGGTTGCCAAGAAAGGACGTCCCAAAATAAATGGGACTTCCGCGTCTGGTTCAAAGTCCAGCACGACAAAATCTACCAGGAAAATTAGGGAGCCAACTTGCACTAGAACGTCCTCCACAATGCCATCAGGTCTGGCTAAGGATCGATCCGCCAATTGCAAGATTACTGTTGTGGGTCGAGGACTCCCTAGACCCAACTTTATGAATACCGATGAAGGCATCAAATTCATGCTCGCTCCGAAATCACACAATCCACAAGCTCGGATGCTCTGCCCAATAGTAATTCGGTGGATTCAGTTGTTCCTCCATGATAGTTTGTCTGAGCAACTGCAGCTTTCTTTGTAGAGCTTCTCTCCGTTTACTGTGAAATATTCTTTCTGGCTCTATATACGATTCCACCAGCTCCTTGTCTCTTGCCAGTGTTCAACAGAAATTAAGTCTGTGAAATACAGGCTAAGACCAAGTTGTCAACACTAAGAAAAATAAAAATACAGTAAATTAACACTTAAAACAAATTAACCAATTGCCAAGTCACTGACAACGGCGCCAAAAACTTGTTCGGGTGATTTGTGGGGTATATAAAATGACACGCAAATGCACGTGGTCGAACAAGTAGTAAGTGGCTTTAGTAAGCCAAGTATCGATCCCACAGGGACTTGGATGAAGTGCAATCTGCTCAAGTGTACTATATTTCGATTCTAAAAATGCAGACAACTGTGTAACCAAAAGTTTGATATTTTGTTTTATGATTTTTATACTAAAGCTAAAACAATTATCTACTTTGAGTCTGAACTATGAATGAGAGCATGCTGAGGTTAAATGAACATGTAATGAAATTAATTATCATCATTATTTGGTTAATCTTTTCCTCCAGTTGCTAGCCATGAACTATTGCCCAGAGATTAAAACTCTCGTATTTAACCTCACTTAAGAATCATGAACCATCCACCTACATTTCTGTGATTAAATGCAATTCATGTTCTAGCCATACAAACCCGGTTCCTAAATTGACTAATACGACTTTCAGGTATATTTCTATCCTGAAAGTAAATCAATTCCGAATTTTCCCAAATCAAGTAAAGATCATATCCTATTAATTCACAACTTTCCAATTTCTTGCACTCTCGAGTGAAACCGGACCTTTTTAGATATACATTAATGTAGGCCACACATTAATGCAATAAGAACAAGAATTAATAGAACAACCATGGAAGAAAAGACGAAAAACAAAAGAATCAATAATCACATTTCATCACAATTGTTCATAACCTCAGCAAGAAGAGGAATTGGCCACTCATTTGTGAATTAAACATCTTTAAATGAGTGTTAATCATACAGGAAATTGAATACAAGGAGAATGAAAGAGAGAAAAACCCTGAGAATTTCGTCCCCTCAACTACCTGTAACCCACGTTCTTGCTCCACCAAGTCAGAATATTGAAACATGAACCTAAGTGTTCTATTTATACTGGTGGGAATTTTTCCCGGAATAACAAGCAACGTGTCACAGAGTGCATCGAGGAGCACTGCCTACGTGACACGCTATGGACGCGGACCTTCACTGGAATTGGGGGTCTAGGAATTAAAGCTCAACGTGGCACGGCGTGCAACGCAGAGCCAAGCCACCGTGCCACGGACCGGACGCGGACCCTCTCTGGAATTTGGGCAAAATTTCCCTATCCAGGAAGAAGGCCTCCGCGATGGCAGCGTGACACGGCTCCATCGCGGAGCCCCTTTATTTCATGCTGTCCAATGTCTTGTCCCTTGCTCGCATCCAAGTCCAACCCCGATATCCTCCAACATGCATTTTAGCTTTCCGAAATTACATTTTACCTGCAAAACAATGCTAATCATGTTGGTTAGTATAAATTCATATTTTATTACCAATTACATGAGAATGTATACACATTGATAGATAAACAAGGCTAAAATGGTACTTTTGAGTATCACTTGGGCATATAAATTTGCCCAAGATCACTCTCCCCATGAGTCACTTAATGACTCGTGGGGTTCCTGAAGGGTCACTGGATGACTCATCTTGTGACCTGGTGTAGAAAATTCTATTTTCTCCATTTCAACTCCCGGGTCTAATCTTAGGACTTTTGAGGTATAACAATATTTGCCACTTTGGAACATTCGTCCCCGAATGTTGTAAATAATAAAAAAAAAGCAGAGAAATGCAATCATCATACTCGAATACTGAACATACATGCTGAAAACTGATGAAGTGACTGACTCTGATTTGAACTACATGACTGAACCGAATTCCCGAACCAGACATACATCCATTTATATGAAAGAAACTGAGGTACATGAGCTGAACAAGAAAATGAATAGAGTATTAAGGAGGATCCTAATACCTCAAGATTGAATTGAGCCAAAAGGGAATAAATGCGGGTATTTAGCCATCATATCTTCTTCGGCTTCCATATAGCTCCCTCCAAATGCTGATTCCTCCATAAAACCTTAACTAAAGCTACTTCCTTTATCCTTAGCTTACTATCCTGCCAATCCAGTATCTCCACTGAAACCTCTTCATAACTTAGTGTAAATAATCTGCTCCGCCTGACCATCCATTTGCGGGTGAAATGTTGTACGGAGCTTGACCTGAGTACCAAGTCCCTTTTAAAATGATCTCCAAAACTAGGAGTTAAACTGAGTACCTCTGTCTGATATGATGGACAAGGGCACTCCATGCAACCAAACTAGCTCCCAAATGTATAATTTAGCATAATTTTCCCCTAAATCAGTGGTTTTGACCGATAGAAAATTAGCTACTTTGTTCAACCTTTCCACGAACACCCAAATGGATTCATACCGTCGATGATTGCGAGACAATCCTATGATGAAGTTCATATTGGTCTCCTCCCACTTCTATGTAGGATACTGATGTTTTGAAGTACACCTCTTGGTCTCTAGTGCTAAACCTTCACTTGTTGACAATTTGGACACTTAGCCACAAACTCCGCTATGTCCTTCTTCATGCCATTCCACCAATAGACTTCCTGTAGGTCACGGTACATCTTGGTGGAACCTGAATGTATGGATTACCTGGAACCATGAGCCTCATGCAACATCTGATCTCTCAAATCATCAACATCCAAAACACACAAGCAACCTTGATCTCGAAGTTCACCATCTCCCCCTTAGGAGAAGACCTCCACCTTCTGTTTCTGCACAACTTCCTTCAACTTTACAAAAATAGGATCCTCATCTTGTCTAGCTTTTACATTAGTCACCACGAAAGATTCTGATCCATTCTGAAAAATGACACCATCATCGGTCGAGTCAACCAAACGAACTCCTAACTATGCAAGCTAATGCACATCCTTCACTAGCTCCTTCCTCCTCTCATCTATACAGGAAACACTCTCCATAGAAAGCCTTCTAAGAGCATCAACTACAACATTAGCCTTGCCCGGATGGTATAGGACACTCATATCATAATCCTTGAGTAGCTCCAACCACCTTCTTTGATGGAGATCGTAAATCCTTTTGGGAAAACACGTACTGTAGGCTCTTGCGGTCCGTAAACACATCTACATGGACCCCATATAAATGGTGTCTCCAAATCATCAAGGAAAATACTACTGCCGCCAATTCAAGATCATGAGTTGGGTAATTCTTTTCACGAACCTTCATCTGCCTGGAAGCATATGCTATAACCTTACCATGCTGCATCAACACACAACCACGGCCGATCCTCGAAGCATCAAAATAAACCACAAACCCATCTGTACCCTTAAGTAGGGTTAACACCGGTGCTGAGGTGAGTCGAGTCTTCAACTCCTGAAAGCTCCTCTTACAAGCCTCCGACCATTGGAACTTCACTTTCTTTTGGGTCAATTTGGTCAATGCCTGTCACGACTCGAACGTACACCCGGATCGTAGACACGGGACAAGGGACCCCGAGAGACCCCAAGTTGACCCATGGCACATGCATACATCTAATTTCATTTCATAAAGAGGAATACTTAGCATAAACAAGCGGAAATGTAAACATATCATAACACCAGAAAATACTAAGCGTACATATGAGCTAGATACTACACATCGTTTGAAAGCCTCTAATACGTACGATGGGTTGATGGGACAACATACCCAACTAACATGACCAATACTGAAACATAAATAATATGAAAGTCTATCAAACGATCCGCGGAACATGAGGATTCACCAATAAGCTGAAAGAGTAAGCTGGGATGGACAAAGGGTGAGGATTAGCTTGAGATCCGAACCCTGTATCATGAACGGATATAGCATAGAAGTATGCGGTCAGTATGTGGAACGTACCGAGTATGCAAGGTAAGTAAAATGGGTATTTAAAAGTAAAACAAAACTTATAAGTAAACGTAGGAGAAGGACATCATGCATATATCATAAACTCCGTAAGAAGACATAAGGCTCAAGGATTTCAAATCATTCATAAAGTGTTCATAATCATAATCGTAAGTAAACATTATCAAAACATAACTTGAGCCAATAACATAGATATAACAATGCACAAAACATGCAGAACAATGGGAGGACTCGTCATAACCGACACTATCATGGTAGAGCCTTACATGATGCCTCAACTATCTCAGTCAAGTGGGCTGAACCGACCTTGGCTTGTCAGGTAAGGGTCATATATTAGGCATGATATGACATTTGAGGGGATCATTACCAATATGTCATATCATTAGAAACCCATGGTGGCATATGGTTATGAGACGCGGACATAGCCCTTTGAATGTCGGGATGCTCGGTGCTAGACATGGATCCCAAAAACATGTATATAGGCTCATACGTAAATCAATAAAATCATGCATTAAAAATTCTTTGGCTAAAATAAAACATTTATCATTATTGATCTCCTTTAAAACATGCTTAGCCAAGAATCAAAGGCCCTTTTAATCAGCCAACATCATAAATCGATAAATCATGAAATTCCTTCATAAATGGTAAATCCTTCTTCAACATGTGGGCATTGCCCAATATTTTTACATAATTCTTTCAAAATGCTCATAGACATGGGTAACTTGAAATCATGCTTTTCCATCATCAATAAACTCAAAATATTGAATATTCATCATAAATCATAACTTTCATGAACTCTCATCAATGGGCATTTTACATTTAAAAAGCTTGAAACATAATTTTCAAAGAAAATAATATAAAACCTATCCATCATTCATAATTCAACAATTAAAACTCAATTAAATCAAACCCATAAAGAGAAATCACATCTTCATACATTTGGGTAAAACCCCATGGAATTGAATAGGAGGACTCACGATTTAAATCGAAATTTGGGCATGGGTGAGGAAGAATTTCACCCATTCTAAAACCCTGCATACCTGGAAATGGATAGATACGAAGTTCCTTGAATACCCACAAAGAAATACATGGAAACTTGGGGAAGACAACCTTGAATCTCCCAAAAATCTCTCTAAGCTTCAGTATGAGAATGGGCATGCATAAAGGACTTAAATCATCTTATCACACACAAAAAATATAAAAAAATGACGTAGTTTTAGGGCCTTAAAACATGGAAAAGTCGAAAATACCCTAAAAATTATTTCCCTAGAAACTGCTTCGGACGGACCAACGACCGATCCAACAGATCGTTGCAACATACCACGAATCGTGGTATCGAGTCGTTTGGTCCACTACATCATATCATATCTCAAATCCTCAAATGACTCATGAGGACGAGTCATTACTTCAAACGACGAGTCGTTGGATCGACCGTCGTCAACTTCTTCACCAAGTCTGACTTTCCTTTCTACGAGCCTCACCACGACTCGTGATGGCATCCAAGGAGTCGTGGTCTCCATCTATTGTAAGCACTGGAATTCTTAACCCTCAAACAATGACAATAAACAACGGGTCATTGCTTCTCACCAGGAATCCTGGGATGCCCCATTTTTTTTCCCCTCAGTCTAAGCTCAGTCCTTCCAACGACTGGTAACAACTACTCGTTGTTCCTAACAACGAGTCATTACACCGTCCATTGTCACCACTGCTTCCATGAACCCCCATTCCATGATTTCTTTTGATGACTCATGGTATCCACCCACGAGTCGTTGAGTTGCCCGTCATGTGATGTTTTTGCCAGTTTTCTACACTTTTCAAATTCAAATCTCGGGTCTATTCTTAGGCCTTTCCAAGGTATTACAATATCTCCCCCTTGGAAACATTCATCCTCGAATGTAGGAAACAAGCAATAAATAGAAACATACAATTTACAACCATATACTAATCATTTTAACTTAAATTTTTACGGAATGAATACCTCCGAATAAAACCATATAGCTAAACTGATCTCATACATCACATACACATTCATACATATAAAGGAAACTTGCACACATGAACTGAATATGAAAACTAGATAGAGTCATAAGGTAAAACTGATACCTTAAGTCGGAACGGAGCTAGTAGAGAAAATTTTATGGATATGTAGCCATCTATCCGCTTCAACTTCCCACGTAGCTCCCTCAACATGCTCGTTTCTCCATAAAACTTTAACTGAAGGTACTTCTTTATTTCTCAACTTAAGAACCTGATGATCCAAGATTTCAACGGGAATTTCTTCAGAACTGAGGCTATCTTTTACCCCAATGCTGTCTACCGGGACTACCAAGGATGGGTCACCCAAACACTTCTTCAAATGTGACACATGAAAGACGGGATGAACTAAAGATAATATCGATGGCAAGTCCAGTTCATATGCCATCTTACCAACTCTTCTCACAACCCGGTAGGGACCCACATAGCGGGAACTGAGTTTTCCTTTCTTTACGAACCGCATGACTCCCTTAATGAGGGATACCTTTAGAAAAACCCAGTCGTCCACATTAAACTCCAGATCCTTTCTCCTCACATCAGCATATGATTTCTGCCGACTCTGAGTGGTTTTCAATCGGTCCCTTATCAACTGAACCTTCACCATCACCTCGTGAACTGAATCTGGCCCATCATAGCTACCTCACCAACCTCAAACCATCTGATGGGAGATCTACACCTTTTCCCGTAAATATCCTCGAACGGTGCCATTTGGATATTGGAGTGACAACTGTTATTATAAGAAAACTCAATTAAGGGAAAATGATCATCCCAACTACCTTTGAAATACATGACACATGTCCTCAACATATCCTCGAGGATTTGAATGGTTCGTTCTGCCTGGCCGTCTGTTTGCAGATGAAAGGTCGTGCTGAGCTTGAATTGAGTCCCAAGTCCCTTCTGAAAAGACCTCCAAAACTAAGAGGTAAACTGAGTACCTCGGTCTGAAATAATAGACAAAGCACTCCATGAAGTCGAACCTACTCCCGAATATACAACTTGGCATAATCATCTGCTGAATCCGTGGTCTTGACCGGTAGGAAGTGTGAAGCCTTAATTAACCTGTATACCATCACCCAAATGGAGTCATAGTGTCGGCAAGTACGAAATAGGCCTGTAACACAATCCATATTTATTTCATCCCACTTCGAAGTAGGAATACTAATATCCTGAAGTACACCTCCCGACCTTTGATTCTAGACCTTCACTTGCTGATAGTTTGGACATTAAGCTACGAACTCCGTAATATCCTTCTTCATACCATCCCACCAATAGATTTCTTTCAAGTCACGACACATCTTCGTGGATCCTGGATGGATAAAATTTCTAGTACCATGTGCCTCGTGCATATCCGAACTCTCAAATTATCAATGTTCGGAACACATAGTCGACCTTGGTATTGTAGAACACCATCTCCCCCTTGGGAGAAAACCTCCACCTTTTGACTCCGCACTACTTCCTTCAGCTTTCTCAAAGTCGGATCCTCACCTTTCTTAGAATTGACATCGACCACTAAGGACGATTCTGACCCATTCTACGCAATAACGCCGCCATTCGTTGAGTCGATCAATCTAACTCCCAGTCTTGCAAGTTGGTGGACACACTTGGGACACAATCTACATAGAGAGCCTACTAAGTGCATCCGCAACCACATTGGCCTTGCTCGGGTGGTAAAGGACACTCATGTCATAGTCCTTAAGTAACTCCAACCACCTCCTTTGTCGAAGATTTAGATATTTCTATGAGAACACATATTGAAAGCTCCTGTGATCCGTAAATAAATCCACGTGGACCCCATACAAGTAATGTCGCCATATCTTCATTGTAAACACCATGGTGGCCAACTCGAGATCATGGTTCGGGTAATTCTTTTCATGAACTTTCAACTGTCTCGAGGCATAAGATATTACCTTCCTACGCTCCATCGACACACATCCCAGTCCAACTCTCAAAGCATCACAATATATAACAAAGCCTTCAGTACCCTCGGGCAAAGTCAACACTGAAGTTGAAGTGAGTCGGGTACTCAACTCTTAGAAGCTTTTCTCACAAGCTTCCGACTATTGGAACTTCACCTTTTTCTGAGTCAACTTAGTCAAAGGTGCCACAATAGATGAGAAACCCTCAACAAACCTCCGGCAGTAGCCAGCTAGACCTAAGAAACTCTGAATTTGTAAAGGATTCACCAGTCAAGGCCAATTCTTCACCGCCTCAATTTTTTGGGAATCATCCCTTATGCCTTCGCTTAATACCACATGACCCAGAAATGCCTCCTAGTCTAGCCAAAATTCGCGCTTATTGAACTTTGCATATAGCTGACGATCCTTGAGGGTCTGAAGTACTACTCTTAGGTGAGCGGCATGCTCCTCCTTCCTCGTGAGTGTATCAAGATGTCGTCAATGAACACAATCACGAACATGTCCAAATATGCCTTGAACACCCTGTTCATTAGATCCATAAAAGTTGTAGGGGCATTGGTTAGTCCAAAAGGCATAACAACATATTCATAGTGACCATACCGAGTACTGAAAGTGGTCTTTGGGATGTCACTCTCCCGAACCCTGAGTTGGTGATACCCGGACCTGAGATTAATTTTGGAGAAGCAGTTGGAACCCTAAAGCTGGTCAAACAAATCATCGATCCTGGGTAAGGGGTACCTGTTCTTGACGGTAACCTTGTTCAACTTCCGATAGTCAATACACATGCGAAAGGAATAATCCTTCTTTCAAAAAAATAGGACTGGTGCACCCCATGGAGACTGGCTCGGTCTAATGAAGCCCTTATCCAATAGATCCTTTAACTGATCCTTCAATTTCTTTAGCTCGACTGGAGCCATCCTGTAGGGAGGAATAAGGATAGGCTGTGTTCGGTTAATAGAATAATACCGAAATTAATTTCCCTTTATGGAGGAACACCTGGAAAATCATCAGGAAACACCTTTAGATATTCGCACACCACTGGAACTGACTGAATAGCTGGGGTCTCGGACTCCACATCCTTAACCCTAACTAGGTGGTACATGCAACCTTTAGAAATCATCTTCCTGTACTTAAGGTAGGAAAAAAACCGACCTACTGGTACCGCAAACTACCTTTCCACTCCAATACTAACTCACTCAGAAAATGAAATTTTATCGTACGGATCCTACAATTAATCGAAGAATAACATGAAAACAACCAATCCATGCCAAGAACAATGTCAAAGTAAGTCATGGCTAACTCTACAAGGTCTGCAGAGGTCAGCTTATGCAACACAATGACCCGACATTCTCTATATACTCTTTAGCTATGACCAAATGATCAGCAAGGGTTGAAATTGAAAATAGTTCTGACAAAGTCTCGGGACTAACTCCAAGGCTACTAGCAATATAAGGAGTCACGAAAGACAAGGTAGCTCCCAGATCTAGAAAGGCATAAACATCACTATTAAAGACACACTACATACCAGTGACAACGTCTGGTGCGAGGCAAGGGCATATAATCGATTTTGGCGCTATCCGCCGCCTCCGTTAGTCGATGCTCCCTACGGAGCGGAACGGGATGGAGCTGCTGCTGTCCTACTGTTCTGTGCACGACCCCTATCATCACCCTGTTTACCATATGGGAATGCTCGGTGCATGTGCCTAGATCTATCACACCTATAGCAAACATCTGAATCAAGCAAGCACTCCCTGATATGACTCTTGCCGCCCTTCTCGCAGGCTAGAGAGGTATACTCTAACTGGGTGCCCCTCTGATCCCTCGACCCTAAAGCCCTGCTCTTCTGATCACCCCTGGGTCTGTATGGAACACTAGCTGATGACGGTGTTGGTGCTAGTGATCTCAACTGAAATTGTGGACGGTAGCCATCGCCGGACCTCTAATGTGAAAACCCACGGTTGTCCGTCCGAGCCCTCTCTACCTCCCTCTCCCTTGCATGAGCCTCCTCCATCTGTTGGGCGTACAACACTATGTGAGGAAAGTCCATATTCTGGTGGAGCATAGCAGTCCTGCAATCCTTTTCTAAATAACCAGCCACACCATGAAAGAATCGGCTCACTCACGCCCTCTTATCTATCACTAACTCTGGGGCGTACTTTGACAAATGAGTGAACTCAAGAGAATACTCCAACATTGTCATCTTTCCCTGCTTGAGGTTCACAAACTCAGCTGATTTCAACTCCTTAATCTCCCGAGGGAAGAACCTTTCGACAAAGGCCATATGGAACTCATCCCAGCTGATAGGGCCCACTTCCGCGGCCCTGCTGTCCTTTCATTGCTTGTACCAAATATGAGTGACCTCTTTTAGCTGATAAGAGGCCAAGTCCACACACTCCCCATTTGGCACCCCCATAACCTGAGTAACCTTCAAGATCCCTTCAATGAACTCGTGTGGATCCTCGTCCACCTTTCATCCCGTAAAATCAGGAGGGTTCATCCTCAAAAAGTCTCTAATTTGAGTTGCTGCTGCATTTCCATTCCAGGGGACCTATGCAATAGCCTGTTGGTTGACTTGAGCAGTCAAGGCCTGTGCCAACACTGAATAGCCGCTCGAAACTCAGCCTGGGCGGCTGGCTCTGGTGCCTGGGGCTCCTGAATAGGTGGGGCTTGCTGATGCCCATGGTCATTGCCACCTCTGTGGCCTTCATCATTTCCATTCCTCCATCCGTTCATTCTCCTAGGAGCCATAATTCTGCAATCGCAAAACGCACAAATTAGAAGGATGGAGAGACTTTCCACCATACGACATATAACATGAAAGAAGGGAATATTTCCTAAATGTCTAGTAGCCTTTTCGTCATAGGTGTGGCGCGCTTCACATCAATGAAAAAGACTCTACTTAAAAAAACTTTCAGATACCTTAAGACACTTCAAACCTATTACTCTGATACAAAGTTTGTCACGACCCGAGGGTACACCCGGATCGTAGACACGGGACAAGGGACCCCAAGAGACCCCAAGTCGACCCATGGCACATGCATACATCTAATCTCATTTAATAAAGCGGAATACTTAGCATAAATAAGAGGAAACGTAAACATAGAATAACACTCGAAAATACTAAGCATACACATTATCTGGATACTACACATTGTCTGAAAGCCTCTAATACATAAGATGGGTTGATGGGACAACATCCCCGATTAACCTGACCAATACTAAAACATAAATAATATGAAAGTTTTTCAAATGGTCCTCGGAACATGAGGACTCCCCAATAAGATGACAGCGTAATTGGGATGAACTAAGGGTGAGGATGAGCCTGAGATCCGGACCCTGTATCATGAAACGATACAACTTAGAAGTATGCGTTCAGTACGTGGAACGTACGAAGTATGCAAGGTAAGTAAAATGGGTATTTAAAAGTAAAACAAAACTCATAAGTAAACATAGGAGAAGGACATCATGCATATATCATAAACTCCATAAGAAGACATGAGGCTAAAGGCTTTCAAATCATTCATAAAGCGTTCATAATCATAATCGTAAGTAAATATTATCAAAACATAACTTGAGCCAATAACATAGATATAAAAATGCACAAAACATGTGGAACAATGGGAGGAGTCGTCATAACCGAAACCATCATGGTAGAGCCTTACATGATTCCCGAACTATCTCACTCAAGTGGGCAAAGCCGACCCTGGCTTTCCAGGCGAGGGTCATGCATTAGGAGTGATATCACATTTGAGGGGATCATTATCAATACATCATATCATTAGAAACCCATGGTGGCACGTGGTTATGAGACACCGGGCTGCTCCGTGCTAGACACGGCTCCCAAAAACATGCATATAGGCTCATACATAAATCAATAACATCATGCATTAAAAATTCTTTGGTTAAAATATAGCATTTATCATCATTAATCCCCTATAAAACATGCTTAGCCCAGAATCAAAGGCACTTTTCATTTGCCAACATCATAAATCGATAAATCATGAAATTCATTCATAAATCGTAAATTCTTCTTAAACATTTAGGCATTGCCCAATATTTTGGCATACTCAATTCTTTCAAAAATATGCTCATAGTCATGGGTAACTTGAAATCATGTGTTTCAATCATCAATAAACTCAAAATATTGAATATTCATCATAAATCATAACTTTCATGAACTCTCATCAATGGGCATTTTAGATTTAAAAATCTTGAATCATAATTTTAAAAAACAACAATGTAATACCTCCCCATCATTCATATTTCAAAAATTAAAAATCAATAAAATCAAACCCATAAAGAGAAATCACATCTTCATACATTTGGGTTAAACCCCATGGAATTGAATAGGAGGATTGATGATTTAAATCAAAATTCGGTATGGGAGAGGAAGAATTTCACCCATTCTAAAACCCTACATACCTGGAAATGGATAGATGCGAAGTTCCTTGAATACCCACAAAGAAATAGATGGAAACTTGGGGAAGAACACCTTGAATCTCCCAAAAATCTCTCTAAGATTTTGCATGAGAATGGGCATGCATAAAGGACTTAGCTCGTCTTATCATACTCAGAAAGATATCCAAAACAACATAGTTTTAGGGCCTTAAAACATGGAAAATTGAAAATTTCCTTTAAATTATTTCCCTGAAAACTACTCCGGACGGACCAACGACTGACCCAACGGGTCGTTTCGACATACCATGCCTCGTGGTATCGATCCGTTGGTCAATTGCATCATGTCATATCTCAAATCCTTCAAACGACTCATCAAGATGAGTCGTTACTTCAAACAACGAGTTGTTGGATCAACCGTCATCAATTCCTTGACCAATTCTAACTTTCCTTTCCACGAGCCTCACCACGACTCGTGGTGGCATCTAACGAGTTGTTACTTCAAACAATGAGTTGTTGGATCGACCGTTGTCAATTCCTTGACCAAATATGACTTTCCTTTCCGCGAGCCTCAGCATGACTCATGGTGGCATCCAACTACTCGAGGTTTCCATCCATTGTATGCACTAGAATTATCAACCCTCAAACAACGACTAGAGACAACGGGTCGTTGCTTCTCACCATAAATCGTGGGATGCCCCATTGTTTCCCCCCCTTAGCCGAAGCTCAGTCCTTCCAACGACTGGTACAACGACTCATTTTCCTGACAATGAGTCGTTACACCATGCGTTGTCACTGTTCGGTGGTTCATTTAGGGTTAAAAACCGACACGCAAGTGCACGTGGTCAAACAAGTAGTAAGTGGCTTAAGTAAGCCAAGTATCGAACCAAGGAGACTCTGGATAAGTAAAAATTGCTCAAGTATACTATATTCTATCTTACGTCTAAATATGCTGACAACAAAGTAACCAAAAGTTAAATAATTTGTTTATAAATTATATACTAAAACTATTAACAACTATCTACTTTGAATTGAAACTATGGATATGAGCATGCCAAGGTTAAGAACAAGTAATGAACTTGATTATAATCATAATTTGGTTAATCTTCTCTTCCTGTTGCTAGCCAAGAACATTAGCCTAGAGATTAAAACTCTCGTATTTAATCTCACTTAAGAATCATAAACCATCCGTCTACATTTCTGTGATCAAATGCAATTTATGACCTAGCAATACCATTCCGGTTCCTAAATTGACTAATACGGCTTTCAAGTATATTTCTATCAGGAAAGCACATCAAAACTCAATTTTCCCAAATCAAGTTAAGAACAATACCCTATTAATTCACAACTTTCCAATTTCGTGCTCTCTCGAGTGAAATCGGACTTTTTAGATGTACATTAATGTCAGCCATACACCAATGCAGTAGAAACAAGAATTAATAGAAAAACATGGAAGAAGAAGATGAAAAACCATATAATTCAATAATCAAAATTCATCACCATTGTTCATAACCTCAGCAAGGAAGGAAATTAGCCACTCATTTGTGGATTAATCATCCTAAAACAAGTGTTAATCATACAAACAATTGATTGAAAGAAGAAAGAAAGAGAGAAAAACCCTGAGCTTTTTCGTCCCTCAACTTCCTGTAACCCACGTCCTTGCTCCACCAAGTCTGAATTAATTAAAAATAAGCCTAAGTGTTCTATTTATACTAGTGGGAATTTTTCCCGGAATAACAAGCAACGTGTCACGGAGTGCATCGCGGAGCACTGCCTCCGTGACACGGCGTGGACGCGGACCCTCTCTGGAAATTTGGGGTCCAATATTAAAGCTTCAACGTGGCACGGCATGCAACGCGGAGGCTTTCGACCATTCCACGGAGCTGTCGCGAGGCTCCACTGGAATTTGACTAATATTTCACCCTCCAGGCAGAGTGCCTCCGCGATGGTAGCGTGGCACGGCTCCATCGCGGAGCCCCTTTAATTGGTGCAGTCCACTGCCTTTTTCGTGCTCGAATCCAAGTCCAACTCCGATATTGTTCCAACATGCATTTTAGCTCCTCAAAATCACATTTTACCTACAAAACAATGCTAATCATGTTGGTTAGTATAAATTCACATTTTATTACCAATTGCATGAAAATGTATACATATTGCTAAATAAAAAAGGCGAAAATGATACGTTTGAGTATCACTTGGGCATATAAATCTGCCCAAGATCACTTACCCCACACTTAAATCCTTGTTCGTCCTCGAACAACAAACACACAATTAATGCAAATTACATCCCAACCTTCGCCACTATGGTGCGACAATTTACGCTACGGTCATACCGATCATTCAATATTGCAAATCATCAAGAAAACATGCATGGTCTTAACAATGCAATGACCTTTAATACATTAAGACTTCCTAGACTTTAAGAATCGACTCTCGATATTGGCAAACTCATGCAAATCAGCTAATCAAGATATCCGACACGAAAATCAATCTTTCATCAAGCATGTGCCCTCACAACTCAAGAGAATCTTCCCCTTTATGTTCATGTGACACACAAACATTCAAGTAGGGGCATTTAAAAATTAATTTCACTCTCTCTCCCAAAAGAATTCACATGCATCATGTCATGATCCATAAGCTTGCCCTTAGTGTATTACTCCACTAATATAAAGAAATGCAATGTAAGATCACGTAGGACTTTAATGGGTTGTAATGGAAGCTATGGAACTAGTATATATTGGATTAGCCAATAATAGTCACTAGCATCCTTAAGCGCCTTTTCAACACATTCCCATCAACTCATGGACATTGTTTCTCTCTTTTCTTTTTTTTTTTCATCATCCCATTCATGATGATTTACCTTCGTCTGGCCCATTTCATCAAGCACACTTGACTCAAAAACAAAGCTTTTTCATTCACCTTCATTATCATTTAATTATAGCAAGTGCACCTTCAACCTTTTTCTTTTCTTTCCTCACTCTGCTTTTCTTTTTCTTTTCACCATTCTCACTCCTTGACACTTTGGGAAAATTTTTGTTCTTCTTAAGCGCTTAAGAGCTTTGTATAGACTTTACAGCTAATGAAAAGAAAGAATTAAGCTCAGTTTATACATTTTTGGACAAAAGAAAGAAATAATAGGCTAAAGGCTCAACGGGCTGACTAGGGTATACAATCACACAAAAAGGAGAGTATGGCAAGAAAAAAATAGAAACTCTCGGTTAAGAAAGAAATGCCTACATCCTTTCCAACACTACACCTCCTTCATTTCGTTTTGTACACACACCAGACAAGTTCTAGACACTTCACAATAGCATGGAATACAATACCTCACTTCACACTTTATGCACATGCTCGATTCAAGATGCATTCACAGACTCTTTAATTAGCCAATTACATGAATTCAAAAATTAAGCCTCAATCACACCGAATCGAATTCTACAGCCTAGGTATCTCAACATATTTACAAAATTGCATGCTTTCATACGAATCACTTTTGCAGTTTGAATATCAATTACAACACGCAACCAACATTTCACAACCATATAGTAACTACAGGTTCCGTGATGCAATCCACCAAAGAAAAAAAATTTTGAAAATAAATTGAAATCACTACTCCTACCGACTACATTTCCCTTAAGAAGGTCGTCATCCATCCATCATAGGGAACGGTCACTAACTATGACGTCGGTTCAATGGGACTATTCTCGGTAAAAGAACCGAAAACAAACTCCAAGAAACCCAAAAATAAAAATAAATTTTTTTTGGCAAACATCGATCATTTCGATGGAAAAAATATTTACAAATTTTTTTTTTATATGTACAAAATATTTTCGCAAAATTTTAAAAATATCGATCATTTCGATAGAGAAAAAATAATAAATTAAGAAAATATTTACAAAATTTTTACAGACTTAGCTGGCAACCACAACATTTCACAACACACATCAATTACCACAAATATGTACAGATACAAACCAATTTGCAATTCACAAACAAAGGGGAACATACATACAAAACAGAGGAAAGCATACAAGCAAACCAGCCCAGCCCCAGCACCTAACTACTCCCCACCCCACACTTAAATCGAACACTGTCCCCAGTGTTCACAAAAATTTAAAAATCACAAAATTTGGGTGGTGGAACTCCCTGATTAGTCAAAATATTCAACTTCTTCATCAGGTGCTGCTGCCTCATCGCCCATGTCCGAGTCACCTCCATCGTCGTCCTCGGACTCCACATCGGAGTCCTCCCGACGTGTCTCCTCGTCCGTGGGGACATCATCGTCAGTGGGCTCTACAAAGGCTGTCCCCACTCGGCATAGAGCCCTGGCGATTTCGCCAAATGGGTAATCCAGCTCGAGCTGCCATAGCTCCTATATCGTGGCTGGTCTCCCACCAATCCGAAGCTGGAGCATTTGCATTCCAAACATCCATGCCATGTACTGGTCATCACGAGCATGTCGCTCGCCAAGCGTCAGCACTGGCCCTTGTGTGGTGTCGGGGGCCTTAGTTTTGGTCACGTCAAGGGCCCTCCGCTCCAACTGCGGGATGTAATCCAAATCCTCTTCCTCAACGTCGAGGCCCTGGAGAAAGGTGGTGATAAGTCCCCCGAACCCATACCTGTGGCCCTGGTGTAGTCGGGCTCTCTTCATGGCGGATATGACGACCGCCCCAACATTAATCTCCAGCCCTTTCATCAGGGCATACACCAGGCAGACACGGTCCCAGGTCACATCAGTCATGTGCACCCCTAGGATTAGGCACGAGTAGACTATCTTCAGCCAGATTCTGGCCTCCCTGTTCATTTGAGAATACGACAGAGTCTGGTGGTAACCCCTTTCTTTATGTCTACTCCATCTGGCTGTGGATCGAGCCCCACACAATGTGCGTCTGACATCGGCATATGGTGGGGTGATGTTCAGCTGGAGGAGAACGTGGGCGTCTGTGTCCCGCGCTCCGATGATGGCATTTAGCTGCTGGGGTTCCAGAGTGACAATCTGCCCTCTGATCTTGATTGTGTGGCTTCTGATTGCCGGGTTCCAATTTGCATAGAACTCCCAGACTAGATGTAGGTTGCATTCCTTAGGCTCCTGAAATATGAAGCTGAGCCCAACTGCCTCAATCCTTTGCACTATGCGGGGGAACTCCTGTGCTAGTGGTTCCCGTGCAATATGCTCCTCGGGGAAGTATTTATTCTCCTTGTGTTTGGTGTACCGCTTCTTCCCCTCATCGGTTACCCACCTCGTTCCATATTGGCGGCGTTGGCCGCGTGGAACTGCTGGTGCAGCTGGGACTGCTGTGCCCAGTCTAAGTCTTTTTCTCCTGGTGCCTGAAGTAGATGCACCTTTACCCTTATCCTGCCTACTTGTCATTTTACCTATCAACACAAATAACAAGCGCAATGTCAAGCTAAATGAATATTAACTTCGGCTAAGGTCGGGTTAACCAAGTTTACCCCACACTTAGTCCTTAGCTACGGTTACGATACTACAGCAAGAATCACTTTATTTACACCAAAAACAAACAACTATACAATTTATGCTTAGTGCGTTCGCAAAGAAAAATTCGACGGTATAACTTTAGCGTACTACTCAGACTTCATACAGCTAATCCCAATCACTACCATCACTAGCAATTCAACCATCGCACTTAGCAAAGGAAAACAACAAAACAAAAACAACAACAAAAATTCTATATACATATGAACCTATATAATCACCCCAATTTGAACAATTTTCAGCATTTTCCCAAAAAACCCGAGAATTCATTGTCTATTACATTCAAAAAATATTCTACAACGACTTATCTCATTCAATACATACAACCCGGCATATAATTCACAAATTTAACAAGTTACCCATTTCGATTTAAACAACCAAGCCCTAGAATTGAATTTCGCAAGCAAATTCGAATCATTCATGCAATCGACAAGTTCAAATGATCATTACAACAATTCGAACAGTTATCAATCAAGGAATAACTCAAATTCATGCTAAATTTCGACTTGGGGTGATTTACTTCACCTCCCATGCTTAAATTCGAATAAAATCGACAAAAACTTGAGAGAGAATCGGAAAACATACCTCGTAGTTGAATAATCGAAGAAAACTCGGTAAATTGTTGCCTTAAGCCGTGGCACGTTGGTAGGAGAGGGGTTTTGGGACGTTTGGTCGTGGAGAAGTGTAAAAATGAGGGGAAAAGGGGGGTTTTTGGGGTTTAAAATGAAGAAAACACGCGGGTCACCCGGCAACCCGGTGTGACCCGTCACAAATTATAGGGCAACGTGTCACGGAGTGCATCGCGGTACACTGCCTCCGTGACACGGAGCCATCGCGATAGCCCTATGGAATTTTTGAAAATTCCAGTTTACACTTCACCGTGTCACGGAGGGTAACACGGAGGTCCTCCTCCGTGACACGGAGCCATCGCCCCAGCACACCGTCTCTGTATTTTATTCATTTTTTTCATACCTCGCCTTTTCCTTCACGATTCCGTTCACATTTTTCTCCCTTTGACCTGAAAATCACCTCACTAACCAAAATTAGTTAGATTAATAAGTTTCACTAACTAAAATGAAAAAATACTACTAAAACAAAAAATTTGTACTAAATCAAGAAAAAGAAAATTAAAATAAAATCTATTTACACTTTTACGAAATAAAAGAAAAAATATATTTTTCACGGGTTGCCTCCCGTGCAGCGCCTGGTTTACCGTCGCGGCTCAACGTCCTTTATGCTCAATTGTCCGCTAGGGTGATGGACGATTTCTCACGATCATTGCCCTCCCTCCAGTAGTGCTCACCCTTATCCTGTGGTCTTCCCATCAACTTTCGGGAATCATTCATTTGTTTAGCATTCCCATGATCAATGACATTGATCACCGAGAGTTCTTCATTCACCATTGGGAGCTTGGGTGCTTTGTACACATCGAACACCTCTACCTTGTCATGTGCTCGCATTGTAAGTTGACCCGCAGCCACGTCGATTAATGCTTTCCCGGTTGCCAAGAAGGGTCGTCCCAAAATAAATGGGACTTCTGCGTCTGGTTCAAAATCTAGAACAATGAAATCTACTGGGAAAATGAGGGATCCCACTTGCACAAGCACATCCTCAACAATGCCATCCGGCCTAGCTAAGGATCTTTCTGCCAACTGCAAGATTACGGTTGTAGGTCTAGGACTCCCTAGACCTAACTTTCTGAATACCGAAGATGGCATCAGATTTATGCTCGCCCCCAAGTCACACAATCCACAAGCTCGGATACTCTGCCCAATAGTAAGATGGATAGTAAAACTTCCAGGGTCTTTGAGCTTCGTGGGCAGTCTATTTTGGATCCGGGAAGTGCATTCCTCCGTCAAAGCTACCGTGGCATACTCAGTCAAACGACTTTTGTTGGCCACGATGTCTTTAATATATTTGGCATATTTTGGCACTCCCTGCAAGACATCAACAAGAGGTAAATTAACATGTACCTGTTTAAGCACCTCCATAAATTTCTTGAAACACGCCTCCTCCTTGTGTTTCTTGAGTCGTTGAGGGAACGGGGGTGGAGGTCTTTCTGATTCTGCTTCTTTGGTCTTCCCCCTATCCGAAGTTTGCTCTCCCTCAACATCTGCTGCTCCTGACTTTTGAGGTGGTCTTTCTGGTTCATCCTCCTTCAGCTGCAAACCACTCCTTGTGGTCACTGCATTTACCTGCTTCGGATTTGGATCTATGTCTCTAGGAAATCCTCCTCTGGGCCTTGTGTTTTGGACACTAGCAAATTGCCCAAATTGATACTCAAGAGCCTTGGTCGCTAATTGATTATTTTTCACTTCGGCTGCCAATTTAACATAGTCAGCCTGCAATTGCGCCTGATTAGCGATCATGGTATTGAACATTTCCTCAATGCTAGGTGATGGTGGTGGAGGAGGGGCATTGTGATTTCTGAATTGAGATTGGTAGTTCTGTTGCCCTCCTTGATTCCTTTGCATCCCCTAACCCGAACTTTGGCCTTGTTGGTTGTTGCTACCCCATGAAAAATTTGGATGGTTCCTCCAATTTGAGTTGTAGCCACTACCAAACTGCTGCTGATTTCTTTGTGCATTGCCCACAAAGTTAACAGAATCAGGATTTTCTCCACAGCACTCAGCTGAGTGCTCACTGCTACCACACACTTCACACCACATTTGCTGGACCACATTGACTGAAGCTGAAGGGTGGTTCAAATTCATGTTGCTGAAGTGGTTGTTCAACTAATTCTGTAAGGCAGCTATCTATGCAGCGATAGCTGTAAATGCATCCACTTCAAGCACTCCTGCTGCTTTCCTTGCTCCACCTCGCGATGAATCAGCATTCCATTCTGGATTGCCCTGTGAAATCCGGTTTAGCAAAGTGTACAGCTCCTCATAAGTCTTTTCCGGCGCTTGACCTCCAGCTGCTGAGTCTAACAAAATTTTAGTATGGGGTTCCAAACCCTCAATAAATATGTGTACCAACACCTCATTGGACTGATGATGATGAGGACAGTCCCGCAACAGGGATTTAAATCTTTCCCAGGCTTGATACAAATTTTCTCCATCCCTCTGTTTGAAACTTAGAATTTGACTTCTAAGTCTGGCTGTTTTACCAGAGGGAAAAAATATTATCAAGAACTTCCATGCTAGATCATCCCACGTTGAGATAGAATTTGGTGGCTCAGCTTTTAACCACCTCTTGGCTTCACCCAGTAATGAGAACGGAAATAGTGTGAGCCGAACATAATCAGGTGACACTCCAGCGGGTATATAAGTGTCACTTATCTCCAAAACGTTCTGGAGATGTTGTTGTGGGTCTTCATGAGGGAGACTGGTAAATTGCCCGCTTGTGTGCAACAGTTGCACCATATTCTGCTTGAGTTCAAATCTCCCTCCAGGCTCTAGTTTGCGGATACTTGAATGTACATTGTTGGCATGTGGGATTGCCACCTCGCGAACCGGCCTTGCTGCTGCTTCTTCGGGCACTAACACTGCCCTCAGAATCGGTGGATTTTTGTTATATCCCGTAGAATTCTTGGCACTTAGATGACCTATTCCCACGTTGGTTAAGCATATTTGAAGGCCATACATGTGGGAGAAAGGCCCGGGAAAAGATCGGACGAGAAGCCTGTCGAACCATCACGGAAGGAGCCGAGGCAGAGCCCCTCCGCGATGGCAGCGTGTCACGGAGGAGGAGCCTCCGCGTTGGCTCCGTGACACGTTGGCCTTGTCCAGGCCCAAGTATATAAAGCCTCACTTCGGTTTTAATTGATAATAATCCTTTAAATTTCCAGAGAACAGAGGGCAACCGGCAGAGGGAGAAAAGGAACGAAGAAAATTAAATAATTTTCGTCTGATTACACTGCCAAACGCTGCCCAAACTCAAATTAATCCCAGATACCGAAGTATTTAGCAGCAGAGAGCATTTCTACGGAGTTAGTTTCGCGAAATACGGCCGACGAATCGGCGAGCCGCCGAACTAAAGTAAGTAGAATTGCTCTAAATTTTTGTCTATGTGTTCCTAGCTGAGAAGTGAATATTTCTCCCTTCTGGGCCGCTGAAAAATAGCGAGTTTTTGACCGCCTTTCGATAAGCCTAAGTTTAGGCTATAAATTAAATCGAAAGTAACGTCGCTCTTTACAATAACATTGTATTTAGTATTGATTGACGTATTTATGAATGCAGTTAGGAGAAAATTGCTGAAGTACCGGCCGAGCTTCGTCCGACGGACGAATATGCAAAGATAAGGTATGTAAAGTTAAGTTTCCTCGGCAAGTTGAGTAACCTCGAAGCAGTATAGTAATTTACAGACCAGTTGCATGTTTAGAAATCGATTATCGTGTTATTTTGAATATTTGTGCACATGAGAAGTTTAGGGTTGTAACGTGTACGATACCTATCCATACGATATAGATTCGGGCGTAAGTGGTTAAGGTTGCCCAGTATATTCAGTATGTGATGTAATATGCCATGTTAAGATATTGTTGTGTTTAGCTGAAACCTCGCAAGGTAGTACAGTATCAGTAAAGCATTCCATATATAGAATAGTAACTATATATGGTTTAGAAAGCATGTCAGAAATAGGAAATTATGTTAACACAGAAACTTAGTAAACAGTATAGTTTCCAGCAGAAACACCTCCTCGTATAACCTTTGCCCCAGTACAGTTTGACAGGAGGCTATATTCATATTTATACTTACCTGTCTCAGCATGTATCAGACACTTACAGATTACTATTATTAGCTCAGTATGTGATATATACGGTACCTTACACCTATTAGTCCTAGCTTATGAGATACACAGACAGAATGATTAGTTGAGACCATTGTATTGATTGGGGTTGGATTACCTAGCATCCCTGACCGCCCAGGGTTAATAGCTGTATCGACTCGTCCGCCAGAGGATGAGGATACGTCGCTCTACGGAGTGATATGCCGCCCCGCAAGGGGACGAAGATGGGATTCCAGTTTCCCCATATTGTGCCTTGGTCGGCCCTTATACACCCCCGTCGAGCGGGTACGCCTGGGGTGTTGCTTTAGAGTCCTTCGGACTCAGATATAGTTATAGTCAGGGGCTCAGCGAGCCCAAGTGCATACCCAGGGACCGGCAGGATGCTTACAACCACTATAAGAGATGGGATGACCGGGGTAGGGGCATAGATTCTGTGTTGATTGTACCTCCCGGCTTATGGGTCCGGGTAAGGTTTGTGTGTGCTATGTTATGTTATTTCATGTTATGCCATGTTATGTTAGATACAAGTAGATCAGCCGTAGCACGATATGTTTCCAGGTATGACTCTTATCCCTCCCAGTAAAGATTGAGAGAAGGTATGATTTACATTATGAGACAGTTAGTCTATTCTCTCTACTTCAATTTCTTCAGTTATATTATTGTATTTTCAGATTTTGCTTCAGTTATTACTTTACATACTCAGTACCAGCGGTACTGACGCCGGTGGGGCGCTGCATTACTTGCCTGCAGGTACTTATATATGAGCAGGTGACACTACGTGATTCCTGTCAGCGATCGAGTATTCAGCTCCTGTTATCCAGAGACTGAATTCCAGAGGTGTATTTCAGTTCTTTTGTTTTATAGTACGGGTAGGTCGGGGCCCTGTCCCGACCAGTTCTATTGCTATTCTTAGAGGCTTGCAGTCTATATATTCCCTGTGGTCAGATGGGCCGGTCGTGTGAGGCCGTGCAGTTGTTTGGTTGTCAGTATTGTTGCTTTCTTTTACATTGGCCGTGTGGGGCCATAGATTGCCAGTAGTGGTGACCTTGCCGGTCACGTAGTTTCTTTTTGTGCTTTATGATTGAGTTGCATAACTAGACAGCATGGTGGCCTTGTCGGCCCGCATAGGTTTCCCTGAGATTATATGTTTCTGGTCAGCTGCTAGTACAGGTACAGAAGGGTATAGGCCAACAGGCCGAGGGCTGTATTTACAGTCGTTATATAGCCCTTTGTTTCCAGAACTATGAGTTAGAGCCAGCCAGGCACCAGAGGTGCCCAGGCTTAACAGTCTAGCAGGTAAGGTCTTAGTAGGGTACCAGGTGCCAGTCATACCCCCCCCCCCAAGGTGGGGTGTGACAAACTTGGTATCAGAGCCAGGTCGTATCGCAGGGAGTCTGCAAGCCGTGCTAAGTAGAGTCTTGTCTATGGATGTGTTGTGCACCACATACTATAGGCAGGAGGCTGCGAGGCATAATACGATGGTTACCCTTCTTTCTCAGTTAGTCGTGCTTTAGAACGGTACAGTATAGGGTTGAGTCCCTAAAAACTTACCATATTCTTTGATTACAGATACAAAGGCAGATCAGCATTTCCTTATCACAGGCAAAAGATCAAAGATAGCAACAGAAGAGAACATCAGTCAGTTACGTGATAACTACAGCAGCAGGAGGGGGTATCAGAGACCTCCCAGCGTGATACCTTTATTGGCATTATTCCTAGTATACGTTGATAACGTCAGAATAGGAAGTCAGAAGTATAATGTGCATATGAGTTGATTTGCTTATTAGTTATATAAGATTTGATTATGACTACAGATAAGGTCAGATCACCAGGTAAGTATGAAAAGAAAGGAAAATGCAGGAATCCCAAATACACCTTTTTGGGTATGGTACAGTTAAATGCTTTTACTTGTTGCAATAAGAAAAGGGCTATTCCCACCTTTTGGTTTTGATACCAGTATAGTAGAAGGGCATAAGACTTGAGATGGGGTTACCAAAGCATGCAGTAAGTAAAGATGGGTTGATTGATCCTAGTAAGTATTAGAAAGTATAAAGACCCTTAGGATAACAAGCTAGTAAAGAAAGTAAGACTGTTAGCTTACCCAAAGTAGGGGTAACTGACCTGCTAGTGATGAATGTCTAATAATAGTCAAGTTTGTGTCAGAAAAGGCCAAGTCTGGCTTATATGCTAGCAGATAGCAAGACATACCTGTAAAATTATAGTTATGATCTAGCTGTGACCTCGAAAGATATAGAGGTCATGTGAATCAGATGGGCTTGAATATACGCTAGAAGAAGTATAGGCCGAGGCTTGATCAGTAATCTCATTAGCAATGAAAGGTAGGTACCTTGAGCTCTAGAGTTCAGTTTAAGCAAGATGAGAGGAAGAAGCAGGAATGTCAGATCTTGTGGGGAAATTAGAACTACCCCGGATTGATAGAGTATTGTATTAAGGATTAAGCTTCGCGCTGACAGTAGGATTGCAGTTCAGAATACCACAGTATGTCCGCTATGGAAAAGTTAAGAAGTTATCGATACAACAATTCTAATCTAGTGTGGCCTAGAGATAAGGCCCAGCAGATAGACTTGGGCTCTCAGTATATGCCTAGTAAGGCTACAGGAGTCGAACATCGACCCCCACAACGCAAGTGTGGAGGAATTTTAAATAGCAGACAATAACTAGAATGTTTATGTTTGTTACTTTCAGAATGGGGTGACAATGCAATGAAATGATAAGTTAGGGCAGGAGGTACTATTAGGCCATAGAAGCGATGTATCATGTACGATGTGAGACTCAGCAGAACCTGTTAGAGATTATGAACTACCGCAGAAATCAGTACATATTGTACGTAGCTAGCGATATATATGTATACAGATCATAGATATGTTGTGAGTGGCTGCCTATAAGGGCCACAACCACAGATGCTGATTAGTAATAGAAAGCCTATACAGATTGCATTACAGGGCACCCGCCCCTGCCAAAAAAAAAAGAGAAGAAAGAAAAGAAGAAGAGAAAGGGTGGATTAAGTGTGACTTATGTATGAAGTCATAGAAACTATCTCAGTTCTCAGTTATTAAGTTGATAGATTCATGTGTTGTTGTCGGATCTAGGCTCTAGGAGCTTACCAGAATTAATTGACTAAAACAGATGGCTAGATAATAAGGGCACAGTTAGACGGTCTATCGACCAGCTGGCGCCTGTATTAGCAGGGAGGCATCCCTGAAGATCAGTAACAGTAGCACATGTGCTAGAACTAGGATTAGAGGCCGAATGGGCAAATTTCAGAGGTTAGCAATATCAGAATTGTTCTAGCATGTTAAGTGGTCATACGTCGTTTTCCCAGCCTTATAGGCAACAGTCGGCCGTAGCCAACCTAGCAGTTATTATGCGAAACACCCCATAAGTCAACCGGCCGCCCCAGTCAGAATACCCGTGGGTACTCCAAGGAAGGGTCCACATCAGTAGTCAGTGACAGACTAGTACTTCAGCTGGGTTTCGTAAGATATTCAGATACAGGGCCCTAGCGGAAGGCCAGTAGTTACAGAATAGCCTATAAGATCGAGAATTCCCCAGAATAGCAGTATAGATCCAAGTGGATACACATAAGGCGTAAGAAATTGATAGTGCCCTGCTAGCACAGTGTTTATTAAGACCAGGGGGTCAGTAAACTCCCCGTGAAGATCCAGAGAATGATCGCCTGGGAGTAAGATTAAGCCCAGTCTTACAGTGGTTCAAGTAAAATAACAGAGCAATTAGATGCTCACAAGTCTGCGATTACGCACGAACTATAAGCATTCAAGTAGGATAGTTAGAGCATTGCTAGACTACTGCCACATTCGGGTCATTCGACTATTCAGTTACTTAAGGTTATGCAGCCAGATCGTTAGAGGTCATGATCAATATCAGGACCCCCCCTGATCAGATGCGGGCACATGGTGTGCAGATAGTTGTTCAAGATTACCTTAGCAACCAGTAGCCTTAGCATGCGGTCAGAAGGCCAGATAAAGCTTTAGTTATACCGGTAGATTACTTGTCAGATTCTCCAGTATAATAAACCAGTATGATTGTCAGTTATATGTTAACTTTTGAAAATGTGAATCTTAGTTGAGTTTAGTAGCCGTTTTGGTCACATTGTGTTGGAGGCTGGTGTACAGATAGATACCCAGAAAAATCAAAACAGTGAAGACATAGCCTAAACCTACCACCCTGATCAAAGTACGCAGTCCCTGCGATTAGCCGGGCACTGCAGAGGGTCTGTGGAAGGATTGTTTCCACCTTAGCAGCACCTTTGACTAAATTGACGCAGAAGGCAGCAAAGTTTCAGTAGACTGAGGTTTGAGCAAAACTTCCAAGAGTTAAAAGCCAGGTTAACATCAACTCCAGTGTTAGTATCGCCAGAAGGTACAGAGGGTTGGTGCAGCATGGTAAAGTAACAGTTTATGCTTTCAGGCAATTGAAAGGACGTGAAAAGAATTATCTTACCCATGACCTGGAGGTAGTTGCAGTAGTTTATGCCTTAAAAAGCGAGAATTTTGTATCACCAGGGAAGGGCTAATACGGTAGTAGAGGCCCTTAGCCGTAGATCTATGAGGAGTTGGCATACTTGCCGTCTGAACAGCGGGAATAGACCCGAGAATTTTACTAGTTAGCCGGTTTAGCCGTTCACATAGCAGAAATAACGGATAACAGAACGATAATATAGAATGTCGCAGCATTGTCGTTAGTGGTGGAAGTAAAGGAACGGCAGTATAGGAACTCTAGCCAGGTTCAATTTAAACATAAGATTCAGTAAGGAGAGATGACATATTTTCAGATAACCAGAGATGAAGTGTGGCGATATAAAGGCCGCATTGCGCTCCAGATATTTTGGGGCATCGTCAGCAGTTTATGAGCGAGGCGCATTACGCCCGCTATTCTCTTCATCCCGATACGACAAAGAGGTACCATGACATTAAAGAGAACTACTGGTAGCCCAGTGTCCTAACTGCCAACAATTGAAGGCAGAATATCATAAACCAGGCAGGTTAATTTAGAACATAGCTGTGCCTCTTTGGAAATGAGAAGCAGTGAATATGGATTTTGTGGCAGGATTACCCCGTACCAGACACGAAAATGATTCCATTTGAGTAATAAGTGACAGATCGACAAAATCAACTCATTTCTTGCCAGTAAGAACTACTTTCTCGGCCAAAGATTATGCTGAGTTGTATATCAGAAAGATAGTCAGATTATATGGAATACCAGTATCCGTTATTTCAGACAGAGGAGCACGATTTACAGTTAGATTCTGGCAATCATTTCAGAAAGGTTTGGGCACGCAGATTAATTTAAGCACAGCGTTCTACCCTCAGACAGATGAGTAGGCTGAGCGCACAATTCAGACGCTCGAAGACATGTTGCGAGCGTGTGTGCTAGATTTCGGTAATAGTCAAAATGAGCAGTTACCATTAGTTGAATTTGCCTCCGGAACTAGAATCCATGTATCCGGTCTGTTATGTAGCTATGCTGAGGAAATGCATAGGGTACCCGTCCAGAGTAGTCCCAGTCCAGAATATCCAGGTTACGAAGAAGCTGGCCTATGAAGAGGTCCCAGTAGCTATCCTAGACAGATAGATTCGTAGACTCTGCACTAAAGATATTACGTCTATCAAGATATGAGGATCAGGCATCCTCGCTTATTACAGACCTAGTCAGGTGATAGGTATGTCCGAATTATTACCTATGCAGTATCTTGTGGTTGTATGTCGGTAAATGATAAAGAAGAAGTGATATTTAGTTGTTCAGTGAATCTTAGAATACTGTGTGCAGCGCCTGTATTGGACTTTTCTGCATTTCAGGTTTTTGCTATAGTCCATGTTACAGGGGAAACTCTGCCAAAGTTTTTCCAGGAAGTATATTTTTCCATATTCCAGAGGATCCGGAAAGTCCTCTAGATAACAGTGTACATTCGAGGACGAATGTTCTTAAGGGGGGAGAATGTTATATCCCGTAGAATTCTCGGCACTTAGATGACCTATTCCCACGTTGGTTAAGCATATTTGAAGGCCATACTTGTGGGAGAAAGGCCCGGGAAAAGATCGGACGAGAAGCCTGTCGAACCATCGCGGAAGGAGCCGAGGCAGAGCCCCTCCGCGATGGCAGCGTGTCACGGAGGAGGAGCCTCCGCGTTGGCTCCGTGACGGCCTTGTCCAGGCCCAAGTATATAAAGCCTCACTTCGGTTTTAATTGATAAAAATCCTTTAAATTTCCAGAGAACAGAGGGCAACCAGCAGAGGGAGAAAAGGAACGAAGAAAATTAAATAATTTTCGTCCGATTACACTGCCAAATGCTGCCCAAACTCAAATTAATCCCAGATACCGAAGTATTTAGTAGCAGAGAGCATTTCTACGGAGTTAGTTTCGCGAAATACGGCCGACGAATCAGCGAGCCGCCGAACTAAAGTAAGTAGAATTGCTCTAAATTTATGTCTATGTGTTCCTAGCTGAGAAGTGAATATTTCTCCCTTCTGGGCCGCTAAAAAATAGGGAGTTTTTGACCGCCTTTCGATAAGCCTAAGTTTAGGCTATAAATTAAATCGAAAGTAACGTCGCTCTTTAGAATAACGTTGTATTTACTATTGATTGACGTATTTATGAATGCAGTTAGGAGAAAATAGCTGAAGTACCGGCCGAGCTTCGTCCGACGGACGAATATGCAAACATAAGGTATGTAAAGTTAAGTTTCCTCAGCAAGTTGAGTAACCTCGAAGCAGTATAGTAATTTACAGACCAGTTGCATATTTAGAAATCGATTATCGTGTTATTTTGAATATTGGTGCAATATGAGAAGTTTTGGGTTGTAACGTGTACGATACCTATCCGTACGATATAGATTCGGGCGTAAGTGGTTAAGGTTGCCCAGTATATTCAGTATGTGATATAATATGCCATGTTAAGATATTGTTGTGTTTAGCTGAAACCTCGCAAGGTAGTACAGTATCAGCAAAGCATTCCAGATATAGAATAGTAACTATATATGGTTTAGAAAGCATGTCAGAAATAGGAAATTATGTTAACACAGAAACTTAGTAAACAGTATAGTTTCCAGCAGAAACACCTCCTCGTATAACCTTTGCCCCAGTACAGTTTGACAGGAGGCTATATTCATATTTATACTTACCTGTCTCAGCATGTATCAGACACTTACAGATTACTATTATTAGCTCAGTATGTGATTTATACGGTACCTTACACCTATTAGTCCTAGCTTATGAGATACACAGACAGCATGATTAGTTGAGACCATTGTATTGATTGGGGTTGGATTACCTAGCATCCCTGACCGCCCAGGGTTAATAGATGTATCGACTCGTCCGCCAGAGGACTAGGATACGTTGCTCTACGGAGTGATATGCCGTCCCGCAAGGGGACGAAGATGGGATGCCAGTTTCCCCATATTGTGCCTTGGTCGGCCCTTATACACCCCCGTCGAGCGGGTACGCCTGGGGTGTTGATTTAGAGTCCTTCGGACTCAGATACAGTTATAGTCAGGGGCTCAGCGAGCCCAAGTGCATACCCAAGGACCGGCAGGATGCTTACAACCACTATAGGAGATGGGATGACCGGGGTAGGGGAATATATTCTGTGTTGATTGTACCTCCCGGCTTATGGGGGCCGGGTAAGGTTTGTGTGTGCTATGTTATGTTATTTCATGTTATGCCATGTTATGTTAGATACAAGTAGATCAGCCGTAGCACGATACGTTTCCAGGTATGACTCTTATCCCTCCCAGTAAAGATTGAGAGAAGGTATGATTTACATTATCAGACAGTTAGTCTATACTCTCTACTTCAGTTTCTTCACTTATATTATTGTATTCAGATTTTGCTTCAGTTATTGCTTTACATACTCAGTACCAGCGGTACTGACGCCCAGTGGGGCGCTGCATTACTTGCCTGCAGGTACTTATAGACGAGCAGGTGATACTACGTGATTCCTGTCAGCGATCGAGTATTCAGCTCCTGTCATCCGGAGACTGAATTCCAAAGGTGTATTTCAGTTCTTTTGTTTTATAGTACGGGTAGGTCGGGGCCCTGTCCCGACCAGTTCTATTGCTATTCTTAGAGGCTTGCATCTATATATTCCCTGTGGTCAGATGGGCCGGTCGTGTGAGGCCGTGCAGTTGTTTGGTTGTCAGTATTCTTTCTTTCTTTTACTTTGGCCGTGTGGGGCCATAGCTTGCCAGTAGTGGTGACCTTGCCAGTCACGTAGTTTCTTTTTGTGCTTTATGATTGCGTTGCATAACTAGACAGCATGGTGGCCTTGTCGGCCCGCATAGGTTTCCCTGAGATTATATGTTTCTGGTCAGCTGCTAGTACAGGTACAGAAGGCTATAGGCCAACAGGCCGGGGGCTGTATTTACAGTCGTTTTATAGCCCTTTGTTTCCAAAACTATGAGTTAGAGCCAGCCAGGCACCAGAGGTGCCCAGGCTTAACAGTCTAGCAGGTCAGGTCTTAGTAGGGCACCAGGTGCCAGTCATACCCCCCCCCCAAGGTGGGGTGTGACAATTTTGTTGTTCCATAATAGTCTGTCTGAGCAACTGCAGCTTCTTTTGTAGAGCTTCTCTGCGTTTACTATGAAATATACGTTCAGGCTCTATATAAGATTCCACCAGCTCTTTGTCTCTTGCCAGTGTTCACAGAAATCAAGTCTGCAAAATACAGGCTAAGACCAAGTTGTCAACACTTAAGAAAATAAAATAAAAATACAGTAAATTTACACTTAATACAATTTCACCAATTGCCTAGTCTCCCCGGCAACGGCGCCAAAAACTTGTTCGGTGGTTCGTTTAGGGTTAAAAACTGACACGCAAGTGCACGTGGTCAAACAAGTAGTAAGTGGCTTAAGTAAGCCAAGTATCGAACCAAGGAGACTCTGGATAAGTAAAAATTGCTCAAGTATACTATATTCTATCTTACGTCTAAATATGCTGACAACAAAGTAACCAAACGTTAAATAATTTGTTTATAAATTATATACTAAAACTATTAACAACTATCTACATTGAATTGAAACTATGGATATGAGCATGCCAAGGTTAAGAACAAGTAATGAACTTGATTATAATCATAATTTGGTTAATCTTCTCTTCCAGTTGCTAGCCAAGAACATTAGCCTAGAGATTAAAACTCTCGCATTTAATCTCACTTAAGAATCACAAACCATCCGTCTACATTTCTGTGATCAAATGCAATTTATGACCTAGCAATACCATTCCGGTTCCTAAATTGACTAATACGGCTTTCAAGTATATTTCTATCAGGAAAGCACATCAAAACTCAATTTTCCCAAATCAAGTTAAGAACAATACCCTATTAATTCACAACTTTCCAATTTCATGCTCTCTCGAGTGAAATCGGACTTTTTAGATGTACATTAATGTCGGCCACACACCAATGCAGTAGAAACAAGAATTAATAGAAAAACATGGAAGAAGAAGATGAAAAACCATATAATTCAATAATCAAAATTCATCACCATTGTTCATAACCTCAGCAAGGAAGGAAATTAGCCACTCATTTGTGGATTAATCATCCTAAAACAAGTGCTAATCATACAAACAATTGATTGAAAGAAGAAAGAAAGAGAGAAAAACCCTGAGCGTTTTCGTCCCTAAACTGCCTGTAACCCACGTCCTTGCTCCACCATGTCTGAATTAATTAAAAATAAGCCTAAGTGTTCTATTTATACTAGTGGGAATTTTTCCCGGAATAACAAGCAGCGTGTCATGGAGTGCATCGCGGAGCACTGCCTCCGTGACACGGCGTGGAAGCGGACCCTCTCTGGAAATTTAGGGTTCGGGATTAAAGCTTCAATGTGGCACGGCATGCAACGTGGAGGCTTGCCACCGTGCCACGGAGCTGTCGCGAGGCTCCACTGGAATTTGACTGATATTTCACCCTCCAGGCAGAGTGCCTCCGTGATGGTAGCGTGGCATGACTCCATCGCGGAGCCCCTTTAATTGGTGCAGTCCACTGCCTTTTTCGTGCTCGAATCCAAGTCCAACTCCGATATTGTTCCAACATGCATTTTAGCTCCTCAAAATCACATTTTACCTACAAAACAATTCTAATCATGTTGGTTAGTATAAATTCACATTTTATGACCAATTGCATGAAAATGTATACATATTGCTAGATAAACAAGGCGAAAATGATATGTTTGAGTATCACTTGGGCATATAAATCTGCCCAAGATCAGTCACCACTGCTTCCCTGAACCCCACATTCCACGACTGCCTCGACGACTCATGGTATTCACCCACGAGTCGTTGACTCGCCCTTCCTCTGATGTTTTTTCTAGTTTTATATACTTTTCAAATTCAACTCCCAGGTCTATTCTTAGGCCTTTCTGGGGTACTACAATGGCGCTACAATTTGATGAAAACCCCTCAACAAATCTTTGAGGATTCCCAGCTAAACAAAAGAAACTCCTGATATCCGAAGGATTCACTAATATAGGCCGATTCTTCACCGCTTCTATCCTTTGAGAGTCCACCTGTATTCCCTCACTTGAAACCATATGGCCCAAAAATGCTACTAAGTTCTACCAAAATTCTCATTTACTGAATTTAGCATACAATTTGTAATCCTTGAGAGTCTATAGCACCACCCTAAAATGAGAGGCATGCTCCTCCTCGCTCTGAGAGTATATGAAGATGTCATCTATAAACACAAGCACGAACATATCCAAGTACTGCTTGAACACCCTATTCATCAAATCCATAAAAGCTACAGGAGCATTCGCTAGTCCAAAGTACATAACTACAAACTCGCAATGACCATACTGAGTCCTTAACGCTGTCTTTGATATGTCACTCTCTCGAATCCTGAGCTGATTGTATTTAGATCTGAGATCTATCTTCAAAAATCACTTAGCACCCTTAAGCTACTCAAACAAATCATCAATCCTGGGAAGTGGATACCTATTCTTGATGGTGACCTTGTTCAATTGTCGATAATCAATACAAACACGAAGAGAACAATCTTTTTTCGGACAAACAAAACTGGTACACCAATGAGGATTCGTTCGGTCTGATGAATCCCTTGTCTAAAAGGTCTTTCAACTGCTCTTTCAACTCCATTAACTCTGCTGGGGCCATTATGTAAGGAGGAATAGATATAGTCTGCGCATCGGGAAGAAGGTCAATATCAATATCAATCTCCCACTTGGGAGGGACTTACGATAAATCATCTGGGAAGATTTCTAGATACTCACATACTACTGAATTGACTGGATAGTTGCGGTTTTGGATGTAGCATCCTTAATCCTAACTATATAGTACACGCAACCCTTAGAAATCATTTTTCTAGCCTTAAGGTAAGAAATGAAACGACCTACAGGTACAACTAAACTACCTTTCCACTCTAAGACTGGTTCACCCGGAAATCTGAACTCTACTGCCCGGGTTCTACTATTCACGGAGGCATAGCATGCAAATAGCCAATGCATGCCGAGGATAACATCAAAATTGGTCATGGCTAACTCTACTAAATCTTCTAAGGTGACATTCTGAAGGACTTTGAAAGGGCAATTTCTATACACCCATCTAGCTATAACTGAATCACCAACTGGAGTAGAGATTAAGAAGAGTTCTGATAAGATTTGGGGACTCAATCCAAAACTATGAGGAACATAAGGCATAACTAAAGACAAGGTATCCCCTGGATCTAACAATGCATATACATCAAGATGGACTACTCATAACATACCAACGACTACATCTAGGGATACCTCCTATTCTTGATGGGATGCTAGAGCATAAAATCTATTTTGGCGTTGTTCATGACCTATGCTAGTACATGCCCCCTGCTGAGCTGGGCCTGCTGGTGGAGCTTCTGAACTAGAAGCTGGGCCTCGGCCCCTATCATGACCCTGTCTGGCTACTGCACAATCTCTAAGCATGTGTTTGGGCTTCCTCTACCCGAAGCCAGCATCTGTACTTGCCAAGCATTGGCCTACGTATCTCTAGCCACATCTGCTACACACTGGAGGGCTAGTCTCGGTGGGTCTTCTACTCTAACCTATAGAACCTCATTCTCGTCCCCTCTTATTGTGCTTGGACTTAGATGGAACACTCATATGTGAAGGGTCTGGGGCTAAAGATCTCTGGTGGGACTACTGACGGTGTCTACCAGGACTCAATTGGGAGAATCCGATGCTATTAGTCCTAGCCCTCTTGGCCTCTCTCTCCCACTCACTCACCTATACTGCCTCTATCTGCTGGGCATATAGGACTATCCGAGCAAAGTCAATATCCATAAAATGCATCGTGGTCTGGCAATCACTGACCAAGTAGTCTGCTATCCCGTGTACAAACCTGCTCATACGGGCTCTCTGATCCGCCACCATCTCAGGTGCATAATTGGATAGACGAGTAAACTCTAATGCATACTCCTGAACCGTCATCTTTCCTTTCTTAAGATTCACAAACTCGACCACTTTGATCTCCCTCATCCCCTGAGGGAAGAACCAATCTAGAAAAGCGGTATCAAACTTATCCTAAATGATAAGGCCTTCTCCGACTACCCTACTATCCTTCAACTATTTGAAAAAAATGCGCGCGACCCCATTCAATTGATATGAGGCTAAATCGGGACACTCGTCCCCAGTCACACCCATAATTTAGTGGATCTTCAAAATATGCTCAATGAAGTCATGTGGATCCTTGTCAAGCTTCGATCCAAGGAAATCAAGAGGGTTCATCCTCAGAAAGTCTCTAACTCTTTCAGCCGCTACATTCTCATTCTAAGGGACATGCGCTACTGTCTGCTGATTGATATGGTCTAACATTTGAATGGCTTCCCTGAACTCTACATGGGCAACCAACTGGGGTATATGCTCCGCATGGACTGGTGGGGCCTGCTAGTGCCCTTCTTAGTTGCCACCCTAGTGGCCATGTCCTTTTTCGTTTCTCTGACCATTGACTCTGCAGGGAGGCATGATTCTACAATCGTGTATAGCACGAGTTAGAAGGATAGAGAGACATTTCATCTCATAACTTAGATCAAGAAAGAAGGAAAAATTTACTAAGCGTCTCGTAGGCTCTTCTTCATAAGTGTGGCGCGCTTCACACCCATAAAAAAGACTCTACTTTATGTGGCTTTAAGACACCCAAGGACACTTCAAAACCTAATGCTTTGATAAAAAATTTGTTATAACCCGAACATAGGCCCAGATCGACACATGGGGCAAGAACCCCGAGAGGCTCCAAGTCGACCCATGGAAAAAACATACATATAACTCAATCATAGATAAGTGGAAGATCTTCAAAAATAACATAGCAGAAGTCTAAACAAAAGATAACATCTGAGTACATACATAAATCTAAAGCTAAAATACAAGTATGTTCGAAAAGCCTCTAACACTGACGAGTTGATGGGACAAGACCCCACTAAATCATTAGAATGTAAAAACTGAAAATATGACATACAACTGATAAGAAGGGCCCTCTCATGATGAGGACTCACCAACTGAGGCTGAGGAAAGCTAACTCCTGGAATCTAACTATCCATGGAGCTGAGTCTAGATATCAGAGCCTATATATAAAAAGATACAACATAGAGAATGCGACAGTACTTGGAATGTACCGAGTATGCAAGGTAGGTAAAACCGCTTAGTAAGTCAAATCATTAAATCATTCATAATATAAAATATAATCAAGATAAGATTCTAAGAGTTGGGCTTGCATGCTATTTTATGAAATCATGATCTGAATGCAACTAAACATCATAACTGAATCGAATAACCCAAAACTGAAAATTGATAATCACAAGTAAAACTGAACATTGGGTCACACCTACTGAAAACATATATCATGACTAATGTACATGCATAACTAAAATTATAAGGAACAACGGGAGACTCGTCATATAACCGACATTACTATGATAGAGCTTACGTGGTCTCGACTATCGCACTCAAGTAGGCAGAGCCATCCAAAGCTTTGTCAGGGCTAAGGACTCTACCATCATGTCGATAACAAGCTCAAGACCCCTTGGAGGTAGGGGAAGCTCACAAGGGAGGTCCAATAGTATATAAGTAAACCTACATTGGCACGTAGTTCTGAGGCATATGGTTGACTGACCTTAAGCCTACTCAGTTCTAGACACTACTCCAAAAAACATGCATATGCTCTCCATCTTTTTTTAACGAAGCTGACCATCATCTAATGACGAATCTGTGTATTAACACACATGTATAATCTAAAATCGTAACGTGAGGAGCCTTGGTTCAAACCATACCACAAGTTGAAAATAATGGGAGTCTTGACTCCAAAACTATGCGGTAAGATAATTCATGAAATCATAAAACATACTTGTTCATGTGGGCTTGACCATTACCTAAACATGCTTAAAATCAACTTGATTCTCTTTAAAAACATGAGCATAAACATGAGTATATTGAAATCATATTTTCTTCATAAACATCTTATCATGCTTGAATATAGAACTCATAGATCTCAATTTTCATGAACATTCATATATGGGCATCATAGTTTAGAAAACTTGAAAAACATAATTTATGGATTTGAAACATTGTAAAATCTGCCCATTAATCATAATTCGTTATTTAGAACATGCTTTGATCATACCCATGATTAAAACATAGGGATTCATGCACTGGGTGAAAAACCCACGGAATCATCAATTAGAATATCATGAATTATGAGGGAATTGGGCATGGGTTTGGACAATTACACCCACTCATAGCCTTACATACTTAAGATGATCTGATTTCATAAATTCTTTGATTGCCTAATGAAGAATTGAGGAAGAACCTTGATGAACTATGCTTGATAACTCCCTGAACCCTCAAACTTGCATGCGAGTTTTGAATAGTGTAGAATGACTTACCCCCGTCTTAATACACTTTATTATGGGCTTGAAACGATGAAGTTTAGGCTTTAGAAACACAGAAATTACGAAAAAGCTATTACTAAACTCGTATGGAAAAATAGACTGCTAGTCCCAACGATGGACTGGATGAGTCATCGTCACTGGCCACGACTTGTGGTCTGAAGTCATCGGCTTCATCGGATGTTCCATAACGATAGTCACCACGAGGTACTTAATGACCCGTTACTAGTGACAATGACTCGTGGTCACCTCCCTTTACCCACACTGTCGAAAATCACCAAGAGGGTCTCCACGGGCTACACAACGACTCGTGGTGTATCCGATGAGTCGTGGTGATGACCCATTAGGTGCACTGCTCAAATTTTCCAACTGTCATCCACCTCTTAACCATGGCTCACATGACTACCCATGGTGTTGACCACAACTCGTGGTCCCACCCGTAGTCACTTTATAATTCCAAATTTCAATCCAAGTCCCAACCTCTCCCCATGAGTCACTTAACGACTCGTCCTGTGACCTGGTGCAGAAATTCCTATTTTCTCTGTTTCAACTCTCGGGTCTGATTTTAGGACTTTCGGGGTATAACACAAATTCATCATCAAACTTGTGAAAATCGAGAACAATGATGAATTAGTTCAAAGTATTCTTATATTTGCTCAACACGTAGTTAGGAAACCTAAAGACTACGATTACAATGAAAAGGTACTAGTTTTCCCTATGAAAATGACCTAAAAGTGTTTATACAATTAATGAAATTCATTCCTATATTAATAGGGGTTCTATTGTCGAGTCATCCTTTGAGTCGTAGCATGCTGTTATGTAGAATGCTTCCGTAGTATAAGTTTGCAACTTTTGTCTTCTTAGGTACTAGAGGTTGGTACGACTCGTACAATGGTATTACGAGTTGTAGGAGCTTGTCCTAGCTTGACTTCTAAAACTTGGCATCTCTAATGTTTCTCGTATGGGTCCTTGCTACGATTCGTACGATGGTGGTATGACTCGTACAACCCTTTCGTGCGTAAAATTTGCCAAGTGTTTGACTCTATGAATCTCGCCACGAGTCTATCAGTACGAATCATACCTTGCCATTACAATTCGTAGTCTCTACTCGTACCACTAGACTCTACAAATGCACCTACTTTGTATTTCATGTTACAGACCCTCAATATGGCTCATTCCTAGATGGTATGGCTCGTATTGTCAATCATAGTATGCCTCTGCACTTATGCATTTTACACTGCAGTTGTGTTATGGGTAGCTGGTACGACTTATACTAAGACCTATAACAAGCCATTTTCTACACTATTTTACCTCCTTTTCCAAAATCTAACTCCCCGACCTTATTTCCCTAAAAAAAAGTAAAAGAACCTCATATCTTTATAAACACACCTAAGACCAAGCATTTGTCCTACGTTTTAAGAGTTGAAAGTGCCATAAATCCGTGGAACATCACTAGCCCAAAGAGATGCTTAAAGTGTAATATTATGCCTGTTGTTGTCGTAGCTTTACATCAAGTTGGAGACCCCTCAACATGGATATCTAGTCCATTACATTATGTTTTACATATTATGTTGATTATGTTTGATGTTTTGGTTGTTGTGTGAAATTGAAAACAAAGCTAAGACGATGATATAAGAAATGTAAGCTAAGAAACTAATGTTAGCCTAGAAAGGGTAAACAAGGGCATCAATGCAGCAATTCCTTAATATGTCACCTACCCTTATATACATATATTTTAAAGTTCTTAATTCCTAATACAGATTCCATAACCTTGATTCCTAAAGCTAAGGGCAACTTACCGAATTACAGAGTTCTATGTTATACGAATGTCAATCCTAAGTTTCTAGAATCGAGTTCAAGTATTGTAAAACATATTTAAGTACCTTAATTTAGTCCAAGAACTATAAATTAACCTATTTACTCCAATATGAGTTTGAGTTGTTAGGTCTGAGTATCCAAAGTTAATTCCAAAAATTTGTAATTGAGGGCCAGTGTCATATTCCTCGAGTCTAAAGTGTATGATAAGCTTTTGAGTGATGCTACGATTTATATCCCCTTCTACCAAATGCTTGGGGCAAGGTATTTAATTGGTATTCTGAGTTGGACCCATTCTCTAAGTTAGTTATATGCATTATTTAGTTGTTGGTCCAAGTATCAGTTTTAAATATCTTTCTTATTGTTGCATTATATAGTTGCTACTCTAAGTATTATTATTGCTCATGTTCCATGGTTTGCATATTATTTACCGCACTCCCTCTCTAATCTAAGTATTAGATGGCTAATTTTGGAATGTCGCACGCCCTCTCTAGTTCAAATATCATATGGCCGATTATGCGATGTAATATATATAAGAATCTTGGTTCAGCTATTAGGTTGGCCGTATAAAGTCCTGGTCCAAGTATGAAGCAACTCTTATAATCCTGATCCTCTTAGAGTGCTGACCTGGCTGCCTACCAGTTGAAAGGGGCAACCTAGATCTGGTATGATCAGTGAAAGAAAGGGAGACCATCGGGTGCAGAACCGGTGGAGTGGGAGGAGTTCACAACAGCCTTTCAAGACAGATTCTTCCCCCAGGAGCTCAGGGAGGCTATGGTGGAAGAATTTATGAACTTGAAACAAGGCAATAGGATAGTGGAAGAGTATGCACTGGAGTTCCCACGACTGTGAAAATATGCTTCGGAGATGGTAGTTGAGCCAAGGGCTCGCATGCTGAAGTTAGTCAATGGAGTATAGAACTTGGAACGGGAGATATTGACCTCTCCAGCCTCATCGTTCATGCTCTACAGATTGAGATAGAAAAGCAAAAAGACTTGGAACAGGAGAATAAGAGGGCAAGGACTGGGTAATCAGATTATGGCCACCAGAGGTGTAGCGGTAGTAGCCACCCACAGCAGCAGTAGCAAAAAAAGGCTCCAACACCTACTTTAGCCACTGCCCCTACTTTTTGATCGCGCAAGGATCGGAGGGCTGGAGCATTTGTCTCACAGTCCCAGAGTCACAGCGCCAGCAACCGCTACCCAGCTTACCCTAAGTGTGGCAAGAACCATCTAGGGGAATGCCTTCAAGGCCGAGAGGGTTTCTTTAGGTGTGGATAGCTAGGTCATGGCTCAGAGAATGCCCGTCAATAGGTTAGGGGAGATCACAATCCACCACTTCAGCAGCTCTAATAGGCTGACGAGCTCAGTAAGCTAACACTTCATGTACGGATGGCAGCTAGGGCCAAACATCATTTTATGCTTTGTCCTCTCGTCAGGATCAGGAGAGCTCACCTGATATGGTCAGGGTATATTACGTCTTTTCCATTTAGATGCTGATGCCCTACTAGATGCAGGAGCCACATTATCGTTCTTCACTCCCTATGTAGCTTTCCAGTTTGATATTAGTCCAGAAGTCCTCTTAGAATCATTCTCAGTTTCTACCCCAGTTAGTGAGTCAGTTAGAGCCAACCGGGTTTATAGAAACTGCCCAGTCTTAATCTTGAATAAGGTCAATCCAGCTGATCTCGTAGAGTTAAACATAGTTGATTTTGACCTCATTCTTGGAATGGATTGGTTACACTCTATATATGCCTTAGTCGATTGCAGAACTAGAGTCATCCGATTTCAGTTCCCTAGTGAGCCAGTTTTAGAGTGGACGATAGTAATTCAATGCCTAAGGGTTTGTTTATTCCTACCTTAAGGCTGGAAATATTATTTCGGAAGGGTGAATTTATCATCTTGTTTGGGTCAAAGATTCCAACTCTGAAACCCCAACTATCCAGTCAGTTCCACTAGTCATCAAGTTCCCCGATGTGTTTCCCGAAGATCTTCCCGGAGTCCCTCATGAGCGGGAAATAGACTTCGGCATAGACCTCCTTCCAGATGCTTGGCCCATCTCCATCCCTCCTTAAAGAATGGCTCCAGTTGAGCTTAACGAGTTGAAGGAGTATCTAAAAGACCTCCTTGATAAGGGTTTCATTACGCCAAACATATCTCCATGGATTCTCCAGTATTATTCCTGCAAAAGAAAGACAGTATCCTCATAATATGTATCGACTACTATTAGTCGAATAAGGTCACAGTTAAGAACAGGTATCACCTACCCAAGATTGATGACTTGTTCGATCAACTTTAGGAGAACTAGTTGTTTCTCCAAGGTATATTTCAGGTTGGGGTACCATTATCTAAGGGTTAGGGAATGTGACATACTGAAAAAAACCTTTAGAACACGGTATGGTCACAACGAATTCATGGTTAATGTCCTTCGAACAAACTAATGCCCCCACAACTTTGATAGACCTAATGAACAAGGTTTTCAAGCCATTTCTAGACATGTTCGTCATTGTATTTATTGATGACATTCTCGTATACTGTAAGAGCGAGGAAGAACATGCTAACCATTTGAGGATAGTGTTATAGACGCTCAGAGACCACCCGTTATTCGCTAAGTTTAGCAAATGTGAATTTTGGTTGAAGTCTATAACTTTCTTGGTCATGTGGTCTTGGGTGAGGGTACTCAGGTAGATCCTCAAAAGATAGCAGTAGTAAAATACAAGCCAAGGCCTACTTCCTCAACTGAAATCAGAAATTTCTTGGGTCTAGCCGGCGATTATAAATGTTTCACGGAAGGTTTATCCTCTATTGCATCTCTTATACCTAGGTTGACTCATAAAAAGGTGAAATTTTAGTTGTCAGATGGGTGTGAGAAGAGTTTCCAAGAGTTGAATACTTGACTCACTACCTCTCAAGTGTTAACCTTATCGGAAGGAACATATGGGTTCGTAGTGTATTGTGATGCTTCTAGAGTTGAACTCGATTGCGTTTGTGATGCATCGGGGTAAGGTGATAGCTTACACCTCCAGACAGATCAAGATTCATGACAAGAACTATCTAACTAATGACCTTGAGTTGGCGTCGTGGGTTTTGCATTGAAAATATGAAGGCACTACCTTTACGGGGCTTACGTGGATGTTTTCACCAATCACAATAGCCTTCAGTATGTGTCCAGTTAGAAAGATTTAACTACCCTTCAGAGAAGGTAGTTGGAGCTATTGAAGGACTACGACTTAAGGGTACTATACCACTTGGGCAAAGCTAATATGGTGGCTGATGCCCTAAGCATGATGTCTATGGGAGTGTGGCTCATGTTGAAGAGAGTAAAAAGGAACTAGCAAAGGATATTCATAGGTTAGCTCGATTGGGAGTACAGTTGGTCAATTCTGCCGAGGGTGGAGTATTAGTGCAGAGTGGATCAAATTCCTCATTAGTCGTTGCAGTTAAGTCAAGATGGGATGAAGATACCATACTACTTAAGATAAACGAAGCAGTTCTCAGAAAAGAAGTGGAGGCTTTCTCCCATGGAGGAGATGGTGTACTTCGTTACCAGGGTAGACTATGTGTGCCGGATGTGGGCGACCTGAGACAGCAGATACTAGCTGAAGCACATAGTTCAATATATTCTATCCACCCAGGAGCTTCTATGATGTACCATGATCTATGAGATATTTATTATTGGAACAACATGAAAAGAGACATAACAAAATTTGTGGCTAAGTGCCCAAACTACCAGCAGGTTAAGGTGGAACATTAGAGACTTGGAGGTATGACTCAGGATATCAACATACCCACATAGAAGTGGGAGGAAATGAATATGGATTTTATTAAAGGTCTACCTCTTACTCGTCGGCGGGATGACTCAATCTGGGTGATAGTAGATCGGATGACCAAGTCAGCATATTTCCTCCCCAGTTAAAACTATAGACTCAGCTGAGGATTATGCTAGGCTTTATATCCAGGTGTTGGTTAGATTGCATGGGGTGCCCTTGTCTATTATTTTAGATAGAGGTACCCAGTTCACCTCACATATCTCGAAGTCATTTCAAAAAGGACTCGGTACCCATGTCAAGCTCAGCACAACTTTTCATCCACAAATAGATGGACAAGCTGAGTGGACTATCCAGACCTTGGAAGATATGCTGGGAGCATGCATAATCGATTTCAAGGGCAGTTTGGATGATCGCCTACCTCTAATCGAGTTTTCATACAACAATAGCAACCACTATAGTATCCAGATGGCCCCGTTTGTGGCATTATATGGTAGGAGTGTAGGTCTTCTATAGGGTGGTTTTAGGTTGGTGAAGCTACCCTGATAGGGACAAACTCAGTTCATAAACCTATGCAGAAGGTGCAACTTATCAGGGAGAGGTTGAATTATAACACAAAGTCGACATAAATCCTATGATGATGTGAGGAGAAGAGAGTTATATTTTGCAGTTGATGATTGGGTTTATCTGAAAATTTCACCCATGAAAGGGTGAGGAGGTTTGGGAAAAAAGGAAGACTTAGTCCGAGATACGTGGGACCCTACAAAATTCTAAAGCGAATTGGCAGTGTGGCATATGAGTTAGAACTACCTCCAGAGTTGGCATATGTGCACCCAGTCTTCCATGCGTCACATTTGAAGAAGTGCATCAGCGATCCAACTTCAATTATGCCACTAGACTGTGTGGGAGTGAAAGACAGTCTCTCTTATAAAGAGGTCCCAGTTCAGATCCTTGACCGTCGGGTTCGTAAACTGAGCAACAAGGAAGTCTCTTTGGTGAAGGTCTTGTGGAAGAACCAGCTAGTTGAGGGAGCCACATGGGAGGCAGAAGCAAACATGATGGCTAGATAACCTCACTTATTCCCTTTTAGTTCAGTTCCAGCATTAGGTATAGAATCCCTCCTCAGTATTCTATTCAGTTTCGCACTCATCAGCTTTATTCAGATTGTCTATGTGCATTCTAGTTTCATCAACTCTGTTAGCATGGTTTAGTAAGTTCGGAGTCAGTTACTCCTTTAGAAACCAGCTTATAGTCTCAGTCTGGGAATTGCAGCTCTTTTCCCTAGTTTTCTAGCAGTTTTAGCCTTTATTCGAGTATGAATGATCCCAAGGGAGAGATATTGTAACACCCCGAAAAATCCAGAAGAAACCATAAAAAAATTCCTCAGAATGACTGAGACAATGAGTCGTGGTAAGCTCCAATGACTCATTGTGTCAGTCGTGGTCACTGCTGCTTGGTGCTTCGGGAACGCAGAGGACATGGAACAACCCGTTGTGAGAAACAACGAGTCGTCCTATCACTCGTTGGTTCCCCAGCTCAAAACTCCTTTTCCAGGACCCCACGACTCAACCAACCAGTAGTCATTTGATACAACGACTCGTGGTGTGAGTCATTGGTTGAGAGTCCCAGAAACCCTCTTCAGTGAAAACTAGTGGTAGCAATGACCCGTTGTACCATACAACAAGTTATTTTCACCACCCATCATGTTAAGTTAGCAATTATTATAAATTTTCCAGTGAAGGTAACGACTGGATACATCAACCCGTTGGATCCACCAATGAGTCATTGTTTGTCCGTCATCAGGCCTCCTAGTTTTCTCGTCCAATGACCACGGGAGGAACCAATGGCCCATTGGTTCATCCAACGGGTTGTTGTATATATCGTTGCCAATTCTAGGGAGCCTAGAACCTGGGCAGCAGGACCAACGAATGGTCCCAATGAGTCGTGATTTCAATCAACGACTCATTAAGTGACCCATTGGTCCCATTTCGGCCAGTTTTACAGATTTTATTCTTGGGTTGTTGTTGTAATTTCCTAGCCTTTTCATCATTAAACCCTGTTGTTTTGGGCTTGTTTAGGGGGGAGTTAAAGGGGTAGAACGGCATTTCCCCTTCATTTTAACTCATTCCCTCAAGTCTAAAGCGTAGAAACAGTCAGGAAGCTCTTAGATCAAGAACTAGGGCTCTTTGTCAGTTGCATAAATTCAAGCTTTTTCTCAATGGATTTCTTATCAAGACATGTGGGAATTCTACAAGGGAATTTTACTTCCCTTGTGTCCCCAAAACCCTTTTCTAATTCATCTATCAGTTATAGCCTTGTGGATTCGAAATGTAGGAAGTTTTCAGGTGAAATTCTTTAAGATTTAAAGTGGAATATTATTCATAATATTAAATGCTTTATTATTCCCAAATTTCTAAAAATTTTGTGAAACTAGTATCTAGTGAAATGATTTTGCCCTAGTTTCTCAGTTCAGTAAAAAATTAGAATCTTGCGTGTTGGACTAGTTTTCCCTGTAACTTGATTCTACTAGTTTTGGGATTCCCATATTGTTAGTATATGTTGAAATCTTAGTAAGATTCATGCTGATCTAGTCTTTACTCAGATTATTAGCATACTCAGTATTGTCAAGAAATGTCAGCTGATCAGTTAGACAATAGTCTTTTCTTGAGGTGTAAGTGGTCCCTCCTAGTTATCAGTTATGAGACTCAGATATCACATTTTTATGGTTCTCTAGACGGTTATGGAACATATAGATAAGTCCCTTAGACCAGTCTTAGAACCCCCAGATTCAAATTTCAGTTTGTTTTTAAGACGGTTAGACGCTTCCAGATAAGCAGCTCTGGCCAGTCTTAGAACATCAGTTAGAGAATCAGGTTTGATAAGATTCTTAGGATACTTCCAGATAGGTATTCCTGACTTTGTCTTTGGCCCCAGTTTCAAGCTATCGCTTAGTAGTCAGTCTAGGACTATCTAGTAAGAGTAGGACTTAACACCGAGCGGACTGGGGTCCCAACGCACCCAGGTTCCCAGAACTACGTTACCAGCGTATGTTATTTTTATGGGCCTTATTGCCCCAGACTTGTGATCACCCAGTTCATGCCTTTATAGCCTGGCATGGTATATTGGGTCCTACCGATGGGGTGAATACACCGGACTCCACATTTAGCTCACGTGGTTATTTGTTGGTTATAGACTCTCCCACTAGTCAGTTCAGTCTCAGATTAGCTCAATTCAGAACAGTTTAGTTTACTCATTTCAGTACAGTTAGTTCAGATTCAGTATCTCAAATTTAGGACATGTCTATGGCCATCAGACAGGGTCATTTTGACCATTTCAGTATAATTCTATTTATTCAATTTCAACATTTCAGTTGGTCATTGCATGTCATTACAGTTCAGGTATTTATTCCTATGTTTTATTTTCTCCCACTTACTCAGTACATTAAAAGTACTGACGAATACCTTCTATGCTATATCATATTATGATACAACCACAGGTTCTCAGCCTCAGCACCGGTAGCAGATCTTCTCCTGGAGTTATCAGTTGCACCGGTGGTGAGTCCTCATCTTTTGAGGATGAAGTTTATTTTTCTTCAGTTATTTTCATACAGTTAGAATTTAAAGTTAGTTGAGAGATTGTCCCAGCAACTTATCAGATATAGATGGCTTACAGACGTAGACTTAGACCTTTAGATTTGTTTTCAGATGTGTAAATTTTTATTATTCAGCTTTCCTTAAATGGTTTTATTATTTAAGTTTCCGATATGTTTTACTCAAATTACTAGTGTTATGATAGACAATGGGTTGACTTGGGGTTACTTGTGACTCCAAGTACCATGTCTCATCCAGGGTATAGACTCGGGTTGTGACATACGACCGTGAGTTCCACCCGCACCAAGACGTTGTTTGTAAAAAATTTCTCTGAAGAATTCCACCACTCCAGTTACGGCTCGTACTGAGAGTCGTACTTTGCCTTTATATTTTTTTACCCTTTTGAGGTTTTCCACGAGTCTTAGTATGACTCATGAGATTGGTCCTTGGCTAATTTTCTGCAATTTTATATATCTTTTGCTCATTTTTGCTCCAATATCTATTTTCCCTAAAAACAAAAGTAAAAGCACCTCATATTCGTATAAACATACCTAAGTCCATGCTCTTTTCTCAATTTTAAGCATCGAAAGTGCTGTAAACTCACAAGACATCTATAGTGAAGATTCAAACCAGCACTTGATAAATATCACTAGTATCTGCAATGCCTACACACTGCATGAGTTACATAAGAAGCCATTAGACTCTGGTTATTTCCTTTATCTCTAATAGGAGAAGCCACTCGATGGTTAAATGAGCTTCTAGATGAGTCTATTACTACTTGGGCAAAGATGACTGTAGCCTTCTTGGAGAGGTTTTCCCCACCCTCATGAATGATTCTATCGAGGGATGAAATTAACAATTTTGACAATTACCTAATAAAGCCTTGCATGAGTAGTGGCTATGATTTAAGAAGAAGCTAAAGCAGTATCATAGTCACAAGCTTCTAGAGAAAGTTTTGTTGGAGGTGTTTTACAGGTTACTGAGTGCCTCAAATAAAGTTGTAGTAGATGGGATAGCAGAGGGGTCTATGATAACCTACACTTTTGCCGAAGCCAGTGAAATACTTGATAAGATGACAAAGACCAACAGGGTATGGCACACTAGAGAATATTACGCCCTAGCAATAATCTATTCTAGTGGCACGCACACTAGAGAATATGAGGCCACAACAATAAACTATTCTAGTGGCATGACAGCAGAGCAACAAAAGAAAGAAGAATGGGATCTAGATATGGCCCATCTCAAAACCCAATTAGAACTAATCACCAAGAATCTAACAACACTGAATACATAAAAGGTGCATAAGGTGAATGCTGAAAAAAAGGGGCCCATGTATGAAAATTACTACCCTGATGTGGAAGAGGAGGCTAATTTGTCAATTATAAGGGGGATTTTCGGGCCAACATGCAAGGGTGTAACCAACTATGACAGGTCTGGGTTCAGAGATAGGGACCAAGGTGCATGGAAAAATCGAGATGCCTCAGAAATGATAGGAATGGAGCTTATGTTCCTCCAAGAGTTAGAGGGCAGTTGCAAAAGACTCTAGCACAACAAGGTTGGAGGACATGATGAGCTGAATGATGAAAAAGGTTGATTCCACTGAAGTGGGAGTCAAAGGGATGGGAGGTGAGCTCAATTGCCCGAAGTTGAAATAATCATGAATTCGATTTCATTGTTGATTGATGAATGTTCGGAATGTCGTATGATTGCTTGAACTTGTTGATTGCATAAATTGATCGAATTTGATTGATAAAATCAATTCTAGGGCTTCTTAGTTGAATTTGAAGTTGAAAATGTATTGAAATTGTGAATTTTATGTCGGGTTGTACGTGTTGAATGAGATGAGTCGATGTACAAATTGTTAGGATGTTAATAGAACGACGGATTCTCGGGTTGGGGGAAATGTTGAATTTTGTAAGAATTGGTTGGGTTGATAGGTTCGTGTGTAGATATATTTTTGTGTTGTTTTTGTTTCTTTGTTTTTCCTTGCTAAGTGTGATGGTTAAAATGTGAGCAATGGTAGTGATTGTGATTAGTTGTACGAAGTCTGAGTAGTACGCAGAAGTTATACCGTCGAATTTTTCGAACGCACTAAGCATGATTGTATAGCTGTTTATTTTGTGTAAATAAAGATATTCTTGTCGTAGTGTTGTATCTGTAGCTAAGGACTAAGTGTGGGGTAACCTAGCATAACCCAACCTTAGCCGAAGTTAATATCCGTGAGCTTCACATTGATCTTGTTTACTTGGGTTGACAGGTAAAATGGCAAGCCGTCAAGAGAAAGGAAAAGGTGCGTCAACTTTAGGCACCAGAAGGAAACGAATCAGACTAGGCACAGCAGTCCCAGCTGCACCAGCAGTTCCACGCGGCCAGCGCCGCCAGTACAGAACAAGATGGGTGACAGACGAGGGGAAAAAGTGGTACGCCAAGCACAAAGAAAGCAAATATTTCCCCGAGGAGCACATAGCACGGGAGCCATTGGCACAGGAGTTCCCCAGGATGGTCCACCGGATCGAGGCAGCTGGGCTCAAGTTCATCTTTGAAGAGCCCAAAGAATGCAATCTGCACTTGGTTCGAGAGTTCTATGCCAATTGGAGCCCGACGATCAGGAGTCACACCATCAAGATGAGAGGGCAAATAGTCACTCTGGAGCCCCACCACCTCAATGCCATCATAGGAGCGCGGGACACAGACGCCCACGTCCTCCGACAGCTGAACATTACCCCACCGTATGAAGACATCAGACGCACATTATGTGGGACCCGATCAACAGCTAGATGGAGCAGACACAAGGAGAGGGGCTACCACCAGACGTTGCCTTATTCACAGATGAACAGGGAAGCCCGAATCTGGCTGAAGATAGTCTGCTCATGCCTAATCCCGGGGGTACATATGACTGATGTAACCCAGGATCGTGTATGCCTGGTGTACGCCTTGTTGAAACGGCTGGAGATCAATGCCGGGGCGGTTATTATATCCGCCATAAAGAGAGCCCGGTTGCACCAGGGGCACAGGAATGGTTATGGTGGACTACTGACCACCTTCCTCAGGGGCCTCGATGTTGAGGAGGACGCCCATGACTATATCCCACAGTTGGAGCGGCGGGCCTTAGACGTTACTAAAACTAAGGCTCCCGACACCACCCACGGGCCAGTGCTTACACTTGGCGAGCGACATGCTCATGATGACCAGTATATGGCTCGGATCTATGGGATGCAGATGCTCCAGCTAAGGATAGGTGGGAGGCCGGCGACAGAGGAGGAGCTATGGCAGCTCGAGCTAGACTACCCTTTTGGCGAAAACGCCAGGGCTTTATGCCGAGTGGGGCCAGTATTTGTAGAGCCCACAGATGATGATGTCCCCACAGATGAGGAGACACGTCGGGAGGACTCCGATGTGGAGTCCGATGATGACGACGGAGGCGACTCAGATACGGGTGATGAAGCAGCAGCACCCGACGAAGAAGTGGAATACTTTGACTGATCAGGGAGTTCCACCACCCGATTTTGTGCTATTTTAATTTTTGTGAACACTGGGGACAGTGTTCAAGCTAAGTGTGGGGTGGGAGTAGCTAGGTGCTGGGCTGGGCTGGTTTGTATGTATGCTCTCTTCTGTTATCGTGTATGTTGTGTGTCCCTGTGAATGTGAATTTTCAAGTTGTTTCGTATTTGTAAATATTTGTTAAATTTATGTGTGTTGCTGAATGTTGCTAGCTGATTCTGATTCTGTACATATTTTTGTTATCGAAATGATCGATATTTTTAAAAAATTTTAAAATAGTTTGTAAATTTTAAAATATTTTGTAAATAATTTTTCTATCGAAATGATCGATATTTTCGACATTTTTTTTATTTTGGGTTTCTCGGTGCTTGTTTTCGGTTCTTTTACCGAGAATGGTCCCATTGAACCGACGTCTTAAGTAGTGACCATTCCCTATGATGGATGGATGACGACCGTCTTAAGGGAAATGTAGTCGTTAGGAGTAGTTTTTTCCTCAATTATTTTTTAGTTTTTCTTTGGTGGATTGCATCCCGGAACCTGTAGTTACTATATGGTTGCGAAATTCTGGTTGTGTGTTGTACATGATATTAAAAATGCAAAGGTGATTCATATGAAAGCATGCAAATTTGTAAATATGTTGATATACCTAGGCTATAGAGTTCGATTCAGTGTGATTGAGGCTTAATGTTTGAATTCATGTAATTAGCTGATTGAAGAGTCTGTGAATACATCTTGAATCGAGCATGTGCAAAAAGTGTGAAGTGAGGTGTTGACATTCCATGCTATTGTGAAGTGTCTAGAACTTGCCTGGTGTGTGTACAAAACGAAATGAAGGAGGTGTATTGTAGGAAAGGATGTAGGCATTTCTTTGTTTTAACCGAGAGTTTGTATTTTTTTTCCTTGTCATACCCCCCTTTCTGTGATTGTATACCCTAGTCTTCCCTTTGAGCCTTCAGCCGATTATTTTTTTCTTTTGTCCAAAAAGTGTAAACCGAGCTTAATTCCTTCTTTTCATTAGCCGTAAAGTCTATACAAAACTCTTAAGCGCTTAAGAAGAGAAAATCATTTTCCCAAAGTGTCAAAGAGTGAGAATGGTGAAAAGAAAAATAAAAGCGGAGTGATAGAAGAAAAGAAAAGGTTGAAGGTGCACTTGTTATAAATAAACGATAATGAAGGTGCATGAATAACCTTTGTTGTTGTGTCAAGTGTGCTTAATGCAATGGGCCATACTAAAGAAAATCATCAAGAATGGGATGATAAAAAAAAAAAATGTCCATGAGTTGATGGGATGTGTTGAAAAGGTGCTTAAGGATGCTAGTGGCTATTATTGGTTAATCCAATATTTACTAGTTCCATAGCTTCCATTACAACCCATTAAAGTCCTACGTGATCTTACATCGCACTTCTTTATATTAGTGGAGTAATACACTAAGGGCAAGTTTATGGGTCATGACATGATGCATGTGAATTCTTTTGGGAGAGAGAGTGAAATTGTGTGTACATGCCCCTGTTTGAATGTTTGTGAGTCATATGAGCAAAAAGGGGAAGATTCTCTTGTGTTGTGAGGGCACATGCTTGATGAAAGATTAATTTTCGTGTCGGATATCTTGATCAGCTGATTTGCATGAGTTTGCCGATATCGAGAGTCGATTCTTAAAGTCTAGGAGGTCTTAATGTATTGAAGTCCATTGCATTGATAAGACCATGCATGTTTCTTGATGATTTGCTGTATTGAATAATCGGTATGACCGTAGCTTAAATTGTCGAACCCAAGTAGCGAGGTTGGGATGTAAATTGCATGAATTGTATGTTTGTTGTTCGAGGACGAACAAGGATTTAAGTGTGGGGTAAGTGATCTTAGGCACATTTATATGCCCAAGTGATACTCAAAAGTGTCATTTTCGCCTTGTTTATCTATCAATGTGTATACATTCTCATGTAATTGGTAATAAAATGTGAATTTATACTAACCAACATGATTAGCATTGTTTTGCAGGTAAAATGTGATTTCGGGAAGCTAAAATGCATGTTGGATGACATCGGAGTTGGACTTGGATGCGAGCAAGGGAAAAGGCATTGGACAACATGAATTAAAGGGGCTCCGCGATGGAGCCGTGTCACGCTGCCATCACGGAGGCATTCTGCCTGGATGGGGAAAATTCACCCAAATTCCAGTGGAGGTCCGCGTTTGCTCCCTGGCACGGAGCCAGTGCTCCGCGATGCACGCCGTGCCACGTTGAGCATAAATTTCCGGACCCCCAGTTCCAGTGAGGGTCCGCGTTTGTAGCGTGTCACGGAGGCAGTGCTTCGCGATGCACTCCGTGACACGTTGCTTGTTATTCCGGGAAAAATTCCCAGCAGTATAAATAGAACACTTAGGTTCATTTTTTAATATTCTGACTTGGTGGAGCAAGGACGTGGGTTACAGGCAGTTGAGGGACGAAAAGTTCAGGGTTTTTTCTCTCTTTCTTTCTTCTTTAATTCAATTGCTTGTATGATTAACACTCATTTTATGATGTTTAATCCACAAATGAGTGGCTTTCCTCTCCTTGCTGAGGTTATGAACAATTGTAATGAAATTTGATCATTGATTCTTTGGTTTTCCATCTTTTCTTCCATGTTGTTCTATTAATTCTGGTTCTTACTGCATTAGTGTCTGGCCTACATTAATGTACATCTAAAAAGTCCGGTTTCACTCGAGAGAGCACGAAATTGGAAAGTTGTGAATTAATAGGATATGTTCTTTACTTGATTTGGGAAAATTGAGTCTTGATTTGCTTTTAGGATAGAAATATACCTGAAAGTCGTATTAGTCAATTTAGGAACCGGAATTGTATAGCTAGGACATGAATTGCATTTGATCACAGAAATTTAGACGGATGGTTCATGATTCTTAAGTGAGGTTAAATACGAGAGTTTTAATCTCTTGGCAAATGTTCTTGGCTAGCAACTAGAGGAAAAGATTAACCAAAGTATGATGATAATTAGTTTCATTACATATTCGTTTAACCTCAGCATGCTTTCATTCATAGTTCAGATTCAAAGTAGATAATTGTTCTCAGTTTTAGTATAAAATTTATAAAACAAACTATCAACTTTTTGGTTACGCTGTTGTCTGCATTTTTAGAAGTAAAATATAGTACACTTGAGCAATTTGCACTTCATCCAAGTCTCTGTGGGATCGATACTTGGCTTACTAAAGCCACTTACTACTTGTTCGACCACGTGCACTTGCATGTCGGTTTTATAACCCATAAAACACCCGAACAAGCTTAATGTTGAAAATTCCCTACTAGTCACCTGAGTGCAAATAGAAAATAAAGAAGAGGGAGTATAAGAAAAATAAGGAGATTGAAGAATGTACTAAAAAGTGAAAGAGTTGTGAAGTATTAAAGTTCTTACGGAGATTAAACGCATCTTGGTTAAATATTTCCTAATGTCCCTTAACCTACATGACAACTTTCACTACCCGAATATAGGCTTGGATAGAGACACAGGACAAGGAACCCCGAGAGGCTCCAAGTCGACCCATGGCATAAACATAGTGGCTAAGATCATACAAGCGAAAACTGATATAATAAAACATGCTTAAGCGGAAGTCTGCATACATATCGATCTACAACAGAATCAACACTGACAAGCTGATCTACATATTGTTTGAAAAGACTATAACATAATTGGTGAGTTGATGGGACAGCATCCCAAACCAACTTGACAAAATCTATAACGGAAATAACATAACAATGGATAACTGCATTTCCTTGAAGGATGAGGACTCACCAACATTGGCTAAGAAAGTATGAGAGGAAAACAGGACTAATGACCAGCTGAGACTGATCCCTCGGACTTGTATCATGAAACAACATAGCGTAAAGTATGCATCCAGCACTTGGAATGTACTGAGTATGCAAGGTCAGTAAAAACGGTCAGTTAATACTCGTAAGAGTTCATAAGAGTAGGACAGTATGAACATGAAGTTAATATCATAATATAAACATAAGGACTCAAGGTTTTCAAATAATTCATAATCTAGTCATAATTATAATCATAAGAGAAACCTTATAAAACGTAACTTGAGCCTAAATAACATAAACATAACAATGCATAAATCATGAGGAACAATGGGAGAACTTGTCTTAATAGACACCATCATGGTAGAGCTTACATGATGCCCCACTATTTAGCTCAAGTGGGCAGGGTCGTCCCAGGATTGGCAGGCAAGGGAAGTGCATGATGTGATATCATAAGGGTGATCCATGAATACAGATACCTATGGTGGTACGTAGTTTTGAAACCACGGGGTTTACCAGAACGCTCGGTTCTTCTCGGTGCTAGATACTGCTCCAAAAAACATGCACATGAGGCTCATATAGTAAGCATGAAATCATACATAAGTTCATGACCAAAAAATTCATAGCATACTTGATCATACTTGAAATACATTATTAACCATTAATAAGGTCCCGTGAGTAGACCATAAGTCATATATTCATAAACTGTGAAGAAAATGAATTTTTTGTGAAAATTCATATACTTTACATTCATAATCAGTGAATACTTGATTAAAAATCATATCATAAATCATAAAACATAATTTATGCTTAGGAAGATCAAAATCATAATAGAATCATAACTTGACTTTTCATGAAATATTACATAATTAGGCATAGATTGATTGAATTTGAAACCATTAAATTTATAATCGATTTAAGTATAAAATCTTCTCATAGGTATTAAAACAATATTAGGAACATTAATAGAATTTACCCATGATAGATACTTACAGAATTTCTCAGATTGGATTAAAGCCCAATAGATTCATCAACCTAGAATTCCATGAATTAGAAAAGAATTTGGGCATGGAAGTGAAGGAATACTCCGATTCATAACGCTACGTACCTGGGTATTCTGATCTTACACTCTCCCTTCAAATCCCAAAGGAATTGGAGAAGGAATTGGAGAGTCTAGGCTTCATCATCCCTTAGAAATCCTCTAATTTGCATACATGGGGAGGGAATGGGTTAGAATAGATTTAGCACTCTTAAAACTCCCTTAAAACGACATAGTTTAGGGTTTAGGAGCTTAGGAACTATGAAATTTCCCTAATTAAAATGCATGGAAATTACACTCTTCCAGGTACCACGACTTGTCCTACATATCGTACCTCGATCCTACGGGTCATGGTTTCCTCCCGTTGAAGCCTCTGCCAAATCTTGAGTTCTAAACTTTTCCACGACTCACACCACGAAATCGTACCTTCATCCAATGAGTCGTGGATTTCATCCGTTACCATGATTGGAATAAATCCCCTGCTTCATCCTACGGGTGGAACTAACGGGCCATACCATGAGTCGTACCTTCCCTCCTAACCATTCCAGAACCAACCCTTGACTCCTACCTATGATTTGTACCTCCAACCAATGGGTCATTACAAGGCTCGTTGTTACCAACTCCTTCCACGTAACTTCTAACCAAGAGTGGTTCCTATGGGTCATAGGTACTTTCTATGACTCGTACTATCAGTTGTCTTGAGTCAAATTTGCTGATCTTTTTGCTCTTTCCATTTTTAATCCTGAGTCTAGTTTCAGGCACTTCTGAGGTATTACATTATCTCCTCCGTTGGAACATTCATCCTCAAATGTGGGGTAAACATACTGAATCACTGGGGTAAACCTGTCATCCCAAATACTGAACATTCTAAAGCTAAAAATAGACGGAGTGACTGACTATGGGATTAAATACATGACTGAACTGAGTTCATGAATCAAACATATAAATGCATTGACATGTAAGAAATTGGGATTACATGAACTGAACATGAAACTGAATAGAGTACTAAGGAGGAAACAGATACCTCAAGCTGGACTAAATTGGAAGGGAATAGATAAGGGTATTTTGCTACCATATCTGGTTCGACTTCACACATAGCTCCCTCAACATGCTGATTTCTCCAAAAAACCTTTACGGAAGCTACTTCTTTGTTTCTTAGCTTCCGAACCTGAAGATCAAGTTTTTCAACCGGAACCTCTTTGTAGCTAAGGCTGTTCTTCGCATCTGTGCTCTCCACTGACACAACCAAAGTCGGATCACCTATGCACTTTGCTAAAAATGATACATGGAAAACTGAATGTACTGAATCTAATTCTAAGGGCAACTCTAACTCATAAGCCACCTTGCAAACACGTCTCACAATTTTGTAAGGCCCAATATAATGGGGACTCAGTTTCCCCTTCCATCAAAACCTCATTACACCCTTCATAGGAGACACCCAATCATCAACTTGGAACTCAAGCTCTCTCTTCCTCACATCTGCATAGGACTTTTACCTACTCTAAGCTATTTTTAACCTTTTCCTTATAAGCTGAACTTTCTCCATAGCCTCGTGAACCAAATCTGGTCCTACCAACATAGCTTCACTAACTTCGAACCGACAAATAGGCGATCTACACCTCCGCCAAGAAATAGCCTCAAATGGAGCCATCTGAATATTGGAATGGTAACTATTGTTATATACAAATTCGATGAGAGGTAAATGATCATCCCAACAAACCTTGAAATCAATCAAACACGCTCTCAACATATTCTCAAGATTTTAATAGTCTGTTAAGCCTAACCGTCCATTTGCATGTGAAAAGTTGTACTAAACTTGACCTGAGTACTAAGTCCCTTTTAAAACGATCTCTAAAAGTAGGAGGCAAACTGAGTACCTCTATCTGATATTATCGACAAGGGCACCCCATGAAACCGAATCAACTCCCTAATGTACAGTTTAGCATAATTCTCCACCGATTCAGTAGTCTTGATCAATAGGAAATGAGCTGCTTTGGTCAACCTACCCACAATCACCCATATGGAGTTATACTATCGACGACTACGAGGCAACCCTGTAATGAAGTCTATATTGATTTCCTCCCACATACAAGTAGGGATGTGTCACGCCCCATCTTAGGAGACATGACTGGCATCTAATGTCACACTGGGATCTAGGCTGACCTAGCTGGGCATATGCACCTCTGGTGCTTGCCAACAACACAAAATCAAGAAAACAACCAGCTATAGCTTGGATGTAAACATAGACTCGGGCCGAACAAGATCACATAGCTACCTGTAAAAGAAAACAACTAACCTAACCAAAAAGACAATAAAAGGGATCCTATGTAGGCTAACAAGACCACCATGCTGTCTAGTCATAACATAATGAAAACAAAAAGTCATATTCACACTATAACCGACAAGCATGCTAACTAACTAGATAAACTAGGCCACATACATCCAACACGCGAAATCTAACATACATAGGCCCCACACGGCCACCAACAACCAACAACTGCAAATTTGTAGTCCGCAAGACTCTAAGAGTGGAATAGTGGTCAAGATAGGGCCCCGACCTACCCAAAAGCTGTACAACAAAAAGACCAAACCCTTTTAACTATCAACTTCGGAGGAAAGGAGCTGACTAAACTGTTAACTATGGCTGGTAGCTAAGAAAGTCTTGAACCACGTCTATCCGCACCTGCAAAAAGTATGCAGCACCCCATAGATGGGCATCAATATAATATGTACCGAATATGTAAGGCGGTAATGAAAATGACTGAACAGAACTGATAAAAAAACTGAAAGTAATCAGTAGAAAGGATAAGAATTATAACCTAAATAACCTCACAACCAGAAGTATAACTAATAAGTAAGTAATAAAAACAAGAACCTAATCGGGCCCCAATAAGCTCGAAAGGTACAATCAGCACAGAATAACCTTCTTGGGCCCCCATAAGCCCTCGAAAGTACAATTCGATCTATATACCCCTAACGTGGTCAATACGAGTCAACAATTAACTATAGCGAACCTACCTGGCCTTTAGGTATGCAACTGAGCCCGCTAGGCTCCTTTATCTATGTCTGAGACCTCTAGGCTCCTATAACTGCACCCTGGGTACACAAGGCTCGATGGAGGGTCAGTGATGCCGATATGACATAAAAGAAGAAGTTTATTCAGGGATGGACTATAATATGGGCTTTTGGGCTTGAATATAGTCCTTTCAGACATCACGTAGCTCTTTTGAGCGATCTATAGCCCCGTAAGTGATGACACAACTTGTAATCCTGAGGTTGATTGACGAAAAGCTATAATAGGTAGGGTCAGTCTCAACTGAAATAATCAACTTTCATTTGAAAAATAATGGTAGCATCTAATCATAACATGTTTCGTACATGGACATAGGTCGTATCACTATACGATTGGGATAACTTGCCGAAGAGATTAGTCTTAACATACCTCGAATGCTGATTCTTGTTTATACAATTAGTTCCAACCTGTAGCTAGTGATTCCACTCAATTGCAGCCTTTATGCTAAGAAAATAAGGCTATTTTCAATACTAAGACTTGGAAAACAATGATATCTTTCAATAATATTAATTATGATTCAACTCCATTTAGTTCGGCCAAAACCTCATAAATTCTCGAGAGTTTAGAAGGAAGAAATGCTTATTTGTCACTTGTAGTTTCTTAGGACTCAATTAGAAGTGATTCCGACAAGTTTTACTCGCCGGGATTCCGGTACTCCAAGATAATTTTCAAGAAATAACTCTGCAAGGATATTCCTTATAGGCCTAGAACTCCTATCCAATATGAATTTGTGTTTGGACGGATTTTAGCAATTTAATTTGACGAAAAATGGAAGAAACCTACAATTATTCTCTCTTCTTTGCGGAGGGAATATTTTAGAATGAATAACTTTACACTTGATCATATATATATAGGGCAGTGGCCTAAGTGGCGCGGCGCGCCGCCCATCGCGTTAGGCAAGAGGCACGACGCGCTGGCCATGCCACTGGACTGACTTGTATGGTGCGGCGCCCAATGCTCCCACCCTCCGACCCAGGTCTCCTACTCGCTCGATGTCATGCGTATATACCTATCCCTTGGGCCTTTTTCCTCATGTGTTGTCACCAAGACTCTCAACATATGCATGCACGCGTTGGTTAAATGATAGAAACTTACAGGCTATAATAGGATGTTGATTTCTTGAAGTACACCTCTAGGCATTTAATGCTCAACCTTCACTTGTTGAAAATCCAAACACTTTGCCACAAACTCTGCTATGTCCTTCTTCATACCATTCCGCCATTAAACTTCCCATAGGTCACGGTACATCTTGGTGGAACCTGGAGGTATAGAATATTTTGAACCATGAGCCTTATGCAACATCCGCCCCCTCAGGTCATCAAAACCTGGAACACACAAACAACCCAAATATCGTAGTACACCATCTCCCCCATGGGAGAAAACCTCCACCTTCTGATTCTGAACAACTTCCTTCACCTTTACCAAAATAGGATCCTCGTCTTTCCTAGCCTTGACTTTGGTCACCAAGGAAGATTCTAATCCATTTTGAATAATGACACCACCATCTACTGATTCAACAAGATAAACTCCTACTCGTGCGAGCCTATGCACATCCTTTACTAACTCTTTCCTCTCCTCATCTACATGAAACACACTCTCCATATAAATCCTACTAAGAGCGCCTGCTACTAAATTAGTCTTTCCTAGATGATAAAGGACACTCATATCATAATTCTTAAGAAGCTTCAACCACCTTCTTTGATGTAGATTTGGATCCTTTTGGGTAAACACATACTGTAGGCTTTTGTGATTTGTAAATACATCCATATAGACCCCGTATAAGTAGTGTCTCCAAATCTTCAAGGCAAATACTACTGCTGCCAACTCGAGGTCGTGAGTTGGATCGTTCTTCTCATAGACTTTCAGCTGCTTGGAAGTATATGCTATAACCTTATAGTGTTACGTTAATACACAACCAAGGCCCATCCTTGAGGTGCCATAATATACCACTAACCCATCGGTACCCTCAAGTAGAGTCAAAAATGGTGCTGAGGTGAGACGAGTCTTCAACTCTTGGAAGCTCTTCTCATAGGCCTCCGACCATTGAATCTTTACTTTATTCTGGGTCAACTTAGTAAATGGTGCTTCAATGGATGAAAATGCTTCCACAAACCTCCTATAATAACTAGCTAAGCCCAAGAAAATCTTTATATCTGAAGGACTAACTGGTCTAGGACAATTCTTCATAGCTTCTATCTTTTGAGAGTGCACCTGTACACCTACACTTAACACTACATGACCCAAAAATGCTATTGAGTTTAATAAAAACTCACACTTGCTGAATTTAGCATACAGTTGGCAATCCTTATGACTCTGTATTACAACCCTCAAGTGAACATCATGATCATCCTTGTTCCGAGAGTAGATGAGAATGTCATTTATTAACACAATGACGAACATATCCAAATATGGCTAGAACACCATATTCATAAAATCCATAAAAGATGAAAGAGCATTCGTTACTCCAAAAGACATAACTATGAACATGTAGTGACCATACCGAGTCCTGAAGGCTATCATCGGGATGTCACTATCTCTAACTACAAGCTGGTGATATCTAGATCTGAGGTCTATCCTTGAAAAACACTTGGCATCCTGAGGCTGGTCAAACCAGTCATCAATTCTGGGGAAGGGATATCTTTTCTTGACAGTGACCTTATTCAACTGCTGGTAGTCAATGCACATCTGAAGGGAACCATCCTTCTTTTGGACAAAGAGTACTGGTGCAACACAGAGGGATTTGCTAGGTCTGATGAATCCTTTGTCTAAGAGATCCTTCAAATGCTCCTTCAACTTTTTTAGCTCAGATGGAGCCATTCTGTAAGGAGCAATAGATATAGGCTGCGTATCGGGATGAAGGTCGAATTCAAAGTCGATCTCCCACTCGAGAGGGATTTTCGATAGATCATCTGGAAACACTTCTTGATATTCGCACACTACAGGAACTATTTGGGTAGTGGGGGTTCCAGATATAACATTCTTAACCCTAACTTGATAGTACACGCAACCTTTAGAAATCATCTTTCTATCCATAAGGTAGGAAATGAAATGACCTATAGGCACAACTGAACTACCCTTCCACTCTAGGACTATCTTCAACCGAAAATCGAAACTCTACCGCATGGTTCTACAATTTACTGAGGCATAACATGCATGTATTCAATCCATGCCAAAGATAACATTAAAATTTGTCATGGCTAGATCTACTAAATCTGTTGAGATAACGTTTTGAAGGACTATGACAAGGCAATTTCTGTACGTCCATTGAGATATAATGGAATCACTGACTGGAGTAGAGATTGAGAAGGGTTCTGATAGGATTTCAGGGATTTCAGGATTGACTCCAAAAATACAAGCAACATAGGGTGTCATAAAAGATAAAGTATCTCTTGGATCTAACAAAAAATAAACATCAAAGTGGAATACTCATAACATACGAGTGACTATATCTAGTGAAGTCTTCTTCTTTTGACGAGATGTGAGGGCATAAAACCTATTCTGGCACTAACCACCACCTGCACTAGTGTTGCTGCTAAACTGGGTAGCCTGAATACGGCCCTTACCATCACCATGACTGGCTAACGGACACTCCCGACGCCTGTGCCCAAATCTACCACATCCAAAGCAGATATCTGATCCAATCAAGCACTCCCCTATATGATTCTTTCAATACTTCCCACAGACCGAAAAGGTATTCTCTACCTGCATACTCCTCTGTCCCCTTAAACCTGATGCTCTACTCCTCTATTCGCCCTCAGATCTAGATGGAGCACTTGCCTATGATGGCGCTAGAGCTAATGACCTCTGAATGGACTACTGATGATATCCACCTCCCAATATCTGTTGGAAGAACCCAAAACTATCTGTACTGGCCCTCTTGGCCTCCTCTCCCTCAAATGTGCTGCGTCCATCTGCTGGGCATACAAAACCAATCCAGGAAATTCGACATCCTAGTAAAGCATAACGGTCCTACAATCCTTGACCAGGTAGTCCACTATTCCGTTCACAAACCTGCTTACTCTAAGCTCTCTGATCAGCCACCATCTCTAGTGCATATTTGTATAAGAGAGTGAACTCTAAAGCATACTCCTAGACTGTCATATTATTCTACCTCAGTTTTATAAACTGAGTTGCCTTGATCTCCCTCATCTCATGGGGAAAGAGCCAACCCAGAAATGCTGTGAGGAACTCATCCATATTAATAGGATCTTCTCCAACTGATGTTTCAACTAGATAAGGAAAACCCCTTTCAAATGTTAAGAGGCTACTTCTGCGCACTCCTTCCCCATCACCCCCATAATCTGGGTGATCTTTTTGATCTCATCAATACACTCGTGGGGATCCTTCTCCACCTTCGATCCGAGGAACTCCAGAGGGTTCATCCAAAGAAAGTCCCTGACTCTTGCTGCTATCGCATTCCTATTTTGGGGAACATGCGCTACTGCCTACTGGCTGACCTGGGCAGTCAATGCCTGTGCCAACATCTGGAGCTGCCCTAAACTCTACATTAGGAACCTAATCGCGGACATGATCCTCGAGGGCTGGTGGGGTCTATTGGTGCCCATCTATGTTTCCATTCTCATAGCCATTTTCATTTCCGTTTCTTCTTCCATTAACTCGGTGAGAAGGCATGATTATACAAATGCGTGTAGCATGAGTTAGAAGGATAGAGAGACATTTCATCACATGACATAGATCACGAAAGAAGGGATTTTTTCCTAAAACGTATCATTGCCTCTTTGTCATAAGTGTAGCGCGCTTCACACCCATGAAAAAGACTCTACTTAATGTGGCTTTTACACGCCCTAGGACACTTCAAAACAAAATGCTCTGATACCATGTTTGTCATGACCCGAACATAGGCCTGGAGAGCAACACGAGACAAGGAACCGCAAGAGGCTCCAAGTCGACCATGGCATGAACAAAGCGGCTAAGAGCATACAACAAGCGAAAACTAATATAATAAAACATGCTTAAGTAGAAGACTGCATACGTATTGATCTAAAATAGAATCAATACTCACAAGTGGATTTTCTACATATTATCTGAAAAGCCTCTAACATAACTGGTGAGCTGATGGGACAGAATCCCCAACTAGCTCGACCAAATTTGTAATAGAAATAACATTAAAATGGGTAACTGCATGTCCTTGAAGGATGAGGACTCACCAACAATGGCTAAACAGGCCTGAGAGGAAAGCAGGACTAATAACGTGGCTGAGACTGATCCCTAGGACATGTATCATGAAATGATATATCATAGAGTATGCAGTTAGTACTTGGAATATACTGAGTATGCAAGGTAAGTAAAAATACATAAGAGTTCATAAGAGTAGGACAGTATGAATATGAAGTGAATATCATAATGTAAACATATGGGCTCTAGTTTTCAAAGCATTCATAATCTAGTCATACTCATAATCATAAGAGACACCTTATAAAACATAACTTGATCCAAAATAACAAAAACATAACAATGCATAAATAATTAGGAACAATGAGAGAACTCGTTTTCACCGACACCATCATGATAGAGATTACATGATGCCCCACTATTTCACTCAAGTCGGCAAGGTTGTCCTAGGCTTGCTAGGCAAAGGACGTGCATGATGTGATATCACAAGGGTAAATCCATGAATACATATATCTATGGTGTCATGTAGATCTGATACCATGGGGTTTACCTGAAAGCCAGGTTCACTTGGTGCTCGACACTACTCCCAAAAAACATGCACATGAGGCTCATATAGTAATCGTAAAATCATTCATAAGTTCATGGATAAATAAATCATAACATACTTGATGATACTTGAAATACATTATTAACCATGAATAAGGGCCCGTGAATGGGCCATAAGTCATAAATTCATAAATCGTGAAGAACATGCATATTTCTGAAAATTCACATACTTGACATTCATAAATCCATGAAGAATACTTGAATAGTAATCATATCATAAAATCATAAATCATAATTTAGGCTTAGGAAGATCAAAATCATAATAGAATCATAACTTGACTTTTCATGACAGTTTGCATAATTGGGCATATATTGATTGAATTTTAACCATAAAATTTATAATCAATTTAAGTATAAAATCAGCACATAGGTCTTAAAACAACATTAGAAACATGAATAAAATTTACCCATGATAGATACTTAGATAATTTCTCAAGTTAGCTTAAAGCCCCATAGATTCATCAACTTAGAATTCCATGAATTAGAAGAAAATTTAGGCATAGATGTGAAGAGATATTTCCATTCATAACCCTACATACCTGGGTAATCTAGTCTTATACTCTCCCTTGAAATCCCAAAGGAATTGGAGAGTTCTAGACTTGATCTTTCCTTATAAATCCTATAGTTTGCATGCATTGGGAGGGAATGGGTTGGAATAGATTTAACCCTCTTAAAACTCCCCTAATTTGAGCTTAAAATGACATAGTTTAGGTCTTAGGAGCTTAGGAATTATGAAATTTCCCTAATTAAAATGTAGGGAATTACACACTTATAGGTACCACGACTCGTCCTACAGGTCGTACCTCTATCCTACGGTTCGTGGTTTCCTCCCGTTGAAGCCTTTGCTCAATCTCGACTTCTGAACTTTCCATGAGCCACACCATGACTAATACCTTTATCCAACAAGTCATGGGTTCTTTCTGTTATCACAATTGGAAGAAATCCCCTGCTTCTTCCTACGAGTGGAAGTAGCAATCCATGGTTACCTACCACGGGTCGTACTACGAGTTGTATCTTCCCTCCTGACTATTATAGAACAAACCCATGACCCCTACCTATGAGTCTTACCTCCAACCAATGGTTCATTAAAAGGCTAGTCATTACCAACTCATTCCCACGTAACTGCTAACCATGAGTGGTTCCTACGGGTTGTAGGTACTTCGTACGACTCGTACCATTATTCGTCCCGAGTCAAATTTACATATTTTCTATTGTTCCCATTTCAAATCCTGAGTCTAGTCTTACGCACTTCCGGGGTATCCTAATTGATCTTAGATTCGGTGTTCTATTAGTGGAGTATTTACACTAAGGGAAAGCCTATGGGTCTTCTTTTACATGCATGTTGAGTTCTTTTGGAGTGTGAGTGATTTTTTCTATCTATGACAAAGTCCTAATTGTTATATATCATATGAGTGAAAGGGAATCTCTCCAAATAGTGAGGGGCATATAATGGTAAGATGTTGGTGCAACTTGATTTCTAAATTACATATGATTCATGTTGGGCCAAATATATATTTTTAAGTAGTTCTAGAAGCTTAGTGATTTCAATTTGTGACCTTTGATTGTTAATCTTATATGCATATTGAGTGGATTGTTGGAGCATGATAAACCTGTCTAATGACTCTATGTGTAAGTAGGCCTATTTGTAAGGTGAACTTTGTGGTTGAACTTGAGTGGGGAAGTAGTAGATTGTTAAAGGATGAACAATAGTTTAAGCGTGTGGTGGTGATGTAGGGCTTATTTAAGCACTTATTTGCCATGTTTTTCCCATACTTAACTATGTTTTGAGAATAATTATGTCTGTTTTCTTTGGTTTTATATGATATTTGTGAAAAAGAGCTAACACACATGATTAGATGTTTGCAAAGATTAAAGTGATGGAGTCGGAAATATTTGATGCTTAAAAGAGCAAGAGTTGCCAAGACAAACTCAAAAGGAGATAGTGACACAACATAATAGAAGATGACATTGTGCAGGCACATTTGTGCAAGGACCTACGAGACGCAATGTCATAATCTCCCATGCACTGGTACGACGCAGACCTATCATAGCCGGCTCTACTTCTATAAAGTCCAATCCCAGTCCAAGTAAGAGCAATACATATTAATTCTACTACTATATATACCCCTAGTTAGGACATTTTAGTTGTTGAATATTGTGGAATTTTGGCAGAAATGAGTCCAAGTAATTGTGAAGTTGAATTCACTACTTATTCTTTGATCATAATTCTTGCAAATATGGAAAACATTATTCCATAATAGTGTTGAAGAAAATATGAAGTTCTTATTTAGCTTTCGACATTTGTCAAACCATTTCATAATATTATAAGTATTTCATTATGAATTCTTATAAATCTTATGTTATTGTTTTTTCAAACATGAGCTGTTAAATCTCTTGAGCTAGGATTGTGGGAACCATGATGGATTAATAGAAGTAGGTGAAATAAAATAGTGATTCTTGAATGGTGAATTGAGTGGATTCTCATTCCTTACGTTTAGTTAGTTTTAGCAGTTGCAAATGTTGAAACGTGCCTGTATCTTCATCTTGTTTGACCAAAGAGGTTGAAGTTATGAAAGAGAATAATAGTGAAAATTTAAGGATACAACCCTCATCTAATTAACTTGATCTCTAACCAAGAATAGTTAATTCAAGACTTATGGCAAGGGCAAAATATGCATACCTAAAGTTTGAGAGGATTTAGGTGAAATTCATCTATATAGGTCGAGAGATATTAGATGAACTTATTCATCAGTCTAAACTAAATTAACCAGGATAGATCACTTTTAAAATAAGCCTACTACGTTATAAAATCATGGAGAACACAATCCTAGTTTTGTGTCATCAGTGATAATAACTTAATCACTATTTAAAATTAGTTTTTCTTTTATTTTCAACCCCCTTTTGAAATATTGACTACCAGTTGATTTACTCATTATTAACATATTATTTCTTCCCTATTCCCTGTGGGATTGACCCAACATAGTTGGGTTACTATATTTGAGAGTGACCGCATTATACTTTATTGTGAGGTGTAATTTTGGCATGATCAGTTATTACCGCAAGTTTGTGGAAGCTTTTGCCACTATCTGCACATCATTGGCAAAGTTGACTCATAAGGCCGCCATGTTTCAATCTTCAGAGGAACGCAAGCAGAGCTTCTAGGATCTAAAAGATAGGTTAACTTCAGCATCTGTCTTGACTCTTCCATCAGGTATTGAGGGATATGTGGTTTATTATGATGCTTTAAAAGTTAGGTTTGGTTGTGTGCTAATGAAACACCGCAAGGGCATAGCCTATGCTTTGAGGCAGCAGGAGAAAAATTACCTTACCCATGATCTCGAGTTGGTAGAGATGGTATCCGCACTGAAGGTATGGCTCCACTCATTGTATGGGGTACACGTTGACATTTTTATAGATCATAAGAGCCTGTAGTACTTGTTCCAATAGAAGGAGCTGAATTTATGGCAGAGAAGGTGCTTAGAATTGTTGAAAGATTATGATATTATCATTGTATACCATCTTGGAAAAGCTAATATTGTGGCTAATGCATTAAGTCGCAAGTCTATAGGCAGTTTTAGTGATGTGGAAGCTAGCAGAGTTGAGATGGTGAAAGCCATACAATAGTTAGCTAACTTGCGTATTCAGCTACTAGATGCATAAAATTGAGGCATGGTAGTTCAAAACACCGCATAATCCTCCTTAGTGTCAGAAGTTAAGCAACAATAGTATGAGGATCCCGAATTGGTGTCGCTTAGAGACATTATTCTGCAATAGAGGCAAGCTTTGTTCGAGTGTGTACCCAATAGAGTCCTCGGATAGTAGATTCGATTATGTATGCCTAATGTGAATATATTACAAGATCAGATTATGGTTGAAGCTCATTGCTCCCATTATTCTATACATTTAGGTGCCATGAAGATATATCATGATGGAACACAACTTTACTAGTGGAAAGTTATGAAGAAAGATATTACACGCTTTATAGCTCAGTGTCCTAACGGCCAGCAGGTGAAAGTAGAATATCAGAGATAGGGAGGTCTAATGCCGGACATAGAGATCACTAAATGGAAGTGGGAAGTGATCAATATGAATTTCATTACTGGTTTGCCTCAGAAAAGTAAGAAGCATGACCCTATTTGGGTTCTCATTTATAGATTGATGAAATCAACACATTTCTTACTGGTCAGAACTACTTGTACAGCTGAGAACTACGAGAGATGGTACATACGTGAGATTTTTTTCCTTCATGGAATACATTGGCGATTATTTCTTATAGAGGATCCTAGTTTACGATGAATTTCTAAAGGTCTTCCCAGAGAAGCCTAGGTACTTAGGTGAATCTCAGTACCGCCTTTCATCCCTAGACTAATGAACAGGTCAAACACACTACTCAGATGCTTGAAGACATGTTGCATACATGTGTACTAGACTTTAGAATAAGCTAGGATGACCAAGTATCTTTGATTGAGTTTGCATACAACAATAGCTGTCACACAAGCATTCAAATGGCCCCTTAGGAGGCCTTATATGGGCGAAAATGTATATTGTCAATGGGCTAGTTTGATCTTAGCGACACAGAGTTGTTTGGTCCTGATCTAGTTTAGCAGGCCATTGTTGAGGTAAACTTTATCTAAGATAGGCTCCAGATAGCACAAAGCTAACAAAAGCCATATGCTAATATGCGTCGTCGAGCGTTAGAGTTTGTTGTTGATGATGGGGTCTTCCTAGAGGTGTTGTCTATGAAAGGTATCATGTGATTTGGAAAAAAGGAAAGTTGAGCCCTAGATATGTTGGGCCTTATGGAGTTGTTCGCAATTTAGGCGAGGTAGCCTATGAGTTGGAGTTGTTGATAGAGCTTCTGACAGTCCATTTGGTATTTAATGTGTCAATTTTATAAAAATGTATAGGAGACCCAACTTGTGTTTTGCCTATTGAGGATGTCCAGATTTCTGAGGAGATGAGCTATATGGAGGCCCCAGTTGGTATTATTAATCGACAGGTCAGGAAACTTTGGACTAAAGAAGTTTCCTCAATTAATGTTTTATGGAAAAGAAACAATATTAAAGAAGTGACTTTTGAAGTTGAGGATGAAATAAGGAAGAAGTATCCTCATCTATTTACGACATCGATGTGACACAAGGTATGTATTTGATATGTTGTTCCTTAAGTGACTATACTTTTAGAGCATGATAAAGTGGAGTTAACACTCATTCGAGGATGAATGTTTCTAAGGGGGGAGGATGTTACACCATAGAAAATTTTTGATGATTATTTTATATTTGTATGCTATGTTAAGGTAAATGGGGACTGTATGTCGGCTGTTTGTGAGGGAAACATATATATAAGGAAGAGAGAAGAATATGTGAAGTTCATGAATAAGGGTCAAATTTAAGTGATCATATCTCACTATCTATTATGAGTTAGAAGTCGTAATTCCTATCAAATTAAAGTTATTTGAGTCTATTCTTTGAACAGTAAACAACTCTTCAATCAGAGTTGAAAGTAAAAAGTTATAGGTATATTACTGAGGCACTATCAAGAAGGTTACGTGGAAACTACTTAAAAATGTCCACCATACCACATCTTTAAATATTAAATTGTTTGCTACCCAGAAAATTTCCCCTTATCTGAAGTTCAACCTGATTGCTTAGATTCTTCATTTTCTCTATATTTCTAGCCAAAAATCAAGAGAAATTAACAGGAAAACCTCCGCCAAATCACAATGTAAGCTAAGAAACTAATATTAAACTAGAAAGGGTAAATGAGGGTATCAGCGATTCCTTAATGTGGTTACCTACCCTTATATACATATGTCTTAAAGTGCTTAAATCAAAATATAGATTCCATAACCTCAATTCCTAAAGGTAAAGGCAAGTTACCGGATTACTAAGTTCTGTATTGAATGAATGTCGATCCTAAGTATCTAAAATTGAGTACAATTATTCTAATTTATATTTGAGTACTTTCACAACCCGAACGTAGACCCAAATCGCAAAACGGGACAAGGAACCCTGAGGAGCCCCAAGTCGACCCATGGCATAAGCATACATCTAATTTTATTCATTATAAGAGGAAGACTAATCACAAGACATAGAGGAAACATAAAAATAATCATAACATATAGTACGTAAGGGAATCTCTAAACATACACACAAGCTGAGTACTACATACTGTCTGAAAACCTCTACTACATACGATGGGTTGATGGGACAACACCCCAACTAACGCAGACAAGTACTGAACTATAAAAGGAGCATAAATGTCTATCGAATGGCCCTCGGAAGATGAGGACTCACCAATAAGCTAAAGGCACACTCTGAAGGGGTCAAGTTATGGGGATGAGCCTAAGAGCCAGTAGCTATATTATAAGACGATACAACATAGAAAGTATGTGGTCAGTACGTGGAATGTACCGAGTATGCAAGGTAAATAAAGTGGATATTTAAAATATATAAAAGCTCATAAAACATCATAAGAGTAGGACAATATGCTCATGACATAAATATCATAACATAGCATATTGTAAGGCTCAAGGTTTTAAAAACATTCATAATACGATCGTAATCATTATTATAAGAGAACAAATTTATTAAAAATTACTTGAGCCAACATAAATAAACATAAGCATGTATAAATCATGAGGAACAGTGGGAGACTTCTGTTGACCGACATACTCTATATGAGCATACATGGAGCCTAACTTGTAAACCTAGTCGGGAGGCTGTTCATACCTTGACAAGGGTAGAACCATGAAAGTGTGATATCTCCATGAAGAGGGCCATTTGGATCGGGAAAAGACACAAAGGAGATCCTAACATACCTACGGTGGCACATAGTTTATGAGATCCGGGGTAGAACCTGGGCCCTGAACCTACTGGTGTTCGATACTACTCCGAAAACATATGTAGTGCTCATAGTATATCATGCATGAGTTCATGGGATAGTTAATTCATGATAATCATAAACACGCTTGTAAATACATGAACTATCAATGAATCAAGGCCTGTGAGTCGGCCAAAACATAAATTCATAAATCATAGGATCCATGCATACTTGTAGCTCATACATATAAGTTGTAAATCCTCAAGTCATGATGGGTAATTGAATAATTGAAATCAATGAATTTATAATCGAAACTAATGGTAGAATCTGATCTAAATCCATAAAATATGATATATATATATATATATATACATATATATATATATATCACAAATCATAAAACCCATTAGTAATTCATTAGTTTTTCTCAAAATTGAACTTAAAACCCCATAAGATTTTTGATAGATTTTTATGAATTAATAGAGAGTGGGCATGGGTGTGAATGGAAACACCCATTTGGAACCTTACATACCTGGGTGAGATTAGATTCTAAAGTTCTTGAATGCCCAAAGATGAATTGATAGGGACAAGCTTCAAGAATAGCTTGATCTCTCTAAAATTTTTCTAACTTGCATGCATGGGTGAGAAGAATGAGTAATCTGAAATTAACCCCATAAAAGGTCATTATTCAACCCCAAAACATTATAGTTTAGGCCTTAGAAACTTAGGAATTACAAAAAGGTCCTTACTAGTTCGCAGAAAATTAACTGCCAGGGTGTCCCAATGAGAGACCCAATGATTCGTCTCCACTGGCCATGACTCGTGGCCTTGAGTCGTGATATACACTACCCAAAATCCTCAGGGGACCCCATGAATCGTGGTGGATGACCATGACTCATGGTCACCACCTGTGGTGTACACTATTTTCTTCCTTCTCTTTTCCTTCTCCTTCACCCCATGGCTGACCTAATGAATCATGGTGTCTGACCACTAGTCGTCTCCACGCCCGTGGGGACTCCTTTTTCCAAACTTCCTAACTCCTCATTGGCCTCCCCCATGAGTCACTTGATGCTCGTGGGCTGTCCTCATGAGTCGTCCCATGACTCATCCTGAGTCTGCAACACCACTTTTACATTTTCCCCTTTTCAACTCCTACGTCCAATCCTTGGGTTCTCGGGGTATAATAAATCTCCCCCTTGGGAACATTCGTCCTCGAATGTTAGAAAACATAAACAAAAGCAGAGATTCACATTTATCATTATCAATTACTGATTATCTAAGCCGAAAACCAGCGGAATTACTACCCCCGATTCATATCACATAGCTGAACTATTCTCATGTTTCACATACACATCCATACACATAAAAGAAACTTGAACACATGAACTGAACATGAAAACTAAATTGAGTGATAGAGAAAAACTGATAGCTTAGTTCAGAACTGAGCCGGTAGAGAATAAGTGTGGGTATTTAGCCATCATATCTGCTTCAGCTTCCCATGTAGCACCCTCCACATTGCTGATTTCTCCATAGCACCTTTACTGAAGGTACTTCCTTGTTCCTCTGCCTCCAAACTCGACGATCCAATATTTCAACTCGATTTTCATCATAGTTGAGGCTATCCTTCACACCAACGTTGTCCACCGAGACTACTAAGGCTGGGTATCCCAGATATTTCTTCAAAAGCGACACATGAAACACCGAATGCACGGAAGATAACTTTGAGGGTATGTCTAACTCATACGCTACCTTACAAACTCTTTTCATAACCCAGTAGGGACCAACATAACAGGGACTGAGTTTTCCTTTCTTTCCAATCTGCATGTCTCCCTTCATGGGAGATATCTTTAGAAATCCCAATCGTCCACCTTGAATTCCAAATCTCTCCTCCTCACATCCGCATATGATTTTTTAAGACTCTGAGTGGTTTTTATCCTATCCCTTATCAACTGAACCTTCACCATAGCCTCATGAACTGAATTTGTCCCTATCATAGCTGCCTCACCAAACTCAAATGGCTATCTCTACCAGATCTGCGGAGGTGACTTTATGCAATATAGTGACCCGGCACCCTCTATACACCCGCCTAGCTACAACCGAGTCACTGATAGGAGTAGAAACCGAAAATGGTTCCGACAGAGTCTCAGGACTAACTCTAAAGCTACTAGCAATGTAAGGGGTCACAAAATATAAGGTAGCTGCTGGATATAGCAAAGCATAAACATCAATATGAAAAACACACAACATACTAGTAACCACATCCAGGGAGACCTCCTGCTCTTGACGGGGTGCTAAAGCATAAAACCTATTTTGACGCTGACCGCCGGCTGAACTGGTCAAGGCACCCTGCTTAAGGGACGTGCTACTGGAGCGATAGAACTGGCTTCTATCATACGGGCTCCACCGACCCCTAATCTAGATGAAGGGAAATCCCTAAGTTGTGTTTAGGTTTTCCACACCCGAAACAAAATCTGAGCCAACTAGGCACCTCCCGAGGTGATTCTTGCCATACCCCACACAAATTGGGAAAGTGCACTCCATCTGCGTGCTACCCTAGCCCCTCGAATATTAAACCCTGCTCCTATGATCCCCTCTGAATCTAGATGGTGTGGTAGCCAATGATGGGGCTGGAAAAATAGACCTGTGCTGGGACTGCTAACTCTGTCCACTCCCTGACTTGATTTGAGGAGTCCCGTAACTGTCAATCCTGGCCCTCTTGGCCTCTCTCTGCCTCCAATATACTGACTCCATCTGTTGGGAATGCAACAAAATATGGGGAAAATCTATATCATGATGCAACATGGAGATCCCGCAATCCTTATCCAAGTAGTCCGCCACCCCGTGCACAAATCAACTCACTCGAGTCCTCTAGTCTGCCACCAACTCCGGTTCATATCTAGATAGTTGGGTGAACTCAATGCGTATTCCTGGACCGACATGTCACCCTGCTTCAATTAAAAAAATTTGGATGCCTTTTTCTCCCTCATCTCCCGAGGGAAGAATCGATCCAAGAATGATGTGTGGAACTCTTCCCAACCGATAGGGCCTGCACCCACTACCCTAGAATCTCTCTACTATCTGAACCATATGTGAGCCACCCGCTTTAGCTGATAGGAGGACAAATCGATGCAACCTCCATAGGTCACCCCCATAACCTGGGTGATCTTTAGAATCTCCTTAATGAAATCATGTGGATCCTCGTCCAACTTGGACCTAAGGAACTCTGAAGGGTTTATCCTCAAGAAGTATCTACTCTGAGTCGTTGCCACATTGCCATTCGGTAGAATATGTGCAACAACTTGCTGGTTGACCTAGACGGTCAAGGCCTGTGCCAACATCTGGATAGCCGCCAAAACTCAGCGTGGGCAACTGGCTCTACTTCCTGGGGCTCCTGAATAGGTGGGCCCTGCTGATGCCCATGACCACTTCCATCTCCATGGCCTTCACCGTTCCCATTTCTCCTTCTGTCACTCTCTTGGGGGCCATGATTCTGCAAACCCGGACAACACAAATTAGAATGATCGAAGGACATTTCATCACACGACATAGATCATGAAAGAAGGGAACATTTCCTAAAAGTCTCGTAGCCTCTTTGTCATAAGTGTGGCGCGCTTCACACCCATAAAATAAACTCTACTTAACGTAGCTTTTAGACAGCTAGGACACTTCAAACCTATGGCTCTGATACTAAGTTTGTCACGACCCCGACGTATACTAGAATCGTGACACGGGATAAGGAACCCCGAGGGGCCCCAAGTCGACTAATGACATAAGCATACATCTAACTTTATTCATTATATGCGAAAGACTAATCACAATACATAGCGGAAATGTAAACATAATCATAACATATCGTACGTAATGGAAAACATAAATGCAAGCTGAGTACTACATACTGTCTGAAAGCCTCTACTACATACGATGGGTTGATGAGACAACACCCCAACTAACCCAAACAAGTACTGAAATATAAAAGAAGAATGAATGTCTGTCGAACAGCCCTCGGAACATGAGGACTCGCTAATAAGCTTAAAGCATTCTTTGAAGGGGTCAAGATATAGGGATGATCCTGAGAGCCAGAACTTTTATCATAAGACGATACAACAAAAAAAGTATGTCGTCGGTATGTGGAATGTACCAAGTATGAAAGGTAAGGAAAACATACATTTAAAATATATAAAATCTCATAAAACATCGTAAGAGCAGGACAACATGCTCATGACATAAATATCGTAACATAATATTGTAAGGCTCAAGGTTTTCAAAACATTCATAATACGATCGTAATCATAATAATAAGAGAAAATATTTGTTAAACATGACTTGAGCTAATATACATAAACATAATGATGCATAAATCATGAGGAACAATGGGAGAGTTTTCGTCACCAACATACCCCATATGAGAACACATCAAGCCCAATTTGTAAACCTAGTGGGGAGGCCGTACGTACCTTGCCAAGGGTAGAACCATGAAAGTGTGATATCACCATGAAGAGTGCCATTTGAGCTGGGTACAGTCACAAAGGAGGTCCCAACATACCTACGGTGGCATGTAGTTTAGGAGATCCGGGGAAAAACCGAGGCCCCGAATCTACTCGGTGTTTGATACTACTTCAAAAACATATATTGTGCTAATAGTATATCATGCATGAGTTGATGGACTAGTTATTTTGATAATCATATACATGCTTGTAAATACGTGAACTATCCATGAATCAAGTCCCGTTAGTCGGCCAAAACATCAATTCATAAATCATAGGATCCATGCATACTTGTAGATCATACATATAAGTTGTAAATCCTCAAGTCATGATGGTTAATTGAATAAATTCATATTTCAAATCATAAATCATGATGGGTTTGTAAATATCAACAATTAGAGAGTAGATCATAAATCGATTCATCATAAATCATGCCTAATTACGCTTGATTTGGTAGAAATCGAAATCGATGAATTTATAATCGAAATTAATGGTAGAATCTGATATAAATCCATAAAAAATGATATATATATATATATATATATATATATATATATCATAAATCATAAAAACCCATTAGTAATTCATTAGTTTTTCTCAAAATTGAACTTAAATCCCCATAAGATTTTTGATAGATTTTCATAAATTCATAAAGAGTGGGCATGGGTGGGAATGAAACACCCATTTATAACCTTACATACCTGGGTGAGACTAGATTCTAAAGTTCATGAATATTCAAAGATGAATTGATAGGGAGAATCTTAAAGAATAACTTGATCTCTTTAAAATTGTTCTAACTTTCATGCATGGGTGAGAAGAATGAGTAATCTGAACTTAACCCAGTAAAAGATCATTATTCAGACCCCAAAATGTCATAGTTTATGCCTTACAAACATAGGAACTACAAAAAGGCCCTTACTAATTCGCAGAAAATTAACTGCTAGGGGGTCCCAATGAGGGACCCAACGATTCGTCCCCACTGACCACGACTCGTAGCCTTGAGTAGTGATACACACTGCCAAAAATCCTCAAGGGACCCCATAAATCATGGTAGCTGACCATGACTCGGGGTCACCACCCGTGGTGTACACCGTTTTCTTCATTCTCTTTTCCTTCTCCTTCACCCCATGGTTGACCTAACGGCTCGTGGTGTCTGGCCAGAAGTCGTCTCAACACCCATGGGGACCCTTTTTCCCAGAATTCCTAACTCCTCGTTGGCCTCCCCCATGAGTCACCTGATGAGTTGTGGGCTGTTCTCATGAGTCGTCCCTTGACTCATCCTAAGTCTACAACACTACATTTATATTTTCCCTGTTTCAACTCCCGTGTCCGATCCTTGGGCTCCCGGGGTATTAAAAAGTACCTTAAGGTGTCCAAAAACTCTAAATGAACCTAAGTACTCCATGTTGAGTTTGAGTTGAGTCTAAGCTCTCTAAATTGAATCCAGGTATTCAAAGCGAATTCCAAGTATTTTGAAGTTAGGTTTGAGTATCAAAAGTTAATTCAAAGAGTTCTTAAGCAAGGGTTAGTGTCATATTCATAGAGTTTCAAGTTTATGTTAAGCTTCTGAGTCATTCTAAGGTTTATGTCCCCTTCTACCAGATGCTAAGGGTAAGGTATTCTGTTGGTCCTGTATGTTGACCCCTTATCTGAGTCAATTATATTGCATTGTACAGTTACCACTCCAAGTATTAGTTTTGCTTACAATGCTTATTGTTGTATTTTTCAGTTGTTGGTCTAAGTATCAGTCTTGCTCATGTTGCATGGTTTGCATATTATCTACTACACCCTCTCTCTGGTCTAAGTATTAGATTGCTAATTATGTGATGTCACATGCCCTCTCTAGTCCAAGTATCAGATATTTGATTGTACAATGTGCTATATATAAAAATCATGGTCCAAGTATCAGGCAACTCTTAAAATCTTAGTCTAAGTATTAGATAGCCACCGAGTCAATTTCTCACAAACTTCAGTCCATGTATCAGAGGTATTCTCTTATGAGTCAGTTGAGTTATGTTTATACACAAAGTCTACATATTGGGTAGTAGGTTATAGAGTCACATATTATCTCTCCCTACCCTATCATTGAGTTATGTTTTGCTGTTATGTCACAACCCGAACATGGACCTCGGATCGGGACATAGGATCTAGAACCACGAATGGTTCCAAGTCTACCAATGGAATGTGCATAGCAACTCAAGAGCATAAACTAAAGTAGAAACTGATAACTTAAACACGAATAAGCAGAAGTCTGAATAACATAAATGTATATCAAACAATAACATCACAACACTAAATCTTAGAGCTGAACATACTAGTCTATTATTGAAATGCCTTTAATATCTGATGAGATGCTGGGACAAGTACCACCCCTGAGCTATCTCCAAGAATGAAACAAAACAGAAAAAACAAAACTGAAATGATACATGTTCTCGAATGATTATGACTCTCCCAAAGCAAGGCTAAATAAGGCTGACATTGGAGCGAGCAATCAGCGAGAAAGAGATGGATCACCTAAAACTATATCATGAAATCATATAGCATAGAGTATGAGGTCAATAATTTGAATATACTGAGTATGCAAGCTAAGTAAAAACATGCTTAGTAAAACATTAGTAAGAAATCATGCATGAAAGTCAAGAGAGATCATGAGAGTAAAATAGTAAAAACGTATGATATTAATCATAAAATGGAACACCATATGTCATAATTTCAAAAAGTATGACAATATTTATATATAAATATTAAGGAACAATGGGAGATTCATATAATTGACATACCCCGCGTGAGCATACATGGAGCCCGACTTGTAATACCTTATACGAGAGGGTGTCCGTACCTTGTCAAGGGTAGGATCATGAAAAAGGTGCGATATCACTCATGGATCCCATATAGGAATGTGGGACACTCTCGAGGAAGACCCTATCATGGATATGTTGGCATGTAGTTCTGAGACCTGGTTCGCTGAAACACCTACCTACTGATTGTTCTTCTTTTTCCAAAATATATATAGTGCTCATATAATAATCATGAAACATATTTTAAGTACATGGGCTAGTTAAAATCATGAGATTCATAAACATGCTTGAGGTACATGAACTGGCCATAAAATAGGCTCGTGAGTCGGCTATGATCATAAACATGCTAATTGTAAAAACCATGCATACTTGAGGAATTCATAATATTCTAAAATTCATAAAATTCATTAAGGGTTCTTGTAGAAATCATTCATTATAATCACAATTTACTTCATCATACTTGAAATCGTAAACCATAGGCTTCAATTTTCTTAAAACATGCATAATAGGACAAAATTTCTAATAGCTTGAGGATATGAATTTATAATCAAATTGATTGTAAAATCTTCCCATTAGACATTAAATCATATATTCGAACATGTGGAGATTAGATCCATAAAATAGCATAGATAATTCCATAGAATTGGGTTAAAATCCTAGAAAATTAGTACACTTGAATAGGAACTTGAATTCATGAATTAGAGGAGAAATTTGGGCATGAGGGTGGAATAAATTCCTCACTATGACCCTACATACGTAGGTAAACTATTTTCCAAACTAGCTTTGAAAGCCCAAGAGATTGGGGAAGAGATTGGGGAGAATTCTAGCTTAATCGTACAGGGGAATCTAAATATCTTGCATGCATGGAAGTTTAATAACTTGGAATAGGCTAAACTCTCTTAAACACTCCTTTTAGGGGCTTAAAATGACGTCATTAAAGAATTAGGAGCGTGGAAAATTATGAAAACACCCTTAATGAACCAACTGAAAAATGGCACTACCAGAGTTAACGAGTGACCTAACGACTCGTTAGGTCACTTAACGGCTTATCCTGACTTTCCATCGTCAGTGGAAAGAAACCCAAATTCCTAATCTTAACTTGACGGCTCCACCTAAAAACTCATCAATACAACTAATGGGTCTCTTAACGACTCGTCCTGACCCTCTTAATCTTAAGGTCTATAAGCATTCCTCCAAACCAAGGGAACTCCTAACGAATTGTTAAGTGACACCACGACTCGTTCCTCTACTAGTTGGGTCTCCTAGATTTCGACATTTTCTCCTTCACTACACACTTAATGGGTCTACCCATGATTCATGGGGAGTAACGATGACTCATCATCTCATCAATCATTACTAGCTGATGATAATATTTCTTAGACTTGGCACTACTTAATGGGTCACTTAACGACCTATTAGGTCATACTACGAGTCACTAGACGACTCATTCTGTGACCTGATACAAATTTTTGTTCTTTCTCCATTTCAACCGTCAATCTAGTCTTAGAATTTTAGGGCCCACTTAGGGAACATTCTCCCTTTAATGTGGAATAAGCACAGTGAAAGTCTAGGAAAAGAACTGCAATCCAAATATCGAACAGTTGAAGCAGAAAACTGAAGGAATGAGTTATTTTGGACTAGTATACATGGTTGAACAAAATTCATAAAACATACACACATGCTATGACATGAAAGAAACTTACAAACATTAACTTGAAATGAAACTGAATAGTGTACTAAGGAGGAAACTGATACCTCATGGTGGAACTGAGCCGGAAGGGAAAAGATTCGGGTATCTAGCTATCAGATATGCTTCGACTTTCCATGTAGCTCCCTCAACAAGATGATTCCTCCAAAAACATTCACTAAAGCTACTTGCTTGTTCCTTAACTTATGAACCTGACGATTAAGGATCTCAAGCTCAACCTCTTCATAGGTAAGGCTATCCTTCAAACCTATGCTCTCCATCAGAATAACTAAGGCCTGGTCACTAATGCACTTCTTTAATAGAGATATATTGAAAACTGGATGTGCCAAAGCTAACTCAGTTGGTAGCTCTAACTCATATGCCACCTTGTTAAGTCGCCTCAGAATCATATAAGGACTACTATATTGGGGACTAAGCTTCCCTTTCTTCCAAAGACTCATCACCTACTTAATCGGGACACCTTCAAAAATACCAATCATCAACCTCGAACTCAAGCTCTCTCAGTCTAACATCCGCATAAGAATCCTGACAACTCTTAGCTATTTTCAGCCATTTTTTGATAAGCTAAAACTTCTCCATGGCCTCATGAAATGAATCTAGTCTGATCAGTGTAGCCTCACATACCTCGAACCATTCAATTAGTGACCTACACCTCTGCCCAAAGAGAGCTTCAAATGGAGCCATCTAAATGATGGAATAATAACTATTATAAGTGTAAGCGAACTCAATGAGAGGAAAGTGATCATCTCGACTGCCCTTACAATCAATCACACACACTCTTAACATATCCTCAAGAGCTAAATGGTCCACTCAGCCTGACTATCGGTCTGCAGGTGAAAGTTATGCTAAGCTTTACCTGAGTACCAAGACCCTTTTGAAATAATCGCCAAAACTGAGAGGTATACTGGGTACCCCTTATGTGAGATGATGGACAAAGGAACCCCATGCAACCAAACTAACTCCTAAATGTATAATCTAGAATAATCCTCAACTAAATCGGTAGTTTTGATAGGTAAGAAATGGGTTTATTTTCTCAACCTGTCCATAGTCACCCATATAGAGTCCTATTGTTGGCGGGTACGAGGCAATACTGCCATAAAGTCCATATTAATCTCTTCGCACTTCCAAGTAGGAATTCTAATATCTTGGAGCATACCCTCAGGTCTCTAATGCTCAACCTTCAACTACTGGTAATTCAGACACTTAGCCACCAACTATGGTATGTCCTTCTTTATGGCATTCTCCCGTAGATCAGGGTATATCTTGGTGGCACCTGGGTGAATAGAATACCGAGAGCCATGAGCCTCGCTCAACATCCGCTCTCTCAAATTATCAATAGCTACCACACACAATTGACTTGATATCGGAGTACACCATCTCCTCCTTGAGAAAACACCTCCATTTTCTGATTCTTGACAACTTCCTTTAGTTTCACAAGGATAAGATCCTCATCTTTCTTAACCTTGAACTCGGTCATCAATGAATATTTTGACCCACTCTGAATAGTGACACCACCATCTGTCGAGTCAACAAGGAGAACCCTTAAACAAGTATACCTATGGACATCCTTTGCTAACTTCTTTCTCCCATCCTCAGCATGAGACACTCTCTCCATGGACAACCAGCTAAGATCATCCGCCTCTAAATTATCCTAGCTCGGATGATAAAGGACACTTATGTTATAGTCCTTGAAAAGCTCTAGCCATCTCCTTTGCTACAAATTCAAGTCCTTTTGAATAGACACATAATGAGGGCTCTTGTGGTTCATGAACATATCCACATGCACCCCATATAAGTAGTGTCTCCAAACTTCAAAACAAACACCGCAGTTGCAAACTCTAGATCATGCATCGGATAATTCTTCTCATGAGTCTTAAGTTGTCTGGAGGAATATGTAATGACCTTACCATGCTACAAGACACAACCAAAACCAACCCTAGAGGCCTCAAAATACACAACAAAACCGTCCATACCCTTCGGTAGGGTCTATACTATAGCTAAAGTGAATCGAGTCTTTCACTCCTAAAACTCTTCACACAAGAGTCCGACCACTGAAACTTGACCTTCTTCTAGATCAACTTAGTCAACAGTGATGAAAATCCCTCACGAATCTCCTGTAGTAGCCAGCTAAACCGAACTCAAAATATTTGAAGGACTAACTTGTCTAGGACAATTCTTCACCACTTCAATCCTTTGAGAGTCCACTTGCACACACTCTCTAGACACCACATGGCCCAAAAATGCTACTGACTTCAGCCAAAAACTCACAGTTGCTGAATTTAACGAATAGCTGGCAATCCTTGAGAGTCTACAACACAATCCTCAAGTAATCGTCATGCTCCTTATCGCTCCGAGAGTATATGAGAATATCACCTATGAAGACAATCACGAAAAAATCTAAATACTGCTTGAACATCCTGTTCATCAAAACCATAAAAGTTGCAAGAGCATTCGCTAGTCCAAAAGACATTACTACAAACTCAAAGTAACCATACCAAGTCCTGAATGTTGTCATCAGAATGTCACTCTCTCTAACTTTGAGCTAATGGTATCCGTATCTGAGGTCCATCTGTGAGAAGCACTTAGCACCTTTAAGCTGGTCAAACAAGTAATCGATCCTAGGGAGGGGATACTTATTCTTGATTGTGACCTTATTCAATTACCGATAATCATTGCACATTTTGAGGGAACCATCCCTTTTTTGAATAAAGAAAATTGGAGTACCCAAAGGGTATTTACTAAGTATGATAAGACCCTTATTTAGGAGATCTTTCAACAATTTTAGCTTGGCTAGAGACATTCTGTAAGGAGAAATAGATATATGTTGCGTATCAGTGAGAAGGTCAATAGCTAAGTCAATCTCCCACATGGAAGGGTCTCCCGGTAGATCATCTGAAAACACCTCCAGATACTCACATACAACAAAAACTGATTGAAGAGTCGGGGCCTCGGACGCAGAATCCTTGACCCAAACTAGATGATACATACAACCTTTAGAGATCATTTTTCTGGCATTAAGATAGGAAACAAAACGACCTATAGGTACAACTAAACTACCCTTCATCTCTAGGGTAGCCTCACCTACAAATTGGAACTCTACCGTATGAGTTCTACAATATACTAAGGAAAAACATGAATATAACCAATCCATACAAAAAATAACGTCAAAATATGTCATATCTAACCGCACTAGGTTGACTGAGGTGACATTTTTAAGGACTGTGACAGGGAAATTTCTATACACGCATCATGCTAAAACTAACTCGCCGACAGGAGTAGATACTGAGAAAGGTTCTAATAGGGTTTTGGGACTAACTCAGAAACTAACGGCAACATAAGGAGTCACGAAAGAAAGAGTAGCCCCTGGATCTAACAACGTATACATATCAAGATGGAATACTTGTGACATATCAATAACCACGTCAGGTGAGACCTCTTATTCCTGATGAGAAGATAGTGCAAAGAACCTGTTCTAGTGCTGGTCTCCACTTACACTAGAAGATGTGCCTTGCTGAGATAGGTGGGCTTTCGGAGCTGCTGAATTGGTAGCCAGGGTAATGATCCCAGCATCGCCCTATCTAGCTGAAGGTTAATCTTTTTGTTTATGTCAGGGTTTGCCAAACCCGAAAAAAGTATCTAAGAAACCTAATAATCGCCTAGGGTGGTTATTTATGCACTTTGCACAGGCTAGAAAACTGCGCACTCCTGTCATGCTCCCCTGGCCTCTAGAGCCTGATTCTCTACCCCTCTGTCATGTCTAGTTCTTGATGAAGCACGGACTGAAGATGGGGCTGGGGCTGATGACCTCTAATTGGGCTGAGGGCGATGTCCACCACTGGACCTCTGTTGGAACTTCCCATAGCTCCATGTCCTAGCCCTCTTGGCCTCTCTCCCCTTCTCTTTCATCTGCTCTACTCTATCTTCTAGGTGTATATAACAAACCGAGAGAAATCTAGGACACTATTTATCATAGCGGTCTTACACTCCTTGACTAGCGAATCTACTACTCCATTCACAAACTTGCTCATACGAGCCCTCCAAGTTATATTCTTGGACAGGCCTATGGTTTTACTTCAATTTGACAAACTCCGCCGCCTTTGCCTCCCTCAACTCGCTTGTTACAACTAGAGGTGGGACCTCAAATCGAGACATGGGACCTAGAATGACGAATGGCTCCAAGTCAACCCATGTCATGAACATAGAAACTAGAGAGCATAAATTAAAGTGGAAATTGATAACTTAAACATGAATAAGAGGATGTATGAGTGACATAAAACATATATTAAATGATACATCACAACGCTAATTCTCAAAGTTGATCATACTAGTCTATGTCTAAAAAAGCCTCTACTAATTAATGAGATGTTGGGAAAAGCCCACAGCTAACTCCAATTCTGAAACAAACTAAAAACACAAAACATTAATGTTATACGCCCTTGAATAATGAAGACTCGCCTAAGCAAGGGTTGAATTGAGCTGACAGGGGAAGCGAGCTATTGGTGAGACTGAGCTGGATCACCTGAACCTATATTAATACGGTCAGTACTTTGAATGTACTGAGTATGTAGGGCAAGTAACACATGCTTAGTAAATCTTAACTGAAATCATGCATACAAATATAAATCATTAAATCATGAGAGTAAGGACTGCATGTTGAAAACTGTATCTGAGACATATATAGTCATAAGCTAATTATCATAAGTGAACATGGTGACCCATGTTTTAGAAATAGAATACTTTTCATAGCTAAATCATAATTAAAAGCTCATAAACTAATCATTTGGTCAAATCTGATGTAAAATATAATATCATAAGTCATGAACATCAGTAACTGAAATCATGAGGAACAATGGGAGACTCATCATAACGGACACCATCACGTTAGAGCTTATATGATGCCCCAACTATTACACTTAAGTGGGAAGAGCCGTCCAAAACCTTGCCAGGGCTAAGGACGGTACCATGATATTGATATCAAGCTAAGGCCCCTTGGGGCAGGGGAAAACTCTCTTAAGAGGTCCCAAATATAAATAAACCTATGTGGGCATATAGTTTGTGAGACCTGGGAACCTTGGAACCCCAACCCTACTCTGTGCTAGACACTATACCCAAAAACATGCACAGTGCTCACATTATTTTTCAACAAAGATGAATCATAATTTACATGCATAGGCTGAAATCTGAACATTGAGGGTCTTGACTCCAAAACATTTCATAAGTTGCATTGGGAGTCTTGACTATGAAACATATGATAAGCTGATCTTGTTATCCTTGGCAAAATCATAAAAACCTACTTTACTTGTATGGGCTTGCCCAAATCGTAAAATCATGCGTACTTGAGATAGATTTCATAAATCATAATCATGGAATCATAAGTGAGGAGTTCATAAACATTCATTCATGCTAGATATCTCATCATACTTGAAATCACGAATCATAAGATGGACTTTTCACAAAACTTTCATAATTTCTAATAATTGACATCATGAATTTAAAATCAAATTGTGTATAAAATATACCCATTAGACTTAAAACATACTTTAGAACATGAGGGGATTGGACCCACAAACATATCATAGAGAATTTCATAAAATTGGGTTAAAACCCTATAAATCCATACACTTGAACTAAAACTTGAATTCATGAGAATGAGGAGAAATTTGGGCATGAGGGGGGAAGGAAACCCTCATTCATATCCCTATATACCTGGGTAAACTAATGTTCAAGCTAACCTTGAAAGCTCAAGAGAATTGGGAGAATTCTAGCTTGATCTTTAAAAGGGTTCTTAATAACTTGCACGCATGGGAGCCTAATGTATTAGAGTAGGTTAAACCCTCTTAAAACACTCCTTTCAGAGCATAAAATGGTGTCATTAGAAAGTTTGGAGCATAGAAATTTTGAAAATACCCTTAATGATTTGCTTGGAAAATACTCACTGACCGTCACCACAATTCGTACCATGAGTCATACAATCAACCTATGACTCGTGGTGTCTTCTCGTAACTAGCCAGTCCATTTTTCTCCAACTCTCTATTTATTTCCACAACTCCTACTATGAATCATATAATCGCTCGTAGGACAAGAACCTGATAACCCAAATGCATACTACGACTCTGTCACCATGAGTCGTACCACAAAACCATGACTCGTAATCTGGACTCATGGTCTGGGTAAAGAAGCCTCTAAACTGAACCACGAGTCTTCCTACAACCTGTACCATCTGACTACGACTCGTACCTTCTATTGTACTAAAAGAAAATTTCAGACTTCTCTGTAGAACATATTCAACTTCCTAAATCTAGTCTTAGGAAAATTTAAGGTGTTACATTTCTAGGGAAGAACCTGTCCAACAAGGCAGTCAGGCACTCATCCTAACTTACGGGAATTGCTCCCACTGCCCTACTTTCCTCCAGCTAGCGGAACCATATGTAAGAAACCCCCTTTAGCTGATAGGAGGCTAAGTATTCTCTCTCTTCTCTAGTCACCCCTTAATTTGGGTGATATTCTACACTTCCTCAATGAATTCATGCAGGTCCATATCAACTTTTGACCCCAAAAACTCAGGTGGATTCATCCTAAGAAAGTCTCGCACTTGCGCCGCTACTGTGTTCCTATTCTGGGAAATATGGGCCACCCCCTGCTGATTTACCTGAGTGGTCTAGGCTTGTGCCAACCTCTGGAATACCGCCTTGGACTCAACATGAGTGACATCCTCGGGCGAAGGATCCATTAGTGCTGGTGCAGCTTGCTGATGCCCATCTCCATTGCCATAGTCATGGCTATTTTCTTTGAAATTTTGTCTACCACTAACTCGGCATGGAGGCATATCTCTACAAACACATATAGCATGAGTTAGAGGAATAGTGAGGTACTTCATCACAAGGCATATATCATGAAAGAAGAGAAATTTCCTAAAATGTCTTGTAGCCTCTTTCACATAAGTGTGGCACAATTCACACCCTTGGAAAAGACTCTACTTAACGTGGCTTTCCAATATCCTATTACATACCTAAGCCTTGGCTCTGATACCAAGTTTTTCACGACCTGAGCTAGGACCCTGGATTGTGACACAGGACCTAGAAACATTGATGGCTCCAATCAACATGTGGCATATGCATAGCGACTCAAGAGAATAAACTAAAAATTAAACTAATAACTTAAGCATGAATAAGCAAAAGTATGAATAACATAACGCATATTAAATGATAACATCACAACGCTAAATCTCAAAGCTAAACATACTAGTCTAAGTCGAAAAAGGCTCTATTATATGAGATGCTAGGACACCCCCCCCCCCCTAGCTATCTACAAAACTGAAATAAAACTGACAAAACAAAAATAAATTGATACATGTCATCAGATGATGAGGACTCACCCAAAGTAGGGTTGAACTTGGCTGAGATGGGAGCGAACTATCGGCGATACTGAGTTGGATCACCTGAACCTATATTATAAAATGATATAGCATAGAATATGCGGTCACTACTTGAAATGTACTAATTATGCAAGGTAAGTAAAAACATTCTTAGTAAAACATTAGCAAGAATTCATGCATGTAAGTCAAGATAGATCATGAGAGTAAAATAGTAAAAAGGTAGGATATTAAACATAAAATGGACCACCATAGGTCATAACATCATAAATCAACAACATATTTATATATAGAAATCAAGGAAAAATGGGAGATTCTTATAATCGACATACCCCATGTGAGCATACATAAAGCCCAACCTATAAAACCCAAGTCGGGAGGGAGTCCGTACCTTGCCAAGTGTAGAAACATAATAAAGGCATGATATCACTCATAGGTGGACCATACGGGTATGGGGGACACTCTCAAGGAGGACCCCATCATGGATACATTGGCACATAGTTCAAAGACCTGGGTGCGCTAGAACCCTGGTCTACTCAGTGTTAAATACTATACCCAAAATATATATAGTGCTCATATCATAACCATGAAACATACTTGAAGTAGATGGGCTAGTTGAAATCATGAGATTGGTAAACATGCTTTATATATGTGAACTAGCCATAAAATAAGTGTCTGAGTCGGCTATAATCATAAACATGATACCTGTAAAAACCATGCATACTTGAGGAAATCATAATATTCTAAAATCCATGAAGGTTTGTTGTGTGAATCATGCATTATAATCACAACATTATTTACTCTATTATACTTTAAATCATAATCAACTTGATTTCAAAATATGCTCATTATACTTTAAATCATACATTAGAAAATAAATAGATTGGACCAATAACATAGCATAGATAATTCCATAGAATTGGGTTAAGACCCTAGAAATCAATACACTTGAGTAGGAACTTGAATTCATTAACTAGAGGGGAAATTTGGGCATGAGGATGAAAGAAATCCCTCATTCATGGCCATACATACCTGGGTAAACTGATTGACAAACTAGCCTTGAACGACCAAGAGAATTTGGGAAGAGATTGATGACAATTCTAGCTTGATCTTGAAGGGGAATCTCAACATCTTGCATGCATGGGAGTCTAATGAATTTGGATAGGCTGAAACATCTTAAAACACTCCTTTCATGGCATAAAACAACGTTATTAAAGAATTAGGAATGTGGGAATTATGAAAATGCTTTTAAAGAACTGACTGGAAAATGGCACTACTAGAGCTAACGAGTGACCTAACGACTCGTTAGGTTAGTTAAAGGCTCTTCTTGACCTTCCATCATCACTGGACAGAATCCCAAATTTCTGATCTTGACTTAACGCCTCCACCTAATGACTCGTCATTATAACTAATGGGTCTCTTAACCATTCTTCCTGACCCTCTGAATCATAAGGTTCCAAGGTATTCCTCCCGAACAACGGGACTCCTAAATACTTATTAGGTCACAGCACGACTCAATCCTCCACTGATTAGGTCTCCTAAGTTTCAATAATTTCTCCTTCAGTATGCACTTAACGGGTCAACTCACAACTCGTGGGGAGTCATGATGACTTATCATCTCATATTTCATCACTATGGGTCACTTAACGACCCATTAGGTCATACCATGAGTCACTAGATGAGTCGTTCTGTGACCTGGTGCATATTTTCTTACTCTCTCCGGTTTAACCCTCCGGTCTGCTCTTAAGAACTTTTGTGGTGTTAAATGTTATTTGTCATTGCCTGCGATGATAGGTTCCAGAGTCTCATATTATTGTTATTCCCTTCTCTGATTCAGTTTATCTTTGGCATTATTTTGTTTACAGCTTTTAGTCTTATATACCAGTGCAATTCTTTATATTCATTTTCCTTCACCTGGGTACCCCTATAATAGTGTTGTAGGTGTAGGTACGGTCTAAGATTGACTTTTGTAGTATGAGCCGACATTCAGTTGAGAGTTGGTATGCTCTGTTTTTAGGAGCCCTGTGTATTGTTTTTTTTTGAGTTTTTGTGTATATTATTGCAATACCCCAAAAGTTCTTAGGAATAAACTTGGGGAGTTAAAACTAAAAGTGTAAAAATCTAGGAAAATGTTGCAAGACGAGCCACAGAACGACTCATGGTTTCAAACCACGAGTCGTTGTATGTGGTCGTGGTATGAAGCCAGGCGTGGAGGTAGGGTGTACCACGGGTGTCACAACGACCTGTGGTGAGAAGGCACGGGCCGTTGTTAATGGTCGTGGAAAGGAAGTGGACCGAGGCAATGGCTAGAGGGTTTGAAACCATGGTTCGTTGTTTGGAAGGATGACTCGTCCTGTCGAGTCATGGGTTTAAAATTAGAAACCGGGAAGTTTGGCAGTCTAGACCAAGGGTCGTGGTACCTTCCCATGGTCCATTGGTTCAATCATGGAATTGTCTAGTGCAGGTTTTTCTATTATTTTAGTAAGGGCATTTCCGTTATTTTCTAGTGCTAAGGCACTATACTACGTCGTTTAGGGCTCATTTTGAAGGGTTTTAGTAGGGGAAGACCTATTCTAAGTGCAAACTCCCCATGCATGCAAGGGTGAATGCTTGAAGGAGGTGATTCAAGGCAAAAATTCAAGATTTCCTTTTGAATCTGATCTTGGGCAATTGAAGGATGATAGAATTCCTCATTTCTAGGTATGTAGATTTTTAATGAGTGTCTCCCTTCCACACCCATGTCCAAATTCCTATCAAATTGTGTTAAAACCATAAATGGTCAAGTATGGCGTTTTGATCAATTACATGATTCTTATATCTCCATTCATGGGCATGATTAGTTTGAGTTTATATTGATGATTTACAAAGCTTGGGTGGATTCTAACTTGTTTTCCCTTATAAAAATTGTTTGTCTAAAAATTTGAATCTAAAACGTCCCTAGGTGAATAGTTCATAGAAGAGGTGATTGTGATACATGTGTGATGATGGTGAAGTGAATAATGAAAGCATGTTTCTAACTCTACCCATGAATTTTATTAATGTTTTAAAAGTGAATTGGATGAGCCCAAGCATGATAGAGTTTTGGGTGATACCCACATGATGTTTTAAAGTAATGATTGTCCCCGACATAAGATTACCACATGGTTTGAAGTGAATTTTTCCTCAATTCTTATTATAAATTCCAGCTTGTGGTATGTTTCAAAGAAAAGCCTCATATATGCATGAAATCATAATTGGGGTGGTGAATCACTATAAGCTTTGTCGACAGACAATGTTAAGCTTCATTTACATATGATGTTGGGTCTATGCATGATATTATTTTGAGCTTTGTCAATAGACAATGTTGAGCTTCATTTCATACGATGTTGATTTATGCATGATTCACATGGAGCTTCATCATTTGATGATGTTGATCTTCGTCAACTGACGATGTTGAGCTTCGTTATATATGATGTAGAGCGCTGCATGTTTTTGAGAGAAGAGTCTGGCACCGAGGGGGTTAAGGGTAAATCACCCTATACCCTAGAACTATGTGCCAATATAGGTTGATAATATTATATTTTTAGGACCTCCCTTGTGAGTTATCCCTGGCACAATTAGCCCTTCTGCTTGATATCAATATCATGGTAGTTTCCATCACCCTGGCAAGGTTATGGACGGCTCTTCCCACTTGGGTATGATAGTTGGGACCACGTATGCTCTATCGTGGTATGTCGGTTAAGTGACGAGTCTCCCACTGTCTATATCTTCCAGAATTGCATTTTTCATTACTCATGATATTTACCTTATGCATGCATGATCTAAAAGTAAGGTTTGACTCATTCTTCAGCTTTTGATATGAATATTATGTTTCAGCTTGAGTCATTCAAGTCAGTCAGGATGTTCTAAAGCCATGCATGATCATGTATAATATGAGTATGAGTTCATATGCAATGCATGTGGTCTCCTTCTTATATTTAAAAGTTTATCACATATGTATGACTTGCTTTATGAGATTTATATTACTTTCCCGGCTTTACTTACCTTGCATACTCAGTACATTCCATGTACTGACCGCATACTTTCTATGCTGACTGTTTCATCATACAGGGTCCAGATCTCAGGCTCATCCTCATCCCTAGTCCACCTAAGCTTGCGCTATCAGCTTATTGGTGAGTTCTCATGTTTTGAGGGCTATCGGTAGACTTTTATTTTATCTTAAATTTCGGTATGTTCGGGTTAGTTGGGGATGTTGTCCCATCAACCCATCATATGAAGTAGAGGCTTTTAGACAAGTGTAGTACTCAGTTCTTGCATACGTTCTGTATTCCATGAGGTTATGATATTGTTACGTTTCTGCTATGTTTTTATGATTATCTTTCCACTTATCGAAATAAGATTAGTTGTGTGCATGAGCCACGGGTAGATTTGGTGTCCCTTGTCTCATGTCTACAATTCGTGCCTCCGTTTGGATCGTGACAAACTTGGTATCAAAGCAATAGGTTTAGGTGTCCTAGAGAGTCTGAAAGTCGCTTTAAGTAGAGTCTTTTTCATGGGTGTGAAGCGCGCCACACTTATGACGAAGAGGCTACGAAGCATTTTAGAAAATGTTCCCTTCATTCATGATCTATGTCATATGATGAAAAAGCCTTTCTATCCTTCTAATTCGTGCTATTTGCAATTGTAGAATCATGGCTCCTCGAAGAATGAATGGCTTGAGTAATGGAGGTGATGGAAACGGTCATAAGCATGAGCCAGCCCTACCAGTTTAGGAGCCTCAGGCACTGGAGCCAGCCACTCATGATGAGTTTCGAGCTACCATTCAGATGCTTGAATAGGCCTTGACCGCTCAGGTCAATCAGCAAGCTGTAGCGCATATTCCACAAAATGGCAGTGCAGCGGCAACTCGAGTCAGGGACTTCTTAAGGATGAAACTGCCGGAGTGTCTTGGGTCCAAGGCAGATACGGACCCACATGAGTTCGTGGATGAGGTTATCAAGATCACCCAGGTCATGGGGGTGAGTAGCATATGTCTAGTTCGGTTAATGGAAGGATAGCAGGGTCGCTGGAGTTGGTCCGGTCACTTGGGAAGAGTTCCATGTTGCATTCCTGGATCGATTCTTCCCTCGGGAGATGACAGAGCTGATGGCAGCTGAGTTTGTTAATCTGAAGCAAGGGAGGATGACAGTACTAAAGTATTCCATTGACTTCACCCTCCTATCGAGATATGCTCATGAGTTGGTGGCTGACCAGAGGGTGGGAGTGAGCAGGTTTGTGCATGGGATAGCAGGTTACTTGGATAAGGAATGCAGAATTGCTATGCTCCATCAGAACATGGACTTTCCTCGGATGTTGTTGTACGCCCAACAGATGGAGTCATCACATTCGAGAGAGAGATAGGCCAAGTGGGCAAGGACTGATGATCATAAATTTCCCCAGCCTAGGTCAGGAGGTGGGCACCATCAGCAGACCCACCAAAGATCATCCGGAACAGCTTCATTAGCTTTGAGTGTGTCATCTCTACCTAGGCATGATCATAGAGGGAGAGCATCAGGCTACAACTTGTCGTAGATGTGGCCGAGGGTATGCAGGCTAGTGCTTGGAAGGTTTGGGTACGTGTTACGGGTGCGGGCAACCCGGACACATGCTTAGAGATTATCCAGCAGCAAAACAAGATCAGGTTGGGGGCCATGGCCTAGCTTCTAACTCAACAGCCCCACCCCATCGCTCAGCACATCAGGGGGCATCTACCGATGCAGCTGGCGGTCAGCGCCAGAACAGATTCTATGCCCTAGCACCCCATCAAGAGTAGGAGGTCTCCCCGGATATAGTTACTGGTATGTTATGAGTCTTCCATGTTGATGTTTATGCTCTGTCAGATCTAGGGTCCACCTTGTCCATTGTGAAACCTTATATGGCCAGTAGCTTCGGAATCAGTCCCGATGTCTTGTTAGAATCCTTTTTAGTTTCTACTCTCATAGGTGACTCAATTACAGCTAGACGGGTGTATAGAGATTGCCCAGTCTTGGTCCTCCACAAGGTCACCTCAGCAGATCTGATAGAGTTAGCCATGACCAATTTCGATGTTATTCTCAACATGGATTGGTTGTATGCTTGTTATGCTTCCATTAATTGTAGGACCCAATCAGTAGAGTTCATATTTCTTGGTGTGCCAGTCTTAGAATGCGAGGGTAGTTCAGTTGTGCCTGTAGGTCACTTCGTTTTCCTACCTCAAGGCCAGGAAGATGATTTTTAAGGGTTGCATGTATCATTTGGTTAGGGTCAAGGATGTTGAGTCTGAGACCCCAACAATCTAGTCAGTTCCAGTAGTATGTGAGTATCCAGAGGTCTGTCTTGATTATTATCTAGGTATTCCTCCTGAACGAGAGATTGACTTCAATATTGACCTCCTTCCCGATATGCAATCTATAGCTATTCCTCCCTACAGGATGGCTCCAGCTGAGTTAAAAGAGTTGAAGGATCGGTTAAAGGATTTACTAGACAAGGGCTTCATTAGACCGAGCCAGTCTCCATGGGGTGCACCAGTTTTTTTTGTTCGGAAGAAAGATGGTTCCCTTCGTATGTGCATTGATTATTGACAATTGAACAAATTCACTTTCAAGAAAAGTTGCCCCTTACCCAGGATTGATGATTTGTTCGATCATCTTCAGGGCGCTAAGTGTTTCTTGAAGATAGATCTCAGATCAAGGTATCATCAGCTCAAAGTTCAGGAGAATGATATCCCGAAGATGGCATTCAGAACATGGTATTATCATTATGAGTTTGTAGTGATGTCTTTTGGACTAATGAATGCTCCTGCAGCTTTTATGGAATTGATGAACAGGGTGTTCAAGCCACATTTGGACATGTTCGTGATCGTGTTCATTGATGACATCTTAATATACTCTCGAAGCAAGGAGAAACATGTTGCTCACCTTAGAGTAGTGCTTCAAACCCTTAAGGATTGCCAATTGTATGCATAGTTCGGCAAGTGTGAGTTTTGGTTGGACTCCATGGCATTCTTGGGCCATGTGGTGTCTAGCATGGGCACAAAAGTAGATTGCAGAAAATTGAGGCGTTGAAGAATTGGCCCAGACCGGTGAATCCTTCGGATATTTGGAGTTTCTTGGTTTTAGATGGCTAATACCAGAGGTTTGTTGAGGGTTTCTCATCCATTGCAGTGCCTTTGACAAAGTTGATGCAAGAGAAGGTGAAGTTTTAGTGGTCGGAGGCTTGTGAGAAAAGCTTCAAGGAGTTGAAGACTCGACTCGCCTTAGTACCAGTGCTGACCTTACCCAAGGGTACTGATGGCTTTGTTATATATTGTGATGCTTCGAGATTCGGATTGGGGTGTGTGTTGATGTAGCATGGAAAGGTAATAGAATATGCCTCAAAACAACTGAAAGTTCATGAAAAGAATTACCTGACCCATGATGTTGAGTTGGCTGCGGTGGTGTTTGCATTGAAGATATGGAGGCATTACTTGTATGGGGTCCACGTGGATGTATTTACGGACCAAAAGAGCTTGCAATATGTGTTCACACAGAAAGATGTAAATCTTCGGCAAAGGAGGTGGTTGGAGCTACTTAAGGAATATGATATGAGTTTCCTTTACCACTCGAGCAAGGCTAATGTTGTTGCGGATGCGCTTAGTAGGCTCTCAATGGAGAGTATGTCTCATGTGGATGAGGGGAAGAAGGAGTTGGTGAAAGATGTTTGATCTTGGGCAGATTTATATGCCCAAGTGATACTCAAACGTATCATTTTTACCTTGTTTGTTGTGCAATGTGTATATAATATCATGTAATTGGTAATAAAATGCGAATTTATACTAACCAACATGATTAGCATTTGTTTTGCAGATAAAGGTGATTTTTAGGAGCTAAAATGCATGTTGAAACAATGTCAGAGTTGGACTTGGATGCGAGCGTAGAAAAGACCTTGGAATGCAGGATTTATAGGGGCTCCGCGATGGCTCCGTGCCACGCTACCATCGCGGTAGCACACTGCCTGAGCATGAATTAATTTGGCAATTTCCAGTGTACCTGCGCGTCAGCTCCGTGGCACGGAGATAGGCCTCCGCGATGGCCTCCGTGCCACGTTGAGGTTAAATTACCGGACCCTGGAAATTCCAGTGCGGGTCCGCGTCCACGCCGTGTCACGGAGGCAAGGCTCCGCGTTGGCCTCCGTGACACGTTGCTTGTTACTCCGGGAAAAATTTCCCACTAGTATAAATAGCACACTTAGGTTTATTTTAATTAGTTTTTAGTTTTTAGACTGAGTTTAGAAGTGGAGAGCAGGAACGTGGGTTAGTAGCAGTTGAAGATTGGAAAAGCTAAGGGATTTCTTCTCTTCTTTTCTTCTTTCTATCAATTGTAAGTATAATTTACACTCATTTTAGGATGATCAATCCAAGAATGAGTGGCTAATTCTCTTTCTTGCTGAGGTTTTGAACATGTGTAATGAATTTTGATTGTAAGTGATATGGTTTTATTCTTCTTCTTTAATGTTGTTCTATTAATTCTTGTTCTTTACTGCATTAGTGATTGACCAACATTAATGTATATCTAAAAAGTCCAATTTCACTCGAAAGAGCAAGAAATTGGAAAGTTGTGAATTAATAGGGTATTGTTCTTAACTTGATTTGGGAAAATTGGGTTTTGATGTGCTTTCCTGATAGAAATATACTTGAAAGTCATATTAGTCAATTTAGGAACCTGAATTGTAGTGCTAGGTCATAAATTGCATTTGATCACAGAAATGTAGACGGATGGTTTATGATTCTAAAGTGAAATTAAACACGAGAGTTTTAATTTCTAGGCAAATGTTCTTGGCTAGCAACTTGAAGAAGAGAATTAACCAAAATTATCATGATTATCAAGTTCATTACTTGTTCTTAACCTTGGCATGTTCATATCCATTGTCTGAATTCACAAGTAAATAGTGTTATTAATTGTAGTATATAGTTTAAAAACAAAAACTCAATTAACCCTTGGTTACGTTGTTGTTAGCATAATTAGAAGTTAAATATAAATATAGTAAATTAGGCAATTTTACATATCTTGAGCCTCCTTGGATCGATACTTGGCTACTTAGCCACTTTATTACTTGTTTGACCACGTGCACTTGCGTGTCGGTTTTTACCCGTAGCCCAAAGCACCGAGCAAGTTTTTAGCGCCGTTGCCGGGGAGGCTAGGTGATTTGTAAAATTTTGTTTAGTGTAAATTTACTGTATTTGTATTTTTATTTTCTTAAGTGTTAACAACTTGGTCTTAGCCTGTATTTTGTAGATTTTGTTTCTGTGAACACTGGCAAGGGACAAAGATCTGGTGGAATCTTACTTAGAGCCTGAACGGGAATTTCATAGTCAACGTAGAGAAGCTCTTCGAAAGAAGCTGCAGTTGCTTAAACAGTCTATGATGGAGCAACCAAATCCACCAGTTGTTAGGGCAGTTTTAGTGCCCTATAAAGCAGCAGCAAGGCCAGTTCGCGAGGTGGCAATCCCACACGCTAATAATGTACATTCTAGCATCCGCAAACCAGAGCCTGGAGGGAGGTTTGAATTAAAGCAGAATATGGTGCAACTTTTGCGCACAAGCGGGCAATTTACTGGTCTCCCTCACGAAGATCCATAACAACATCTCCAGAACTTTTTGGAGATAAGTGACACTTATATACCCGCTGGAGTGTCACCCGATTATGTTCGGCTCACCTTATTTCCATTTTCCTTACTTGGTGAAGCCAAGAGGTGGTTAAAAGCTGAACCACCCAACTCTATATCAATGTGGGATGATCTTGCACGGAAGTTTCTTATTAGATTTTTCCCTTCTGGTAAAACAGCCAGAGTTAGGAGTCAAATCCTATGTTTTAAACAGAGGGAGGGAGAAAATCTATATCAAGCCTGGGAAAGATTCAAATCCATGTTGCGGGACTTTCCTCACCATCATCAGTCCAATGAGGTGTTGGTACACACTTTTATTGAGGGTTTGGAACCCCACACTAAAATTCTGTTAGATTCAGCAGCTGGAGGGCAAGCGTAGGAGAAGACCTATGAGGAGCTGTACACTTTGCTCAACCGAATTTCACAAGGCAATCCAGAATGGAATGCAGATTCTTCAAGAGGTGGAGCAAGGAAAGCAGCTGGAGTGCTTAAAGTGGATGGATTCACAGCTATCGCTGCACAGATAGCTGCTCTGCAAAATCAGTTAAACACTCACTTCAGCAATATAAATTTGAACCAGCCTTCAGCTTCAGTCAATGCAGTTCAACAGATGTGGTGTGAAGTGTGTGGTAGTAGTGAGCATTCAGCTGAATGCTGTGGTGCAAATCCTGATTCTGTTAACTTTGTGGGCAATGCACAGAGAAATCAACAGCAGTTTGGTGGTGGCTACAACTCAAATTGGAGGAACCATCCAAATTTTTCATGGTGTAGCAACAATCAACAAGGCCAGAGTTCAGGGCAGGGGATGCACAGAAACCAAGGAGGGCAACAAAATTATCAAGCTCAATTCAGAAATCATAATGCCCCTCCTCCATCACCATCACCGACTATTGAGGAGATGTTCAAAACCATGATCGCTAATCAGGCACAATTGCAGGCTGACTATGTCAAATTGGCAGCCGAAGTGAAGAACAATCAATTGGCGACCAAGGCTCTTGAATATCAGTTTGGGCAATTTGCTAGTGCCCAAAATACTAGACCCAGAGGAGGACTACCTAGCGACACGGATCCAAATCCAAAGCAGGTAAATGCAGTGACCACGAGGAGTGGTTTACAATTAAAGGAGGTGGAACCGGAAAGACCGCCTCAAAAGTCAGGAGCAGCAAATGTTGAGGGTGAGTAAAGTTTTGATAAGGGGAAGACTAAAGAAGCTGAACCAGAAAGGCCTCTACCCCCGTTCCCTCAACGACTTAAAAAACACAAGGAGGAGGCGTGTTTCCAGAAATTCATGGAGGTACTTAAACAGGTACATGTTAACTTACCTCTTGTTGATGTCTTGCAGGGAGTGCCGAGATATGCGAAGTATATTAAAGACATCGTGGCTAACAAAAGTCGTTTGACTGAGTATGCCACTGTAGCTTTAACGGAGGAATGCACTTCCCGTATTCAGAATAGGTTGCCCACAAAACTGAAAGACCCTGGAAGTTTCACTATCCAGCTGACTATTGGGCAAAGTATCTGAGCGTGTGGATTATGCGACTTGGGGGCAAGTATAAATCTGATGCCATCTTCGGTATTCAGAAAGTTAGGTCTAGGGAGTCCTAGACCTACAACGGTAATCTTGCAGCTAGCAGATAGGTCTTTGGCTAAGCCGGATGGCATTGTTGAGGATGTGTTAGTGCAAGTAGGCTCCCTCATTTTTCCGGTCGATTTTATTGTTCTGCACTTTGAACCAGATGCTGAAGTCCCATTTATTTTGGGATGACCCTTTTTGGCAAACGGAAAGGCATTAATTGATGTAGCTGCGGGTCAACTCACGATGCGAGCACATGACAAGGTCGAAGTGTTCGATGTGTACAAGGTACCTAAGCTTCCGACTGTTTATAAGGATCTCTCGGTGATCAACATAATTGATCATGGGAATGCTAATGGATTGAGTGATTCCCGAGAGTTACTAGGTAGGCCACCGGACAAGGTAGAGCACTACTGGGGGGATGATCATGATCGGGACAAATCGTCCATCTCCCTAGTAGATAAATGAGCTTAAAGGTCGTCGAGCCGCAACGGTAAACCAGGCGCTGCACGGGAGGCAACCCGTGAAAATATTTTCTTTCTTTCTTTTTTGTGTGAATAATTTTTATTTTTCTTTTCTTTTTCTTTTCTTAACTAGGGTTAGATTTTCATTTTATTTAATATTTTTTATTTTAGTTAGGGAAATCTATTAATTTAACCAATTTTTGTTTAGTGAGGTGATTTTTAGGTATAACGGAGGAAATATACATGGAATAGAGAAAATGAGGTGAGGTATGAAAATTAAATGTATGGGTGAAACAGAGCACTGGCGCGTTGGCGCCGTGTCACGGAGACAATGCTCCGCGTTGGCCTCCGTGACACGTTGAAGGCAAATCTGGATTTTTCAAAAATCCAGTAAGCCAACGCGTTGGCTCCGTGTCATGGAGGAGGGCCTCCGCGTTGGCCTCCGTGACACGTTGCCCCTTATCAAGTGCCGGGTCACACCGGGTTTCCGGGTGACCCGCGTGTTTTCTTTAAATGTAACCCCGATTTCGCCCTTTTTTCCCCATTCCCTCTTCCCTCCACGACCAAACACCCATTTCCCCCTCCCCAAGCAACGTGCCACGTTGATAGGCAAAGAAAAACGTCGAGTTTCTCCGATTCTTCAATTCTAAGGTATGTTTTCATCGTCTAACTCAATGTTTTTGGCGATTTTTGTCAATTTTGGGCATGTAAGGTGAGACATACCACCTTAGGTAGAAATTAAACATGATGGTGAATTATGTTGTGATTGATTATGTTCGGATTGTTGTATTTGGCATTTGAACTTGTCGATTATGTAAATAATTCGAAATTGATTGTCGAACTCTATCCTAGGGCTTGGGTTGTTGAATTTGACTTGGGCAACTTGATTGTTTGGTGAATTCGATGCCGAGGTGTATTTATTATTTGAGATAACTCGTGGTAAATAGTGTGTAAATGTTCAAAGACGACTAATTCTCGAATTTTTGTGGGAAATTGCATAATGTGTGAATTGGTTAGATTGTTTAGATTAGCTTGTATATGAAATATTTTTCTAGTTGTTTTTAGTTTGTGGTTTTGTTGCTTGTGCGATGGTTGAATTTCTAGCGATAGTACGATTGGGTATTAGCTGTATGAAGTCTGAGTAGTACACTAACCGTTATGCTGTCGAAATTTTGTTGTCAACGCACTAAGCAATATGTGTATAGTTGTTTGTGTTAGGGGTTGTAAATAGAGCTATCCTTGCTGAAATTTTGTAAATATTGTTAAGAACTAAGTGTGGGGTAAAATTTGTTTAACCCGACCTTAGCCGAAGCTAACAAGTTTTAAGCTTAACGTTGTGCTTGTTTATGTAAACTGACAGGTACAATGGCTAGCAGGCAAGACAAAGGCAAGGGTGCTTCTACCTCAGGCACCGGCAGAAAAAGGATGTGACTGGGCACTGCAGTCCCAGCTGCACCTGCTGTTCCGCGCGGCCAACACCGCCGATACGGAACACGATGGGTCACCGATGAAGGGAAGAAATGGTACGCGAAGCACAAAGAAAACAAGTACTTCCCGGAGGAACATATTGCAAGGGAACCACTCGCACAGGAGTTCCCTCGCATTGTACAGAGGATTGAGGCAGCTGGGCTCAGCTTTATTTTTCAGGAGCCCAAGGAGTGCAACCTTCACTTGGTCCGGGAATTTTATGCCAACTGGAACCCGGCCATCAGGAGCCACACTATTAAAATCAGAGGGCAGATTGTCACTCTGGAACCCCAGCAGCTGAATGCCATCGTTGGAGCGCGGGACACAGACGCCCACGTTCTCCGCCAGCTAAACATCACCCCACCGTACGCCGACATCAGACGTACGTTGTGTGGGGCTCGATCCACAGCCCGATGGAGTAGACACAAAGAGAGGGGGTACCACCAGACTCTGCCCTACTCGCAGATGAACAGGGAGGCCAGAATCTGGCTAAAAATTGTATGTTCGTGCTTGATCCCGGGAGTTCATATGACAGACGTGACCCGGGACCGTGTCTGCTTGGTGTATGCCCTTATGAAAGGGCTTGAGATTAATGTTGGGGCGGTCATAATATCCGCCATGAAGAGAGCCAGACTGCACCAGGGCCACAGATACGGGTTTGGCGGACTCATCACCACCTTCCTCCGAGGCCTCGACATTGAGGAAGAAGCCTTGGACTATATTCCACAGCTGGAGCGGAGGGCCCTCGACGTGACAAAGACTAAGGCACCCGACACTACACACGGACCTGTGCTGACCTTGGGCGAGCGACATGCTCATGACGATCAATACATGGCCCGTATTTTTGGCATGCAGATGCTGCATCTACGGATAGGTGGGAGACCAGCCACCGAGGAGGAGTTATGGCAGCTGGAGCTGGACTACCCCTTTGGCGAGAACGCCAGAGCCGTGTGTAAGGTGGGGCCAGCCTTTATGGAGCCTACAGATGACGATCTCCCTACTGATGTGGAGACACGTCATGAGGACTCTGATGTGGAGTCCGATGACGACGATGGAGCTGATTCAGATATGGGCGACGAGGCTGCAGCACCGGACGAGGAAGTCGAATATTTCGACTGAGCAGGGAGTTCCACCACCAAAATTTTGTGCTTTGTATTTTTGTCAACACTGGGGACAGTGTTCGATTTAAGTGTGGGGTGGGGAGTAGTTAGGTGCTAGGCCAAGGCTCTAAATTGCTGTATACTTTTTCCTTGTTGTTTATGTATGTTGTGCTTTCCCTGTTCTGAACTGTTTGCGATGTACGTGTATATATTTGTTGTGTGGTTAAGGATGTGTGTTTTTGAAAGTATGGTTGCCATTGTAAATATTTTATAAATTTTGTAAATAAATTTTTTTCTCTATTGACATGATCGATATTTTTCAAAATTTTTGCGAAAATATTTTGCACTTGTAAATATTTTCTTTCTATCGAAATGATCGATGTGTTGCAAAAAATTTTTCGATTTTGATTTTTGGGTTTCTCGGAGTTTGTTTTCAGTTCTTTTACTGAGAATAGTCCCATTGAACCGATGTCATAGTTAGTGACCGTTCCCTATGATGGATGGATGACGACCGTCTTAAGGGAAATGTAGTCGGTAGGAGTAGGATTTTTAATTGTCGTTTTAGTTTTCTTTGGTGGATTGCATCAACAAACTGTAGTTGCTTATGGTTGCTAACATTTCGTTGCATGTTGTACTTGATGTTCAAATTGTGAAAATGATTCGTTTGAAAGCATGCAATTATGTAAATATGTTGAGTTACCTAGGCTATAGAATTTGGTTCATTATGATTGAGGCTTAATCTTGAATTCATGTAATTGACTAATTAAAGAGTCTGTGAATGCATCTGGATTCGAGCATGTGCATGAAATGTGAAGTAAGGTTTTGCTATTCCATGTCATCGTGAATTGTCTAGAACTTGCCTGGTGTGTATACAAAGTGAAATGAAGGAGGTGTAGTGTTGGAAAGGATGTAGGCATTTCTTTGTTTTAATCGATAGTTTCCATTTTTTTTTTGTCAAATTCTACCCTTTTTATATGTTGTATACCCTAGTCAGCCCGTTAAGCCTTTAGCCGATTTCTTTCTTTTGTCCAAAATTGTATGAACTAAGCTTTATTCCTTCTTTTCATTAGCCTTAAAGTCTTTAAGAAGCTCTTAAGCGCTTACAAAGAACAGAAAATGTTTCCCAAAGTGTTAAAGAGTGAAAAGAGTGAAAAGAAAAAGAAAAGCAAGGTGAGGAAAGAAAAGATGACGTTGAAGAGGCACTTGTTGTAATTAATTGATATTGAGGGTACATGAAAACCCTCTGCTTTGTGTCAAGTGTGGTTGATGAAATGGGCTGTGTGAAAGTAAACCTGCATGAATGGGAGAAAAAGAGAAAAGAGAGGAACAATGTCCATGAGTCGATGGGAATGAGTTGAAAAGGCGCTTAAGGATGCTAGCGATTATTATTGGCTAATCCAATATATGCATACTAGATCCATAGCCCCGTTACAACCCATTAAAGTCCTACGTGATCCTATATTGCATTTCTTTATATTAGTGGAGTAATACACTAAGGGCAAGCCTATGGGTCTTGACATGATGCATGTGAAATCTTTTGGGAGAGAGAGTGAAATTAATTTTTATAGGCCCCTACTTGCATGTTCGTGTGTTGCATGAACATAAAGGGGAAGTTTCTCTCGAGTTGTGAGGGCACATGCTTGATGAAAGATTGATTTTCGTGTCGGATTTCTTGATTAGTTTATTTGCATGAGTTTGGAGATATCAAGAATCAATTCTTAAAAAGTCTAGGCAGCCTTGATGTATTAAAGGTCATTGTATTGTACGACCAAGCATGTTTTCTTGATGATGTACAAAAATTGAATAATCGGTATGACCGTAGCGTAAATTGTTGCACCATAGTGATGAAGGTTGGGATGTAATTTGCATGATTTGTGTATGTGTTATTCGAGGACGAACAAGGATTTAAGTGTGGGGTAAGTGATCTTGGGCAGATTTATATGCCCAAGTGATACTCAAACGTATCATTTTTACCTTGTTTGTTGTGCAATGTATATATAATATCATGTAATTGGTAATAAAATGCGAATTTATACTAACCAACATGATTAGCATTTGTTTTGCAGATAAAGGTGATTTTTAGGAGCTAAAATGCATGTTGAAACTATGTCGGAGTTGGACTTGGATGCGAGCGTGGAAAAGACCTTGGAATGCAGGATTTATAGGGGCTCCGTGATGGCTCCGTGCCACGCTACCATCACGGTAGCACACTGCCTGAGCATGAATTAATTTGGCAATTTCCAGTGTACCTGCGCGTCAGCTCCGTGGCACGGAGATAGGCCTCTGCGATGGCCTCCGTGCCACGTTGAGGTTAAATTACCGGACCCTGGAAATTCCAGTGCGGGTCCGCATCCACGCCGTGTCACGGAGGCAAGGCTCCGCGTTGGCCTCCGTGACACGTTGCTTGTTATTCCGGGAAAAATTTCCCGCTAGTATAAATAGCACACTTAGGTTTATTTTAATTAGTTTTTAGTTTTTAGACTGAGTTCAGAAGTGGAGAGCAGGAACGTGGGTTAGTAGCAGTTGAAGATTGGAAAAGCTAAGGGATTTCTTCTCTTCTTTTCTTCTTTCTATCAAATGTAAGTATAATTTACACTCATTTTAGGATGATCAATCCAAGAATGAGTGGCTAATTCTCTTTCTTGCTGAGGTTTTGAACATGTGTAATGAATTTTGATTGTAAATGATATGGTTTTATTCTTCTTCTTTAATGTTGTTCTATTAATTCTTGTTCTTTACTGCATTAGTGATTGGCTAACATTAATGTATATCTAAAAAGTCCAATTTCACTCGAAAGAGCAAGAAATTGGAAAGTTGTGAATTAATAGGGTATTGTTCTTAACTTGATTTGGGAAAATTGGGTTTTGATGTGCTTTCCTGATAGAAATATATTTGAAAGCCGTATTAGTCAATTTAGGAACCTGAATTGTAGTGCTAGGTCATAAATTGCATTTGATCACAGAAATGTAGACGGATGGTTTATGATTCTAAAGTGAAATTAAATACGAGAGTTTTAATTTCTAGGCAAATGTTCTTGGCTAGCAACTTGAAGAAGAGAATTAACCAAAATTATCATGATTATCAAGTTCATTACTTGTTCTTAACCTTGGCATGTTCATATCCATTGTCTGAATTCACAAGTAAATAGTGTTATTAATTGTAGTATATAGTTTAGAAACAAAAACTCAATTAACCCTTGGTTACGTTGTTGTTAGCATAATTAGAAGTTAAATATAAATATAGTAAATTAGGCAATTTTACATATCTTGAGCCTCCTTGGATCGATACTTGGCTACTTAGCCACTTTATTACTTGTTTGACCACGTGCACTTGCGTGTCGGTTTTTACCTGTAGCCCAAAGCACCGAGCAATGTTCACCGGCTTGCAAGACTGGGAGTTTGATTGATCGACTCAACCGATGGCAGTGTTGTTGTACATAACGGGTCAGAATCATTTTCGTGGTTGAAGTCAAGTCTAAGCAAGATGAGGGTCTAATTTTGAGGAAGCGGAAGGAGGCGGTGCAGAGTCAAAAGGTGGAGGGTTTCTTCTAAGGGGGAGATGGTGTGCTACGATATCAGGGTCATCTATGTGTCCTAGATGTTGATGATTTGGGAGTTTGGATATACATGAGGCACATGGTACCAGATATTCTATACATCCAAGATCCACGAAGATGTATCAGGACTTGTGAGAAATCTATTGGTGGGATGGTATGAAGAAGGATATTGCGGAGTTCATAGCGAAATGTCCAAACTGTCAGCAAGTGAAGGTTGAGCATCAGAGACTTGGAGGCATACTTCAGGATATTACCATCCCCACTTGGAAGTGGGAAGAGATCAATATGGATGTCATTACAGGCTTACCCTAGACTCGTAGTCAATTTGACTCCATTTGGGTTATTGTGGAAAGGTTGACTAAGGAAGCTCATTTCCTACCAATCAAGACCACGGATTCAGCGGATGACTATGCTAAGTTTTACATACGGGAGTTAGTTCAATTCCATGGTGTGCCTTTGTCTATCATTTCAGATAGAGGTACCCAGTTTACTTCTTAGTGTTGGAGGTCTTTTAAGAAGGGACAGGGGACACAAGTCAAGCTCTACACAGCCTTTCATCCACAAACGGACGGTCAAGCCGAGCGAACAATCCAGACTCTTGAGGACATGTTGAGAGCATGTGTTGTGTATTTTAAAGGTAGTTGGGATGATTATTTGTCCTTGATCGAGTTTTCCTATAATAACAGTTACCACTCTAGTAGCTAAATGGCATCGTTCAAGACTCTTTACGGGAGAAAGTTTAGATCTCCCATCGAATGGTTTGAGGTTGGTGAGACAGCTATAATAGGACCAGATATGGTTCATGAGGCGATGGTGAAGGTTCAGTTGATAAGGGACCAATTGAAAACCGCTCAGAGTCATCAGAAATCGTATGCTGATGTAAGGAGAAGAGATTTGGAGTTTGATATGGACAACTGGGTGTTTCTAAAGGTATCTCCCATGAGGGGAGTCATGCGGTTCGGAAAGAAAGGGAAACTTAGTCCCCGCTATGTGGTTCCTTACCGGGTGATGAGGAGAGTTGGTAAGGTGGTGTACAAGTTGGACTTGCCATCAAAGTTATCTTCAGTTCATCCCATATTCCATGTGTCACTTTTGAAAAAGTGATTGGGTAATCAAGCCTTGGTAGTCCCGGTAGACAGCATTGGAGTAAAAGGAAGCCTCAGTTATGAAGAAGTTCCCATTGAAATCTTTGATCATCAGTTTCGGAGATTAAGGAACAAAGAATTAGCTTCAGCAAAAGTATTATGGATGAATCAGCATGTTGAGGGAGCTACGTGGGAAGCCGAAGTAGATATGATGAGTAAATATCCACATTTGTTCTCTACCGGTACAGGTTCAGCTTGAGGTATTAGTTCTACACTCATACTCTAGTTAGTTTTATGTTTTAACCATGTCCGCAAGTTTCTTTTATGTATGTAGATGTGTGTATGATTGGTGAATCTAGTTCAGCTGTATAGCTTGAAATGTAGTCATTCCGTCAGTTTTCGGCTTAAATGATCAATATTTGATTATGATAATTGCGTGTTTCTATTTTCTGATTGTTTCCTACATTCGAGGACTAATGTTCCGAAGGGGGAGATATCGTAATACCATGGAAGTTCTTAGGAATAAACTTGGGGAGTTAAAATTCAAAGTGTAGAAATCTGGGAAAATGTTGTAGGATGAGCCACAGAATGACTCATGGTTTTAAACCACGAGCCGTTATATGTGGTCGTGGTGTGAAGCCAGGCTTGGTGGTAGGATGGACCACCGGCGTCACAACGACCCGTGGTGAGAAGGCATGGACCGTTGTAAGTGGTCGTGGAAAGGAAGTGGACCTGGGCAGTGGCTAAGACGGTTTGAAACCATGGTCCGTTGTTTGGAAGGACGACTCCTCCTGTCGAGCCATGGGTTTAAATCAGAAATCGGGAAGTTTGGCAGTCTAGACCACAGGCGTTTACCATGGGTCATGGTACCTTCCCACGATCCGTTGGATCAATCATGGAATCATCCGGTGTAGGTTTTTCAGCGATTTTAGTAAGGGAATTCCTTCACTTTCTAGTCGTAAGGCTCTATACTATGTCTTTTAGGGCTCGTTGTGAAGGGTTTTTGTAGGGGACCTACTCTAAGTGCAAACTCCCTATGCATGCAAGGTTGAAGGCTTGAAGGAGGTGATTCAAGGCCAAAATTCAAGGTTTCCTTTGGAATTTGATCTTGGGCAATTGAAGGGTGATTGAATTCCTCATTTCTAGGTATTTAGGGTTTTAATGGGTGTCTCCCTTCCACACCCATGCCCAAATTCCTATCAAATGTGTTAAAACGATAAATGGTCAACTATGGGGTTTTGATCAATTGCATGATTCATATATCTCCATTCATGGGTGTGATTATTTTGAGTTGATATTGATGATTTATAAAGCTTGGGTGGATTCTAACTTGTTTTCTCTTTTAAAAATTATTTTTCTAAAAATTTGAATCTAAAACGCCCATAGGTGAATAATTTATAGAAGAGGTGATTGTGACATGTGTGTGATGATGGTGAAATGAATAACGAAAGCATGTTTCTAACACTACCCATAATTGTATTGATGTTTTCAAAGTGAATTCAATGAACACAAGCATGATAGAGTTTTGAGTGATACCCACATGATGTTTTAAAGTAATGATTTTCCCCGACATAAGCTTACCCCATGGTTTGAAGTGAATTTTTCCTCAATTCTTATTATAAATTCTAGCTTGTGGTATGTTTCGAAGCAAAGCCTCAGATATGCATGAAATCGTAATTTGGGTGGTGTATCACTATAAGCTTTGTCGATAAGACAATGTTAAGCTTCATTTACGTATGATGTTGGGTCTATGCAGGATGTTATTATGATCTTTGTCAATAGACAATGTTGAGCTTCATTTCATAAGTTGTTGAGTTATGCATGATTCATATGGAGCTTCGTCATTATACGATGTTGAGCTTCGTCAATTGACGATGTTGAGCTTCGTTATATACGATGTAGAGCACTGGATGTTTTTGGGAGAAGAGTTTACCACCTAGCGGGTTAAGGGTCAATCACCATATACCCAGAACTACGCGCCAACATAGGTTGATACTATTATATTATTGGGACCTCCCTTGTGAGCCATCCCCAGCCCGATTGGACCTTCAGCTTGATATCAATATCATGGTAGCATCCATCACCCTGGCAAGGTTATGGACGACTCTTCCCACTTGAGTGTGATCGTTGGGACCACATAAGCTTTATCGTGGTATGTCGGTTAAGTGAAGAGTCTCCCACTGTCTATATCTTTCAAAATTGCATTTTTCATTACTCATGATGGTTACCTTATGCATGCATGATCTAAAAGTAAGGTTTGACTCATTGTTCAGCTTTTGATATGAATGTTATGTTTCATCTTGAGTCTTTCGAGTCAGTCAGGATGTTCTAAATCCATGCATGATCATGTGTAATATGAGTATGAGTTCATAATGAATGCATGTGGTCTACTTCTTATCTTTAAAAGCTTATGATATATGTATGAATTTCTTTACGAGATTTATATTACTTTTGAGGTTTTAATTACCTTGCATACTCGGTACATTCCACGTACTGACCGCATACTTTCTATGATGTGTTGCGTCATGATACAAGGTCTGGATCTCAGGCTTGTCCTCATCCCTAGTCCACCTCAGCTTACGCTATCAGCTCATTGGTGAGTCCTCATGTTCCGAGGGCTGTCGATAGACTTTTATGTTATCTTGAGTTTTAGTATTGTTCAAATTAGATGGGGATGTTTTCCCATCAACCCATCATATGTAGTAGAGGCTTTCAGACTAGTATGTAGTACTCAGTTCTTGCGTACGATCTGTATTCCATGAGGTTATGCTATTGTTACGTTTCTGCTATGCTTTTATGATTATGTTTCTGCTTATCTGCATAAGATTAGTTGTGTGCATGAGCCATGGGTGGACTTAGGGTCCCTCGGGGTCCCTTGTCCTGTGTCTACGATCCGGCCCTCCATTCGGGTCGTGAAAATTTTGGCTAGGCGGGGTGTCCTATCCTGTGCATTTCATTTTTCTTACTCTTTAGAGGCTTTTGTGGACTAGTTGTATACTTGGATTGTTTCAGTTCAATATGTGGCCTTGCTAGCCTTCGTAGTTTCTTTAGTTGTTATTATAGCATTAACAACATCCCATCATTGGTTCAGTATGTTGAGACCTGGTTGGTCCATTCATATGCTATAGTTGATTGTGATAGGTGGCCTAGTTGGCCTAAGGGTTGCAGTATAGACGTTATATAGCTAGCTTCTCGACCACCTTTGAGTGGAGTACTAGTCCCACACTACCATAGTTTTGGGGTATGACAGAGATCATCAATTGGACTGTCCTTTAGGGTCTGAAGTCTGGTCATTTCTCTGAACTTTTTCTATGGCTGATGGGACAATCCTTCCATCTGGATGAGGGTCTATTGATTGGGCCGTGGAAAATACTCCGCAAGCTGGGCAGTTCTCTGATGTTTTCCCACGGTTACTAATACTAGCCATCCTCCTAATTGACGGGCCATCAAGTCATCCATGGATTCTTGGAAAAGGAATAGGGTCAAGGGATAGAATTATGGTTCATTTGACGGGCCATCCCTTACTCGATGGTTCACGGAATCGACCATAAAGTTCTTAAACTGACCTGAACATCTCTAATTGCTAATGAAACGCTTGAATCAAGAATTTGAGGTGTTGTAATATCCCCCCTTTAGGATCATTCATCGTTGAACGAAATTAAACTTAGAGTGAAAAGACATCGAGAGAGCCATTTCACTAACACTCTGAGCTACATTTACTATTATGGTCATGTCACGACCCCAACGGAGGCGTGGATTGCAATACGGGACAAAGATCCCCGAGAGACCACAACTCGACCCATAGCTTAAGCATACATCTAAATCTATCACTAAAACTGAATAAATCAACAAGATAATCATAGCGGAACTCTAGATTAAACGTAACATCATAATACAAAATCTGAAGCCGAATACATCCTTTGTCTGAAAAGCCTCTAAACATGACGAGTTGATGGACAAGACCCCAACTAAGTCAAAAAAGCTGAAACTGAAAATACATAGAGAAAGTTTGAATAAGTCTAGTCCTCAGGGGATGAGGACTCACCAATAACATAAGATGCTAGCTCTGAAGACTGACTATGAACGAGACTGAACCTGAGAGCCGAATCCTATATCATGAAACAATACAACATAGAGTATGCGGTCATTATATGGAATGTACCGAGTTTGCAAGGTAAGTAAAACTACTTAAATAAGTAAATAACTTCAAAACATGCATAATGTAAAACATAAACAATAAGACTCTGAGAGTAGGGCTTACATACATTCTTTCTGAAATCATGATCTCATCATAACATACCATAACATCATAAATGATTAGATTGACTCAAAGATGAAATCTGATAGTCATAATTAAATTATGATCATTGAGTCAAACCTGCTTTACGACATATATAGATATATAGATATATAAATCTCATGAATGAGAAACATGCATAACTGAAATCACGAGGAACAATGGGAAACTCTTCTTTTAACCGACATACCACGATAGAGCTTACATGGTCCCTACTATCACACTCAAGTGGGTAGAGCCATCCAAAGCATTGCAAGGGCTAGGGACGGTACCATGATATCGATATCAACCTCGTGGGCTAATAGGGACAGGGATAGCTCGCAATGGAGGTCCCAAAGTAATGTATATAATAGTATAAACCTACATTGGCGCATTGTTCTGAGGCATAGGGTGATCGACCCTTAGCCTACTAAGTGCTAGATACTACTCCCAAAAAAATGCATATGCTCTACATTTTTTTTCAATGAAGCTCAACATCGTCTATTGATGAAGCTCAATAATCACATACATCTGAAATATGAAATCATGCATATGAGAAGCTTTAACTAAATCCATACCACAAGCTGAAAGATAATTACGAGTCTTCGCTCCAAAACCATGTGGTAAGCTTAATTGGGGAAATCATAAATCATACTTAATCTGTAGGCATTGTCCAATACTTTCTCATGCTTGAAGATACTCAATTCATACAGAAAACATGATTATAAACACGGGTAGCTTGAAAAGATGCTTTTCATCATAACATCTCATCATAATCATACATTTATCACAAATTTCTTTCTTCATGAACTTCTCATCAATGAGATTTTTAATTCATAAAACTAGAAACATGATTTTTGATTAAAAATAAAATAAATATTTGCCCATGCTTCATAATCTGATAGTACAAATATGTTTAAATCGTACACATGTAGAGAATTATGAAATTCATGTATTTGGATTGAAACACCACAGATTATACATAGAAATCTCATGATTTGGAGAGGGATTGGACATGGGTGTTAAAGAATTTACCCATTCATAACCATGCATACCTGTTGGTAGCCGATTCTTACACTTCTTGAAATGCCAAATAGGAATTAAAGAGAAATTGAAGAACACTAAGCTTGATCACCCTCTCTCACCTTCTACCTTGCATGCATGAATAAATATGGCATAAAATGAACTTTAACCCCTTTAAAAGTCAGCATTTATAACTCAAAACGACGTAGTTCAGGCCTTAGAATCTTAGGAATTATGAAAAAGCCCTTACTAAATTTGCATAAAATAACTACGGCTGGTCCCAACGAGGGACCTAACGACTCGTCATCATGGGTCACTACTCATGGAGTCGTCCATCAAGTTCAATGTTTCTCAAGTCTTATGGGCTCGTAATGGAGGACTTAACCAATTGTTACCCAGTGACCATGACTCGTGGTCACCACTCATCGTGTACACTGCCTATGATTTTTACCTTGCTTCATCCTGCTGCTCACGCCCCTCTTCACGAATTGTGGTGACTGACCACGACTTGTGGGGTCCTTCCGTTAGGTACACTGCCCTCTTCCTTCTCTTTTCTTACTCACCTCGCCCCACGACTGACCTAACAAGTTATGGGGCCTGACCATGACTTGTGGTCATGTCTGTAGGGGATCCCATATTATCAAATTTCAAATGCATCCCCTGAGCGTCCCCACGAATCACATCATGACTGGTGGGCTGCACTCACAGGTCACCTCACGACCCGTCCTGATGCCTGGCACCACATTTTAACTTTTGTCAATTTCAACTCCCGGGTCTGATCTTTGGGCTTCCAGGGTAATTCAATATCTCCCCTTTGTGAACATTCATCCTGGAATGTTGGAAAACATACATAAAGTAGAGAAATATAATTATTATATTCAAATACTGATCATTTAAGCTGAGAACCAATGGAATGACTATCTCTGATTCAAGCTACATAGCTGAACTGAATTCACGAACCATACATACATCCATATTCATAAAATAAACTTGAGTACATGAACTGAACATAAAATCTTATTAGAGTCTTAGAGCGAAACTGATCCCTCAAGCTGGAACTAAGACGTTAGAGAATAAATGTGGGTATCTAGCTATCATATCCGCTTTGGCTTCCCATGTAGCTCCCTCAACATGCTGATTCCTCTATATTACTTTAACGGAAGCTACTTCCTTGTTCCTTAGCCTTTCAACCTAATGATCCAGCATTTCTACTAGAACCTCCTAAAAACTGAGGCTGTCTTTCACACAAAAACTATCCACTAGGACAACTAGAGCTGGATAACCCAAACACTTCTTTAAGAGCGATACATGGAATACAAGATGCACAGAAGCTAATTCTGAGGGTAACTCCAATTCATAATCCACCTTGTCAACACGTCTCACTATCTTGTACGGGCCAAAATAGCGGGGACTAAGTTTCCCCTTCTTTCAGAACCTCATCACTCCCTTCATTGGAGACACCTTCAAAGATACTCAATCATCAACTTCAAATTCTAATTCTCTCCTTCTCACATCGGCATAGGAATTTTGGTGTATTTGGGTTGTTTTCAACCTGTCCTTTATCAACAGAACCTTCTCCATAGCCTCATGAACCGAATCAGGTCCTATTATCGCTGCTTCACCAACCTTAAACCACACAATGGACAATCTATATCTCCGCTCGTACAGAGCCTCGATTGGTGCCATCTGGATACTGGAATGAGTTGTTATTTTATGCAAACTCGATAGAGGCAAATGATCATCCCAACTACCTTTGAAGTCAATCACGCATGCTCTGAACATGTTCTCGAGAGTCTGAATTGTCCACTTCGCTTGACCATCCGTCTGCAAGTGAAACGCAGTGCTGAGCTTAACTTGAGTACCATGCCCTTTTTGAAACGACTTCAAAAAATGAGAGGTAAATTGAGGACCTCTATCTGAAATGATGGACAAGGGAAATCCATTCAATCGAACTAGCTCTCAGATATATAGTTTTGCATAATCCCCTATCAAATCTGTGGTTTTGATCGGTAGATAATGAACGGCCTTGGTCAACCTGTCTACCATAACCCAAATTGAGTCATATTATCGACGAGTGCGAGGTAAACCAGTGATGAAATCCATATTAATTTCTTCCCACTCCCAAGTAGGAACACTGATATCTTGAAGTACACCTCCCGATATCTGGTGCTCAACCTTTACTTGTTGACAGTTGGGCACTTAGCTACAAATTCTGCGATGTCCTTCTTCATACTATTCCACCAATAAACTTCTCGCAAGTCACGCTACATCTTGGTGGCACCTTGACGGACAGAATACCTAGATCCATGAGCCTCGTGCAACATCCGACTCCTCAAATCATCAACATCCGGAACACATAAGTGACCCTTGTATCGAAGCACACCATCTCCCTGTTTGGAGAAAAACTCTACCTTATGATTTTGAACCGCTTCCTTTAAGTATTCCAAATTAGGGTCTTCATCTTGTCTAGATTTTACATGAGTCACCAATGATGATTCTGATCCATTATGAACAACAACACCGCCATCGGTCTAGTCAACCAACCTAACTCCCAACCATGCGAGTCAATGAACATCCCTCACCAGCTCCTTCTTCCCCTTATCCACATGGGACACACTCTCGATAGAGAGTCTACTAAGCATGTCCACTACTACATTACCCTTGCTGATTGGTAAAGGAAACTCATATCCTAGTTCTTGAGTAGCTCCAACTACCTCCTTCGCCGAAGATTGAGATCCTTCTGTGTAAACACATATTATAAACTCTTATGGTCCGTAAACATATCGACGTGGACCTCATATAAATAATGTCGCCGTATCTTCAAGGTGAATACAACAATGGTCAATTCAAGATCATGGGTCGGGTAATTCTTATCATGAACTTTTAACTGTACAGAGGCATATGCTATAACCTTCCCATGCTGCATCAATACACACCCAAGTCCGATTCTTGAAGCATCTCAATACACCATGAATCCATCAGTACCCTCCAATAGAGTTAACACCGATGCTGAAGTAAGTTGTGTCTTCAACTTTTGGAAGCTCTTCTCACAAGCCTCAGACCATTAGAATTTCACCTTCTTATGGATCGATTTAGTCAAGGAGGCTACAACAAATGAGAAACCTTCAACAAATCTCCGATAGTAGTCGACTAAACCCAAGAAACTCCGAATATCCAAAGGATTCACCGATCAAGGCCAATTCTTAATCAATTCTATTTTCTAAAAATCCATCTTTATTCCCTCACTTGATACCACATTGCCCAAAAATTCTATGGCGTTAAACCAAAACTCGCACTTGTTGAATTTTGCACATAATTGGCGATCCTTGAGAATCTATAGCACCACTCTCAGGCATGTTCCTCCTCACTCAGGATGTCATCGATAAACATAATCATGAACATACCCAAGTATGGCTTGAAAACCCTATTCATAAATCCCATAAAAGTTTTAGGAGCATTCGTGAGTCAAAAGACATGACTACAAACTCATAATTACCATACCGCATCCTGAAGGCTGTCTTCGGGATGTCGTTCTCCCAAACTCTAAGCTAATGGTACCCGAATCTGAGATCTATCTTTGAAAAGCACTTGACACCCTGAAGCTGGTTAAATAAGTCATCAATCCTAGGTAAAGAACACCTTTTCTTGATGGTGACTTTTTTCAATTGCCGATAGTCAATGCACATCCTAAGGGAACCATGCTTCTTTTGGACAAAGAGAATTGGTGCACCCCCTGGGGAATTGCTCGGTCTAATGAAACCCTTATCTAATAGGTCCTTAAAATTCTCCTTTAACTCCTATAGCTCAGCTGGAGTCATTCTGTAGGGAAGAATAGGTATAGGCTATGTGTCGAAAAGAAGGTCGATACCAAAATCTATCTCCCACTCGTGAGGGATTCCCGGTAGATCATCAGGAAAGACCTCTGTATACTCACATACTACTAGGAAAGACTGGATAGTCGGGATCTCAGACATCACACGCTTAACCCTAACTAGATGGTACACACAACCATTAAAAATCGTCTTTCTAGCCTTAACATAGGAAATGAAATGACCTACAGGCACAACTGAACTACCCTTCCATTCTAACACTGGTTCTCCCAAAAATCTGAACTCTACTACTCGGGTTCTACAATTAACTAAGCATAGCATGTAAATAGCCAATTCATGCTGAGGGTAACATCAAAATTGGTCATGGCTAACTCTATAAAATTTGCCGAAGTGACTTTCTGAAGAACTGATACCGGGAAACCTCTATACACCCGTCTAGCTATAACTAAGACACCTACTAGGGTAGAGACTGTGAAGGGTTCTGACAAGACTTCGGACTGACTCCAAAGCTACTAGCCATAAAAGGTGTCACGAAGGACAAGTTAGCCCCTAGATCTAACAAAGCATAAACATCACGATGGAAAACTCATAACATTCCAGTTACCACGTCCGGGGAAATCTCCTACTTCTGGCGGGATGCTAAGGCATATAATTTGTTCTGGCGCTGACCACCACCTGTTCTAATAGATTCCCCCTAATGTGCTGAGTATGAGGAAGGGGTTGTTGAACTAGAAGCTTGGCCTCAGACCCTATCATGATCCTGCCTTGCTGCTCGGCAATCTCTGAGCATGTGTCCGAGCTTCCAACAACCTAAAAAAGCACTTGTACCTGCTAAGCACTAGACTGTGTGCCCTGGACTACATCTGTGACAAGCTGGAATACTAGAATCTATGGGTCTACTGTTCTAACCCTTCAATCCTGGTGCTAGCCCCCTCTGATCATGCCTAGGCCTAGATAGCACACTCAACACTGAAGATGTTAGGACTGAAGATCTCTAGTGGGTCTGCTGTCGGTGCCTACCACTCGACCTCGGCTGTGAGAATTTGTGGTAATCGATCCTGGTGCTCTCAGATGTGCCGTTGTTGGGCGTACTAGACTATCCGAGCAAAATCCATATCTTGATGGAGCATAACGGTCCTACAACTTTATCTAATTAGCCCGCTACACCATGAACGAATCTACTCACCCGTGCCCTCTGATCAGCCACTAACTCTAGGGTGTACTTCAATAGGCAAGTGATCTCAAGGGAATACTCCTACACCGTCATTCTCCCTTGCTTCAGATTTACGAACTCAGCTGCCTTCATCTCCCTCATCTCATAAGGGAAGAACCGATCTAAGAATGCAACATGGAAATCTTCCCAAATGACAAGACCTACTACAGCGGTCCTACTATCCTTCCATTAGCGAAACCAGATATGTACGACCCATTTCAACTGGAACAAGGCCAACTCCGCGCACTCAACTCCATTCAACCCCATGACTTGGGTGATCTTCACAATCTCATCTATGAACTTATGTGGGTCCTCATCTACTTTTGACTCGAGAAACTCTAGCGGCTTCATTCTCAAGAAATCCCTAACTCGAGCTGCCACTGTATTGCCATTTTGTAGAACATGCGCAACCGCCTGCTGATTGACCTGAGTGGTCAAGGCCTATGTGAGAATCTAAATAGCTACCCGAAACTTAGCATGGGCAACTAGCTCCAGTGCCCGGTGCTCCTTGTCCCTTTCCATTTTGCATATTTACATTGGGAACAATGTACTCCCTGAAGTGGGGAAGGGATGAGCGCAATTGATGATGGGGTCAGAGATGGATATTTCTTTGATATTTTTATGTTTTTGTTTAAAAATTGACTGAGTAGAGCCTTTGTTGGGCTGTTGTGTTCTTTTAATGATGGTTGATGATTACCCTTGTTGGTCGTGTCTTGTTAAAGGAATGAATGACTTGGTTTTGTTTTGATGGTTGATGGTTAGTGATCATATGGGATCTTTGTTTTGAATTGCGAAATCTTGCATTAAATGACCCAAAGTCTTGTTCCTTTCTCGCCGTCGTAAATAGTAGTATAGTAATTAAAAACTTCTAGGGTTTTCTTTAGACCACAGTTCTTTCCCAAGGAGCATTCTTTTGGTTTTGTTTATTTTTATTTTTGAACTGGGTTGGTATTTCCTGATGATAGATTGAGTGGAGACATTCTTAAGGGAAAATGCCATGTTGTTTTGAGTCTTTTATGAAGGTGTTTTTAGAGGCACCACAGAAAAAAAATTTGTTGAAATGGAATTTTAAAATAAAAGAGCCTGAAAATGAAGATAACGAGCAAGTGTTGGCACCGTAGCATAACATTCTTTGTCATACGTTGTAAATTCCTTGCTTGACTTATGATTTTTTCCTACTTTGATGTCCTAATTTGATATCTTGTGTTGAGAATGACTACTGTAGACCCTTTAAGGGTGATTCCTTGTGTAATGAGGAAGCTTTTAATGAATCTCGTGCATAACATCTTGTCTAGAACTTTCTCCAAATGTGATTCAAGGTGAAATCATAGATGTAGTTGTGCCAAGAACATGAGTTTAGGCTTTGATTTGTCTAGTCACTTCACCGATATACCCTCCATGAGTATCTATCCTTTTTAGCTAACATTGAGCCTTAAACCCTTTCTTTGGAAACCACATTACAAGCCTTAAGACCGTTGTTAATACCATTCTTTGGCACCCACTCTCCCTAAATGCTAGTGACATGATAGTGGTGAAATTAGGCTTAAAGCCTAAGAAAGATGGAATGGAAAAAAATGGGAAATGAGGCAAAATCCTAGTTTGGGGATGTGCAAAAAAGGGGAAGATAAGAATTTCAGTGTGAAGGGAACACCACATCGTGTCAAAATGCACCAAAGGATAAATCAAAAAGAGAAAAACAATTTGTGTGAACTGGTGTTTCCTATTGAGGTGATAAGGCTAGTTGTGAAAGTCAAAGGGGTTATAAGGAGGGTTATTAAAGAAATGAAAGTTAGAAACAAGGTGAAGTGAGTTGAAGGAGTTGATGTAAGGAATTTTCACAAAAAGCATTAGGGAGGATCTAGTACCTACAACCAAATTTTTATCCTACCCTTACCCCAATCCTGCATCATAACCCGCAAGCCCTAAATTATTCTAAGTGCAGCTACTCTATATTAGTGGCGAATGAGATGAAGGGCAAGCCTATAGGTCAAGTGTATGCATGAAGATTTCTTTTGGGAGAGAGAGTGTGAGTATCTCTTCTAAAAAATCCGTTGTGTACATTCAAATGATCATGTCACCGAAAGAATTGGGATTCTTATTTTAGTGAATGGAATCATTCCTTTTTGAGGACACAAAAGCATTAGAGTTAACGTGGAAATAGGGCATGAGGAGTGTAAACTCTAAGGCAAGCTTTGAATGTGCACTGATTATGACTTGAGATGCAATTTATTACACCCCAGAAAATTTTTAGTGATTATTTGATGTTTGTATGCTATGTTAAGGGAACTACGGGTTGTATATTTGCCGAAGATGACAAGGAAACTGTGTACGAACGGAAAACCGAAGAGTATGTGAAGTTCATAAGTAAGGGTCAACTTTAAATAACCATATCTCCTAATATATAATGAATTAGAGCTGCACAATCTATCAAATTAAATGTCTTTGAGCTACTTTTCAGAACAGCAAACCGCTCATCAATCGGAGTTCGGAGTAAAAAGTTATAGACGTTTTACCGTGACACTATCCGCAGTAAGGAGGCCACTGCCCTAAATACGGCCACCGCCCAACTTGCTTTATATTTTACGTCATGACTTATCAAATCATTTTCAATGTTTACAGAATTAAGGTGCCTGCTTATCCTCTGAAATTCTCTCAAATTTTAAGCAAACAACTAAGGAAAACACTAAGCTAAACTCCATTAAAGTAAAGCTAAGCTAAGGGTATCTACCATAAGGTGAAGGTGGTGCGTTGGTGGCTGTTTTGGCTGCACATGGGTAGTGTTGCTGTGGTGAATTTGCTGCGTTTTTGAAGCTTTCCTAAGATACATACGTTCACTCTTGGTAGGGATTAAAATCAAGTATAAAAGGTAAGGATTCTACTACTATGCTCTCTTGAATTTTTTATTACAAGACTAGAAGTTGGAGGTGTGTTTGGTGTGTTCGTAAACTGTTTTGTGGCGTTTTGGACAGCAAGATTGCAGTATTTTTAGACAATACGTTGAGGTCAATTACTCCTATTTTTAACCAAGAACAAGTCCCCAGCAAAAGGTAAGTATTTGAACCCTTTTAAATTCGGGTTTTAAGTCAAGAAGGGCTAACGAGGGTAGCGAAGTGGAATTTTCTTATGACAGTTACCTACCCTCTTATATTCATGATTTAAGATACCTAGGACCATGAGATGGTCCCCAGATCCCTCTTCCTTAAATAAGAGACTAATTAATATGTTTCTTAATTAACCGATATGTTAAACTTGGAAAATAGAGACTGAATGGAAAAACTACTGATATTTCTATGGAGCAATCTTTATTGGCAGGTTATGCACAATATCTTGATATTAACAAGTTATACGAAAATCATGATATATATATATATATATATATGCGGCTAAATCAGTAAGGATTACCTTTCGAAAGTCGCTATATGTTTATTAGAGCTCTTGAGTTATCTAGACCTCCTGAGAATTGCTTGAGTCATTAAGTAGACACGTGTGTTCTTTGAAACTTGTAGATGTGTAAGGAAATCAACCTAAGAGTAAAGGTTGAGGCTTTGGTAGCAATGGAGAGGTAAGAGTAAATATTAGACCTTTTAAGGTAAAATGTGAGTTATGTGCCCTCTGTCCATAGTTTATTTCAAGAACCTTTGAGAGATGTTAAATATGAAGAAGACGATGTTTAAGAGATAAGGTTGGAAATTAGGTAAAAAGGTCAATGCATATAAGAAATTCTTGAATAATGAACACAAGAGTAAATAATTAAGTAGGGAATTACGAATCCTGGTTGGAATAGAATTTATGATGAATATGAAAAGTAAAGCCAAAGGTTGTTTTTAGATGATAAGTGTTACGATTTTTAATGAGTTAGGCAAATAGCCAACAAGATTTACCCTATTATAATTATATTTAGCAAAAAGGGTTATAAATAAAGTTGGTTATGTTCAGTTGTGTTAAGATAATGCAAGGCCAGTGTAGTGTTAACTTCTTAAGAAATGATTAGAAACAAATATTTTAAGATAGTGACTCAAGATAAGGATAAGTTCTTCGTTGTTCCTTTTAAACAATTATTTTTCATTATTTGTTCTATGAGTTGGAGTAACTTTCTCGAGTTTTAAAGGATATTTTTTCTTGGAAGCTTCTAAACTATTTATAATGATGCTAAGCTTTTCTAAGGTCCACATATATTGCAATGTTTCACATGAGCTTTTCCTACATTGTCTGAAGCACGACTATATGCATTTATTTATCTTAAGACAGCCCCTAGACAGCTGCCTACTATTTGTATATTAAAGAGCTCCAGGTTTGAGGCACACAAGTTATGTCTTCCTGTTAATAAGTTACTTTGAGATGTGATATGATGTGCAATGAATGAGGTATGCTCACAATTTTTGATATGAAAGTATGAAAGTCAAACAAGTATAGCACGAAACGAATGCTGATATTGTTAATAGAAAATGTTAGGTTAAGTTATTCCTCTCTGCTCCTCGTGTTAGAATTGCTAGGAGATGTTTAAAATCATGAACGTGATTCTACACATGTTTTTATGATATTCCAGTTCTAGGAACATCCCTAGAATTCATTCACAGCATACGTATGTATTTAAATGCTAAATGAAAGACCTAAATGTGTATGGCATAATTGTAGTCTTAGGGGTCGTGGAACATCCTACACATGTTATAGTTACTGATCGTCATATTTTATGGTTTCCAGTATTCAGATAGTTTGTATGAGCTCTGTCATCTACATTTATGATTGTGATTAAGATTTGTTTTTAGTTTACCCCGGTGTGGTACAGTAGCTGGAGATCTTTCTATTTTACCTTGATGTGGTACATCGGCTGGAGATATTTTTATTTTACCCCGGTGTGGTACATCGGTTGGAGATATTTTTACTTTACCCCGATGTGGTACATCGGCTGGAGATATTTTTATTTTACCCCGATGTGGTACACCAACTAGAGATCTTTTTATTTTACCCCGGTATGGTACATAAGTTGCAAATATTTTTATTTTACCCTGGTGTGGTACACCGGCTGGACGAATTTTATATATGGATTTACGGTTGGCTGGTCACTGGTATTAGAGTTATAGTTTCTTTCTTGTGCATTTATTTATTAGATTTTTATCTCATTATAGAGTTATTATAAGGTTTCAGTTTCCAAGATTCCAAGTTGTTACCATTCCTTATTCCTGGTTCAGTTATCTTGAGTTCAGTTATGTTATAGTAAGTTGTTATCCGTTACAGCTTGTACAGTTCTAGGTTATATTTATCCTTTATATGTTTATGTGCTAAATCAGTTATTTGCAGAATTGTTATCTCATGGTTACAGTTTCAGTCTTACATACTGGTACATTTCATTCATACTGACGTCCCCTTGCTTGGGATCTGCGTTCGTGACACAGGTGCTGGTAGAGGTCAAGATGGCTAGTTGGGTAGCAGTTTGTGAGATCAATAGATGGTTTGTATGCTCCTTTCTTCCTGAAGCTAGGGCTTAGTTATTTATGTTTTAGCTTTTAGATGCAGGTATGGGTAGGTCGGAGCCCTGTTCCGACCATCAGTCAGTTTACTATTTAGAGGCTTTGTGGACTTAGTGTGTACAGTGTTATTCAGTTTGTTGCCTGGCTTATTGTTGCTTGGTTTAGCACACTAATTGCCTTGGTTGCATTTTGATTGTTTACCCCATATTGTTGAGACCTTATGGGTCTAGTTTATTTTTCAGTTGATTGTGACAGGTGGCTTGGATGGCCTAAGTGTTGCAGTTACAGATGTCATATAGCTAGTTTATCGATCAATCATGAATCGAGTTCCAGTTGCGCCCTACCCCAGTTTTGGGGCGTGACAGACTTTGTATCAGAGCGAAGTCGTATCCTAGGGAGTCCACAAGCCATGTCTAGTAGAGTCTTACTTATGAATATGTTGTGCACCATACTTATAATCAGGAGGCTATAGGGTATTTAGGGGTTGTTTCACTTTTTTCATTAACAAATCATGCTATAGAACAAAGATGTAAGGGTTGTTTGAAGTATAAATCGTGCTTATGTTTTAGAATTCACCTGAAGTAAGGCAGATGGCTATGAGATTCTTGAACCTCCTGTCGATCCGAGAAATAGATTATATGCTCGAAGTGACTTTTGTTATACTCTCTATGTTATAGTTCCTCTAGTTCTAGTCAGAGCTACCGTGAGAAGGGATTCAACCCCTCATGTTGTCCTAGTTTCAGTAGAGCCAGGAGGAGGTAGAGTTTTTTTCCTCCAACACCTTTAGCTATATCAAAGGGATGAGATTTTGAGGAAGCATTTCAGATGTTAACCCGAATTGTGACATTTCAAAAATTAGCTGTTGAAATTAATGGCAGTGTCTTTGAGAGCTTTAGTGCTCTTGGGTTTGTAACCTAAACCCCCTAGCCTTTACAGATCAGTACTTACTAGGGGAACTTCGAGTTCGAGTTAGTATGTTTTTGTACCTAAAGTATGGCAGCATGTGTTTTCGTGAATATAGTTTTAGGTTTAATTCTTTTGTCCGATATGCATCAGATAGTGTGCGAAATATGAGGGGTATATCAATTGTATTACGTTTGATAGAGGATCTGATTCACCGTCTTCAAGTACCGATATAAAAGTAGAATAGAGTGGGGGAGACTAGGTCAACAGGATTATTTAAGGCTCCTTGTAGTGTTTCAAGGCACTAGGTGGCCAGACATTTAGTTTCTCTTCAAGACGTAGTCCCTTTTTGTTTTCCTAGATTACGCTTTAGTTTCAGTTATTAGCACCGCCAATAATGGGTGGTGGTAAAAGCAAAGGTAAAAGCATAGCTTCAAATTTAACATTGATCTTGTATCTTAAGTAGTGAATGGAAAGTGATATTGGAGTTAATTATATGTCGTGCTAGTGTATAAATTTGCTTATGATGAGAAAATTTCATCGATTATGTAGTGTTAAGGCACGTCTGCGTTATGTTAGATAAATAGAATGAGTTAAATCAATATAGTTTAATATGTAGCAAACATTGGAAAGGATATGTTTATGAATATATGGAATGTATGTTTATGATGGAAGACAAGGATGAGTAAAAGGTGTTATGACATTCGAGGACGAATGTTTCTAAGGGGGGGAGGATGTTACACCCCAAAAAAATTTTGGTGATTATTTGATCTGTGTATGCTATGTTAAGGGAAGTATGGGCTGTATATTTTCCATAGATGACAAGGGAAATGTGTACGAACGAAAAACCGAAGAGTATGTAAAGTTCATAAGTAAGGATCAACTTTAAATAAGCAAATCTCCTAGTATATAATGAATTGAAGCCCCATGACGTACCAAATTAAATTTCTTTGAGTCTAGTTTTCAAAACATCAAACATCTCGTCAATCGGAGTTCAGAGTAAAAAGTTATAGACGTTTTACCGTGACACTATCGGGCAGTAAGGAGGCCACCGCCCTAAAAACGTCCACCGCCCAACTTGTTTTATATTTTAAGTCATGCCTTATCAACTTATTTTCAATGTTTACAGAACTAAGGTTCCTGCTTATCCTCTAAAATTATCTCAAATTTCAAGCAAATAACTAAGGAAAACACTAAGCTAAACTCCATTAAACTAAAGCGAAGTGAAAGGGATCTGCAATAAGGTGAAGGTGGTGTGTTGGTGGCTGTTTTAGCTGCACTTGGGCAGTAGTTCTGTGATGAATTTGCTTCTTTTTTGAAGCTTTCCTAAGCTACATATACGTTCACCCTTAATAGGGATTAAACACAAGTATAAAAGGTAGGGATTCTACTACTATCCTTGCTTGAATTTTTGATTACAAGACTAGAAGTTGGAGGTGTGTTTGGTGTGTTGGTGAACTGTTTTGTGGCGTTTTGGAAAGCAAGATAGCTGTATTTTTTGACAAGAAGTTGATGTCAATTAATCCTATTTTTAACCAAGAATAAATCCCCAGCAAAAGGTATGTATTTCACCCCTTTTAAACCTCTCAAATTGTAAAGCGAAAATCCGGAAATTGGCAGCTAAGTGAGCTGCCGATGGACTGTTTGTGTACTAAGTATTGCTGATTTTCCTTAGGATTTTTGGCTCTTTATTTTTTGGGAATTATACTTCATGTTCAGAGGAAGAATTGCAGAAGAACTGAGGTAAAATTTCCTCTTGTTTGTCCCTTAAAAGTTAGTGAAAACTAGTTGAGAAAATGGCTAATGTTGTTGATGTTGTTATTGTGACTGCCATTGTTTAGTTATTTTGTCTGCATTTTGTGCTATATATTAAGCTTTTCATTGTCCTATAAAACCACTGGATTAAGGAGGTTGAAGGCTGATCATTGAAATAGGAAACGGCTATAGAAAAGTTCATAGGAGAAAGGTAAGTAAGGCGTTTTTTGTCTCTTGATTTTCAAGCACGAATTCATGCTGAGGATTAATCCGGCATTCCCCAGTACTTGAGCTTCTGTAGTAGCATACTATGGTTCCTCCCAATTGTTATAATTACTTGATATTAAGTTGTGTATCTGCTAAAGAGTTGGAACGCTTGAATGTGAAGCGGAGAGAGCAATTGCCTTCTATTATGGTCATAGTTGTAAATTGAGTTTGAAGTCCCCTCAGCATTAGCACTGTGAGCTGGTCCTTTACATTATGTTATGTATTTGTGGTGTCAAATTTGTTTTACATTATGGTTGCTATGAAATTTTGTAAGCATGGAAAGAGGACGACGCACAGACAAATGTAATAATTGAAATCGGGTTTTAACTCAATAAGGGCTAACGAGGGTAACGAAATGGAATTTCCTTATGACAGTTACCTACCCTATTATATTCATGTTTTAAGGTACTTAGGTCCATGAGGGTTCCCCAATCCCTATTCCTTAAGCTAAGCGACTAATTAATGTGTTTTTTAATTAACCGATACGTTAAACTTGGAAAATAGGGCCCGAATGGATAAACTATTGATATTTCTATGGAACCATCTTTATTGGCAGGTTATACACAATATCTTGATATTAACAGTTTATACGAAAATCATGATATATATATATATATATATATATGCATTTATGCTTACGTTCATATTACCCGCTAAAGAAGTAAGGATTATGATCTTGGGCAAATTTATATGCCCAAGTGATACTCAAATGTGTCATTTTGCCTTGTTTATCTATCGATGTTTATACATTATCATGTGATTTGTAATAAAATGTGAATTTATACTAACCAACATGATTAGCGTTGTTTTGCAGGAGAAATATAATTTTGGGAAGATAAAATGCATGTTGGGAGAAATCGGGAGTGGACTCAGAAGCAAGCAAGGAAAAGGCCAAGGACAACATAAATTAAAGGGGCTCCGCGATGGAGCCGTGTCACGCTGCCATCGCGGATGCCTTCTGCTTGGATATGGAATTTTTGCCAATTCCAGTGAAGGTGCGCGTTGGGGCCGTGGCACGTTGTCCTAGCCCCGCGTTGCACGCCGTGCCACGTTGGGCCTAAATACCTGGACGTCTGGGTTCTAGTAAGGCTCCGCGTTGGTGGCGTGTCACGGAGGCAGTGCTCCGCGATGCACTCCGTGACACGTTGATTGTTATTCCGGGAAAAATTTCCACTAGTATAAATAGAACAAATTGGTTCATTTTTAATTATTCTGACTTGGTGGAGCAAGAACGTGAGTTACAGGCAGTTGAGGGGATGAAAGTCTCAGGGTTTTTCTCTATCTCCTTCTTCTTTATTTCAATTGCTTATATGATTTACACTCATTTAACGAGGTTTAATCCACAAATGAGTGGCTAAATCCTCTTCTTGCTGAGGTTAAGAACAATTGTATTGAAATGTAATTATTGATCAATTGGTTTTTCATCTTTTCTTCCATGGTTGTTCTATTGATTCTTGTTCTTACTTCATTAATGTGTGGCCAACGTTAATGTATAGCTAAAAAGTCCGGTTTCACTCGAGAGAGCAAGAAATTGGAAATTTCTGAATTGATAAGATATGATCTTTTCTTAGTTTGGGAAAATTGAGAATTGATTTACCTTCAGGATAGAGATATACTTGAAAGTCGTATTAGTCAATTAAGGAATCGGTTTTGTATGGCTACAACATGAATTTCTTTTTATCAAAGAGATGTAGGTGGAAGGTTCATGATTCTTAAGTTGGGTTAGATATGAGAGTTTTAATCCATAGGCAATAATTCTTGACCAGCAACCGGAGGAAAGATAAATCAAATTGTATCGATAATTTATTTCTCTACATGTTCATTTTAGCCTCTGCATGCTCATACTTATAGTTCATACTCAATTTGTATATTCATTTTAGACTTAGTATAAAATTAGGAAACAAAATTATCAAAATCTTCTTCACACTGTTGTCTGCATTTTAGAGTTAAAGTTTATTGACGCTTGAGTAAATTGTTACTTTAGTCCAGTCTCTGTGGGATCGATACTTGGCTTACTTGAGCCACTTTAATACTTGTTCGACCATGTGCACTTGCGTGTAGCTATACCGAAATCACCGAACAAGTTCTTGGCACCGTTGCCGGGGACTGGCAATCGGTAAATTTTTCATAAAGTGTTAGTTTACTATTTTTTCTTGGTGTTGACAACTTGGTCTTAGCCTGTATTTTGCAGATACCTTATTTCTGTGAACACTGGCAAGAGACAAGGAGCTGGTGGACTCATATTTAGAGCCGGAAAGACAATTTCATCGTCAAAGGAGAGAAGTTCTAGAGAAAAAGCTGCAGTTGTTCAGACAAACAATTATGGAGCAACAACAAAATCCACAGTTGTACGGGCAATGTTAGTGCCCGATGACATGGCAGCCAGGCCGGTTCGCGAGGTGGCAATCCCACATGCTAATAATGTCACATCTAGCATCCGCAAACCTGAGCCAGGAGGGAGGTTCGAGCTTAAGCAGAACATGGTGCAATTGCTGCACACCAGCGGGCAGTTCACAGGTCTCCCTCATAAGGATCCACAGCAACATCTCCAAAATTTCTTGGAGATAAGTGACACTTACATCCCCGCCGGAGTGTCATCAGATTATGTCAGGCTTACATTGTTCCCATTTTCACTTTTGGGAGAAGCCAAGAGGTGGTTGAAAGTTGAGCCACCTAATTCTATCACTACGTGGGATGATCTTGCAAGGAAATTCTTGATACGATTTTTTCTATCCGGTAAAACAGCAAGACTTAGAAGTCAAATTCTATGTTTTAAACAGAGAGAGGGAGAGAATATGTATCAAGCCTAGGAGAGATTCAAATCTATGTTGCGAGATTGTCCTCATCATCACCAATCCAATGAAGTGCTGGTGCATACTTTCTTAGAGGGTTTGGAACCCCACACAAAAATCTTGCTAGACTCAGCAGTTGGGGGGCAAGCATTGGAGAAAACTTATGAGGAGCTGTATACCTTGTTGAATCGTATTTCGCAAGGAAATCCGGAGTGGAATGCTGACTCGTCAAGAGGAGGAATGAGGAAAGCAGCGGGAGTATTAGAAGTGGATGGTTTCACAGCTATTGCTGCACAGATAGCTGCTTTACAGAATCAACTCAACACCCACTTCAGTAACATGAGCATGAACCAGTCTCAAGCCCCAGTGAATGTAGTGCAACAGATTTGGTGTGAAGTATGCGGGAGTAGTGAACATTCAGCTGAGTGTTGTGGAGCAAATCCTGATTCGGTGAACTTTGTGGGAAATGTACAGAGAAACAACCATCTACAGTATGTCAACAACTACAATTCCATCTGGAGGAATCACCCAAATTTCTCTTGGGGTAGCAATAACCATCAAGGGCAAGGTTCGAATCAGGGGGCGCAGAGAAATCAAGGAGGGCAGCAGAACTATCAGGCACAATATAGAAGCAACAATGCACCTCCTCCACCACCATCACCCAGCATTGAGGAAATTTTTAAGACAATGATAGCTAACCAATCTCAATTGCAGGCTGACTACGTGAAAATGGCAGCCGAGGTAAAGAACAATCAGTTAGCTACAAAGGCGCTGGAGTACTAGTTTAGGCAATTTGCTGGAGCCCAAAACACCAGGCCTAGAGGAGGACTTCCGAGCGACACGAATCCCAACCCCAAGCAAGTGAATGCAGTGACCACAAGGAGTGGTTTGCAGCTTAAAGAGGTGGAACCGGAAAGACCACCTCAACAATCGGGAGCAGCAGAAACTGAGACGGAGCAAAGTGATGAGAGGGGGAAGAAAATGGAGGCTGAACCAGAAAGACCACCACCCCCGTTCCCTCAAAGATTAAAGAAACACAAGGAGGAGGCGTGTTTCAAAAAGTTCATAGAGGTGTTTAAACAGGTACATATTAACATACCTCTTCTTGATGTTTATCAGGGAGTGCCGAAGTACGCAAAGTATATTAAGGACATCGTGGCGAACAAAAGAAGGTTAACTGAGTACGCTACGGTGGCTCTTATGGAGGAGTGCACTTCCCGGATACAAAACAGGTTGCCACAAAGCTCAAGGACCCTGGGGGCTTTACGATATAAATTACAATAGGGCAGAGTATCCGAGCTCACGGATTATGTGATTTAGGAGAGAGCATTAACTTGATGCCGACATCGGTATTCAAGAAGTTGGGTCTAGGGAGTCATAGACCAACAATAGTGATATTGCAACTAGCGGATCGTTCCTTAGCCAGACCTGATGGAATTGTGGAGGACGTGCTGGTGCAAGTGGGCTCCCTCATCTTCCCAGTAGATTTCGTCGTGCTGGATTTTGAGCCAGACGCAGAAGTCCCATTTATTTTGGGATGTCCTTTCTTGGCTATCGGGAAAGCACTAATTGATGTAGCTACAGGGCAGCTAACCATGTGAGCACACGACAAGGTGGAGGTGTTTGATGTATACAAGGCCATCGAGCTCCCGGCTGTGTATGAGGAACTCTCGGTGATCAATGTGATTAATCGAGCTAATGTTGTTCAGAGAATTGAGTCACGGGAGTTATTGGGGAAACCACCGGAAAGATGTAAACACTACTGGGGAGAGGACGGTGGTCGAGAGAAAACGTCCGTCACCCTAGAGGATGACTGAGCTTAATGACGTCGAGCCGCAATGGTAAACCAGGCGCTGCACGGGAGGCAACCTGTGAAATTTTTGTTGTAACATTTTATTAGATTTCATAGAAAAAAAAGAAAATAAAAGAAAAAAGATAAAAAGAAAAAATAAATTGTATTTTGATTGAAACCTATAATTCTAACAAATTTCTTGTTGTGAGATGAATTTCAGGTTGAACGGAGGATAAATGTGCAAAGGATTGCAAAGGAAAAATTGAGCTAAGAAACTTAATAAAAAGTGGCAAAGCAGTGAGCCTACGCGATGGCTCCGTGTCACGGAAGAGGGCCTCCGCGTTACCCTTCGTGACACGTTGAAGGTAATTCTGGAATATTTTCATATTCCAGAACACCTGCGCAATGGCTCCGTGTCACGGAGGGCATGCTACGCGCTACACTCCGTGACACGTTGAAGTGTATTTCGCAACGGGTCACACCGGGTCGCCGGGTGATCCGCGCGAAAAACTTTCTTTTTAACCCCGTTTTTCCCTCATTTTTCCCATTTTTTCATCTCCTCCGCGACAAACACCCTAAAATCCCCCCTTCCCCAACATGACACAGACATAGAAGCTAAATTTCTTCAACTTTTCTTCAATATCATCGAATTTAAGGTATGTTTGTTAACTTCATCTCATTTCTTACCTTATTTTTCCGATTTTTAGCATAGTAAGTGAGGAAAACTTTCCCTAAGTGCAAATTGAGCATGAATTCATGTAAATTATTGTTGATTGATGTTCATAGTATCTATGTAATCATATGAACTCGATAAATACATGTTTGATTGAAATTCTTGCGAAATGGTAGCTAGGGTTAGAATTCGAATATGAAGATGTTAAAATCGAGTTGAAAAGTGAAATTCCTCTTGGTTTGTGCATGTTGGGTGAGGAACATAATGTTGTGCTTAACGTTAAGACGATTAAGGCGCGATAGATTGTTGGGTAACGAAATTGTGAAATGCAAGAAATGGGTGAATTGTATAGGTTCATGTAGATAAATTTTTTTTCTTTGTTTCTCCTTGCTAAGTGCTATGTGATGAAATGCTATCGATGGTAATGTTGTGACTAGATGTACGAAGTCTGAGTAGTACATAGGATGTATACCATCGAATTCTCTGAATGCACTAAGCATATTTGTGTGTTTTATTGTTTGTTTTTGGGATTAAATATGATCTTTCCATAATGTTATGATTGTGGCTAATGACTAAGTGTGGGGTAGCCTAGCTTAACCCAACCTTAGTCTAAGCTAATTTTAATTGGAATAACATTGGGACTGTCGGTTTGGTTTGACAAGAACAATGGCAAGCAGGCAAGATAAAGGGAAGGGCGCATCAACATCAGGCCCCAAAAGGAAAAGAATCAGACTGGGAATAGCAGTCCCAGTAGCACCAGCGGTTCCATGCGGCAAACGCCGTCAATATGGAACCAGATGGGTGACAGAGGAGGGGAAGAAATGGTACGCCAAGCATAAGGAAAGCAAATACTTCCCCGAAGAACACATTGCTAGGGAACTGTTGGCACAGGAGTTCCCCAGGATTGTCCACAGAACTGAGGCAGCCAAGCTGAACTTCATCTTTGAAGAGCCCAAGGAGTGCAACGTGCACCTGATTCGGGAATTCTATGCCAACAGGAACCAGACACTCAGAAGTCACACCATCAAGATACCGAGGCAAATAGTTACTTTTGATCCTCATCACCTTAATGCCATCTTGGGGGCGCGGGACACAGACGCCCATATGCTTCGGCAGCTGAATATCACTCCACCCTACGCGGATATCAGACGCACTTTGTGTGGAACTCAGTCTACAGCATGTTGGAGCAGGCATAAGGAGAGGGGCTACCATCAGACCTTGCCCTACTCACAGATGAACAGGGAAGCGAGGATATGGCTGAATATTGTTTGTTCCTGCCTGATCCTGGGGGTGCATATGACAGATGTCACCCGGGATCGTGTATGCTTGGTCTACGCCTTGATGAAAGGGCTGGAGATCAATGTGGGGGCGGTGATTATCTCAGCCATGAAGAGAGCCTGTTTGCCTCAAGGGCACAGGTATGGGTTTGGTGGATTACTGACCACGTTCCTGAGGGGCCTGGATATCGAGGAGGAGGCCCTTGACTACATCCCGCATATGGAGAGGTGGGCCATAGATGTCACAAAAACTAAGGCACCCGACACCACCCACGGGCCAGTTGTTACACTAGCCGAGCGACATGCTCGGGATGATCAGTACATGGCTCACATGTTTGGGATGCAGATGCTCCAGCTGCGCATAGGCGGGAGGCCGGCAATAGAAGAGGAGCTGTGGCAGCTCGAGCTAGACTACCCTTTTGGCAAAAATGCTAGGTCTCTATGTCGAGTGGGGCCAGCTTTTATGGAGCCCACCGATGATGATGTCCCCACAGATGAGGAGACACGTCGTGATGACTCCGATGTGGAGTCAGATGATGACGATGGGGGTGATTCAAACATGGGAGACGAGGTAGCAGCACCTGATGAAGAAGTGGAATATTTTGATTGATCAGGGAGTTTCACCACCCATTTTTGTGCTATGCTAAATTTTATGAACACTGGGGACAGTGTTCGGTTTAAGTGTGGGGTGGGAGTAGTTAGGTGTTTGTTGCTGTTGTTATTAATGTATGTCTATGTTCTGTTGTTGTGCTTGGATAAACTTGTGGCCCTGTGATTTTTTTGTGTATGTCTGTATTGTAATTAAGGTGAAGATGTTGTGTGCTGTTGAATGTTGTTAGCTGGTTTCGTACATATTTTTGTTTTTTCGAAATGATCGATACGTTTAATTTTTTTTTTATGAATTTTTAAATTTTTGGGTTTCTCGACGTTTGTTTTCGGTTTTTTTACCGAGAATAGTCCCATTGAACCAATGTCGTAATTAGTTACTGTTCTCTATGATGGATGGATGATGACCGCCTTAAGGGAAATGTAGCCATTAGGAGTAGATTTCTTTGTTCTTTTTGTCCTTTTTAGTTTTTTTCTTTTGTTGGTTTGCATCCCAAAACCTGTAGTTACTTTAGGGTTGCGAAATTCTAGTTGCGTGTTGTACATGATGTTTGAAATGCAAAGGTGATTCGTATGAAAGTATGCAACTTTGTAAATATGTTGAGATACCTAGGCCATAGAGTCGATTCAGTGTGATTGAGGCTTAATGTTTGAATTATTGTAATTAGCTGATTGAAGAGTCTATGAATATGTCTTGAGTTGAGCATGTGAAATGAGCGTATAGTGAGGTTTCGTTTCTTCCATGCTATTGTGAAATGTTTAGAACTTGCCTGGTGTATGTACCAAATGAAATGAAGGATGTGTATTATAGGAAAGGATGTAGGCATTTCTTTGCTTTAACCGAACGTTTTTTTTTCTTTCATTGTCATACCCACCTTGAATGTACACCCTAGTTAGCCCATTGAGCCTTTAGCCTATTATTTTTCGTTTGTCAAAAAGGTGTAAACCGAGCTTAACCCCTTCTTTTCATTATCCGTGAATTTGATCCAAAACTCTTAAGCGCTCAAGAAAAGAAAATAATTTTCCCAAAGTGTCAAGGAGTGAGAATGGTGAAAAGAAAAGAAAAAGCAGAGTGATGAAAGAAAAGAAAAGGTCGAAGGTGCACTTGTTATAAATTAAATATAATGAAGATGTATAAATAATCTTTGTTATTGAGTCAAGTGTACTTAAAGAGATGGGGTCAAAAATAAACACAGACTTCAAGAAGGGGAAGATGAAGGAAGAAACAATGACCATAAGGTTGATGGGATGTATTCGAAAAGTGCTTAAGGATACTAGTTGTTATTATTGGTTAGCCCAGTATTTACTAGTTCCGTAGCTTACATTACAACCCGTTAAGTCCTATGTGATCTTACATCACACATCCTTATATTAGTGGAGCAATACCCTAAAGGCAAGCCTATGTTTCATGACATGATGCATGTGAATTCTTTTGGGAGAGAGAGCGAAATTGTGTTTATATGCCCCTGCATGTAATGTTTTGAGTTCATGTGATTAAAAAGGGGAAAATTCTCCTGTGTTGTGAGGGCACATGCTTGACGAGAGATTAAAATTCGTGTCGGATATCTTGATCAACTGATTTGCATGAGTTTGCCGATATCGAGAGTCGATTCTTGAGTCTAGGAGGTCTTAATGTGTTGAAGGTCATTATATTGATAAGACTATGCATGTTTTCTTGAGGATTTGCTATGTTAAATAATCGGTATAACCGTAGCTTGAATTGTCGAGCCAAAGTAGCCAGGTTGGGGTGTCAATTGCATGAGGTGTAAGATTATTCTTCGGGGACGAACAAGGATTTAAGTGTGGGGTAAGTGATCTTGGGAAAATTTATATGCCCAAGTGATACTCAAGTGTGTCATTTTGCCTTGTTTATCTATCGATGTTTATACATTCTCATGTGATTTGTAATAAAATGTGAATTTATACTAACCAACATGATTAGTGTTGTTTTGTAGGAGAAATATAATTTTGGGAAGCTAAAATGCATGTTGGGAGAAATCGGGAGTGGACTCGGAAGCAAGCAAGGAAAAGGCCAAGGACAGCATAAATTAAAGGGGCTCCGCGATGGAGCCATGTCACGCTACCATCGCGGATGCCTTCTGCCTGGATATGGAATTTTTGCCAAATTCCATTGAAGGTGTGCGTTGGGGCCGTGGCACGTTGTCCTAGCCCTGCATTGCACGCCGTTCCACGTTAGGCCTAAGTACCTGGACGTCCGGATTCCAGTAAGGCTCTGCGTTGGTGGGTGTCACGGAGGCAGTGCTCCGCGATGCACTCCGTGACACGTTGCTTGTTATTCCGGGAAAAATTCCCACTAGTATAAATAGAACACTTAGGTTCATTTTTAATTATTCTGACTTGGTGGAGCAAGAACGTGGGTTACAGGCAGTTGAGGGAACGAAAATCTCAGGGTTTTTCTCTATCTCCTTCTTCTTTATTTCAATTGCTTGTATGATTTACACTAATTTAACGATGTTTAATCCACAAATGAGTGGCTAAATCCTCTTTTCTTGCTGAGGTTTAGAACAATTGTATTGAAATGTAATAATTGATCAATTGGTTTTTCATCTTTTCTACCATGGTTGTTCTATTGATTCTTGTTCTTACTTCATTAATGTGTGGCCAACGTTAATGTATATCTAAAAAGTCTGGTTTCACTCGAGAGAGCAAGAAATTGGAAAGTTGTGAATTGAGAGGATATGATCTTTTCTTAGTTTGGGAAAATTGAGAATTGATTTACCTTCAGGATAGAGATATACCTGAAAGTCGTGTTAGTCAATTAAGGAATCGGTTTTGTATGGCTAGATATGAATTTCTTTTTATCACAGAGATGTAGGTGGAAGGTTCATGATTCTTAAGTTGGGTTAAATACGAGAGTTTTAATCCATAGGCAATAATTCTTGACTAGCAACCAGAGGAAAGATAAATCAAATTGTATGGATAATTTATTTCTCTACATGTTCATTTTAGCCTCTGCATGCTCATACTTATAGTTCATACTCAATTTGTATATTCGTTTTAGACTTAATATAAAATTAGGAAACAAAATTATGAAAATCTTCTTCACACTGTTGTCTGCATTTTAGAGTTAAAGTTTATTAACACTTGAGTAAATTGTTACTTTAGTCCAGTCTCTGTGGGATCGATACTTGGCTTACTTGAGCCACTTTACTACTTGTTCGACCACGTGCACTTGCGTGCAATTATACCGAAATCACCGAACAGATTACCTTTCGAAAGTTGTTATATGTTTATTAGAGCTCTTGAGTTATCTCGACCTCCTGAGAATTTCTTAAGGCTTTAAGTAGACACATCATATGTTCTTTGAAAGTTGTAGATGTGTAAGGAAATCAACCTAAGAGTACAGGTTGAGGCTCTGGTAGCAATGTAGAGGTAAGAGAAAATATTAGACCTTTTAAGGTAAAATGTGAGTTATATGCCCTCTATCCATAGTTGATTTACCTTTGAAAGATGTTATATATGAAAAAGACGATGTTTAAGAGATAAGGTTGGAAATTAGGTAAAAAGGTAAGTGCGTATAAGAAATTCTTTAATAATGAACACGAGAGTAAATAATTAAGTACAGAATTATGAATCCAGGTTGGAAAATAATTTATGATAAATACAAAAGTTAAAGCCAAAGGCTGTTTTTAGATTATAAGTGTTACAATTTTTAATGATTTAGGCAAATAGCCAACAATATTTACCCTATTCAAATGTCATTTAGCAAAAAAGGTCATAAATAAAGTTGGTTATGTTCAGTTGTGTTAAGCTAATGGAAGGCCAATAAAGTGTTAACTTCTTAACAAATGATTAGAATCAAATATTTTAAGATAGTGACTCATGTTAAGGAGAAGTTCTTCGTCGTCCTTTTTAAACAATTATTTTTGATTATTTGTTGTATGAGTTGGAGTAACTTTTTCAAGTTTTAAAGGATTTTTTTTCTTGGAAACTTCTAAACTATTTATAATGCTGCTAAGCTTTTCTATGCTCCACATATATTGCAATGTTTCACATGAGCTTTGCGTACGTTGTTTGAAGCACGACTATAAGTCTTTATTTATCTTAAGGCATCCCCTAGACAATTTCCTAGCATTAGTATATTAAAAAGCTCTAGGTTTGAGATATACAAGTTATGTCTTCCTGTTCATAAGTTACCTCGAGATGTGATATGATGTGCAATGAATGAGGTATGCTCACAATTCTTGATATGAAAGTATGAAAGTCAAATGAGTATATCACGAAATGAATGTCTTGATTGTTAATAGAAAATGTTAGGTTAAGTTATTTGTCTCTGCTCGTCGTGTTAGAATTGCAAAGAGATGTTTAAAATCATGAACGTGAGTCTACACATGTTTTTATGATATTCTAGTTCTAGGAACTTCCCTAGAATTCATTCACAGCATATGTATGTATTTAAATGCTAAATTAAAAACCTATATGTTTGTGGAAAAATTGTAGTATTACGGGTCATGGTAAGATCCCACAAATGTTGTAGTTAATGATCGACATATTTTATGGTTTCCAGTATTCAGATAGTTTGTATGAGCTCTATCAGCTACATTTATGATTGCGATTAAGATTTTCTTTTATTTTACCCCGGTGTGGTACACCGGTTGGAGATCTTTTTATTTTACCCCAGTGTGGTACATCACCCGGAGTGTCACGCCCCGCCTTGGGAGGCATGACTGGCACCTGGTGCCCTACTAAGACCTGGACTGCTAGACTACTTAGCCTAAGCACTTCTGTTGCCAGGCTAGCTCCAATTCTTCATTCATGGAACCAACGGGCTATATAACGGCTGTAAATACAGCCTCCGAACAACTAGGCCTATAGCCACCTATAAGAAAACAACAGCTATCCAGAACAACAGAATATAAGGGAACCTATACGGGCCGACAAGGCCACCATGCTGTCTAGTTATTTTTGAGTAATGAAAACCAAGTACCAAGCTACTATGTGACTGACAAGATCACCACTACCTACTGAATAAGGCCCCACACGGACATCACAAACAAACTCTAACATACACACGGCCCCACATGACCGGTACAACTAACCACAAGGAATATACAATCTGCAAGCCTCTAAGAATAATAATAAGATAGTCGGGACAGGGCCCCGGCCTACCCGTACTGTACAACAAAGAGAGAAATAAACCTCTAGCTGTCTAGCTCCGAATGACAGGAGCTGATGACTCTGTGTGCTGGCTGGAATTATGAGGGATCGGCTCCTCGTCTATGAATATCTGCGGGCAAGTAATGCAGCTCCCCCAAACAGGCGTCAGTACCACTGGTACCAAGTATGCAAAGCAAACTGAACATAACTTAAGATAAACAGTAAACTGGTAGTTACTGAAATGACAGAGGATAGCTAAAACTGTCTAGAATAGTAGAATTTGTACCGAGCTTAACTGTACTGGAAAGGAGATAAGAATCATACCTGTCGATGCGGTTTCCTGCTATTTAGCAACTTAATAAGTAACATATATAAATATATATAGCATACAAGAACCTATACCAGCCCCCATAAGCCGGAAGGTCCCAATAAACACGCAATCTATATACCCCTACCCGGGTCAAACCATCTAAAAATAAATTCACTCCACTCACCTAGTAACTACGAGCACCCCACTGGCCCCCTAGGTATGCAGCTTGGGCTCTCTGGGCCCCTTACTATAACTATATCTGAGTCCAGAGGACTCTTGTAATTATATTCTGAGATCTGTATCTATAATCTGTCATCTGTGCCTTGGGTGCAAGCGCTCGACATGGAATGCTATAATCCTGATCAGCCTGCTATGGGGAATGCTGCATCTCATCTTTGTCCTACTGCAGATAGCATGCCACTCCTTGGAGTGGCGTATCCTCACCCTCTAGCGGGCGAGTCGACACAACTATTAACCCTGGGAGGCAAGGAAGCTCTAGGGGTGCCCACATAAAACAATCAGGTCTCTACAAACAACAATAATCATATATAACATGTATATTAAATATGAAAATACTATCCATGTTCTAATATTCTATTCTGAACCTCTTACTGAATTAAATTGAATCTGATAATAAGTCTAGATTGATATCTCGTTGTTTGGTACAAATTTATTGACTTTATCCTGGATTATGCATAATAATACAAACATACTTAATACTCGGCTTCTGGAACTTCTTTCTGGATTATATTCTATTTTACTATACTAGAATTACTAACTTGCCGAAGAAATTTGCTTTACATACCTCAGTTGCCGACTTTCTGACTAACTGACGTAGCTCGGCCAATATCCAGCTATTTCTTCCAACTACATTCATATGCATAGCAAATAGAATAAAATCCATCAATATTCTGGAAGAAAACACTACTTTGAATATATATACTGCCCAAATTTTGACTTATCGAAAAATAGCCGAAAACTCGCTGGGAGTGTATTAACACTAGTTTGGAGTAATTCCACTTACTTTGACTCAGCGGGTCGCTGCTTCGCCAGACGATTCTTACGAAACTAACTCTGTAGGAATGCTCTTTGCAGCTTTATACTTTGGTACCTATAGTTAATTTGATTTTTGATCGCGTTTGACGGCGTATTCGAAAGGGATTTTATGAAAACCCTTCGTCTCCCCCATTTTTGTTCATTCTCTAGAAATGAAAAATTGAAAGTGACTAAACAAAACTGAAGTGGGGCTTTATATACTTGGACCTGAACCCCCCCACCCCTGTGCACGCTGGCCATCGCAGAGGGCAAGCCTCCGTGACATGCTTCCTGTCGCGGAGGGGCTTTGCCCGACTTCCTCTTTAAGTTGCATTTGCCTTGCGATGCTCCGACTTGGCGCTTGTCTAGTCTTCCTGCGGGCCTTTTTCTAGCATGTATGGCATTGTAAAACTGTTAACCAACATGCGAATAGGCCATCTAAATGTCAAGAATTTACGGGGTGTAACACCACCCCCCCCCCTTAAGAACATTCGTCCTACAATGTAAACTTCTTCTTGCAAGAATTTCAACTTACTTGACCTGTTCTAGAAAAATTTCGGCAGAGTTTCCCCTGTAACATGGACTATCTTAAAAAAATTCTGAAACACAGAAAAGTCCAATACAGGTACTCCACACAATGCTACAACATTCATCACAAAATAAACTAAAGCTAACTATTTCATTTATTCACATAATATAAGGCAATTCATAAAATAGCAATACGAACGTACCTCTAGCTTATTAAGTCTGGAACAATTGAGGAAATCTGACTTTCATATCTTCCTCTGCTTCCCAAGTCATCTCCTCTCGGTTTCTTTTACACCATAATACTTTGACAGAAGCAGTATCTTTTGTTCTCAACCAGCGAATCTGCCTGTCTAGTATGGCTACTGGAGCCTCTTCATAAGCCATCTCTTCCGTAACCTGGACATCCTGAACTGGGACAACTCTAGAGGGGTCTCCTATATACTTCCTCAGCATGAACACGTGGAAAACTGGATGAACAGACTGTAATTCTGGAGGTAAGTTCAATTCGTATGCCACTTGGCCTATTCTTCGGCGAATCTGATAAGGCCCAACAAATCTCGGGTTGAGCTTACCTTTCTTGCCGAATCACATCACCCCTATCATAGGAGAAACTTTTAAAAACACCCAGTCATTCACATTAAATTCCAGGTTTCTGTGCCGCACATCAGCATATGATTTCTGGCGGCTCTGAACAGTCAGTAGGCATTCTCTGATAAGCTTTACCTTTTCCTCTGACTGATGAATAATATCCGGCCTAATCAGCGCTGACTCTTCTACTTCAAACCAGCGAACTGGTGATCTGCATTTTTGCCCATACAATGCCTCATAAGGCGCCATCTGGATAGCTGAATGGTAACTGTTAATATAGGAAAACTCAATAAGTGGTAAGTGCTCATCCCAGCTACCTCCAAAGTCTAACACACACGCTTGCAGCATATCCTCGAGCGTCTGAATAGTGCCTTGTGCCTGCCCATCTGTCTGAGGGTGAAAAGCTGTGCTCAGGTTAATCTGTGTCCCCAGGCCTCTCTGAAATGATTGCCAAAATTTAATTATGAATTTCGCCCCTCTATTAGAGATAATGGACACTGGAACACCGTGTAGTCTGACTATTTCTCTGATATACAACTCAGCATAATTTTTGGCAGAGAAAGTAGCCCTTACTAGAAGAAAATGGGCTGATTTTGTCAGTCTATCAACAATTACCCAAATTGAGTCATTTCTATGCCTGGTACGGGTTAATCCTGCTACAAAATCCATATTTACTGCTTCCCACTTCCAAAGAGGCACAGCTATGTCTTGAGTCATTCTGCCTGGTGTCTAGTGTTCAACTTTTACTTGCTTGCAGTTAGGACACTGGGCTACGAGTTCTGCTATTTCCCTCTTCATACCTAGCCACCAGTAGATTTCTTTGATATCATGATACATTTTCGTCGTGCCTGGGTGGAGAGAATAGCGGGTGTAATGTGCCTCGCTCATAATCAACTAGCGAAGCCCTAAAATATCTGGAACACAAAGGCGGCCCTTACATCGCAACACTTCATCCTCAGTTAGCTGAAACTCCGGTGCTTTTCCTTGTTGAACTCTGTCTTTAAGCTGAACCAGGTCAGGATCTTCATGCTGCCATTCCTTTACCTCCACAACTAATGACGACACTACGGTGTTTTGAATTACCGCTCTGTTGACCTCTGTTTTTGCTACAGGTGTGGCTAAACTACCTAACTGGTGTATTTCTCGGGCCAATTCCCGCTGTTTGGGCTACAAGTACGCCAAACTCCCCATAGATTTGCGGCTGAGGGCATCTGCTACTACGTTGGCTCTGGCTGGGTGATACAAAATATTTACATCATAATCTTTCAACAATTCCAACTAGTGAAGCTACCGTAAGTTCAACTCTCTCTGGGTGAAGATATACTGTAGGCTCTTATGATCAGTGAAAATATCCACATGAACGCCATACAAGTAATGTCTCTATATCTTTAGGGTGTGGATCACTGCGGCTAGTTCCAGGTCATGGGTAGGATAATTCATTTTGTGTTTCCTCAGCTGTTTGGAAGCATAAACAATTACTTTACTATGTTGCATCAACACACATCCTAACTCAATACCCGAAGCGTCATAATAAACTACATAACCATCTGTACCTTCTGACAATGCTAACGCTAGGGCTGATGTTAACCTGTCTTTCAAGTCCTGGAAGTTCTGCTCACACGCCTCAGTCTGCTGGAACTTTGCTGCCTTCTGTGTCAATTTAGTCAGAGGTGCTGCTAAGGTGGAAAATCCTTCTACAAACAATCTATAGTATTCGGCTAACCCCAGGAACTGCGTACTGTGGTCGGAGTGGTAGGTCTGGGCTATGTTTTCATTTCTTCTATTTTCTGTGTATCTACCTATATACCAGCCTCCGACATGATGTGACCAGAAAGCCTACTGAACTCAGCCAAAATTCACATTTAGAGAAATTGGCATATAACTGACGGTCATAGTGGTTTATTATACCGGAGAAACTGACAAGTAATCTATCTGTATAGCTAGAGCTTATCTGACCTTCTGGACCGCATGCTAATTCTACTCGGTAATTGGATAATCTGCATGACTGTCTACACACCATGTGCACATATCTAATCAGAGGATCCTAATAGTGATCATGATCTCTAATAATCTGGCTAAATAACTGTAAATAGCTAAATAAGTGGGCTGAATGAACCGAACACTGAAGTAGTCTAACAATGCTCTAAATTTCCTACTCAGACATCTGTAGCTCATGCATAACTATGGAGTTGTGGACAGCTAACTATTTTGTTATTCTAATTGGACAACTGTAGAACTGGGCTTAGTCAAACTTACCCTCAGGCGATCAGCCCCTGGATCTTCACAGGGAGCCTACCAATTTCCTTGTCTTAGTAAACATTATGCTAGCAGAGTACTACCAATTCCTTATGCCTGGTTCGTATCCACTCGGATCTATACTATTGTTCTAGGAAATTCTCAGTCTTATGAGAAATTCCGTAAAGACTGGCCCTCTCCTAGTACTCTGTATCTGAATATCTTACGAGAAGTGGTTGGGGTATTAGTCCGTCACTGACCACTGATGTGGACCCTTTCTTGGGGTACCCATGGGTTTTTCGGACTAGGACGGCTGGCTGACTTGCGGGGTGTTCTACATGATAACTGCTAGGATGAATAAGGCTGACTCTCACCTACAAGGCTGGAAAAACAATGTACGACCACTTAACATACCGGAGAATTCTGGTGTTGCTAACTTCTAGAGTAGGCTTATTCGGTCTTTATCTCTAGTTCTGGAACATGCGATAACGTTATTGGTCTTTAGGGGTGCTTCCCTGCTAGTACAGGCGCCAACTGGTTGCTAGACCGCCTAACTGCGCCCGTATCATCTAACCACCTGATTCAGCCTACTAACTCTTGTGAGCTTCTGAAGTCTAAATCTGGCAACAAACATATAAATCTGTTAACTCAATAAACTGAGAACTGAGAAAGTTTCTATGGCTTAATATGTGAATCACACTTAACCTTCCCCCTTTTTTGCGAGGGGTCCTATAGTATGATCTATATATACTTCCTAGCAGCAACCCAAAATCTGTGTGACTGTAACCCATATTGGCAGCTACGCACAGCATATCTGATATCTGTATATATATATATCAACAACTACATACAATACATACTGAATTCTTGTAGTAATACGTAATCTCTAACATGCTTTACTGAATTTCATACTGCACATGATTTATTGCTTGTATGGTATAATGATATCTCCTCTCCTATCGTACCATTTCATTGGATTTTCGTCCCATTCTGGAAGCAACAAACACATGCACTTTAGCTATGATCTGCTATTTGAAATTTCACCTCTCTTACAATGTGGGGTCAACATCCGAACGTTGTTGTCTTACTTGGCATTATATTAAGGACCCGTGATTGTCTGTTGAATCTTGTCTCTAGGCCACACTAGATTAAAGATTCTCGGTCGGCACCCTCTTACCTTCTCCTTAGGAGAACTTATTGTAACATTGTAAACTACAATCTTACTGTCTATTAACTATCAGTCCGAGGCTCAGTCCTTAATACACGACGTTCTATCAATCTGGAGGTGATTCTAATTTCCCCTCAAAATATGGTATTCATGATTTTTCCCCTTATCTTGCTTAAGCTGAGCTTTGGGGTTCAAGGTACCTGCCTTACATTGTCAATAAGGTTACTAGTCAAGTCTCAGCCTATACTTCTTCTGGTTTGCAATCGGACCCATCTGATTCATATGACCTTCCTACCTTCGATATCACAACTAAAATCATAACTATTATCTCGCAGGTATATCAAGCTGTTGTTAGCGTGTCATGGTGGACTTAGCCATTTTCTGACTCGACCTTAATTATTACTGGGAGTTCATTACTGACAAGTCTTTTACACCCACTTCAGGTAAGCTAGTAGTCTTACTCGCTCTTCTGACTTATTACCGTGAGGGTCTGCACAACTTACATAATCATAGGGGCTCTTTATGCTTTCTAACACTTTCTGGAATCAACCAATCCATCTTCACTTATTGCCTACTTTGGGCAACATTTCCTCAATCCTTATGCCCCTTGCTATACTAGAATCAAAACTAAGAGGTAGGAATAGCCTTTTCTCACTGCAACGAAACAGAAACATGGAGCTGTACTACGTGTGAAAAGATGGAGGTGGGAGTCCAGCATTTCCCCCTCTTTCTCACATCTATCTGATAATCTAATATTACCTGTCATCTTAATCAGATCTTATATATCTAACAAATAAATCAACTCGTATATACGCTATGCTTCTGACTTCTTACTCTGAAGTTATAGAAATATACTAGGGATAGTACCGATGGAGGTATCATATTGGGAGGTCGCTGATACCTCCTCCTGCTGCTGTAGTTACCCTGCAACTAGCTGGTGCCCTTTTCTGCTGCTACATCCAACCTTCTACCTGTGATAGGGTGTCGCTGATCTGACTTTGTATCTGTAATCAAAGAGTATGATAAGTTTTAGGGACTCAACCCTATACTGTACCGCTCTACAACATGACTGAATAGGAAGAAACAATAACCATCCTATCATGCCTTATAGCCTCCTGCCTATAGTATGTGGTGCACAACACATCCATAGACAAGACTCTACTTAGCACGGCTTGCAGACTCCCTGGGATACGACCTGCACTGATACCAAGTTTGTCACGCCCCGCCTTGGGAGGCATGACTAGCACCTGGTGCCCTACTAAGACCTGGACTGCTGGACTACTAAGCCTAAGCACTTCTGGTGCTAGGATGGCTCTAACTCTGGATTCATGGAACCAACGGGCTATATAACGGTTATAAATACAGCCTCCGGCTGACTAGGCCTATAGCTACCTATACGAAAACAATAGCTAACCAGAACAACAGAATATAAGGGAACCTATATGGGCCGACAAGGCCACCATGCTGTCTAGTAATTTCTGAGTAATGAGAACAAGTACCAAGCTGCTACGCGACCGACAAGATCACCACTACCTACTGAATAAGGCCCCACACGACAATCACAAACAAACTGTAACATACACACGGCCCCACACGACTGGTACAACTAACCACAGGGAATATACAATCTGCAAGCCTCTAAGAATAACAATAAGATGGTCGGGACAGGGCCTCGGGTACTATACAACAAAAGAGAAATAAACCTCTAGCTGTCTAGCTCCAGATGACAGGAGATGATTACTCTGTGTGCTGGCTAGAATTACGAGGGATCGGCTCCTCGTCTATGAATACCTGCAGGCAAGTAATGAAGCGCCCCCAAACGGGCGTTAGTATCACTGGTATTGAGTAAGCAAAGCAAACTGAACATAACTAAAGATAAACAGTAAACTGGTAGTTACTGAAATGATAGAGGATAGCTAAAACTTTCTGGAATAGCAGAATCTATTCCGAGCTTAATTGTACTGGATAGGAGATAAGAATCATACCGGTTGATGCGGCGTCCTGCTATTTAGCAACTTAATAAGTAACATATATAAATATATATAGCATACAAGAACCTATAACAGCCCCCATAAGTAGGAAGGTGCCAATCAACACGCAATCTATATACCCCTACACGGGTCAAACCATCCAAAAATAAATTCACTCCACTCACTTAGTAACTACGAGAACCCCGCCGGCCCCCTGGTTATGCAGCTTGGGCTCTCTGGGCCCCTGACTATAACTATATCTGAGTCCAGAGGACTCTTGTAACTATAATCTGAGATCTGTATTTGTAATCTTTAATCTGTGCCCTGGGCGCAAGCGCTCTACGGGGTATGCTATAATGCTGATCATCATGCTATGGGTAATGCTGCATCCCATCTTCGTCCTACTGCGGACGGCATGCCACTCCTTGGAGTGACATATCCTCACCCTTTGGCGGGCGAGTCGACACAGCTGTTAACCTTGGGGAGGCAAAGAAGCTCTAGGGGTGCCCACTAAAACAATCAGGTCTCTACAAACAACAATAATCACATACAACATGTATATTAAATATGAAAATACTATCCATGTTCTAATATTCTATTCTGAACCTCTTACTGAATTAAACTGAATCTGATACTAAGTCTAGATTGATATCTCGTTGTTTGGTACAAATTTATTGACTTTATCCTGGATATGGCATAATAATACAAACATGCTTAATACTCGGCTTCTGGAACTTCCTTCAGGAATTTATTCTATTTTACTATACTCGAATTACTAACTTGCTAAAGAAACGGGCTTTACATACCTCAGTTGCCGACTTTCTGACTAACTGACGTAGCTCGGCCAATATCCAGCTATTTCATCCAACTGCATTCATATTCATGGCAAATAGAATTAAATCCATCAATATTCTGGAAGAAAACACTACTTTGAATATATATACTGCCCAAACTTTGACTTATCAAAAAACAGCCAAAAACTCGCTATTTCTCGGAAGTCCAGAAGAGAGAAATACTCACTTTAATGTTGGGACTGTATTAAAACTAGTTTGGAGTAATTCCACTTACTCTGACTCGGTTGGTCACCACTTTGCCGGACGATTCTTATGAAACTAACTCCGTGGGAATGCTCTCTGCAGCTTTATACTTCAGTACCCATAGTTAATTTGAGTTTGGACTGCATTTGATGGCGTAATTGGAAGGGATTTTATGAAAACCGTTCACCTCCCCCTGCTTTTGTTCATTCTCCAGAAATGAAAAATGGAAAGTGACCAAAAAAAACCGAAGTGGGGCTTTATATACTTGGACCTGAACTCCCCCCGCCCCCTCCGTGGCACGCTGGCCATCGTGGAGGGGAAGCTTCCGTGACACGCTGCCTATCGCGGAGGGTCTTTGCCCGACTTCCTCTTTAAGTTGCATTTGTCGAATGCGATTTATAAGTCGCATTTGCCTTGCGATGCTCTGACTTGGCACTTGTCCGGTCTTCCCCCGGGCCTTTTTCTAGCATGTATGGAATTCTAAAACTCTTAACCAACATGCGAAAAGGCCATCTAAATGTCAAGAATTTATGAGGTGTAACATGGAGATATTTTTATTTTACCCCGGTGTGGTACATCGACTGGAGATAGTTTTATTTTACCCCGGTGTGGTACACCAGCTAGAGATCTTTTTATTTTACCCCGGTGTGGTACATCGGCTAGAGATATTTTTATTTTACCCTGGTGTTCTACACTGGCTGGACGAATTTTATATATGGATTTACGGTTGGCTGGTCTTTGGCATTACCATTATAGTTTCTTTCTTGTGCATTTCTTAATTGCATTTTCATCTCATTATAGAGTTATTATCAGGTTTAAGTTTCCAAGATTTCAAGTTGTTACCATTCCTTATTCCTGGTTCAGTTATCTTGAGTTCAGTTATGTTATAGTAAGTTGTTATCAGTTACAGGTTGCAGAGTTCCAGGTTATATTTATCCTTTATATGTTGATGTGCTAAGTCAGTTATTACAGAATTGTTATCTCATACTTACAATTTCAGCCTTACATACCAGTACATTTCATTCGTACTGATCCCCTTGCTTGGGGACCTACATTCATGCCACAGGTCAGGTAGAGGTCAGGTTGGCCAGTTGAGTAGCAATTCATGAGATCAGCAGATGGTTGATATGCTCCTTTCTTCCTGGAGCAAGGGCTTAGTTATTTATGCTTGAGTTTTGAGATACAACCATGGGTAGGTCGGAGCCCTGTTCCTACCATCAGTCAGTTTACTCTTTAGTGGCTTTGTGGACTTAGTGTGTACAGTGTTATTCAGTTTGAGGCCTAGTCAGCTTATTGTTGCTTGGTTTAGCACACTAATTGCCTTGGTTGCATTTCGATTGTTTACCCCATATTGTTGAGACCTTATGGGTCCAGTTTTTTCTTTAGTTGATTGTAATAAAAGGCCTGGATGGCCTAAGTGTTACAGTTATAGATGTCATATAGCCAGCATCTCAATCAATCATGAATCGAGTGCCAGTTGTGCCCTACCCCATTTTTGAGGCCTGATACTATTTGTGTTTCATGGTATAGGAATGCCATTGTTATGCTAATTGAATCCTTTCATAAGCTTTGATTGGTGGAAAGTGGTAGCCTGTGTGAAACATCTTCATTGTTTTGGTCTCTTGGGGTATTTTCTTCTCTTTTTCGATGAGCTTAGTGAGCATATCTTTGGGTGTCATAGTTCAAATGATTGGTGAGGTATTATTTTGAATAGAGGTTGCTTATTTCTCAATGAATGAGTACTTCATTACACGAGAACAAGCAAGGGTTTAAGTATGGGGGTATCATGAGTTGGTAATTTACCAACTCATTAGACTCTAAAACTTGAGATTTTGCTTAGTTCTTGAGTTGATTATATGGATCTTATGCCTTTTTGTTGATTTTGTTGTGTGCAGTTGACTAAATGTGAAGAAAAGAGCAAAAATAAAGCAAAAAAAAAGGGAGTGAGCAAATGATAATGCACCAATGAAGACCGGTGAAACGCCAGCCAACGACCGAACATCACAGCATTTGAGGAATAATTCCATTGGCAAATAGCGAGTTGCCAGCGACAACTCGCTGGTCCATTGGCCGAAAGATGCCCAAGTTTTTGGAAAATATCATAAAGATCCAGCGGTTCACAAATTGGTACCTGCTAAAAGCTAGTGAACTGTCGATGCCCAGTGGAGTTGCGTGAAGGCATAGATAAGACACCCCTTGGTTCACAAATTAGGACCAGCAAACCGTCGGTGTCTCCGCCAATTCCAGAACGGTGCTCAGGGGTATAATTGTCCAATATGGGAAAATATATAAGAAGTACCCTACTTTTCAGGATATAAATTGCATATAAAGTACTTTATACTGAGACACAGAGAAGGAGAGATAGAAATAGACATACAAAGAGAGAGCAAAGCATATATCACATCATTGTTTCCCTTCTGAGCTGGAGAACTTTCTCTTAGTAGAGATAGGGAGATTTTGATTGGTAAATTTGGAAAAAGTACTCTGCTTTATTTTTTCCTTGTAATAGTAAGTTTCATCCATTGTTGGAGACTATTTTGTGAATTTGATTTTACTACTCTTGCTATTAAATTCAACGAAGTTGTTGATGAATGTTCTTTTGAATTTCTTAATCATGAGTAGCCGAATCATTAACTAGAGATGTGTGATGATGGATAATTAATTAGAATGGGTATTGGTAGAGTTATCTTCATATTATTCAAATAAGTGTAAATCTATTAGATCTTCTTCAATCTATAAAGGAAGATCCATTGATTATCATATGGGTCTACTTGTTCTTTCTTGAATGTTTCTTGTAAAAGAATAACTAAGTATTGGAAGAGAATTTAACAGTGGGTATTGATAAGAGATTGTGAAATTGGGCTAGAAATAGCTGAAATTGCATTCTCATTCCTTATTAGAAGCTAATACCTAGATATTAGTGCAGCTGCTAATCCAAATGAAATTGGGTTGTGATAAATCGTGATTAGGCGTTTGACAAAACTCTAGTAAGAGGTAGTTAGAAGGACTAAAAGCTATAATTACCTACTTCCCGAGGTTATTTACACTTGTTGAACTCATAAGATGACCTAGCATGTCCTGATCTAGTTAGTATTTCGTCTACACCACACCTCTAGTCTTTCATACACTTGTTGACAACTTCGCTGATCTTGTTGTTTCATTTCACTAATTCGCCAAATATAATTCACTGCAAATTTTAATCCCCCCAATTTTATTTGTTTTTTTATTAAATCTGCATTGTGCAAGCTAACTTCAATTTCTCAACCGCCACTTGTATCTATCATTCTCTAGTCCTTGTGGAATTCGACCCCGACAACCGTCAGGTTACTTGTTTTGATACTTAAGTCGTGTATATTCTTTGCATGAAGGATATATTTTGGACGTTATCAAGCCCTATTCCTAGTCTGCATCCTAGTCCATGGATGCAGATTAGCTGCATTCAATGAAAACCTCAGTAGTTGTAGTGTTCCTTTGACTAGCGATACACTTTGGAGGCATGATCTAAAATACATAAATGCACAAGTTAGGAGGAAATCTTTATAGAGTTAAATTCTATCACACAAACTAGAGTATGAAAGAAGGATGTTATTTCCTAATGCCCTATAACCTCCCTATTATAAGTGTGCACCCGTCACACCTATAAGAAAGACTCTACTAGACATCGCTTCATAGAAATCCTAGGACTCTTGAACCTAATGCTCTGATACCAAATTTGTCATGCCCCTAGCCTACAACCCTGGGCATGGCTGGCACTCAAATCACTAAAAGTCTGAGCAAACCCTTGGCCAAGCTTATGAACTGAGATAAAAATTGCAGAAGCTATAACTGTAATGGGCCTACAACCTCTTTAAGAAAAGTAAATTCAATAACTTAAATTGGATAAATAAATATTAAACAATACCATCAGAAAACATCTGCTCTTTGTAGAGTTTATAAAGCCTTTAAATATCGAAGATTGGGTGCCAAGACAAGATTCTCCGTCAACCTCAATGAATTCCTAAAGATTAAAAATAAGTAAAAGATAAATGGAGCCCTCCAAAAAGTAGGAGGTCTCACCAAAGCTAAATGAAGAAGATCCTACTAATAGGTCTGTTTTCGATCTTGAGTACCTAAATCGACATCATTATAATATGTAGCGCAAAATGGAGTCAATAAGTTTGAATGTACTGTATGTAAAATAGCTAAATGAAACAACATGATAAGCTGAGATACTGAACTGAAAAAGTAAAGTAAATAAAACCGAATGCTCTAAATGATTCAATAGAACACAAGTATAAATATTGTGTAATATAGTTATACAATTGAAAACTATACATAAAAATAAGTTCTGAAAATACTTTATCCTTAGTTGGGAGTTTCTCTTAACAAAACTACATCATGAATGAGCTCATGATGTCCAACTTCTATCCAAGTTGGGAGAGCTGTCCAAAGCTTTGCAGAGCAGAGGATGTAACTAAACTATGGATCAATATAAAATCCTTAACAGGAGATACTTGAGGATTCACCCGAACCAATGGCACGATCCTAACCTTAGCTGGCTATAGAGTTCGGGGGTTTTGGGTTATCAGAAACCCTTCACCCATCTCGATGCTAAATAATTTTCCCCAATATTATGCTTAACATTTATGTGGATCATTTCTAGCTCAAAATCTAGATAGATATATTACTCTAGTGCGCCTGTATGCTAAAAACTAATCTCCGATAATGAGCCTCTATACTCAAAAATTGTATTATGCTGGTCAGCTTCTAAATTTATAAATGTATTTCCAAAATAAATCTTTACTTTGTTTTGAAAATCATATGCTGAAACTAAGGCTGATTAACTAAAACTCTTTTCTAAAAATCTCTCTGAAATCTGAAGCTGCTAAAGTAATGAACACAATGCATATGTTTATTATTACAAAGCTTTAAAAAATATTATTTTTGATAAAAATAAGAGTTCATGGGATAGAATTCCATGAACCATAAATCAACAATCATGAGAAATATAGATAACAACTTATGCAAAAAGGAAAAATCAATGTATCACTCAGATTGTAGGGAAAAAGGCCAAAATTAATTAATTGGGAAAAAGCCCTAGCTCTTAACTTCCTTTGAAACTGCACTGAGATATAGGGAATGAGAAAGCAAAAAGTTCCTCACTATGAATATCCTTACATACCTCAAACTCTCCAATCTTTATTGGAGAATCTGCAAAACTAATACTGAGAACTTACGAAATGGCTCCTTCAGTGCTTTCTAGGATTTCGCATGAAGATGCACATTAGTACCCATAGTTTAAGATTAGGTATTATTAATTCAACCTTAGGAATGAAGGAGAAGACTTATCTAGTCTTTAGGAAATGTTTTATGTAGCCTAGGGTTGACAGAAATGTTTTGGACTTGGAAAAAATATCATAAAATAGACTATGGGTCCTTTAATAATCGCTGCAACTTAAAGTTTATGGCTAAGAGGACAATTTGTCCTTCTAGATTACGAACCATCAAATTTGAACCGTCAAAACTTAAGGGAAAACTATAGAATTTTGATGGTCAAGTCTATGGGCCGTCTACTAGGATGACGAACTGTCAACAGGATCTTCTTTTTGGATTTGAGGTCTGGACACTTCTCTAAACTTTTTCGATGGTTCATAGGATGAGCCGTCCTTCTGGATGGCGGTTTGTAGGTTTGGCTGTGGAAAATACTCTACAAGATGCGAAATTCCCTGATTTTTTCCCACGGTTGGTAGGACAAGCCATCAAGCTATCTATGGAAACTTGAAAACGGAACAAGGTCACGGGAAAGAACCATGGTTTATCTTATGGGCGGTCCTTTACTTGATGGTCCATGGAATTGATCATGAAGTCCTCAACTAGACCGAAACATCTCTAATTGATAATGCAAAAGTAGTTCAAAAATTTGAGGTGTTACATGTCCCTTTAAATTTTTTTTTTAATATTGTTTTAAACTTTAAAGAAATTATCAGTTTGTCAAAATTATTAGTTTAAACTTTGATTTCTCCGCCCTTCACCCTACCCTTAGCAAGAAGAAGTGAACAATTTGAAATAGAATAAATAATAAAAATTATTAATTCAACCTTAGGAATGAAGGAGAAGACTTATCTAGTCTTTAGGAAATGTTTTATGTAGCCTAGGGTTGACAGAAATGTTTTGGACTTGGAAAAAATATCATAAAATCGACTATGGGTCCTTTAATAATCGCTGAAACTCAAACTTTATGGCTAAGAGGAAAATTTTTCCTTCTGGATTACGAACCATCAAATTTGAACCGTCAAAACTTAAGGGAAAACTATCAAATTTTGATGGCCAAGTCTATGGGCCGTATACTTGGATGACGAATTGTCAACTGGATCTTCTTTTTGGATTTGAGGTCTGGCCACTTCTAATCTTTTTCCATGGTTCACAGGATGAGTCGTCCTTCTGGATTGCGGTTTGTAGGTTTGGCCATGGAAAATACTCTACAAGATGCGCAATTCCCTGATATTTTCCCACGGTTGGTAGGACAAGCAATCAAGCTATCTATGGAAACTTGAAACTGGAACAAGGTCATGGGAAAGAACCATGGTTCATCTTATGGGCGGTCCTTTACTAGATGGTCCATGGAATCGATCATGAAGTCCTCAACTAGACCGAAACATCTCTAATTGCTAATGCAACACTAGTTCAAAAATTTGAGGTGTTACATGTCCCTTTAAATTTTTTTTATATATTGTTTTAAACTTTAAAGAAATTATCAGTTTGTCAAAATTATAAGTTTAAAACTTTGATTTCTCCGCCCTTCACCCTACCCTTAGAAAGAAGAAGTGAACAATTTGAAATAGAATAAATAATAAATCAATCTAACTGATCGATATTTACTTCTAATTTTCAATCTTACTCCCCACTATCCTCATAATTTATCCTTCCCAATTGATTAATAATCATTAAAATTTATGTACTTAGACTATCCAGACACACCCATATATACTATGGCCTTAGGATTGGAATGTAAAATATTTGAATGAATGGATATAATGAGTGTGTAAATAAAAAAGGAGCAAGTTACACAAATAAAAGGAAAAAAATTAAAATTTTATAATATACAATTATTTTTAAGTTACTTAATGTACAATATTTACCTTATAAATGAGTAAAAGATAAATACTTTAAATATGGTATTATTCCTATAAATGAGATAACTACTTATTTTTGTCATAATTTAATTAGAAGAATTAAATCTAACATACAAAAATATATATTAGGGAAAAATCTCAGATATGCTATCGAACCTTAGTAAAAGGCTCATATATGCCATTCGTTAATAGTTATGCTCGTTTATGCGTCTGTCATTATAAAAAAGGGATATCCATGCCATTATTTTTTAGCAGACCTTATACCTTATTTTTCAATACCAGATTGTACACGTGTCTAAATTTAAGTGGGCCACATCATTTATTAACCCACCTATTAACTATTAATACAGCCTAAACTACTCGCCCCATGTCCAAAAAAACCCACTTGACCCATCATTATTAAACCAAAGCCTTTCCCAGCTCAAATTTGATCGCATTAAAAAAATATTTGCTAACATGGAGCTCCAGCTTCGACAAAGCACCTCCTAATTGATTTCTTATATCAATGTCTTTACCACTGTCTTCTCCTTCCTTACAAAAGCTACAAACAAACTCAAACTCCTTAATAAACTCACGAATAAAGAATGCACCTCCAACACAAATTTCTTGCTAAACTCCATCGCTCATCACAATTGTCTTGTAATCAACTATTGGGAAAAAACACCAACATCAATTTTCATATTCTACACATTCAGTTCCACCACCCTTCATCACATTAAACCATGGTTGTATCAATTCTTTTTTCAATTGGATTTTTTGTAGATTAGTTTCTAATAAAAGTGGAATGAAAATAAAATAGGTGATATAAGAGAAAGAGAAGGGAAACGGTTAATGGGTCAGCGATAACCCCCTTTACCTAGATGCTTCTGTTGGAATTTTATGGATTAGTCAAATCTAAGCTGGGGAATGCTTAAGGTAAATAATGATGGGTCGGGTGGATTTTTCTGGGCATGGGACAGGTAGTTTTAGGCTGAATAAATAGTTTAATAGTGTCACGACCCAAGCTAGGACCCTGGACTGAGACACGGGACCTAGAAACATGAATGGCTCCAAGTCGACCCATGGTATTAAAATAGCAACTAAAGAGCATATATTAAAGCAGAAACAGATAACTTAAACATGAATGAGAAAAAGTTTGACTAACATAAAACTTATATTAAGGATACATCATAATGCTAAATCTCAAGATGGACATACTAGTCTATGTCTGAAAAGCCTCTACTAACAGAAGAGATATTGGGATAATCCCCCAGCTGTATTGATGTCTGAAACAAACTAACAACACAAAACTGAAATGATAGATTCCCTCGAATAATGAGGACTCACCCAAGATAGGGCTGAACTAAGCTAATAAGGGAAATGAGCTATCAGGGAGACTGAGTTGGATCACCTGAACCTATATCATAAAATGAAACATAAAGTATACGGTAAGTACTTTGATAGTACCAAGTATGTACAGTAAGTGAAACATACTTAGTGAAATGTTAGTTGAAATCATGCATAAGAAATCAAAAGATCACGACGGTAAGGACTTCATGCTAAAAGCTATATCTGAGATATACACAATCATTAATTGGTTGTCATACCTGAACACAGTAACCCATGATTTAAAAATAGAAATCATATGACTTGTCTTGTCTGAAATCATAAGTAAAGCTCATAAACTGGTCATTGGGTCAAGTCTACTATTAATACATCAAATCATAAGTCATGAACATGAGTAACTGAAATCATGAGAAATAATGAGAGACTCATCGTAAGCAACACAATCACGATAGAGCTCACGTGATGCTCCAACTATTACACTGAAGTGGGTAGAGCCATCCAAAACCTGTCCATGGCTAAGGACGACACCAAGACATCAATATCAAGCTGAGGCCTCTTGGGGCAGGGGAAAACTCTCTTGAGAAGTACCAAATATAAATATAATTACGTTTGCATGTAGTTTTGAGATTGGGGAACCTTAGAACTCCAAGCCTACTCGGTGCTAGACAATACTCCCAAAAACATACATAGTGCTCCCATGATTTTTCAATGAAGATGAAATCATAATTACATGCATAATCTGAGATCTGAACAGCAGGAGTCTTGAATCCAGAACATATTATAAGCTGCAATGGGATTTCTTGACTCTAAAACATACGATAAGATAATCTCATTAACCTTGGCTAAATCATGAAAAACATATTTGACTTGTGTGGGCTTGTCTCAAATCATAAAATCATGTATACTTGAAGTACACTTCATAAGTGAAAATCATGGATTCATACTTGAAAATTTTATAAACATTCATTCATGCTAGATATCTTATCATACTTGAGATCATTAATCATAAGCTTGACTTTTCATAAAACTTGCATAATAGGGAATAATTTCTAATAACTTGAAATCATGAATTTATAAACAAATTATGTATAAAATCTTTCCTTTAGACTTAAAACATACTTTAGAATATGAGGGAATTAGACCCATAAACATATCATAGAGAATATCACAAGAATTGTGTTAAAACCCTATAACTCTATACACTTGAATTCATGAACTTGAGGAGAAATTAGGGTATGAGGGTGGAAGAAAATTCTCATTCATATCCCTACATACCTGGATAAAATAATCCTCAAACTAGCCTTGAAAGCACAAGAGAATTGGGGAAGAATTTGAGAGATATTCTATCTTGATCTTGATGAGGTTCTCAATAACTTGAATGAATGGCAGACTAGCGGCTTAGAGTAGACTAAATACTCTTAAAACACTCCTTCTAGGGCTTAAAACGATGTAGTTTAGGAAATAGAATCTTATAAATTACAAAAATACCCTTAATGATTCGTTTCGAGAATAGACACTACCAGTTACAATGTTCCATCCAACGAGTCGTTGTAGGACACAATGGCTTGTTGGATCGTCCATCATTCCCTAGGGCATTTCTGGTACTCAGCTGATCCCTTACCAACAATTGACATGGCGAATCATTACTCAGCCCAACGAGTCATCTCACCAGCCTATTGTATCTAAAGCATTTCCTGTAATCTGCTGAGGTTCTAACCAACGACTGCTCAGGACAGGTCGTCATATGATACAATGACCTTTTACTCCATTTGTTGATTCTAGGGGAAATTCCTTTACTCTTTTGATTTTCTAACTGATGTCTAGATAGGACGAGTCATTACTTGAAATAATGGCTCGTCATACCCTCTCGACATTACTCACTAGTACTTGGGCATTTCTTGAACCCTATATAATGGCCACTAAGGACGACATGTTGGATCTTCCAATAAGTCGTTGCTAGGCCCGTTGCTTACTGGAAAAGTTCTGATCAGGGACTTTCAACGAGGTACACAATGGGTTATTTTCCCCTACAATGACTCTTCCCTTGAGTCGTTCTATGACTTTGGTGCAATTTTCCTAATTCCATTGATTTAACCCTCAAGTCTGGTCTTAGGGACTTCCTAGATTTTATATTATATCCCTATTAGGAGCATTCATCCTCGAATGTAGATTAAGTAAACTGAAGGGTTAGGGAAAGAACTGCAACCCCAAAATTGAACAATTGAAGCTGAAATCAGACGGAGTGACTAACTCTGGACAGAAATACATGACTGACGGAATTCATGAAACATACATACATGAAATAATATGAAAAGAACTTAGAGGCATGAGCTTGACATGAAACTGAATAAAGTACTACGGAGGAAATTGATACCTCATGTTGAAACTGATACGAAAGAAAAAAGATGCGAGTATCTTATCATCATATCTGCTTCAGTTTCCCATGTAGCTCCCTCAATAAGTTGATTCCTCCACAACACCTTCACTAAAGCTACTTCTTTGTTTCTCAACTTCTAAACCTAACGATCAAGGACCTCAAATGGAACCTCCTCATAGGTAAGGCTATCTTTTGCACCTATGCTCTCCACTAGAACAACTATGTCTGGATGACTAATGCACTGCTTCAATAGAGATACATTAAAAAATGGATGTACCAAAGTCAACTCTGCTGGTATCTCTGACTTATATGCCACCTTGCCAACTCACCAACTTGCCTCAGAATCATATAAGGACCAACACATCGGGGAGTAACTTTCCCTTTCTTTCCAAATCTCATCACTCCCTCCAATGGAAGACACCTTCAAAAACACCCAATCATCAACCTCAAACTCAAGTTCTCTCCGCCTAACATCCTCATTACATGAAAACTGGATGAACAAATTCTAGCCCTAAAGGCAATTCTAACTCATAAGCCACTTGGCCTATCTTTCATAGGATTTAGTATGACCCAATGAATCTAGGGATAAGCATGCCTTTCTTACCAAATCTCATAACAACCTTCATAGGAGAGACTTTTAGGAAAACCCAGTCATCAATATAAAACTCTAAGTCTCTACGTCGTATATCGGAATAGGACTTTTGATGACACTTGGCTAACAATAAATGCCCTCTAATGAGCATAATTTCTCTTCAAACTAATGTATCAGGTTAGGTCCAATAAACTCTGATTCACTTACTTCAAACTATCCTATGGGGGACCTGCATTTCCGTCCATACAAAGCCTTTAAGGTTATATCTTAATGGTAGAATGGTAACTGTTATTATATGAAAACCCAATAAGAGGTTGGTGTTCATCCCAACATCCTCTGAAGTCTAGCACACATGCCTGTAACATATCTTTGAGCTTCTAAATCGTGTGCTCAGCTTGGCCATCTATCTGGGGATGAAAAGTTGTACTCAAGTTAACCAGCGTCCCTAAACCTTTTTGAAACAACTTCCAAAATCTAGATGTCAATTATTGCCCTCTATCAGAGATGATAGACACGGGGACACCATGAAGTTGGACTATCTCTTTAATGTACATGTCATGACCCAAACATAGGCTTGGAGCGAGAAACAGGAGAAGGAACTCTGAGAGGCTCCATGCCTACCCATGGCATGAACATGACATCTAAAGCTCTACACGATAATATTGCGGAAGTCTAACATATAAAATAGCGGAAGTGTGAAAATCTGATAACATCGAATATCTGAATACATGAAAACGTATTATTTTTGATAAGCCTCTACATACTGACTAGTTCATGGGACAAGACCCCAACTAACTATCTAAAATTGAAAATGAACATACTAAACACAAGGTGAATGAAAGGGTCCTCAAAGGATGAGGACTCACCAACTGTAGCTGAGAGATGATAACTTTGAGGATCTGGATAACGGCGGGACTAAACCTAAATATTTGTTCCTGTATCATGAAATGATACATCATAGAGTATGCGGTCAGTACATGGAATGTACTGATTATGCAAGGTAAGTGAAACCGCTATGTAAAGTAAAAATAAAAAATAATGCATATCATAAAATAATTCATCAAAAGATTCTGATCGTAGGGCTTGCATGCTAGTATCTTAAAACATGAATTAAACATAACAGAATATCATACCTGAATCGAATGACTCAAAGCTGAAATTGATTATTCATAAGCAAAATTTAACATTTGGGTCAAACCTGCTGAAAACATAATATCTTGACTGATGAACATGCATAACTGAAATCATAAGGAACAATAGGAGACTCTTCATATAATCAATATTACCACGATAGAGCTTACGTGGTCTCGACTATTACACTCAAGTAGGTAGAGTTGTAGAAAGAATTTCCACGGTAAGGATACTACCATGATATCAATATCAAGTTGAAGGCACCTCGGGGGCATGAAAGCTCACAAGGGAGGTCCCAAATAATCTGAACACACCTATCTTAGCACGTAGTTCTGAGACACAATGTATACTTAGCCCTTAGCCTACTCGGTGCTAGACACCACTCCCAAAAACATGCATATGCTCTCCATTGTTTTTAAATGAAACTGAACCATCGTCTTGTGATAAGGCTGAAATCATAACATGAGGATCCTTGGCTCAAACTATACCACAAGCTAAAAAGTGTGGGATTCTAGACTCCAAAATCCTTGTGGTAAGATAATAACATGAAATTAAGATAAATCATGAAACATACTAGATCATATGCGCTTGCCCAAACTTAAAAATATTTGAAATAGACTTTGATAGTCAAAAACATGAATATAGACATGGGTAATTCGAAATCATACTTTCATCATATACATCTCATCATGCTTGAAAACATATATCATAATCTCAATCTTTCATGAACTTTCATAATTGTGCATCATAATTGTATGACTTTGAAAACATGATTTGTAATAGAAAATATTTTAAAACATGCTCAAGGATCATAATTCAATGTTAGAAACATGAATGCATTGTACCCATTATAGATATTGAGAAAATTCAAAAGATGGGTTAAAACCCCATAGATTCATCGACTAAAATTTCATGAATTTGAGAAGGAATTGGATTTAGAGTGGATTGGTTACACCCATTCATAACCCTGCATACCTGCTACTTCTGATTTCACGACCCTTTTGAATGCCCAAAGGAAATTGAAGGAGAATTGATAAATTTTATAGGCTTGATCACCCTTCAGAACTTCTAGGCTTACATGCATAGAGAGGGGTGGGTTTAAAATGAGTTAAACCCTCTTAAAACACACCTATCTAAGCTTAAAACGACACAGTTTAGGTCTTAGAAACTTAGGAATTACGGAAAAGCCCTTACTTAATTCACAAGAAAATGCATACTGCCCGTCCCAACGAGGGACTAGACGACTCATAGTATGCATTCATCGCCAACACTGGAAAAGTTAGCTCTCCTGGTCACTACGAGGGACACCACAACTCTTTGTGTACCTGACGACTCGTGGTGACTAGTCGTTTGGAGCACTACCAAACCCTTTAACATCCAAGTCAAGCTCCTAACCACGGAAAATCTAACGACCTCGTGGCCCTGACCACAAATTGTGTCTTCTCCTGTTGTCAACCCCCAGATCAACATTCGTTAGCTAACTTCCCTCCACCCAACGAGTCATTTAACAACTCGTGGTGTACCTCACGAGTCACTGGATGACTCATCCTGTAACCTGGTGTGAAAATTTCCGTTTTCTCCATTTCAACCTCGGGTCTGATCTAAGGCTTTCGCGGTATTACAATATCTCCCCCTTGGGAACATTTGTCCTTGAATGTGGATGAACATACTGAAAAATTGGGGAAAGCAACTGTCATAACAAATACTGAACATTTAGAGCTAAAATCAGATGGAGTGACTGACTCCGGACTAAAATACATGGCTGAACAAAATTCATGAATGACACATACATACATTAACGTGAAAGAAACTAGTGTACATGAATTGAACATGAAACTGAATAGAGTACTAAGGAGGAAACTGATAACTCAAGTTGAATCTAAGCCAGAAGGAAATAGATGCGGGTCTTTAGCCATCATATCTTCTTCGATTTCCCTCGTAGCTCCCTCAACATGCTGATTCCGCCACAAAACCTTTACCGTAGCTACTTCCTTATTTCTTAGTTTCTGAACCTGACGATCAAGTATTTCCACCTGAACCTCTTCGTAGCAAAGGCTATCCTCAACACCTTCATTCTTCACAAAAGCAACCAAAGCTGGATCACCCATATACTTCTTAAAGAGTGATACATGAAAAACTGGATGTAGTGAAGCCAATTCTGAAGGAAACTCCAACTTATAGGCCACCTTGCCAACATGTCTCACAATCCAATACAGGCCAACATAATAGGGACTAAGTTTCCCCTTATTTCAAAACCTCATCACTCCCTTCATGGGAGACACCTTCAAAAACACCCAATCATCAATGTCAAACTCAAGCTCTCTCCTCTTCACATTCGCATAGGACTTTTGATGACTCTAAGTTGTTTTCAAGCTTTCCATTATAAGATAAACTTTCTCCACAGCCTCCTGAACTGAGTTTTATCCTACCAACATAGCTTCACCGGCTTTGAACAAACCAATAGGCGATCTACATCTCTACCAATAGAGAGCCTCAAACGGTTGCTGGAATGGTAGTTGTTGTTATATGCAAACTAAATAAGAGGTAAATGATCATCCCAACAACCTTTGAAATAAATCACACATGCTCTAAACATTTCCTCAAGAGTCTAAATCATCCATTCAGCCTGACTATCTGTTTGCTGGTGATATGTTGTGTTAAGCTTAATTTGAGTACCAAGTCCCTTCTGAAACGATCTCCAAAACTATGAGGTAAACTGAGTACTCTATCTGATATGATGGACAAGGGCACTTCATGCAATTGAACTAACTCCCGAATTTACAACTTAGCATAATCCTCCACTAAATTGGTAGTTTTGACCAATAAAAAACGAACTGCTTTGGTCAACCTGTCTACAACTACCCAAATAGAGTCATACTATCGACTAGTATGAGGCAACTCCATAATGAAGTCCATATTGATTTCCTCCCACTTCCAAGTAGGGATGGTAATGTCTTGAAGCACACCTCTTGGTCTTTAATGCTTAACCTTCACCTGTAGACAATTCAAACACTTAGCCACAAAATCTGTTATGTTCTTCTTCATGCCATTCCACCAATAGACTTCTCATAGGTCACAGTACTTTTTTTTGGCACCTAGATGTATTGAATATCTGGAACCATGAGCCTCATGCAACATCTGCTCCCTCGAGTCATCAACACCTAGTGCACACAAATGACCCTGATATTGTAGTACATTATCGCCCCTTGGGAGAAGACCTACACCTTCTAGTTCTGAACGGCTTCCTTCAACTTTACCAAGATAGGATCCTCGTCTCGCCTAGCCTTGACTATGGTCACCAAGGAGGATTTCATCCATTCCAAATAATGGCACCACCATATGTCGAGTCAACAAGACAAACTCCTAGTCGTGCAAGCCGAATGCACATCCTTCACTAACTCATTCCTCTCCTCATCTACATGGGACACACTCTCAATAGATAGCTTGCTAAGAGCATCTGTCACCACCATAGCCTTGCCCAGATGGTAAAGGACACTCATATCATAATCTTTAAGAAGCTCCAACCACCTTCTCTGATGTAGATTTTGATCCTTTTGGGTAAACACATATTCTAGGCTTTTGTGGTCCTTAAACATATATACATGGACCCCATATAGATAGTGTCTCTATTTCGTCAAGCCACATAATACCGCGGCCAATTCGAGATAGTAAATTGAATAGTTCTTTTCATGGACCTTCAGCAGCCTAGAAGCATAGATGATAACCTTACCGTGATGCATTAATACACAACCAAAGCTGATCCTTGAGGCATCACAATATACCATAAATCCATTTATGCCCTCAGGTAGGTCAACATTGGTTCTTAGATGAGTCGAATCTTCAACCCTTGGAAGCTCTTCTAACAGGCCTCCGACCATTAAAACTTCACTTTCTTCTAGGCCAACTTTGTCAATAGTGCTCCAATGGATTAAAATCCAACCACAAACCTCCTATAGTAACCAGCTAAGCCCAAGAAACTCCTGATATCCGAAGGACTAACTGGTCTAGGCCAATTCTTCACTGCTTCTATCTTTTGAGAGTCCACCTGCACACCTTCACTTAACACCACTGATCTTGGGCAAATTTATATGCTCAAGTGATACTCAAATGTGGAATTTTAGCCTTGTTTATCTATCAATGTGTATACATTCTCATGTAATTGGTAATAAAATATGAATTTATACTAACCAACATGATTAGCATTGTTTTACAGGTAAAATGTAATTTTGGGAAGCTTAAATGCATGTTGGAAGATATCGGGGTTGGACTCGGATGCGAGCAAGGGACAAGGCATTGGAAAGCATAAAATAAAGGGTCTCCGCGATGGAGCCGTGTCGCGCTGCCATCGCGGAGGCCTTCTGCCTAGATAGGGAATTCTTGCCCAATTTCCAGAGAGGGTACGCGATAGGTCCGTGGCACGGTGGCCTGGCTCCGCGTTGCATGTCGTGCCACGTTGGGCCTTATTTCCTGGACACCCAGTTCCAGTGAAGGTCCGCATCGGTAGTGTGTCACGGAGGCAGAGCTCCGCGATGCACTCCGTGACATGTTGCTTGTTATTCCGGGAAAAATTCCCACTAGTATAAATAGAACACTTAGGTTCATTTTTCAATATTCTGACTTGGTGGAGCAAGAACCTGGGTTACAGGCAGTTGAGGGGACGAAATTATCAGGGTTTTTCTCTCTTTCCTTCTCCTTTTATTCAATTGCTTGTATGTTTAACACTCATTTAACGATGTTTAATCCACAAATGAGTGGCTAATTCATCTTCTTGCTGAGGTTATGAACACTTGTAATGAAATGTGATCATTGATTCTTTGGTTTTTCATCTTTTCTTCCATGGTTGTTCTATTAATTCTTGTTCTTACTGCATTAATGTGTGGCCTACGTTAATGTACATCTAAAAAGTCCGGTTTCACTCGAGAGAGCAAGAAATTGGAAAGTTGTGAATTAATAGGATATGATCTTTTCTTAGTTTGGGAAAATTGAGAATTGATTTACTTTAAGGATAGAAATATACCTGAAAGTCGAATTAGTCAATTTAGGAACCGGGTTTGTATGGCTAGAACATGAATTGCATTTAATCACAGAAATGTAGGTGGATGGTTCATGATTCTTAAGTGGGGTTAAATACGAGAGTTTTAATCTCTTGGAAATATTTCTTGGCTAGCAACCAGAGGAAAAGACTAACCAAATTATGTCGATAATTAATTTCATTACATGTTCGTTTAACCTCAGCATGCTCTCATTCATAGTTTAGACTCACATTAGATAGTTGTTTTAGATTTAGTATAAAAATTATAAATCAAAATATCAAACTTTTTGTTACGCTGTTGTCTGCATTTTTAGAATTAAAATATAGTACACTTGAGCAGATTGCACTTCATCCCAGTCCCTGTGGGATCGATACTTGGCTTACTTAAGCCACTTTACTACTTGTTCGACCACGTGCACTTGCGTGTAGCTTTATACCCATATAACGAACACGAACAACCACATGACCCAAAAATGCAACCAAGTCTAACCAAAACTAACGTTTGCTAAAATTAGCATAGAACTGGCAATCCTTAAGAGTCTGTAACACCACTCTCTAATGAGCAAAACGCTCCTCTTTGCTTCAAGAATATATGAGAATGTCATCTGTGAACACGATCACAAACATATCCAAATATGGCTTGAACACCTTGTTCATCAAATCCATAACAGCTGCATTGAGCATTCGTTAGTCCAAAAGAAATAACTACAAGCTCATAGTGACCATACCGAGTCCTAAAGGCTATCTTTGGAATGTCACTCTCCCGACCCTGAGCTGATGATACCCGAATCTGAGGTCTATCTTTGAGAAACACTTGGCATCCTAAAGTTGGTCAAACAAGTCATTGATTCTATGAAGGGGATACCTGTTCTTGATAGTGACCTTGTTCAATTGCCGGTAATCAATGCACATCTGAAGGGAACCATCCTTCTTCTAGAAAAAAGAACCGGTGCACCCAAGGGGATTTGCTAGGTCTGATGAAACACTTGTCTAACAGATCCTTCAATTGCTCCTTCAACTCCATTAGCTCAGCAGGAACCATTTTGTAAGGAGGAATATATATAGGTTGCGTATCAACAATAAGGCCAATCCCAAATTTGATCTCCCGTTCGGGAGGAATTCCCGATAATCATATAAAAACACCTCTAGATATTTGCACACTACAAGAATTGACTGGATAATCGGGGTCTCAGATGTAGCATCCTTAACCCTAACTAGATGGTACACTCAACCCTTAGATATCATCTTTCTGGCCTTCGGGTAGGAAATGAAACAACCTACAGGCAAAACTGAACTACCGTTCCACTCTAGGACTGGCTCACCCGAAAATCGAATTCTACACACGGGTTCTACAATTTACTGAGGCATAACATGCATGTAGTCAATCCATGCAAAAGACAACATCAAAATATATCATGGGTAGCTCTGAAATCTATTGATGTGACTTTCTGAAGGATTGTGACGAGACAATTTCTATTTATCCGTCGAGCTATAACTGAATCACCAACTAGAGTAGACAATGCGAAGGATTTTGAGAGGATTTCAGGACAAACTCAAAAACTAATAGAAACATAGGGCGTCACAAAAGATAAAGTAGCCCCTAGATCTAACAATGCATATACATCAAGGTGGAATACAAGTAACTAGTGACTATATCTGGAGAGGTGTCTTACTCCTGACGAGATGTGAAAGCATAGAATCTGTTCTGGCATTGCCTGCCACTTGCACTAGTGGAGGCTCCCTACTGAGCTGAGCGTGCTGGTGGAGCTGTTGAATAAGTAGCTGGGTCTCTGCCTCTACCATGGCCCTATCTAACTTCTGGGAAATCTTTGAGCATATGTCCAGTCTTACCATACCCGAAACAAGCACCTGTATCTGCTAAGCACTTACTAGTGTGTCTCAGGCCACACATGTCACAAGTTGGAATACTGGGCTCCACAGATCCGCTCCCCTGACCTCGAGAGCCTGATTCTCTTCCCCTCTAGTCATGCCTAGATCTGGATGGCACATTTGCTACTGATGGTGCTGGGATGATGATATCTGGTGCTGACGGTGCCCACCACTAGGTCTCTTTTGATAGAATCCAAAGCTATCAGTCCTAGCCCTCTTGGCCTCTCTTTCCCGTTCACTCACCTATACTACCTCTATCTTCTTGGTGTAGAGAAATATCCATGAGAAATCAATATCTTGATGAAGCATTGCAATCGAACAATTATTGACCAAATAGTCTATTATCCCATGTATGAACTGACTCACTCGAGCCCTCTGGTCTACCACCATCTCTGGTGCATATTTCGATAGGTAGGTGAACTCAAGATAATACTCCGAGACTGTCATGTTGTTCTTTCTCAAGTTCACAAATTCAGCTACTTTGATCTCCCTTATCTCACGGGGAAAGAAACAATCCAAAAACGCAATATAGAACTCATCCCAACCAATAGGGCCTGCTCCAACTGCCCTACCATCCTTCCACTATCTAAACTAGATATGTGCAACACCTTTTATCTGATAAGAGGCTAACTCTGTGCACTCCTCCCTTGTCACCCCCATGATTTTGATGATTTTTTAAATCTCATAGATAAACTCTTATGGATCCTCGTCCACCTTTGACCTAAGAAACTCTAGAGGGTTCATCCTAAGAAAGTCCATGACTCTTGCCGCTGTTGGATTCCCATTGGGGGGACATGCGCTACTACCTATTGGTTAACTTGGGCGGTCAAAACCTGAGCTAGCATCTGAATGGAAGCCCTAAACTCTGCATTGTCCACCTACTCAGGCACATGATCCCTGGGGGCTAGTGGGGCCTGCTGGTGCCCATCTCCATTGCCATTCTCATTGCCATTTCCATTTCCATTTCTTCTTCCATTAACTCAGTGAGGAGGCATGATTCTGAAAACATATATAGCACAAACTAGAAGGATAGAGAGCCATTTCACATACGACATAAATCATGAATGAAGGGAACACTTCTTAAAATGTTTCATAGCCTCTTCGTTATAAGTTTGGCGGGCTTCAGATCCATAAAAAAGACTCTACTTAACACGGCTTTCAAAAACCCTAGGACACTTCAAAACCTAATTATCTGATACCAAGTTTCTCACGACCCGAACATAGGCTTGGAGCAAGACATGGGACAAGAAACTCTGAGGGGCTCTATGTCGATCTATGGCATGAACATGACACCTAAAGCTGTACACGAAAATATTGCACAAGTATATCATATAATATACCAAAAGTCTGAAAATCTGATAACATTGAATATCTAAACACAAAACGACAATAAAAAACTAAAACATACTATGTATGATAAGCCTCTACATACTGACGAGTTGATGGGACAAGAACCCAACTAACTCATTAAAACTAAAACTGAACATACTGAACACAAGCTAAATAAAAGGGTCCTCGAAGGATTAGGACTCACTAACTCTGGCAGAGAGATGCTAACTCTGATGGATCTGGCTAATGGCGGGACCAAACCTAAATATCTGTGCCGGTATCATGAAACGGTACGGCATAGAGTATACGGTCAGTACCTTGAATGTACCAAGTATGCAAGGTAAGTAAAACTGCTATGTACAGTAAAAATCAGAAATTGTGCATATCATAAAACATTTCATCATAAGATTCTAAGAGTAAGGCTTTCATGCTAGTATCTGAAAACTTGATTTAAACATAACTATATGTCATAAAAGAATTAAATGACCCAAAGCTAAAATAGATTATTCATAAGTAAAATTGAACATTTAGGTCAAAGCTGTTGAAAACATATTATCTTGACTGATGAACATGCATAGCTGAAATTATGAGGAAAAATAGGAGACTCGTCATATAACCGAGATTACCATGATAGAGATTACGTGGTCCCAACTATTACACTCAGGTAGGCACAGCTGTCCAAAGCCTTTCTAGGGATAAGGACGTTACCATGATATTGATATCAAGCTAAAGGCCCCATGGGAGTAGGCAAAGTTCACAAGGGAGGTCCCAAATAATCTGAACATACCTGCACTAGCATGTAGTTTTGAGGCATTGGGTTAACTGAACCTTTAGCCTACTAGGTGATAGATACTTCTCCAAAAATCATGCATATTCTCTCCATTGTTTTTTAATGAAGCTGAATGATCATCCTGCGATAAAGCTGAATCATAATTGTACATGCATTGTCTGAAATGATAACATGAGGAGTGTTGGCTCAAACCATACCATCAGCTGGAAAGAGTGGGAGTCTCGACCCCAAAATCCATTTGGTAAGCTAATAACATGAAATTTCATATAAATCATGAAACATACTTGATCATATGGGCTTGCCCAAACTTAAACATACTTGAAATAGACTTTCATAGTCAAAAACATGAATATAGACATCGGTAATTCTAATCATACTTTCATCATATATGTCTCATCATGCTTGAAAACATATATCATAATCTCAACCTTTCATGAACTTTCATAATTCGATATCATAATTGTAAGACTTTGAAAACATGATTTGTAATTGAAAACATTACAAAATATGCCCATGGATCATAATTCAATGTTAGAAACATGAATGGATTATAACAATGATAGATACTTAGAAAAATTCACATGTTGGGTTAAAACCCCATAGATTCATCAACTAGAATTTCCATGAATTTGAGAAGAAATTAGGCCTGGGAGTGTATGGATACACCCATTCATAACACTACATATATGGTAATTTTGATTTCACAACCCTTTTTAATGCCCAAATGAAATTAAGGGAGATTGATGAATTTTCTAGGCTTGATCACCCTGAAGAACTTCTAGGCTTGCATGCATGGAGAGGGATAGGCACAAAATGAGTGAAACCCTCTTAAAATACACCATCTAAGCATAAAATTATGTAGCTTAGGTTTTAGTAACTTATGAATTACGGAAAAGCCCTTACTAAATTCACAGGTAAAAACATACTGCCAGTCCCAATGAGGGACTGGACGACTTATTTCTTGAGGGGACGAATCGTCGTCTGTATTCGTCGCCAACACTAGAAAACTTACCTCTGCTGGTCACGATAAGTGACTCCATGACTCGTGGTGTACCTGACGACTTGTGCTGACTAGTCCTTGGGAGTACTGCATAACCCTTCAACATCCAAGTCAAGCTCCTGATCAAGCCCAACCTAATGACTCGTGGCCCTGACCATGAATCGTGTCTTCTCCCATGGTCAACACCTACACCACCATTCGCTAGCCAACTTCCCTCCACTCCGCGAGTCAATTAACAACTCGTGGTGTTCCTCACAGGTCACTGGACAACTCATCCTGTGACCTAGTGCAAAAATACCTATTTTCTCCATTTAAATCCTCGGGTCTGATCTTAGGATTTTGGGGTATTAAAGTATAACTCAACATAATCTTAGCTAAGAACGTAGTCATGACTTGAAAGAAATGGGTTAATTTTGTCAGCCTATCAAAGATGACCCAAATAGAGTCAAATTTACGCCAGCACACGGTAAACCTGTAACAAAATCCATATTGATTGGTTCTAACCTATACATAGGCAACACCATCTCTTGAGTCAGCCTGCCAGGTATCTAATTTTATACTTTTACCTGCTGTCCATTAGGACACTGCGCTACCAACTCAGCCATATCTTTCTTCATCCCCTCTTCTATAATCTGCTAGCGAAGCACTGCCACATCTGGAGTGCATTCAAGCTATGAATTTCAAGACTCTTTTCCTGTTATTCCAATGGCCAATAACTCTTCTTGCTGATCCTTGCCTTTGAGAAATACTAGGCTAGGGTCTTTGTGCTATCGCTCTTTGACCTCCAACAACTAGACATGATACTGCAGTATTCTAGATCATAACCTTACTATAATCTCAGTTCATCAATTAGACTCCTAAACTTTCTTGTTTGTGTAGCTCTTGAGCCAATACACTCTTTTATAGCCCCATGTATGATAAGATGCCCTTGGATCTGCGATTGAAGGAATCGACTAGAATGTTAGCCTTCCCTGGATGATGTAATAAATCTATGTCGTAGTCCTTCCATAACTCAAGCCAATGACACTGTCGCAAGTTTAACTCTTTCTATTTAAAAATATATTGGAGGTTATTTAGAGTAGTAAAGATGTTCTCATGAATGCCATATAAGTTATGCCTCCAAATCTTTAGAGCGTGAAGAACCGCAACCAACTCTAGATCATGGGTCGGGTAGTTATTTCCTTGCTTCCTCCACTATCTCGAAGCATAGGCAAACTCTTTTTCATGTTGCATCAGAACACACCCTAGCTTTAAACCTAAAGCATTATGACATACAACATAACCTTTTAAACCCTTTAGTAAGGCTACTGCTGGTGAAGATGGCCGTATGTCTTTTATTTAGGAAACAGTTCTCCCAAGTCTCAATCCACTGGAATTTAGCTACCTTACGAGTCATCTTCGTTAGTGGAGTTGATAGGGCGATGAATCCGTCCACAAGTCTTCTGTAATACCTGGATAATCCGTAGAAAGTTATGAACTTGGGTTGGAGTTGTGGGTCTGGGCCAAGTCTTTACGGCTTCTACCTTTTGTGAGTCAATTCTAAATGCTCGTATCTCGACATTAGTCAATGATTCCAAGTACTATCAACCTGCTACTGCCTAAGTGTGGTTCTAATATTTTCTGAACTAAGTGCTCCTGTCTTGCCCTTACCACTCTGTGTTGAAGTCCGGGATGCAAGCCCAATATACCACACTGGCCAGGATACTACTAGCCAAGTCTAGTGACCTATATTGTCCTGGCCCCTATTCAGGCTGATTCTCATCATATAGCTTCTCTAGTCTTTAACATAATAACTTTGGGGGCCATAGTTATAATTTTCTTGGTATTCCCTACTGCCATCAACACAACGTGCTGGAATAGTCTGATCTGACCTAATCGTTTCTACTGCTGGGAGTCTATTGCTTATGGATTCTCATATGTATTTGACTGTCCCTGACAATCTTACCTGTTATCCAAAATTTACTATAGTGAAGGCCTAGATGGCCTATTTAAGTACTAGGATTCTTGATCACTTTTATAATGTCTCAAAGGAATCAACAGGTCTAGCCTTCTCTTGCTATTTACCCTTGATAACATACTAGAAATATTCATTCCTTCTTCTATACTTAGAAAAGGCTAGGAGTCGGGAAATGACCATATCATTCTCTAGTGGGCCTAAGGTATGAGACTCGACAAACTCTAGAGGGCTTAAAGTAAGAATCTCATAATTTCACAACCTTCCATACTTACCAGGTGATCTAACGTTAATTGGTGTCCTTTTCTATTGTTGAACTGTTACTAAGATGATACCTTTCGATCTTACTCAGATGAATAGGGGAGTAGTCGGAGGTAGAACTAGATATTTTGTAGACACCAGAGGCTCCTAATATAGGGGAGAAACTGAGGAGATCAAGAGGATGTCTCCTTTTTAGCCTCAGGCTTGGCCGTCTCTAAACATGACAAATTCCATGTACCTGCTCCTGCTACTGTATCTAGCATCTTATTGACAACGGTCTTCCTCGTAAGAATATTTTGTATGCAGACAAAATTGATGAGCTTAAGAACTTATCCTTGTAAGACTCAGCTTTAAAGAACGAATTGATCAGAAGAAGGGTAACCATACTATTATACCTCGTAGCTTCCTGCTTATAAAATGTGGTGCACAATACATTTATAAACAAGACTCTACGAAACCTGGCTTGCAAACTCCCCAAGATATGACATTACTCTGATATAAAGTTTGTCACACCCCACAATGGGAGGCATAACTGGCCCCTAATGTCACACTGGACCATGAGCTGACCTAGCTGGACATATACACTTCTGATGCTACTAGCAACACATTTTCAAGAAAACAATCAGCTATATCTCAGCTCAATACATAGCCTTAGGCCGACAAGGCCGCAACATACATTTTGTGCAAAAACAGCTAACCCAACAGTTGCAATAATAACGTCATCCTATGTGGGCCGATAAGACCATCATGCTGTCTAAATCATATCAAAAGAAAGAAAGGCGCACATATACATATATAAAAGTGAATAAGGCTGCCAACTAATAATACAACTAGGCCCACAAAGCCACCATGCATGTCTAACACATCTCATAGTCGGCAAGCCTCCATAGAATAAGTCACTGGCCAAGGCAGGGGCCTAACCTATTCAAAAACTCGATATAAAATATCAGACAAACCTTGACAGTATGGCCACTATAGAAGAAGGGAGCTGACCACTCTGCTGAGTCTAAACAACTAATGGGAAGGTCTCAAAATCTGACTGACTGAACCTGCAAACAAGTACGCAGTGCCCCATGCATGGGTGTTCTTACAATATGTACCAAGTATGTAAGAAAATAATAAGTTGGAACTAAAACTGATAAGAAAAACTGAATGCAAAACAACTATAAGAGGAATAGGATAAACTGAACAATCGCATTTATACAATGGAATACTAATAAGCATTAGTCACACAAGAACCTAACCTGCCCCCCACAAGCCTTGCAGGTTTAAACAATCAAACAATAACCTACCTGGAGCCCATAAGCCATGGAAAGTACAATCCAATCTATATACCCCTATTAGTACCAATATAGCCCAAAAGGTATTCTGAAGTTTATTTCGAACTAGACCTACACAAGCAATCAACATACATTTGTGTGTTGTTTTGTAGCTCAACTGCAACTAGCCCTTTATAGACAATCAACATGTACCTCTAAATAGGCCCTTAGGAAATCAATGTATCTCTTTAAATAACCTATCAAGAAACTGTAGGTGAGCACATGAAGCTCCTGTAGCTGTATCTTGAGCGCTATAGGCTCCAGCAACTATATTTGAGCCTTCTGGGCTTCTGTAACTGTAAGCCTTCTGAGCTCCTGTAACTGCATGTTGAGCACACAAGGCTCTTCTAAAGGTCAGTAATGTCAACTCAAGAATAACGGAAGTCGGTAAGGGCACCAAACATAAAGTGGCTCTACAGGCCTTAATATAGTCTCTCTATACATTATATTACTTTGTGAGAAAAATATAGCCCCATAGGCACATCATCATTATATTTTTCTCCTTGAGCAGCCTATATAGCATATTAAAAGACTAACTTATATTTTCGTATATCGCTCAGTGAAAGTAGCATAGCCTCTTAGGCCTAAACACAACTATTACTTGCCCCTGTAGCAACCTGCACAACATCCAATAAGAATATCCTATGTGTCCACAACTAGCCAGATAGTCATGAAGACAATTATAGAATAAGCTAGTCTAAAAAGAAAAGGGGAGGGGTCAAGAGTGAGTTGAACGATAATTTGAATGTCGTAGCGGTACAAAAATGGCTTATAAGCAAACGGTAAAGTCGCAGTTGACCAACTATATGGTACGCTTTCTCATAATGACTACAGGGCTACCAATAACAAGAAATAATTCAAAGCAGACCACCCCTAGTTTTATAGGTAGCCACAATGACTATTAACCTAAAGGTAGAGCTAGAATACTGAGATTCTAGCCCCATAGGCATCAATCTGTTTTATCCAAATAACATATAGCTCATGTAAGCAACTTGTAGCCTTGTAGCCAGATATATTTGTAGTTAGCCTTTCTAGAAAACATGCACGTGGGAATCTGTATGAGTAGTTAGAGGTGTTTGCCCCACATCTAAAAGCTGATATGATCGCTATTTAGTGTATAACATAGTCTATCAAATTAATAACAACTAGGGTGGTTTCCTTAGCGACCTATACGACAAGTTCTAAGTTGTATGAAGCTGTCACTGGAAATACGAAGTTCATCTAGAAACCTACCACCTAGTCTATTAGGAAAACCTAGTGCCAGTAACTAGAGGATAATGCTATACTATCGAGATGCTATCCTTGTGGGAATCAAGATACGCTAACGACCTATGGGCGAGCTTTACTGTATATATCAGTGTTTAAAACAGAAATTTATACCGCCAAGCTATACCCTGTGTTGCCCAACTTTAACAAGAAATGGTTGACAGCTAACTGCAGGCCTAGGTAGCAAAACATCACTAGCCAATTAGGCAGAAACAAAACAAATCAATAATATCAAGGCCATTTCTAACGAGATGCAAAGCTAGTACAATGATAACAAGTTATAACAAATTCAATTTGGAAAAAACCTAATGAATTCTTATGAATTAAGAGGGTAGAAGTACTTACTATCACTTGTAAGCATTTTGGACTTGAATAGAGATAATTTCTGCAGCTTCTACTCCTTAGGGCTCCATCAATCTGAGCCAATTTCCACAATTCAACTCCAAATATATGTTCTTCATACTCTTGGGATCCATTACCCAAGAAGAATTTACGATTGAACATTATTTGAGAGCGTAATTTGCCCTTAATTAGATGAAAATATAGAGAGGAAAATCATTAGGCTACTTCTCACATTTTAGGAAATAATTAAATGAATTACACATGATACAACTTATATATATATATATATGAGAGGTGATGTTAGGGGTCCGCAATGCGCCTTCCATCGCGGAGGAACAAGAGCGTGACATGCAGCTCCCTAGGCCGGACTGCCTGCACGCCATGCAACTACATGCGCTAGGCTGCCTGCGGGTCACATGGCACTATGCGCCAGCGTGACACGGCTCCTTTTCAATGAGCGTCTGTGAACGCGACTCTCAATGCCTCCATCCTTTGGGGTTCAATAGTTTTTCAAAATCATGGCCAATTTAATTTGAAAAAATCTTAGACATATGATAGGGCTATACCAATATCAAGTTGAAGAAGTAATTTACAATCATTTAAACACATTCAAACACTCACCTTAGTCTCGTCCAAGATTCTAGAAATTTTCACCCAAGTTCACCCCCCACCGCCCACAAAGTCATACTCCAAGTATAGGTATACCACACCCCTAATTCAATACATGATGCACATCATACTAGGCATGAAAAATAAGGCTCAATGTCAAGATTAAATGTCTATATCATATCAAGTGCGCGTCTATTTGATTGAAAGAGTGCACGAACTTTTGAGGGTCTGCAAACTCTAGATATTGATTGTGCTTTGTGTGCATGTGAAAAGTTCAAGGAAATAATTAGGTTGAGCATGAAGTAGCAAGAATGAAGGATTTTAGAAAATGGGAATTGGAGAAATAAAGAAGGAAGGAAAAGAAGAGGGCAACAGGTCGTCAAACAAAGACAGCCGCTACTTCACTTGAATTTTACATTTAAAATCCACCAATCGAGTCGGGTAAACCCATGGTGGCTAATTAAAAACCAACCCTGGCCATATAAGACATGAACCGACTCGAAAGTCACCTTCATAAAGGGTTCCTTTGACATTTTTTTAAAAACTAAGGGCGGTCTAATGGGCATATCATTTGGGTAGAGTACGGTCCACACATTGGATCATCTGTTGCCCTTTTCTTACCAGTGAACCATATTCAAAGGACGATTGGATATGCATTACGTCCTTTGAAAGGAAGGTCCATCTATTCCAACATGTTTTGCACACCAAATTTCCCATTTTCTATTTTAGATCACATTCCTCCATTTTTTTAAGTGTACCTAGATGCTTTAACACTCATTAGTAAAAAAATTCTTGGGTTGTCTCCCAAAAAGCGCTTGATTTAATATTGTGGCATACTACATCATGGTGTAGAATCTCTTGGGTTACCCACCAAGAAGTGCTTGATTTGACATCATGGCACGACAGAAGATACCTAATCATAAACTTGGTGAGCCATCCTTGGGATGTCCCCAACTCATCAACACTTTTCTCAACATTGACCACAAAGATGTCCCCAACTCCTATGAGCAACAAACTACCTCTCTCAACTTTTAAAGTGATGCTCTTATTCTTGAATCAGAACATGATTTCATGCTTTTCCAAGTCCATCAAGGCCCTCCCAGTATCCAGAAAAAGCCTCCAATGTATGATAGGAATATCCCAATCCACAACGTAGTCAAGAACTATAAAATCAGCCAGAAGCACAAACTTTCCAACTATAACAAGCACACCATCCACCACCCCTACTAACGTTTGATTTTCATATCGGCGATTTGGAGACGGATAGAGTGGAATTCAAAATGGACAACCCAGACAGTTTGTAAATAGCCAAAGGCATAAGATTAATACTTGCCCCATTATTACAAAGCGCATGCAAGCTGTCATATCTACTGATATTGTAAGCCATAGTAAATTTTTTCCAGATCTCCTTTCTTTTAAATACATGTTCCTACAATAACGGCACTCACTTAGTGCGTCATAGGAATCAGCTCCTCCTTATCACACGACAAATTTCTAGTCAACAAGATCTTCAAATACTTACCAAAATCAAGCATCTCTTTGATAGTCTTACTTTTTTTATCCACTCAATGTGCTATTCCACTTTCGCATCAAGAGCCTGTTGAGTTATTCTTTGTGGAAATGGAGGAACAAGTGGAGAAAAATATTTTTCAAAGTCATCTATATCTCCCTTGGCCTTTCCTCTCTCCTATGGAGCAACTGAACTATCATTTGGAAGAATCCTTAATAAGTGTCTTTTTGGCTCTACATTTAGTTGCCTCATCAACTAAAGGCCTTTTAGGACTCTTAATATGGTCATCAACCTCAACTGCAATTTCGAACTTATTCTCAACCACACCATCGACCTCAATATCCATAGGCTGCATAATCTTGTCACTCCTTGAGACAATGGCCATACATTGAGTATTGGAAGGTCTCATGTGTCCTTAAGAATTTTCAACTTTTTCACTAGAGAGATGGACTTTTTCCTTTGGATTTTGGTCACTGGAAAGATCTCTCACCTATTGATTTAAATTTTGAATGAAAGTTGTGTGAAAGACAATAATCTTCGTTAGGCTATTGAGAGAAGAATCGGATGTCCTGGTTGGAAAGAATTTTCTCCAACATCCCTTCAAGATTTGAGCCTCCATAATCTTTAGAAGGACCCTTATTCTAATTTTGGGAGTTAGAGGGGGCCCTATAGGTGGAACATAAAAAGACGTTGCGACCTGAGCATGGACCCTGGATTGAGACACGGGACCTAGAACCATGAATAACCCTAAGCTAACCCATGGCACATTCAGAGCAACTCAAGAGCATGAATGATATACTATGAGTTTACAGCACTTTCAACGCTTAAAACTGAGAAAATAACGTGGACTTAGGTATGTTTATATGGATTTTAGGCACTTTTACATTGATTTAAGGGGAAATAAGTGTTGGAGAAAAGATGTACAAAAGAAGCCTTAAATGCAGAAAATCACCCAAAGTACAAGTCTCGGTACGAGCCAAACCTTAATTCTGCAGGATGTACTGAGAATCGTGAGGAAAGCTGGAAGGCTGATGTGAGAAGAAGGCAATATACGACACTCAGTACAAGCCGTACCAAGATAGTATGAGCCGTAACTAGATTTGTGGAATTCTTTAGAGGAAATTGCACAAAGGCAGACTCCTGGTACGAATGGACTCACGAATCATAGCATCAACATACGAACCGTACCATGAGTCGTGGTGAACTTCAAAAGATTCTTCAATACTTGGAAGAACTTCAGACACTACAGACAATATGAGTCATAGGAAGAAGATATGAGTCATACCTCAACACTCATGGAGAATTTTCGAAGATATCAGAGTTCTCAGGGCCAGACCATGGAGGCATTGTATGACTCGTAGGATGGAGGTATGAGTCGTACCAACCTACCAACACTTAGCCAAATCTGTAGTAACCAAGGACTTATGAGAAGCAGGTATGACCTGTAAAATCCTGCTACTGTCGTAGGTCCAGTCATAACACAGTCGGCAACAGATATGGAAAATTCCCTGTTAGCTTAGGAAATGGTTTCCAATGCCTGTATAAATAGCTTTTATACTTTATTTTAGTTAGAGAAGGACAAAATCGATTTACTAGACGTGTGAAGAATAATTTTTGCGAATTTTTATCATGTTTTGAGGAGCAATTCATGGGATCAAATTCCTTATTTCCTACATTGTTCTTGACATTGTTCTTTGATATTCAAAGCTTGTTTTCTTCCAATTGTTGCTATAAGTATTTAATTATGTGTTTGTCTATGAATGAAAATTGAAATCTTATAACTATGAGAGGCTAAAACCTCTACAACTAGGGGTTGTGGGAACCATGGTGGATTAATGAAATAGGGTTGCACAAAATTGATTTAAAACCAATGTTAAACGCTTGTATTGTGTTATCTTCATCTTTAAACGTTTCGTAACGGTGTACAACAATAGGACTTTTCTCAATTTTTTACTTTCTTGAACCTAGAAAAGTAGAGATTAGGAAAAAAGAAATACAACAAAGCCGTGGTATTTACAATCATTGTATTAATTTTAGTTGTGATCGCAGGCTAGTTAAATTTGGAACATATTGATAGTGGTTAGTTTAAAATCACTCATGAGACATGACCCGATGATTGAGTAAAGTCATCCAATAGAGACAAACCAGTCATTTGGTTGAACCCTAGTCATAATTTCTACATGTTTGCATTGGGATTGATCACATGTATATACCCGAAGTAGTTATGAACCCTGTTCGGTCGTTTGTTATATGGGTATATAACTACACGCAAGTGCACGTGGTCGAACAAGTAGTAAAGTGGCTCAAGTAAACCAAGTATCGATCCCACAGGGACTAGGATAAGGTAACAATTAATTAAGTGTTACTATATTTTCATTTTAACAATGAAGACAACAGTGTAACCAACAGTTTGATATTTTTGGATTCTAATTTTTATGCTAAGTCTAAAACAATTATCTAATGTGAGTCTGAACTATGAAAGTGAGCCTACTGAGGTTAATTGAACATGTAAAGAAATCAATTATCGATATAATTTGGTTAACCTTTCCTCCGGTTGCTAGTCAAGAACTAATTCCAATGGATTAAAACTCTCGTATTTAACCCAACTTAAGAATCATGAACCGTCCACCTACATTTCTGTGATTAAACGAAAATTCATGTTCTAGCAATACGAACCCGGTTCCTAAATTGACTAATACGACTTTCAGGTATGTTTCTATCCTGAAGGTAAATCAATTCTCAATTTTCCCAAACTAAGAAAGGATCATATCCTATTAATTCACAACTTTCCAATTTCTTGCTCTCTCGAGTGAAACCAGACATTTTAGATATACATTAACGTAGGCCACACATTAATGCAGTAAAAACAAGAATCAATAGAACAACCATGGAAGAAAAGATGAACAACCAACTTAATCAATAATCACATTTCATTACAAGTGTTCTTAACCACAACAAGAAGAGGAATTAGCCACTCATTTGTGGATTAAACATCGTTAAATGAGTGTTAAACATACAAGCAATTGAATTCAAGGAGAAGGAAAGAGAGAAAAACCCTGATAATTTCGTCCCCTCAACTGCCTGTAACCCACGTTCTTGCTCCACCAAGTCAGAATATTGAAAAATGAACCTAAGTGTTCTATTTATACTGGTGGGAATTATTCCCGGAATAACAAGCAATGTGTCACGGAGTGCATCGCATAGCACTGCCTCGGTGACACGCCACCGACGCGGACCCTCACTGGAAGTTGGGGGTCCAGGTAATCAGGCTCAACGTGGCACGGCGTGCAACGCGGAGCTAGGCCACTGTGCCACGGACCCAACGCGAACCCTCACTGGGAATTGGGAAAAAATTCCCTATCCAGGCAGAATCCCTCCGCGATGGCAGCGTGACACGGCTCCATCGCGGAGCCTCTTTATTTTGTGCCTTCCAACGCCTTGTCCTTTGCTCACATCCGAGTCCAACCCCGATCTATTCCAACATGCATTTTAGCTTCCCAAAATCACATTTTACCTGCAAAACAATGCTAATCATGTTGGTTAGTATAAATTCACATTTTATTACCAATCACATGAGAATGTATAAACATTGATAGATAAACAAGGCTAAAATGACACATTTGAGTATCACTTGGGCATATAAAATGACACATTCGACTCTTGATATTGGCAAAATCATGAAAATCAGTTGATCAAGACATCTGACACGAAAATTAATCTTTCATCAAGCATGTGCCCTCACAACACCAGAGCATTTTCCCCTTTTTGATCATATGCACTCACAAAATTTCACGCAGGGGCATAAAAACACAATTTTGCTCTCTCTCCCAAACGAATTCACATGCATCATGTCATGACCCATAAGCTTGCCTTTAATGTATTACTCCACTAATATAAAGAAGTGTGATGTAGGATAACGTAGGACTTTAACGGGTTGTAATGTAAGCTACGGAACTAGTAAATATTGGGCTAGCCAATAATAGCCACTAGTATCCTTAAGCGTCTTTTCAATACATCCCATCAAACTCATGGGCATTGTTTCTTTCTTCATCCTCCCATTCTTGAAGTTTTTCTTTAGTTTGGCCCATCTTATTAAGCACACTTGACACAACAACAAAGATTATTCATGCACCTTCATTATAGTTTATTTATAGAAAGTGCACCTTCAACCTTTCCTTTTCTTCCATCGCTCTGCGTTTCTTTTCTTTTCACCATTCTCACTCTTTGACACTTTGGGAAAATGATTTTCTCTTCTTAAGCACTTAAGAGTTTTGGATCAAATTTGCGGCTAATGAAAAGAAGGGATTAAGCTCGGTTTACACTTTTTGACAAAAGAAAAAATTAATAGGCTAAAGGCTCAATGGGCTGACTAGGGTACACAATCAAGGTGGGTACAATAATGAAAAATAGAAACTTTCGGTTAAAACAAAGAAAAGCCTACATCCTTTCCTCCTTCATTTTGTTTTGTACACACACCAGGCAAGTTCTAGACACTTCACAATGGCATGGAATAACAAACCTCACGTCACACTTATTACACATGCTTAATTCAAGATATATTCACAGACTCTCCAATCAGCTAATTACAGGAATTCAATCATTAAGCCTCAATCACACTGAATCGACTCTATGGCCAAGGTATCTCAACATATTTACAAAGTTGCATGCTTCCATACGAATCACATTTGCATTTTAAATATCATGTACAACACGCAACCAAAATTCCGCAACTATAAAGTAACTACCAGTTTTGGGATGCAACCCACAAAAGAAAAACAACTGAAAAATAAATGAAAAATCTACTCCTAACAACTACATTTCCCTTAAGACGGTAGACATCCATCCATCATAAGGAATGGTCACTAGCTATGACTTCGGTTCAATGGGACCATTCTCGGTAAAAGAACCAAAAACAAACGCCGAGAAACCCAAGAATTGAAAAAATTTTAAAAATATCGATCATTTCGATTTTAAAAATATCGATCAATTCGATAAACAAACCTATGTACAAACTCAGCTAGCAACATTCAGCAACACACAACAGTTTCACATATATTTACAATACAGAACAACAACTTACAATCACAAATCACAGGGTCAGAAAAGATTGTTCATAGGCACAACAACATATTAGGACATACATAACAGCACAACACACACCTAACTACTCCCACCCCACACATATCTCGAACACTGTCCCCAGTGTTCACAAAAATTAAAGTAGCACAAAAAAATTGGGTGGTGGAACTCCCTGATCAATCAAAGTACTCCACTTCTTCATCAGGTGCTGCTGCTTCGTCTCCCATGTCTGAATCACCCCCATCGTCATCATCAGACTCCACATCAGAGTCCTCCCGACGTGTCTCCTCATCTGTGGGGACTTCATCATCCGTGGGCTCTACAAATGCTGGCCCCACTCGGCATAGAGCCCTGGCATTTTCGCCAAAAGGATAGTCTAGCTCGAGCTACCATAGCTCCTCCTCTATTGCCGGCCTCCCACCTATCCTCAGTTTGAGCATCTGCATCCCGTACATGCGAGCCATATACTGATAATCATAAGCATGTCGCTCGCCTAGTGTAAGCACTGGCCCGTGGGTGGTGTCGGGAGCCTTAGTTTTAGTGACATCTAAGGCCCGCCGCTCCATCTACCGGATATAATCAGGGGCCTCTTCCTCAACATGTAGGCCCCTCAGGAATGTGGTGAGTAGCCCACCAAATCCGTATTTGTGCCCCTGATGCAACCGGGCTCTCTTCATGGCGGAGATAATCATCGCCCCCACATTGATCTCCAGCCCTTTCATCAGGGCGTACACAAAGCATACATGATCCCGGGTTACATCCGTCATATGTACCCACGGGATTAGGCAAGAACAGATGATATTAAGCCATATCCTGGCTTCCCTGTTCATCTGTGAATAGGGCAAAGTCTGATGGTAGCCCCTCTCCTTGTGTCTGCTCCATCTGGCTGTCGATCGAGTTCCACACAAGGTGCATCTGATGTCCGCATATGGTGGAGTGATGTTCAGCTATTGAAGCACGTGAGCATCTGTGTCCCGCGCCCCTATGATAGCATTGAGGTGGTGAGGCTCAAAGGTGACTATTTGCCCTTTGATTTTTTTGGTGTGACTTCTGAGAGTCGGGTTCCAATTGGCATAGAATTCCCGAATCAGGTGCAAGTTGCATTCCTTGGGCTCTTCAAAGATGAAATTGAGCCCAGCTGCCTCAATACTGTGGACAATCCTAGGGAACTCCTCTGCCAACGGTTCCCGAGCTATGTGTTCCTCGGGGAAGTACTTGCTCTCCTTGTGCTTGGCATACCACTTCTTCCCCTCTTCTGGCACCCACCTGGCTCCGTATTGGTGCCGTTGGCCACGTGGAACCGCTGGTGCTATTGGCACTGCTGTGCACAGTCTGATTCTCTTTCTTCCGGCGCCGGACGTTGATGCGCCTTTCCCCTTTTCTTGCCTGCTTGCCATTTTCCTCTCAACCCAAATAAACAAGATTAATGTTTAGCCAATGAGTATTAGCTTCGAATAAGGTCGGGTTAAGCTAGGCCACCCCACACTCAGTCTTTAGCTTAAATTACAACATAATGGCAAGATCATACCTATTTACACACACAAACAGCCAAATATACAAACATGCTCAGTGCATTCGAAGAATTCGACGGTATATATTCTATGTACTACTCAGACTTCGTACAGCTAACCACCATCATTACCATCAATCACATTTCATCCCATCGCACTTAGCAAGGAAAAATAAAGAAACTAAAACAATAAGAATTTATCTACATGAACCTATACAACTCACCCAATTCTTGCAAATTTCAATGTTCCCCTAACCCGAGAATTCATCGGTCTTTTAGCATAATAACAACTAGCACATCGACTCAGCTTACTAAACATGTACAACCCATCATGAATTTCACTAGTTCACTACATTTTTCCACTTCAACTTCAAAAATAAGCCCTAGTTATGATTGTATCAAAAAAAATCCGATTAAATTATGCAATTAACGAGTTCAAGAGATCACAATGATACTCCAAACATCCATCAACAACAATTCAATTGAATTTACGCTTAATTTCTACTTAGGGCAAGTTTAGCTCACATCACATGCTCAATATCAAAGAAAATCGACAAGAAATGAGATGGAATTGAGGAACATACCTTAAATTTGAAGAATTGAAGAAAACTCAATGAAATCCTTGGCCTATTCCATGTCACGTTGAAGGGGGAGGGGTTTTAGGGAGTTTGGTCGCGGAGTGTGTGAGAAATAAGGAAAAGTGAGGGGGATTCGGGGTTTAAAAGTGGAAAAATTGCGCGGGTCACCCGGCGACCCGGTGTGACCCGTCGCAATATACACAACAACATGTCACGGAGTGCATCGCGGAGCACGGCCTCCGTGACACGGAGCAGTCGCGAGGGTGTTCTGTAATTCATTTAAAATTCCGGATTTATACCTCAACGTGACACGGAGGGTAAAGCGGAGGCCATCCTCCGTGACACGGAGCTATCGCCCTAGCTCACTGTTTTGCCACTTTTTCTTGATTTTCATACCTCAAATTTTCCTTTGCGATTCCTTGTATATTTTCCCTCCATTCGGCCTGAAATTCATTCTACTACAAGAAATTAGTTAGAATTATAGGTTTCACTCAAAATAAAAATAAAAACAAAACAAAACTAAAAACTAAAAATTTTGTTGTTAATCAAGAAAATAAAAGAAAATGAACAAAAATAAATAAATAAAAAAATCTATTCACAATTTACAAAGAAAATTTCACGGGTTTCCTCCCGTGCAGCGCCTGGTTTATCGTCGCGGCTGGACGTAATTCAGCTCAGTTGTCCTCTAAGGTGATGGACGTTTTCTCTCGAACACCGTCCACCCCCCAGTAGTGCTTACATCATTTAGGTGGTTTTCCCACTAACTCTCGTGAATCCTTTATTCGCGCATTATCAACTCGATCAATCACATTGATCACCGAGAGTTCTTCGTACACAGTCGGGAGCTTGGAGACCTTGTACACATCGAACACTTCCACCTTGTCATATGCCCGCATTGTTAGCTGCCATGCAGCTACATCAATCAGTGCTTTCCCGGTCGCCAAGAAAGGACGTCCCAAAATAAATGGGACTTCCGCGTCTGGTTCAAAATCCAGCACGATGAAATCTACCGGGAAGATCAGGGAGCCAACTTGCACCAGAACGTCCTCAACAATGCCATTAGGTCTGGCTAAGGACCGATCCGCCAATTCCAAGATCACTGTTATGGGTCTAGGACTTCCTAGACCCAGCTTCTTGAATACCGATGACGACATCAAATTAATGCTTGCTCCAAATCACATAATCCACGAGCACGGATACTCTGCCCAATAGTAATTTGTATAGTAAAGCTCCCAGGATCTTTGAGCTTTGTGGGCAGTCGGTTTTGTATCCGGGAAGTGCACTCCTCCGTAAGAGCCACCGTAGCATACTCAGTCAACCGACCTTTGTTTGCCACGATGTCCTTTATATACTTGGCATACTTCGGCACTCCCTGCAAAACATCAACAAGAGGTAAGTTAATATGTACCTGTTTCAGCACCTCCATGAATTTCTTGAAACACGCCTCCTCCTTGTGTTTCTTTAATCGTTGGGGGAACGGGGGTGGTGGTCTTTCTGATTCAGCTTCCTTAGTCTTCCCCCTCTCATTACTTTGCTCCCTCTCGACTTGTGTTGCTCCCAATTGTTGAGGTGGTCTTTCTGGTTCCACCTCTTTCAGCTGCAAACCACTCCTTGTGGTCACCGCATTCACCTGCTTGGGGTTGGGATATGTGTCACTCGGAAGTCCTCCTCTAGGCCTGGTATTTTGGGCTCCAGCAAATTGCCCAAATTGATATTCAAGTGCCTTGGTAGCTAACTGGTTGTTTTTCACCTCGGCTGCCAATTTCACATAGTCAGCCTGCAATTGAGCTTGGTTAGCTATCATTGTCTTGAACATCTCCTCAATGCTGGGTGATGGTGGTGGAGGAGATGCATTGTTGTTTCTAAATTGTGCTTGATAATTCTGCTGCCCTCCTTGGTTCCTTTGCACACCCTGACTAGAACTTTGCCCCTGATGGTTGTTGCTACCCCAGGAGAAATTCGGGTGATTCCTCTAATTGGAATTGTAGCTATTGCCATACTGTTGGTGGTTGTTCCTTTGTACATTTCCCAAAAAGTTCACCGAGTCAGGATTTGCTCCACAACACTCAGCTGAGTGCTCACTGCTCCCGCACACTTCACACCAAATCTGCTGCACTGCATTCACTAGGGCTTGAGGCTGGTTCATTGTCATGTTACTGAAGTGGGTGTTAAGTTGATTCTGTAAGGCAGCTATCTGTGCAGCAATAGCTGTAAAACCATCCACTTCTAGAACTCCTGCTGCTTTCCTTGTCCCTCCTCTTGATGAATCATCATTCCACTCCGGATTGCCCTGCGAAATACGGTTCAACAAGGTATACAGCTCCTCATAAGTTTTCTCCAGCGCTTGTCCCCCAGCTGCTGAGTCTAGCAATATTTTTGTATGGGGTTCCAAACCCTTTATAAAAGTGTGCACCAGCACATCATTGGATTGATGATGATGAGGACAATCCCGCAGCATGGACTTGAATCTCTCCCAAGCCTGATATAGATTCTCTCCCTCTCTCTGTTTGAAACTTAGAATTTGACTTCTAAGTCTTGCTGTTTTACCGGAGTGAAAATATTGTATCAAGAATTTCCTTGCAAGATCATCCCACGTAGAAATAGAGTTAGGTGGCTCAGCTTTCAACCACCTCTTGGCTTCTCCCAATAGTGAAAATTGGAACAATGTAAGCCGGACATAATCTGATGACACTCCAGCGGGGATGTAAGTGTCACTTATCTCCAAAAAATTTTTGAGATGCTGCTGTGGATCTTCATGAGGGAGACTTGTAAACTGCCCGCTAGTGTGCAACAATTGCACCATGTTTTGTTTAAGCTGGAACCTCCCTCCTGGCTTGTTCGGTGCTGATTCGGTTAGTATTAAATATTATCAACCGACACGCAAGTGCACGTGGTCAAACAAGTAATAAAGTGGCTAAGTAGCCAAGTATCGATCAAAGGAGGCTGCTCTAGATATGTAAAACTGCCTAGTTTACTATATCTCTATTTTATTCCTAACTATGTTAACAACAATCCAACCAAGAGTTGAGTGAGTTTTTGTTTCTAAACTATTTATATACTACAATTAATAACAACTATTTACTTTTGAATTTAGACAATGGATATGCACATGCCAAGGTTAAGAACGAGTAATGAACTTGATAATCATGATAATTTGGTCATCCTCTTCTTCATGTTGCTAGCCAAGAACGTTTGCCTAGAAAGTAAAACTTTCGTATTTAATTTCACTTTAGAATCATAAACCATCCGTCTACATTTCTGTCATCAAATGCAATTAATGACCTAGCACTACAATTCTGGTTCCTAAATTGACTAATACGGCTTTCAAGTATATTTCTATCAAGAAAGCACATCAAAACCCAATTTTCCCAAATCAAGTTAAGAACAATACCCTATTAATTCACAACTTTCCAATTTCGTGCTCTCTCGAGTGAAATTGGACTTTTTAGATATACATTAATGGTGGCCAATCAATAATGTAGTAAGCACAAGAATTAATAGAACAACATGCAAGAAGAAGAAGAAACCATATCAATTATCACCAAAATTCATTACACAAGTTCAAAACCTCAGCAAAGAAGGGAATTAGCCACTCATTCTTGGATTAATCATCCTAAAATGAGTGTAAATCATGCATACAATTGAAGGAAAGAAGAAAGGAAGAGAAGAAAACTCTTAGCTTTTCTATTCTTCAACTGCCACAAACCCACGTTCCTTAGCTTTTCTATTCTTCAACTGCCACAAACCCACGTTCCTGCTCTCCACTTCTCAACTCAGTCTAAAAACTAAAAGCTGATTAAAAATAAACCTAAGTGTGCTATTTATACTAGAGGGAAATTTTTCCCGGAATAACAAGCAACGTGTCACGGAGGCCAACGCGGAGCACTGCCTCCGTGACACGGCGTGGACGCGGACCCTCTCTGGAAATTGCAGGGTCCGGATAATTGGCCTCAACGTGGCACGGAGGCCATCGCGGAGGCCTATCTCCGTGACACGGAACTGACGCGCAGGCACACTGGAAATTGCCTAATTAATTCCTGCCCAGGCAGTGTGCTACCGCGATGGCAGCGTGGCACGGCTCCATCGCGAAGCCAGTGTAAAATGTGCCATCCAAGGTCTTTTCCACGCTCGCATCCAAGTCCAACTCCGACATAGTTCCAACACGCATTTTAGCTCCTAAAAATCACATTATCCTGCAAAACAAATGCTAATCATGTTGGTTAGTATAAATTCGCATTTTATTACCAAATACATGATATTATATACACATTGCACAACAAACAAGGTAAAAATGATACGTTTGAGTATCACTTGGGCATATAAATCTGCCCAAGATCACTTACCCCACACTTAAATCCTTGTTCGTCCTCGAACAACACATACACAACTCATGCAAATTACATCCCAACCTTCGTCACTATGGTGCAACATTTTACGCTACGGTCATACCGATTATTCAATTCTTGCAAATCATCAAGAAAACATGCTTGGTCGTACAAGACAATGACCTTAATACATCGAGGCTTCCTAAACTTTTAAGAATTGATTCTTGATATCGGCAAACTCATGCAAATCAACTAATCAAGAAATCCGACACGAAAATCAATCTTTCATCAAGCATGTACCCTCACAACTCGAGAGAAACTTCCCCTTTTATGTTCGTGCAGCACACAAACATGCAAGTAGGGGCATATAAAAATTAATTTCACTCTCTCTCCCAAAAGAATTCACATGCATCATGTCATGACCCATAGGCTTTCCCTTAGTGTATTACTCCACTAATATAAAGAAATGCAATGTAGGATCAAATAGGACTTTTAGTGGGTTGTAACTGGGCTATGGATCTAGTATATATATATTGGATTAGCCAATAATAGTTGCTAGCATCCTTAAGCGCCTTTTCAACTCATTCCCATCGACTCATGGACATTGTTCCTCTCTTTTCTCTTTTTCTCCCATTCATGCTGGTTTACTTTCATACAGTCCATTTCATAAGGCACACTTGACACAAAACAGAGGGTTTTCATGTACCCTCACTATCATTTAATTACAACTAGTGCCTCTTCAACATCATCTTTTCTTTCCTCACTTTGCTTTTTCTTTTCTTTTCACTCTTTAACACTTTGGGAAACATTTTCTGTTCTTTGTAAGCGCTTAAGAGCTTCTTATAGACTTTAAGGCTAATGAAAAGAAGGAATAAAGCTTAGTTCATACAATTCTGGACAAAAGAAAGAAATCGGCTAAAGGCTCAACGGGCTGACTAGGGTATACAACATATAAAAAGGTAGAATTTGACAAGAAAAAAAATGGAAACTAACGGTTAAAACAAAGAAATGCCTACATCCTTTCCGACACTACACCTCCTTCATTTTGTTTTGTATACACGCCAGGCAAGTTCTAGACAATTCACAATGACATGGAATAGCAAAACCTCACTCACACTTCATGCACATGCTCGAATCAAGATGCATTCACAGACTCTTTAATTAGTCAATTACATGAATTCAAGATTAAGCCTCAATCATAATGAACCAAATTCTATAGCCTAGGTAACTCAACATATTTACAAAATTGCATGCTTTCAAATGAATCATTTTCACATTTTGAACATCAATTACAACACGCAACAAAATTTTAGCAACCATAAGCAACTACAGTTTATTGATGCAATCCACCAAAGAAACTAAAAACAAAACATCTACTCCTATCGACTACATTTCCCTTAAGACGGTCGTCATCCATCCATCATAGGGAACGGTCACTAACTATGACATCGGTTCAATGGGACTATTCTCGGTAAAAGAATCGAAAACAAACTCCGAGAAACCCAAAAATAAAACTTCAAAATTTTTGCAACACATCGATCATTTCGATAGAAAATATTTACAAAATAATTTGATAAGTGCAAAATCTTTTCGCAAAAATTTTGAAAAATATCAATCATATTGATAAAGAAAAAAAAATATTTACAAAATTTACAAAATATTTACAAAGGCAACCATAACTTTCAAAAACACACATCATTAGCCACAAACAAATATATACACATAAATCACAAATCAGTTCACAACAACAGGGAAAGCACAGACATACATAAACGTCAAGGAAAAATTATACAGCAAATTTAGAGCCTATGACCCAGCACCTAACTACTCCCCACCCCACACTTAAATCGAACACTGTCCCCAGTGTTCACAACAATACAAAGCACAACATATGGGTGGTGGAACTCCCTGCTCAGTCGAAATATTCGACTTCCTCATCCGGTGCAGCGGCCTCGTCGCCCATATCTGAATCAGCTCCATCGTCGTCATCGGGCTCCACATCGGAGTCCTCACGACGTGTCTCCTCATCAGTAGGGACATCGTCATCAGTCGGCTCCACGAAGGCTGGCCCCACCTTGCATAAGGCTCTGGCGTTCTCGCCAAAGGGGTAGTCCAGCTCCAACTGCCATAACTCATCCTCGGTGGCTGGTCTCCCACCTATCCGTAGCTGCAGCATCTGCATGCCGAACATACGGGCCATATACTGGTCATCACGAGCATGTTGCTCGCCCAGAGTCAGCACAGGTCCGTGTGTAGTGTCGGGGGCCTTGGTCTTTGTCACATCGAGGGCCCTCCGCTCCAACTGCGGAATGTAATCCAAGGCTTCTTCCTCAACGTCGAGGCCTCGGAGGAAGGTGGTGATGAGTCCGCCAAACCCGTATCTGTGGCCCTGGTGTAGTCTGGCTCTCTTCATGGCGGATATTATGACCGCCCCCACATTAATCTCAAGCCCTTTCATAAGGGCATACACCAAGCAGACACGGTCCCGGGTCACGTCTGTCATATGAACTCCCAGGATCAAACACGAACATACAATTTTTAGCCAAATTCTGGCCTCCCTGTTCATCTGCGAATAAGGCAGAGTCTGGTGGTAACCCCTCTCTTTGTGTCTACTCCATCGGGCTGTGGATCGAGCCCCACACAATGTACGTCTGATGTCGGTGTACGGTGGGGTGATGTTTAGCTGACGGAGGACGTGGGTGTCTGGGTCCCGCGCTCCCACGATGGCATTAAACTGCTGGGGTTCCAGAGTGACAATCTGCCCTCTGATTTTAATAGTATGGCTCCTGATTGCCGGGTTCCAGTTGGCATAGAATTCCCGGACCAAGTGAAGGTTGCACTCCTTGGGCTCCTAAAAGATAAAGCTGAGCCCAGCTGCCTCAATCCTCTGTACGATGCGAGGGAACTCCTGTGCAAGTGGTTCCCTTGCAATATGTTCCTCCGGGAAGTATTTGTTCTCCTTATGCTTTGCGTACCACTTCTTCCCTTCCTCGGTAACCCATCGTGTTCCGTATCAGCGGTGTTGACCGCGTGGAACAGCAGGTGCAGCTGGTACAGACGTGCCCAGTCTTATTCTCTTTCTGTCGGTGCCTGAAGTTGAAGCACCCTTGCCTTTATCTTGTCGGCTGGCCATTGTACCTGTAGATTTACACAAACAACCACAACGTTAAGCTAAAAACTTGTTAGCTTCGGCTAAGGTCGGGTTAAACAAAATTTACCCCACACTTAGTCTTTAACCATATTTACAATATTTTAGCAAGGATAGCTCTATTTACACCCCAAACACAATCAACTTTAAACATATTGCTTAGTGCGTTCACAGAAATTCGACAGCATAACGGCTAACGAACTACTCAGACTTCATACAGCTAACCCAATCCTACTATCGGAAGCTATTCACCCATAGCACTTAGCAACAATAACAACAACAAAATAGAAACAACAATACAAACATTTTATAAACAACTAATCTAAGCAATTCAACCAATTCACATATTACGCAATTTCCCACAAAAATTCGAGAATTAATCATCTTTCAACAATTATACAATATTTACCACGAATTATCTCAAATAATAAACACACCCCGGCATCAATTTCGTCAAACTATCAAGTTACCCAAGTTAAAATTCAACAACCCCAAGCCCTAGAATACAATTCGACAATCAAAATCGAATTATTCAATCAATCGATAAGTTCAAACGTCAACTACAACAATCCGAACATAATCAATCACAAAATAATTCACATCATGTTTAATTTCTACCTAGGGTGATATATCTCACCTCACATGCTCAAAATTGACAAAAATCGCCAAAAATTTGAGATAGACGATGAAAACATACCTTGGAATTGAAGAATAGACGAAAACTTGACGTTTTCCTTGCCTATTAACGTGGCACGGAGCTTGGGGGTAGGGGAATGGGTGTTTGGTCGCGGAGGGAAGAGGGAATGGGGAACATAGGGGCGAAATTGGGGGTTTTTATTGAGAAAACACGCGGGTCACCCGGAAACCCGGTGTGACCCGGCACAGGATAAAGGCAACGTGTCACGGAGGGTAACGCGGAGCCCCTCCTCCGTGACACGGAGCCAACACGTTGGCTTACTGGAATTTTGAAAAATCCAGATTTGCCTTCAACGTGTCACGGAGGCCAACGCGGAGCATTGCCTCCGTGACACGGCGCCAACGCGCCAGTGCTCTGTTTCACCATCAAATTTTATTTTTCATACCTCGCCTCGTTTCCTTGATTCAAAGTATTTTTCCTCCAGTCTACCTGAAAATCACCTCACTAAACAAAAATTGGTTAAATTAATAAATTCCCTACTAAAAAATAAAAAAAAATTAAAAAATTACTAAATTACTAAATAAAAAATTACTAAATAAAATGCAAATCTAAGCCTAGTCACGAAAAAGAAAAGAAAATAAAATAAAAGAAAAACTTTACACTAAAGAAAGAAAAAAATATTTTTCACGGGTTGCCTCCCGTGCAGCGCCTGGTTTAACGTCGCGGCTCGACGTACCACGTTTCACCGCTTTTTCCTCCACCTTGAGGATATGAATTTCACACCTAATTTCTTCTCTAATTTCCTCTTATGCTCCTGGGGTGGTGGTGAAAAATTGTAAGGACCAACCAGTAGATGCTTTCTTTTGAACTTATTGGCCCTTGAGTAAGTGAAGTCATTTTGGCTCTCTGAGTTAGCAAATTTCAAAATATACGGGGCTTGGTCCTCCTCTAGACATTTCTCTATAATCTTGGAAGACTCTATTTCTATGTTGTCAACCAAACTTAATGTCGAAAAATGCTTCGAGTGTGGTCCAATCAACCTCAACTCTGAAATTGCATTGTGCTTGACCTCCTTACTCGTGTACACCTTTTCAACATTGACATCTATTTCTCCATTAATGTCAAATGGGAGATATTCTTTCTCTTCTTCCATGAATGGATTTTCTATAGGTATGAGGCGATCACGGGGACACTCAAGAGATTCTAATTGTTGGGCTTCATCCAAAAATTCACCCTTGTATTCCTCTTGTAGTTCCTCTTGAATATCGGCTAAATCTGCCACCTGCAAATTATCACAAGCTTCAGCCTCAGCACACATCTCCGTGAGTTTGACGCTCATCCTGCTTACAGCCTCGGCATTCTCCTTTTGCTGAATTATCAATTCTGCCACCGACTCCTTCATTGCTTATGATTGCTCCAGGAGTTGTTTCATCATGTCCTCAATTTGAACTTGGCGTCCCAAGTCCTCATTTTCAACATGCCTATATTCAGCAACATCAACAAAAGGATCATAGTAGGGGCTTGGGGGAGGGGAATATGACTTTGGACAATCACCCCAATGGCCATATTGACACCCACATATATTGCACGTGTTACAGTTTTGCCATAAGTGGGGTCCTCCGCAATTCATGCAAGATTCGCCGAAATATGCGTATCCACCATTTATATTCCAAGATGTCATGTCAATGAGGGTATCCAAAAGAGAGAAAAATTAAAATGAACAAAGAATTAAAACAAATACTAAGACCAAGTTGTCAACACTTAAGAAAACAAAACAAAAATACAGTAAATTTACACTTAAGACAATTTCACAAATCTGCCTAGCCTCCCCGGCAACGGCGCCAAAAACTTGTTCGGTGCTGATTCGGTTAGTATTAAATATTATCAACCGACACGCAAGTGCACGTGGTCAAACAAGTAATAAAGTGGCTAAGTAGCCAAGTATCGATCCAAGGAGGCTGCTCTAGATATGTAAAACTGCCTAGTTTACTATATCTCTATTCTATTCCTAACTATGTTAACAACAATCCAACCAAGAGTTGAGTGAGTTTTTGTTTCTAAACTATTTATATACTACAATTAATAACAACTATTTACTTTTGAATTTAGACAATGGATATGCACATGCCAAGGTTAAGAACGAGTAATGAACTTGATAATCATGATAATTTGGTCATCCTCTTCTTCATGTTGCTAGCCAAGAATGTTTGCCTAGAAATTAAAACTTTCGTATTTAATTTCACTTTAGAATCATAAACCATCCGTCTACATTTCTGTGATCAAATGCAATTTATGACCTAGCACTACAATTCCAGTTCCTAAATTGACTAATACGGCTTTCAAGTATATTTCTATCAAGAAAGCACATCAAAACCCAATTTTCCCAAATCAAGTTAAGAACAATACCCTATTAATTCACAACTTTCCAATTTCGTGCTCTCTCGAGTGAAATTGGACTTTTTAGATATACATTAATGGTGGCCAATCAATAATGTAGTAAGCACAAGAATTAATAGAACAACATGCAAGAAGAAGAAGAAACCATATCAATTATCACCAAAATTCATTACACAAGTTCAAAACCTCAGCAAAGAAGGGAATTAGCCACTCATTCTTGGATTAATCATCCTAAAATGAGTGTAAATCATGCATACAATTGAAGGAAAGAAGAAAGGAAGAGAAGAAAACTCTTAGCTTTTCTATTCTTCAACTGCCACAAACCCACGTTCCTGCTCTCCACTTCTGAACTCAGTCTAAAAACTAAAAACTGATTAAAAATAAACCTAAGTATGCTATTTATACTAGTGGGAAATTTTTCCCGGAATAACAAGCAACGTGTCACGGAGGCCAACGCGGAGCACTGCCTCCGTGACACGGCGTGGACGCGGACCCTCTCTGGAAATTGCAGGGTCCGGATAATTGGCCTCAACGTGGCACGGAGGCCATCGCGGAGGCCTATCTCCGTGCCACGGAACTGACGCGCAGGCACACTGGAAATTGCCTAATTAATTCCTGCCCAGGCAGTGTGCTACCGCGATGGCAGCGTGGCACGGCTCCATCGCGGAGCCAGTGTAAAATGTGCCATCCAAGGTCTTTTCCATGCTCGCATCCAAGTCCAACTCCGACATAGTTCCAACACGCATTTTAGCTCCTAAAAATCACATTATCCTGCAAAACAAATGCTAATCATGTTGGTTAGTATAAATTCACATTTTATTACCAAATACATGATATTATATACACATTGCACAACAAACAAGGTAAAAATGATACGTTTTCGTATCACTTGGGCATATAAATCTGCCCAAGATCACGGCTCAGGTTTGCGGATGCTAGATGTGACATTATTAGCATGTGGGATTGCCACCTCGCGAACCGGCCAAGCTGCTACTTCTTCGGGCACTAACCTTGCCTGTACTACTGGTGGATTCTGTTGTTGCTCCATAAGTGTTTGTCTGAGCAAGTACAACTTTCTTTCTAGAGCATCTCTCCGCTGATGATGAAATAATCTTTCTGGCTCTAAATACGAGTCCACCAACTCCTTGCCTCTTGCCAGTGTTCAACAGAGATTAAATCTACAAAATATAGGCTAAGACCAAGTTGTCAACACTAAGAAAATAAAAATATAGTAAATTAACACTTAAGAAAATTTCACCAATTGCCAGTCCCCGGCAACGGCGCCAAAAACTTGTTCGGTCGTTTGTTATATGGGTATATAACTACATGCAAGTGCACGTGGTTGAACAAGTAGTCAAGCGGCTCAAGTAAGCCAAGTATCGATCCCACAGGGACTGAGATAAGGTAACAATTAATCAAGTGTTACTATATTTTCAGTTTAACAATGAAGACAACAGTGTAACCAAGAGTTTGATATTTTTGGATTCTAATTTTTATGCTAAGTCTAAAACGATTATCTAATGCGACTCTGAACTATGAATGTGAGCCTGCTGAGGTTAATTGAACATGTGAAGAAATCAATTATCGATATAATTTGGTTAACCTTTCCTCCGGTTGCTAGTCAAGAAGTAATGCCAATGGATTAAAACTCTAGTATTTAACCCAACTTAAGAATCATGAACCGTCCACCTACATTTCTGTGATTAAACGAAAATTCATATTCTATCTAGTAGAACTGGTATTGCCAAAATCCATGTTTCTTTTCCCTCAGCCATTCTATCTAGTAGAACTGGCATGTTTAGGATTTGAATTTTGTGGTTTTTGTTTAATTAGAAAGTAACTTAGGAGTACTCAACCAACAAATTGCACTAGTTTTCATATTTTGAAAAATTTACCCTGTTTAAATTTTTCTTTGATAATTAGCTTTGTACTTGTGATTACATGCATAATTTATGTTGATCTTTTTATATCAATTATTATATTAACATGTGTATTTTTTGTTATGCCATGAATAAATCGGACAGGCAGAGTGAATGAAAGTCATGTACCATGAGTTAATTAGGTCTAATGCCTAGTTCAATACTGCGTAGAGGATCTAGAACTTTCTAGTTGGTCTATGCATAGGTTTTAGGATGGGTGGTTAGGAAAGGATCATATTCCATTCTTGTTTATCCCATTTTTAGCTTAAATGAGTTTAACTAAAATGATATCATTCCCTTGATCCCGATTTTGAGCCTCAAATAGCCTATTTTTCTTTGATTAACCAATTAACCGTACTCATTTTTATAATAAACCTATTTTGGCCCTGGTCCCTCCTTCGACATTGTGAACCTCAACATAGGCAAAATGTCAAAGTTGATGGTAGCTAGAGTAGGGGTGCATAAATAGAAGGAAGGTGAAAAAGAGAGAAAAGAAAAAAGTAAAAAATGATGTGTGGTGTGACAAAAGAAAAAGAAAAATTTAAAAAGTGAATGATGCATGAAAATCATGAAGAAACACACCACACTCATACAAGTGCATAAAAAGGGTGAAAAGGGAGGAAAAAATGAAAAAAGTAAAAAAATGGAGCCACATGTATGTAGTTCTATGGAAGGGTTAAGTCACTTATAAAAATTCCCAATCTATCATACCCAGCTCGAAAACCTACATTACAAACCAAATCAAGTCTTATAGTGATCCTAGTCTGATCATCTAACAAACCGAAGTAGAGAAATAAGGGCAATCCTATGGTATCCGATATTTAGTATTTGGAACTTCTTTTTGAGAGTGAGATCTTGCTTGTTTAGTCCCACGTTAAATATTTTACTATATCTGTGAGTGGGGGACTTCATTTTCTGTGTGGGTACATGGTTTGTGTTTAACTCTACTAGTGATCCATTAGAAAAGCATTGGTGATGACTTGACTCTCTGCTAATAGCTACATGACATATCTTGATCTCTTTTTATCATGTTTTGTGGTTGTTTGTGGTGCATGCGCTGATTTGGTTCATGGGAAAAGGGTCAAAAGCTTTTAAAGTTAATAGTGCAAATTTTGTTTGATGTTGGTGGTAGTATCCTAGGTTTATTTTCTAGTTAAACGTCATGTTAATTTTTATTTTCTTTGCCCGAGGACATGCAAAAGTCTTAAGTTGAAGGTGTTGACGTGCTGTGAGTTTATAACACTTTCGACGCTTAAAACCGAGGAAATAACATGGACTAAGATATGTTTTTATAGATATGAGGCACTTTTACTTTGATTTTAGGGAAAATAAGTGTTGGAACCAAGATGTTCAAAAGAAGCCTTAAATTGCAGAAAATCAGCCAAAGTACAAGTTTTAGTATGAGCCGTACCTTGCTTGTACGAGCCATACTGAGAACCGTGAGGAAACTTAGAAGGCTGAAGTGAGAAGAAGCCAACATACTACTCTCAATACGAGCCATACCAAGATGGTAAGAGCCGTAACTAGATTCATGGAATTATTCATAGGAAATTGCACAAAGGCAAACTCCTGGTACGAATGGACTCACGAATCATAGCATCAACATATAAATTGTACCATGATTTGTAGTGAACATCAACAGATTCTTTAATACTTGGAAGAACTTCAGACACTACAGACCGTACGAGTCATAGGAAGAAGGTGAAAGTCGTACCTCAACACTCGTTGAGAATTTCAGAAGATGTTAGAGCTCTTAGGGCCAAACAGCAGAAGCATTGTACGACTAGTAGGATGGAGGTACGAGTCATACCAGCCTACTAACACTTAGCCAAATCTGTGGCAGCCAAGGACCAACGAGAAGCAGTTACAACCCATACAATCCTGCTACGGGTCGTAGGTCTAGTCTGACACAGTCAGCACCAGATATGGAAAATTCCATGTTAGCTTAGAAAAAGGTTTCTAATGTATGTATAAATAGATTTTATGTTTTATTTTATTTAGAGAAGTACATAATTGAATTAGTAGACGTGTGAAGAATAATTTTTGTGAATTTTTTTAATGTTTTGAGAATCAATTCTTGGGATCAAATACTTGATTTCCTACATTCGCATAGGACTTTTGACGACTCTAAGTTGTTTTCAACCTTTCCCTTTAAGATAAACTTTCTCCACAGCCTCCTGAACTGAGTTTTATCCTATCAACATAGCTTCACCGGGTTTGAACAAACTAATAGGCGATCTATATCTCAACCAATAGAGAGCCTTAAATGGAGCCATCTGAATGCTGGATTGGTAGTTGTTATTATATGCAAACTAAATAAGAGGTAAATGATCATTCCAACTACCTTTGAAATAAATCACACAAGCTCTAAACATTTCCTCAAGAGCCTGAATCGTCCATTCAGCCTGACTATCTGTTTGCGGGTGATATGTTGTGCTAAGCTTAATCTGAGTACCAAGTCCCTTCTGAAACGATCTCCAAAACTATGAGGTAAACTGAGTACTCTATCTGATATGATGAACAAGGGAACTTGATGCAATTGAACTAACTCCCGAATTTACAACTTAGCATAATCCTCCACTAAATTTGTAGTTTTGACCAATAAAAAATGAACTGCTTTGGTCAACTTGTCTACAACTACCCAAATAGAGTCATACTATCGACTAGTACGAGGCAACCCCACAATGAAGTCCATATTGATTTCCTCCCACTTCCAAGTAGGGATGGTAATGTATTGAAGCACACCTCTAGGTCTTTAATGCTCAACCTTCACCTGTAGACAATTCAAACACTTAGCCACAAAATCTGTTATGTTCTTCTTCATGCCATTCCACCAATAGACTTCTCATAGGTCACAGTACTTTTTGGTGTCACCTAGATGTATTGAATATCTGGAACCATGAGCCTCATGCAACATCTGCTCCCTCAAGTCATCAACACCTAGGGCACACAAATGACCCTAATATCGTAGTACATTATCGCCCCTTGGGAGAAGACCTATACCTTCTGGTTCTGAATGGCTTCCTTCAACTTTACCAAGATAGGATCCTTGTCTCGCCTAGCCTTGACTATGGTCACCAAGGAGGATTTCGATCCATTCCGAACAATGGCACTACCATCTGTCGAGTCAACAAGACAAACTCCTAGTCGTGCAAGCCGAATGCACATCCTTCACTAACTCATTCCTCTCCTCATCTACATGGGACACACTCTCAATAGATAGCTTGCTAAGAGCGTCTGTCACCACCATAGCCTTGCCCAGATGGTAAAGGACACTCATATCATAATCTTTAAGAAGCTCCAACCACCTTCTCTGATGTAGATTTAGATCCTTTTGGGTAAACACATATTCTAGGCTTTTGTGGTCCTTAAACATATATACATGGACCCCGTATAGATAGTGTCTCTATTTCGTCAAGCCACATAATACCGCTTCCAATTCGAGATAGTGAATTGAATAGTTCTTTTCATGGACCTTCAGCAGCCTAGAAGCATAGATGATAACCTTACCATGATGCATTAATACACAACCAAAGCTGATCCTTGAGGCATCACAATATACCTTAAATGCATCGATGCCTTCAGGTAGGTCAACATTGGTGCTTAGATGAGTCGAATCTTCAATCCTTGGAAGCTCTTCTAACAGGCCTCCGACCATTAAAACTTCACTTTCTTCTAGGTCAACTTTGTCAATAGTGCTCCAATGGATTAAAATCCAACCACAAACCTCCTATAGTAACCAGCTAAGCCCAAGAAACTCATGATATTCGAAGGACTAACTGGTCTAGGCCAATTATTCACTGCTTCTATCTTTTGAGAGTCCACCTGTACACCTTCACTTGACACCACATGACCCAAAAATGCAACCAAGTCTAACAAAAACTAACGTTTGCTGAAATTAGCATAGAACTGGCGATCCTTAAGAGTCTGTAACACCACCCTCTAATGAGCAACACGCTCCTCTTTGCTTCAAGAATATATGAGAATGTCATCTGTTAACATGATCACAAACATATCCAAATATGGCTTGAACACCTTGTTCATCAAATCCATAACAGCTGCATTGAGCATTCATTAGTCCTAAAGACATAACTACAAAGTCATACTGACCATACCGAGTCCTAAATGTTGTCTTCGGAATGTCACTCTCCCGACCTTGAGCTGATGATACCCGAATCTGAGGTTTATCTTTGAGAAACACTTGGCATCGTAAAGTTGGTCAAACAAGTCATCCATTCTACGAAGGGAATACCTGTTCTTGACAGTGACCTTGTTCAATTGCCGGTAATGAATGCACACCCGAAGGGAACCATCCTTCTTCCAGAAAAAAGAACTTGTGCACCCAAGGGGATTTGCTAGGTCTGATGAAACCCTTGTCTAAAAGATCCTTCAATTTCTCCTTCAACTCCATTAGCTCAGCAGGAACCATTTTGTAAGGAGGAATATAGGTTGCATATCAACAACAAGGCCAATACCAAATTTGATCTCCCGCTCGGGAGGAATTCCCGATAATAATCTAGAAACACCTCTAGATATTTGCACACTATAGGAATTGACTGGATAATCGGGGTCTCAGATGTAGCATCCTTAACCCTAACTTGATGATACACTCAACCCTTAGAGATCATCTTTTTGGCCTTCAGGTAGGAAATGAAACAACCTACAGGCAAAACTGAACTACCGTTCCACTCTAGGACTGGCTCACCCAGAAATCGAATTCAACACACGGGTTCTACAATTTACTGAGGCATAACATGCATGTAGTCAATCCATGCAAAAGACAACATCAAAATCTATCATGGGTAGCTCTGAAATCTATTGAGGTGACTTTCTGAAGGATTGTGACGAGACAATTTCTATTTATCCGTCGAGCTATAACTGAATCACCAACTAGAGTAGACAATGAGAAGGATTTTGAGAGGATTTCAAGACAAACTCAAAAACTACTAGCAACATAGGGCGTCACAAAAGATAAAGTAACCCATGGATCTAACAATGCATATACATCAAGGTGGAATACAAGTAACTAGTGACTATATCTGGAGAGGTGTCTTACTCCTGACGAGATGCGAAGGCATAGAATCTGTTCTGGCGTTGACTGCCACTTTCACTAGTGGAGGCTCCCAACTGAACTGAGCGTGCTGGTGGAGCTGTTGAACAAGTAGCTAGGTCTCTGCCTCTACCATGGCCCTATCTAGCTGCTAGGAAATCTTTGAGCATATGTCCAGTCTTCCCATAGCCGAAACAAGCACCTGTATCTTCAAAGCACTGACAAGTGTGTCTCGGGCCACACATGTCACAAGTTGGAATACTGGGCTCCACAGATCAGCTCCCCTGACCTCGAGAGCCCGATTCTCTTCCCCTCTAGTCATGCCTAGATCTGGATGGCACATTTGCTATTGACGGTGCTGGGATGATGATCTCTGGTGCTGACAGTGCCCACCACTAGGTCTCTTTTGAGAGAATCCAAAGCTATCAGTCCTAGCCCTCTTGGCCTCTCTTTCCCGTTCACTCACCTATACCACCTCTATCTTCTTGATGTAGAGAAATATCCATGAGAAATCAATATCTTGATGAAGCATTGCAGTCGAACAATTATTGACCAAATAGTCTATTATCCCATGTATGAACTGACTCACTCGAGCCCTCTGGTCTGCCACCATCTCTGGTGCATATTTGGATAGGTAGGTGAACTCTAGAGAATACTCCTAGACTGTCATGTTGTTCTTTCTCAAGTTCACAAATTCAGCTACTTTGATCTCCCTTATCTCACGGGGAAAGAAACAATCCAAAAACGCAATATAGAACTCATCCCAACCAATAGGGCCTGCTCCAACTGCCCTACCATCCTTCCACTGTCTAAACTAGATACGTGCAACACCTTTTAGCTGATAAGAGGCTAACTCTATGCACTCCTCCCTTGTCACCCCCATGATTTTGAGGATTTTTTAAATCTCATTGATAAACTCTTGTGGATCCTCATCCACCTTTGACCTAAGAAACTCTAGAGGGTTCATCCTAAGAAAGTCCCTGACTCTTGCAGCTGTTGCATTCCCATTAGGGGGGACATGCGCTACTACCTATTGGTTAACTTGGGCGGTCAAAACCTGAGCTAGCATCTGAATGGAAGCCCTAAACTCTACATTGTCCACCTACTCAGGCACATGATCCCTGGGGCCTGGTGGGGCCTGCTGGTGCCCATCTCCATTGCCATTCTCATTGCCATTTCCATTTCCATTTCTTCTTCCATCAACTCAGTGAGGAAGCATGATTCTGCAAACATATATAGCACGAATTGGAAGGATAGAGAGCCATTTCACATACGGCATATATCATGAATGAAGGGAACACTTCTTAAAATGTTTCATAGCCTCTTCGTTATAAGTTTGCGGGCTTCAAATCCATAAAAAGACTCTACTTAACACGGCTTTCAAAAACCCTAGGACACTTCAAAACCTAATTATCTGATACTAAGTTTCTCACGGCCCGAACATAGGCTTGGAGCAAGACATGGGACAAGAAACTCTGAGGGGCTCTATGTCGACCTATGGCATGAACATGACACCTAAAGCTGTACACGAAAATATTGCACACGTATATCATATAATATACCAAAAGTCTGAAAATCTAATAACATCGAATATCTGAACACAAAACGACAATAAAAAACTAAAACATACTATGTATGATAAGCCTCTACATACTGACGAGTTGATGGGACAAGAACCCAACTAACTCATTAAAACTAAAACTGAACATACTGAACACAAGATAAATAAAAGGGTCCTCGAAGGATTAGGACTCACTAACTCTAGCAGAGAGATGCAACTCTGATGGATCTAGCTAATGGCGGTACCAAACCTAAATATCTGCGCCGGTATCATAAAAAGGTACGGCATAGAGTATACGGTCAGTACCAGGAATGTACCAAGTATGCAAGGTAAGTAAAACTGCTAAGTAAAGTAAAAATCAGAAATTGTGCATATCATAAAACATTTCATCATAAGATTCTAAGAGTAAGGCTTACATGCTAGTATCTAAAAACTTGATTTAAACATAACTAAATATCATAAAAGAATCAAATGACCCAAAGCTAAAATAGATTATTCATAAGTAACATTGAACATTTAGGTCAAACCTGCTGAAAACATATTATCCTGACTGATGAACATGCATAGCTGAAATTATGAGGAAAAATGGGAGACTCGTCATATAACTGACATTACCATGATAGAGATTACGTGGTCCCAACTATTACACTCAGGTAGGCAGAGTTGTCCAAAGTCTTTCTAGGCATAAGGACGTTACCATGATATTGATATCAAGCTAAAGGCCACATGGGAGTAGGCAAAGTTCACAAGGGAGGTCCCAAATAATCTGAACATACCTGCACTAGCATGTAGTTTTGAGGCATTGGGTTAACTGAACCCTTAGCCTACTAGGTGCTAGATGGTTCTCCAAAAATCATGCGTATTCTCTCCATTGTTTTTTATTGAAGATGAATGATCATCTTGTGATGAAGCTGAATCATAATTGTACATGCATTGTCTGAAATGATAACATGAGGAGTGTTGGCTCAAACCATACCATCAGCTAAAAATAGTGGGAGTCTCGACCCCAAAATCCATTTGGTAAGCTAATAACATGAAATTGATATAAATCATGAAACATACTTGATCATATGGGCTTGCCCAAACTTAAACATACTTGAAATAGACTTTCATAGTCAAAAACATGAATATAGACATGGGTAATTCTAATCATACTTTCATCATATATATCTCATCATGCTTGAAAACATATATCATAATCTCAACATTTCATGAACTTTCATAATTCGATATCATAATTGTAAGACTTTGAAAACATGATTTGTAATTGAAAACATTACAAAATATGCCCATGGATCATAATTCAATGTTAGAAACATGAATGGATTATAACAATGATAGATACTTAGAAAAATTCACATGTTGGGTTAAAACCCCATAGATTCATCAACTAGAATTTCCATGAATTTGAGAAGAAATTAGGCCTGGGAGTGTATGGATACACCCATTCATAACACTACATATATGGTAATTTTGATTTCACAACCCTTTTTAATGCCCAAATGAAATTAAGGGAGATTGATGAATTTTCTAGGCTTGATCACCCTGAGGAACTTCTAGGCTTGCATGCATGGAGAGGGATAGGCACAAAATGAGTGAAACCCTCTTAAAACACACCATCTAAGCATAAAATTATGTAGCTTAGGTTTTAGTAACTTATGAATTACGGAAAAGCCCTTACTAAATTCACAGGTAAAAACATACTGCCAGTCCCAATGAGGGACTGGACGACTTATTTCTTGAGGGGACGAATCGTCGTCTGTATTCATCGCCAACACTAGAAAACTTACCTCTGCTGGTCACGATAAGTGACTCCATGACTCGTGGTGTACCTGACGACTTGTGCTGACTAGTCATTGGGAGTACTGCATAACCCTTCAACATCCAAGTCAAGCTCCTGATCAAGCCCAACCTAATGACTCGTGGCCCTGACCATGAATCGTGTCTTCTCCCATGGTCAACACCTACACCACCATTCGTTAGCCAACTTCCCTCCACTCCGCGAGTCAATTAACGACTCGTGGTGTTCCTCACAGGTCATTGGACAACTCATCCCGTGACCTTGTGCAAAAATACTTATTTTCTCCATTTAAATCCTCGGGTCTGATCTTAGGATTTTGGGGTATTAAAGTGTCATTCAACATAATCTTAGCTAAGAACGTAGTCATGACTTGAAAGAAATGGGTTGATTTTGTCAGCCTATCAAAGATGACCCAAATAGAGTCAAATTTAAGCCTAGCACACGGTAAACCTGTGACAAAATCCATATAGATTGGTTCTAACCTATACATAGGCAACACCATCTCTTGAGTCAGCCTGCCAGGTTTCTAATTTTATACTTTTACCTGCTGTCCATTAGGACACTGCGCTACCAACTCGGCCATATCTTTGTTCATCCCCTCTTCTATAATCTGCTAGCGAAGCACTGCCACATCTGGAGTGCATTCAACCTATGAATTTCAAGACTCCGTTTCCTATTATTCCAATGGCCAATAACTCTTCTTGCTGAGCCTTGCCTTTGAGAAATACTAGGCTAGGGTCTTTGTGCTATCGCTCTTTGACCTCCAACAACTAGACATGATACTGTAGTATTCTAGATCATAACCTTTCTATCATCTCAGTCCATCAATTAGACTCCTAAACTTGCTTGTTGGTGTAGCTCTTGAGCCAATACACTCTTTTCTAGCCCCATGTATGATAACATGCCCTTGGATCTGCGATTGAAGGAATCGGCTAGAATGTTAGCCTTCCCTGGATGATGTAATATATCTATGTCGTAGTCCTTCAGTAACTCAGGCCAATGACACCGTCGCAAGTTCAACTCGTTCTATTTAAAAATATATTGGAGGTTATTTAGAGTAGTAAAGATGTTCTCATGAATGCCATATAAGTTATGCCTCCAAATATTTAGAGCGTGAACAACCGTAACCAACTCTAGATCATGGGTCGGGTAGTTATTTCCTTGCTTCCTCCACTATCTCGAAGCATAGGCAAACTCTTTTTCATGTTGCATCAGAACACACCCTATCTTTAAGCCTAAAACAGTATGACATACAACATAACCTTTTAAACCCTCTAGTAAGGCTACTGCTGGTGAAGATGTCCGTATGTCTTTTATTTTAGGAAACACTTCTCCCAAGTCTCAATCCACTGGAATTTAGCTGCCTTCTGAGTCATCTTCGTTAGTGGAGTTGATAGGGCGATGAATCCTTCCACAAGTCTTCTGTAATACCTGGATAATCCGCAGAGAGTTATGAACTTGGGTTGGAGTTGTGGGTCTGGGCCAAGTATTTACGTCTTCTACCTTTTGTGAGTCAATTCTAAATGCTCGTATCTCGACATTAGTCAATGATTCCAAGTACTATCAGCCTGCTAATGCCTAAGTGTGGTTCTAATATTTTCTGAACTAAGTGCTCCTGTCTTGCCCTTACCACTCTGTGTTGATGTCCGGGATGCATTCCCAATATACCATACTGGCAAGGATACTACAAGCCAAGTCAAGTGACCTATATTGTCCTGACCCCTATTCGGGTTGATTCTCATCATATAACTTCTCTTGTCTTTAACATAATAACTTGGGGGGCCATAGTTATAATTTTCTTGGTATTCCCTACTGCCATCAATACAACGTGCTGGAATAGTCTGATCTGACCTAATCTTTTCTACTGCTGGGAGTCTATTGCTTATGGATTCTCATATGTATTTGACTGCCCCTGACAATCTTACCTATTATCCAAAATTTACTATAGTGAAGGCCTAGATGGCCTATTTAAGTACTAGGGTTCTTGACCATTTTTATAATGTCTCAAAGGAATCAACAGGTCTAGCCTTCTCTTGCTATTTACCCTTGATAACATACTACCAATATTCATTCCTTCTTCTATACTTAGAAAAGGGTAGGAGTCGGGAAATGACCATATCATTCTCTAGTGGGGCTAAGGTATGAGACTCGACAAACTCTAGAGGGCTTAAAGTAAGAATCTCATAATTTCACAACCTTGCATACTTACCAGGTGATGTAACATTAACTGGTGTCCTTTTCAATTGTTGAACTGTTACTAAGATGATACTTTTCGATCTTACTCAGATGAATAGGGGAGTGGTCGGAGGTAGAACTAGATATTTTGTAGACACCAGAGGCTCCTAATATAGGGGAGAAACTGAGGAGATCAAGAGGATGTCTCCTTTTTAGCCTCAGGCTTGGCCATCTCTAAACATGACAAATTCCATGTACCTGCTCCTGCTACTGTATCTAGCATCTTATTGACAACGGTCTTCCTCGTAAGATTATTTTGTATGTAGACAAAATTGACGAGCTCAAGAACTTATCCTTGTAAGACTCAGCTCTAAAGCACGAATTGATTAGAAGAAGGGTAACCATACTATTATTCTTCGTAGCTTCCTGCCTATAAAATATGGTGCACAATACATTTATAAACAAGACTCTACGAAACATGGCTTGCAAACTCCCCAAGATATGACATTACTCTGATACCAAGTTTGTCACACCCCACAATGGAAGGCATAACTGGCCCCTAATTTCACACTGGACCATGAGCTGACCTAGCTGGACATATACACTTCTGGTGCTACCAGCAACACATTTTCAAGAAAACAATCAGCTATATCTCGGCTCAACACATAGCCTTAGGCCGACAAGGCCGCAACATACATTTTGCGCAAAAATAGCTAACCCAACTGTTGCAGTAATAACGTCATCCTATGTGGGCCGATAAGACCATCATGCTGTCTAAATCATATCAAAAGAAAGAAAGGCGCACATATACATATATAAAAGTGAACAAGGTTTCCAACTAATAATACAACTAGGCCCACACAGCCACCATGCATGTCTAACACATCTCAAAGTCTGCAAGCCTCTATAGAATTAGTCACTGGCCAAGGCAGGGGCCTAACCTACCCAAAAACTGGATATAAAATATCAGACAAACCTTGACAGTATGGCCACCATAGAAGAAGGGAGCTGACCACTCTGCTGAGTCTAAACAACTATTGGGAAGGTCTCAAAATCTGAGTGACTGAACCTGCAAACAAGTATGCAGTGCCCCATGCATGGGTGTTCTTACAATATGTACCAAGTATGTAAGAAAATAATAAGTTAGAACTAAAACTGATAAGAAAAACTGAATGTAAACAACTATGACAAGCATAGGATAAACTGAAAAATCGCATTTATACAATTGAATACTAATAAGCATTAGTCACACAAGAACCTAACCTGGCGCCCATAAGCCATGGAAAGTAAAATCCAATCTATATACCCCTACTAGTACCAATATAGCCCAAAAGGTATTCTGAAGTTTATTTAGAACTAGACCTACACAAGCAATCAACATACATTTGTGTGTTGTTTTGTAGCTCAACTGCAACTAGCCCTTTATAAATAATCAACATATACCTATAAATAGGCCCTTAGGAAATCAATGTATCTCTTTAAATAACCTATCAACAAACTGTAGGTGAGCACATGAAGCTCCTGTAGCTGTATCTTGAGCGCTATAGGCTCCAACAACGATATTTGAGCCTTGTGGGCTTCTGTAATTGTATTTGAGCCTTCTGAGCTCCTGTAACTGCATGCTGAACACACAAGGCTCTTCTAAAGGTCAGTAATGTCAACTCAAGAATAACGGAAGTCGGTAAGGGCACTAAACATAAAGTGGCTCTACAGGCCTTAATATAGTCTCTCTATACATTATATTACTTTGTGAGAAAAACATAGCCCCATAGGCACATCATAATTATATTTTTCTCCTTGAGCAGCCTATATAGCATATTACAGGACTAACTTATATTTTCGTATATCACTCAGTGAAAGTAGCGTAGCCCCTTAGGCCTAAACACAACTATTACTTGCCCCTGTAGCAACCTGCACAACATCCAATAAGAATATCCTATGTGTCCACAACTAGACAGATAGTCATAAAGAGAATTATAGAATAAGCTAGTCTAAAAAGAAAAGGGGAGGGGTCCAGAGTGACTTGAACGATAATTTGAATGTCGTAGCGGTACAAAAATGGCTTATAAGCGAACGGTAAAGTCGCAGTTGACCAACTATATGGTACCTTTTCTTATAATGACTACAGGGCTACCAATAACAAGAAAAGATTCAAAGCATACCACCCCTAGTTTTATAGGTAGCCACAATGACTATTAACGTGAAGGTAGAACTAGAATACTGAGATTCTAGCCCCATAGGCATCAATCTGTTTTATCCAAATAACATATAGCTTATGCAAGAAACTTGTAGCCTTGTAGCCAGATATATTTGTAGTTAGCCCTTCTAGAAAACATGCACGTAGGCATCTGTATGAGTAGTTAGAGGTGTTTTCCCCACGTCTAAAAGCTGATATGATCGCTATTTTGTGTATAACATAGTCTATCAAATTAATAACAACAAGGGTGGTTTCCTTAGCGACCTATACGACTAGTTCTAAGTTGTATGAAGCTGTCACTGGAAATAGGAAGTTCATCTAGAAACCTACCACCCAGTCTATTAGGAAAACCTAGTGCCACTAACTCGAGGATAATGCTATACCATCGAGATGCTATCCTTGTGGGAATCAAGATACGCTAACGACCTATGGGCGAGCTTTACTGTATATATCAGCGTTTAAAACAGAAATTTATACCACCAAGCTATACCCTGTGCTGCCCAACTTTAACAAGAAATGGTCGACAGCTCACTGCAGGCCTAGGTAGCAAAACATCACTAGACAATTAGGCAGCAACAAAACAAATCAATAATATCAAGGCCGCTTCTAACGAGACGCAAAGCTGGTACAATGATAACAAGTTATACCAAATTCAATTTGGAAAAAACCTAATGAATTCTTATAAATTAAGAGGGTAGAAGTACTTACTATCACTTGTAAGCATTTTGGACTTGAATAGAGATAATTTCTACAGCTTCTACTCCTCGGGGCTCCATCAATCTGAGCCAGTTTCCATAATTCACCTCCAAAGATATGTTCTTCATACGCTTGGGATCCATTACCCAAGAAGAATTTACGATTGAACATTATTTGAGAGCGTAATTTGCCCTTAATTAGATGAAAATATAGAGAGGAAAATCATTAGGCTACTTCTCACATTTTAGGAAAAAATTAAATGAATTACACATGATACAACTTATATATATATGAGAGGTGATGTTAGGGGTCCGCAATGCACCTTCCATCGCGGAGGAACAAGAGCGTGACGTGCAGCTCCCCAGGTCGGACTGCCTACACGCCATGCAACTACATGCGCTAGGCTTCCTACGGGTCACATGGCACTATGCGCCGGCGTGACGCGGCTCCTTTTCAATGTGCGTCTGCGAACGCGATTCTCAATGCCTCCATCCTTTGGGGTTCAATAGTTTTTCAAAATCATGGCCAATTTAAATTGAAAAAATCTTAAGCATGTGATAGGGCTATACCAATATCAAGTTGAAGAAGCAATTTACAATCATTTAAACACATTCAAACACTCACCTTAGTCTCGTCCAAGATTCTAGAGATTTTCACCCAAGTTCACCCCCCACCGCCCACAAAGTCATACTCCAAGTATAGGTATACCACACCCCTAATTCAATACATGATGCACATCATACTAGGCATGAAAAATAAGGCTCAATGTCAAGATTAAATGTCTATATCATATCAAGTGCGCGTCTATTTGATTGAAAGAGTGCACGAACTTTTGAGGGTCTCCAAACTCTAGATATTGATTGTGCTTTGTGTCCATGTGAAAAGTTCAAGGAAATAATTAGGTTAAGCATGAAGTAGCAAGAATGAAGGATTTTAGAAAAGGGGAAGTGGAGAAATAAAGAAGGAAGGAAAAGAAGAGGCCAACAAGTCGTCAAACAAAGACAGCCGCTACTTCACTTGAATTTTACATTTAAAATCCACCAATCGAGTCGGGTAAACCCATGGAGGCTAATTAAAAACCAACCGTGGCCATATAAGACATGAACCGACTCGAAAGTCGCCTTCATAAAGGGTTCCTTTGACATTTTTTTAAACACTAAGGGCGATCCAATGGGCATATCATTTGGGTAGAGTACGGTCCACACATTGGATCATCTGTTGCCTTTTTTCTTACCAGTGAACATTATTCAAAGGACGATGGGATATGCATTACGTCCTTTGAAAGGAAGGTCCATCTGTTCCACCATCTTTTGCACACCAAATTTCCCATTTTCTATTTTAGATCACATTCCTCCATTTTTTTAAGTGTACCTAGATGCACTAACACTCATTAGTAAAAAAATTCTTGGGTTGTCTCCCAAAAAGCACTTGATTTAATAATGTGGCATACTACATCATGGTGTAGAATCTCTTGGGTTACCCACCAAGAAGTGCTTGATTTGACATCATGGCATGACAGAAGATACCTAATCACAAACTTGGTGAGCCATCCTTGGGATGTCCCCAACTCATCAACACTTTTCTCAACACTGACCACAAAGATGTCCCCAACTCCTATGAGCAACAAACTACCTCTCTCAACTTTTAAAGTGATGCTCTTATTCTTGAATCAGAACATGATTTCATGCTTTTCCAAGTCCATCAAGGCCCTCCCAGTATCCAGAAAAAGCCTCCAATGTATGATAGGAATATCCCAATCCACAACGCAGTCAAGAACTATAAAATCAGCCAGAAGCACAAACTTTCCAACTATAACAATCACACCATCCACCACCCCTACTAATGTTTGATTTTCATATCGGCCATTTGGAGACGGATAGAGGTGGAATTCAAAATGGACAACCCGGACAGCTTGTAAATAGCCAAAGGCATAAGATTAATACTTGCCCCATTATTACAAAGGGCATGCAAGCTGTCATATCTACTGATATTGTAAGCCACAATAAATTTTTTCCAGATCTCCTTTCTTTTAAATACATGTTCCTACAATAACGACACTCACTTAGTGCTTCATAGGAATCATCTCCTCCTTATCACACGACAAATTTCTAGTCATCAAGATCTTCAAATACTTACCAAAATCGAGCATCTCTTTGATAGTCTTACTTTTTTTATCCACTCAATGTGCTTTTCCACTTTCGCATCAAGAGCTTGTTGAGTTATCCTTTGTGGAAATGGAGGAACAAGCGGAGAAAACTATTTTGCAAAGTCATCTATATCTCCCTTGGCCTTTCCTCTCTCCTATGGAGCAACTGAACTATCATTTGGAAGAATCCTTAATAAGTGTCTTTTTGGCTCTACCTTTAGTTGCCTCATCAACTAAAGGCCTTTTAGGACTCTTAATATGGTCATCAACCTCAACTGCAATTTCGAACTTATTCTCAACCACACCATCGACCTCAACATCCATAGGCTGCATAATCTTGTCACTCCTCGTGACAATGGCCATACATTGAGTATTGGAAGGTCTCATGTGTCCTTAAGAATTTTCAACTTTTTCACTAGAGAGGTGGACTTTTTCCTTTGGATTTTGGTCACTGGAAGGATCTCGCACCTATTGTTCTAAATTTTGAATGAAAGTTGTGTGAAAGACGATAATCTCCCTTAGGCTATTGAGACAAGAATCGGATATGTCCTGGTTGGAAAGAATCTTCTCCGACATCCTTTCAAGATTTGAGCCTCCATAATCTTTAGAAGGACCCTTATTCTAATTTTGAGAGTTAGAGGGGGACCTATCGGTGGAACATAAAAAGATGTTGTGACCTGAGCATGGACCCTGGATTGAGACACGGGACCTAGAACCATGAATAACCCTAAGCTAACCCATGGCACATTCAGAGCAACTCAAGAGCATGAATGATATGCTATGAGTTTAAAGCACTTTCAACACTTAAAACTGAGAAAATAACGTGGACTTAGGTATGTTTATACGAATTTTAGGCACTTTTACATTGATTTAAGGGGAAATAAGTGTTGGACAAAAGATGTGCAAAAGAAGCCTTAAATGCAGAAAATCACCCAAAGTACAAGTCTCGGTACGAGCCAAACCTTAATTCTGCAGGATGCACTGAGAATCGTGAGGAAAGCTGGAAGGCTGAAGTGAGAAGAAGGCAATATACGACACTCAGTACAAGCCGTACCAAGATAGTATGAGCCGTAACTAGATTTGTGGAATTATTCAGAGGAAATTGCACAAAGGCAGACTCCTGGTACGGATGGACTCACGAACCATACCATGAGTCTGATGAACTTCAAAAGATTCTTCAATACTTTGAAGAACTTCAGACACTACAGATAATATGAGTCATAGGAAGAAGATACGAGTTATACCTCAACACACATGGAGAATTTTCGAAGATATCAGAGTTCTCAGGGCCAAACCATGGAAGCATTGTATGACTCGTAGGATGGAGATATGAGTCGTACCAACCTACCAACACTTAGCCAAATCTGTAGTAGCCAAGGACTTATGAGAAGCAGGTATGACCTGTAAAATCTTGCTACTGTCGTAGGTCCAGTCATAACATAGTCGGCAACAGATATGGAAAATTCCCTATTAGCTTAGGAAATGGTTTCTAATGCTTGTATAAATAGCTTTTATATTTTATTTTAGTTAGAGAAGGACAGAATCAATTTAGTAGACGTGTGAAGAATAATTTTTGTGAATTTTTATCATGTTTTGAGGAGCAATTCGTGGGATCAAATTCTTGATTTCCTACATTGTTCTTGACATTGTTCTTTGATATTCAAAACTTGTATTCTTCCAATTGTTGCTATAAGTATTTAATTATGTGTTTGTCTATGAATGAAAATTGTAATCTTATAACTATGAGAGGCTAAAACCTCTACAACTAGGGGTTGTGGGAACCATGGTGGTTAACGAAATAGGGTTGCACAAAATTGATTTAAAACCAATGTTAAACGCTTGTATTGTGTTATCTTCATCTTTAAAGGTTTCGTAACGGTGTACAACATTAGGACTTTTCTCAAATTTTTACTTTGTTGAATCTAGAAAAGTAGAGATTAGGAAAAAAGAAATACAACAAAGTCGTGGTATTTACAATCGTTGTATTATTTTGAGTTGTGATCGCAGGCTAGTTAAATTTGGAACATATTGATAGTGGTTAGTTTAAAATCACTCATGAGACATGACCCGATGATTGAGTAAAGTCATCCAATAGCAACAAACCAGTCGTTTGGATGAACCCTAGTCATAATTTCTACATGTTTGCATTGGGATTGATCACATGTATACACCCGAAGTAGTTATGAACCCATAGGGAACACTTAACATAGTTGTTTGCAAATATTGATTTAAATCAAAAATATAATATTGTTTTAATATTGTTTTCTTCAAAACCCCCAATTTGGAGATAAGTCACCAACAAGTTCAACTACCGACATTAGTCTAGATCTTATTGTATTCCCTTTGGGTTTGACCCCAACCTCTTATTTGGTGTCTTTATTGACAAAGACAACTTTTATACTTTGTCAGGAAGTGTGATTTTGAGCTTTATAAAAAAGTGGCACCGTTGCCAAGAGATACGGTTAAGATTAGATTAATTGCTTGTGTTTGACTTTTGGTTGTTATTTCCTTAATTATGTTTTCTTTTTGTTTTTGGATATCTACAAGTGGTTGATTGGTAAATGCCAAGTACTCATCAGAGTGGAAACTCCCTAATTCCATTAGATCTTGAACTTGAATGAATACTCATAAGATGGAAAACCAAGAGCGGAGAGATTCCCGTAAAGCTGAAGAAGCTACGCAAGCTGAGCTAACTCGGCAAGATGCACTTCAGGATGCGGAGGATGATTGAGATGAGGTTGTTAATGCTGGTCAACATTGAAGGGGAAATAGAGGCCAAAGATATGCCCCTCAGTTCTTCGATGAAGATGACTGAGACATTGATGAAGTCGGGTCAATCGGAGCCATTGTACCACCACCATTGCCTGCTGAGGCAAAATTTGATATCATTAGCACCATGATTTAGTTATTGAACATGAAAGGGGTGTTTAGTGGTCAGGAAGCTGATGATGTCAACCTGCACCTGATGAATTTTGTTGGAACATGCAAGGTGTACAGGTTGCCCGGAGTTTGCCAATATGTTATAAGGCTAAGACTTTTCCCCTTCTCTCCATCTGGGGAGGCAATAGTATGGTTATCGGAGTTGCCAAACGATTCTATTACTAACTCGAGGGAGCTCAAGCAAGCTTTTTTAGAGAGATCTACAATTTCCGACAATTGAAGACTGAGGCACTTCATGAGACCTGGTTGAGGTTCCAGAAGAAGTCGACCAAGTGCCCGAACCATAAAATTCTTGATGACAGTCCGTTGGAGATTTTCTATAGATCGTTGAACAATAGTAAAAAGCAGTAGTAGACACAACGACGGGAGGAGCACTGATGAGCCACACCTTAGAGCAAGTAGCCATAATTCTAGATAGAGTAACCAAAACAAACAGAGCATGACACAACTAGGAAGCAGAAGCACCGACTAGTACATATGTTGTTGGTTTAACTATAGACTAACGAAGGAAAGAAGAAGAACGTGAGGAATTGGCCCATATGCGCACATCGTTAGATTTTCTTACAAAGCACATCATGGGAGCCGGAGCCAGAAAGGTAAACGCAGTTGGGAAATAGGGACAGGAGCAAAGGCAGGACCACTCAAATTTTGAGGAGGAAGCAAACTTCTTAGACAACCAGGTGGGGGATTTCCGAGCCAACGCCCAAGGGTCTAGTCATGGCACTTGGCACCAAGGTTCTAGAAACCAAGGTCCAAGCCAATATAGATATAACTATAACCGGAATGGGTATATATATAGAAGTCGAGGTTGTGAGCGCGAGGGAGATTGGAGTAGAATGATGATTAGCGCAACGACCGAGCTGGATTGTACGTGCCTCCTAATGCATGTGAGGGGGAGGCTGGATAGTCAAAGTTAGAGAGCTTAATGGATGAAATGCAAAATAAGGTTAGATCCACAGATGAACAGCTAAAAGACATCCATAATAATATAGCAAGCATGGGTTAGAGAGTGGAGTCACATGCGACAACTATCAAGCAGATCGAACAGCATCTAGGGCAACTGTCAGCATCTATGACCTTAGGCGAAAGGATACTATACCTAGCAACACATTCCAAAATCTAAAGAATGATGGTCAATGCATGGATGTGATGACTAGGAGTGGAAAGACCACAATTGACCCCTCCTCTGCCCGTTGTAGTTGAAAGGAAGAAAGAAAGCATGATCAAAGATGAAGAAGATGTTGCTGAGAAGGAACATAATGAGGATGCTGAGTTGACTGATGCCCCAAATGTTGAAAAAAGGCCTGAAGCTGACCAAGGAGCCACACAAATATAAAAGGCTATTCCACGACCACCGCCACCATTCCCCCAAAGAATGAAGGAGAAGGCGTAGAATGGTAAGTTTCAGAAATTCTTGTCAATGCTCAAACAGTTGTTTGTAAACACACCATTTGTTGAGGTGTTGGAATAGATGTCGGGATATGCCAAGTTCAGAAGGACCTTATGACAAAGAAGAGGTATGTGAGCTATGAACCCATTGATAATGTACACCATTGTAGTGCTATAGCCTCATAGGTCCTAGCCTAGAAGAAGGAAGATCCAGGTGCCTTTACTATTTTATTAACAATTGGTGATATTGAGTTCGCAAGTGCACTCTGTGATTTGGGACGAAGCATCAATCTGATTCCATATGCTGTGTTTAAGCAGATGGGATTGGGAGGACCCACACAGACTACCATGCGGCTGCTGATGGCCGACAGAACTGTGAAACACCAGTGGGGGTTCTATTCGATGTGCTTGTTAAAGTTGATAGATTAATATTCCTAGCGGACTTCGTGAACCTTGATTGCGAGGTTTATCTTGAGGTCCGCATCATTTAAGGGCAGCCATTCCTTGCCACTAAGAGAGCGGTAGTAGATGTGGAGGCTGGCAAGTTGAAGTTCAGACTCAATAAAGAAAAGGTCACCTTCAACTTCTTCCATTCAAACAAGCAACAGAAAGAATACAGAGTGGTCTCAACAATAAAAGATGAATCTAAGTTCATTGATGAAGTCTGAGTAGTCAAGAGACTTGCATCGTGCCATGCTGCTAAATCAGGCACTTCTTAGGAAGCAACCCATGTGGTGATTTGGTGAATTTTGACTAACCAAATCGCCTGCGTCATGCCATGACATTAAATCAAGCGCTTCTTAGGAGGCAACCAAAGTTTATTAACTAATGTGTGCTTAGTGTGCAGGGGAGACAAAAACAGGTGGTAGAAAAATTGATGAACAGGCAGGTGCTATGGCTGTTAGTACAACTCATGAGAGGGTTGTACGAGTAGTAGCATGAATCATGGTCAGAATCAGAGATGTAGTTCAGGGCATGAGTTCAAGGTATGGTTGGTCCTACGAGTCGTAACCTCATTGTACGAATTGTAATAGTCACTATGACTATGAACTATGCAAGCCATGGACCACAATAAGAATAAAAGACCTACAAGTCATAGTGTGAATCGTACCCCCATTTTACGAGCCATAAGATGTGCTCGTAGTCCACAGGTAAGTTTCTCAATCTCTCTCTTACGGGTCCAAGGGACGAAGTGAACAAACTTCCTACGACTCATGGTACGCGTCATGATGGGTCAAAATTTTAAATTTACCTGACTTGGCCTAGTATAAAATCGGCCCTATATCCTATAAAAGATCAGAAGAATCGTACCCTTCTCCCACGCTCTCAAAACCTAAAATCACAACTCCCTCACACCCGTAACTCATCATCAAGAATCAGTTGAACAAGTTCTTGCAAAAATTACATCGAAAACCCAATGTCAAACCGTAGTCTTGATTGACAATCGAAGTATAAACATTCAAGTAAGTGTATTTCTTCAAAATTGATATATATAACTTGTGAGATTGATGTAAACCTACTAAACCCCTGAGAGTCCTCTCAATGCTTGAAAAAAGAAAAAAATTAGAAAAGGACAATGACCAGGGATGTAAACAAGTTGTGTGCAACTATGTAGTAGCTTCAACATGTGAAAGTTGTGCATTGAACTGTTAAAAATTAATGTAACGGATCATGATTAAAAAGGGGAGGAATGATAGATGTAAAACTTGTTAAATGCATTCCTGGACCTAAGAAATTTTGAGTACCCAACCTTAAACTAAAACCCCTTGCGAATTGGATCAAAAATAAGGCAGCAATAGGCTTCACAAGCCTTCCTATGACTCATGGGTTCATACTACAACTCGTAGGATGACTCGTTGGGACTGTTCCAAGCCAAATTTTAAATAATCACGAAGTACAAATCCTAGTACAGCTAGTATTTTACTGCTAAGAGTCGTGTCTAACAAGTATACCAAGAATTTGAAAAGGGTCAAGTCCACAAGTGCAAGTACGATCCTTCCTACGACTAGTGGAATCGACTTATGGGTCATACCACGAGTCGTGGAAAAATACAGAACAATTGTTTTAAAGGGGCATCCTCATAAGACTCGTGGTACAGACCGTATCTTCATGGTACGAATCGTACCTCAAAGGCATGACATTTACCTAAGATATTACAAGTCTCAATAAGAATTGTACCTCCAAGGTACGACCTATACTGTTGACCCGTGATAAACTATAGAGGTTTTTTTTCTTGCTTTCTTTTTCTCAGATATGGAATTCTAACCCTTTTCTCCAAAGGTACAATGACGATGAAGTGTAAAGAATCAAAAGCAACTTCTCAGAGGACATTGCTTGATGAGACCTCCAAATCCAATCAAGCAGGCAACTCCCCTAGTGGTTCATTAGAAGAATATAGGGTCAATACATCAGATACTAAATGGACCAAAACCACTAGGGTGAAGGCATAATTCCAAGCCATGGAAGCCACTTCCATATCTGCTGGTGCTCCCCAGTCTGAGGAGGGATTGGAGGAAAGAGCTCAAGAGATAGAAGCGGTTCTAATGAAGAGGAGGGTTTTGAGGATACCCAATCTAGGGATGCAAGTAATGGTGCCGGATCAGAGGAGGAGGCACCAAATGCCGAGCAAGAGCAAAATCTGCAAAGGAGAACTGCGCTATCCAACGGAGAGTATTAGGAGCCCAGGAGATATATAAACAAGGCATTGATCTCATCGGCAAGAAAAAACCTAGGCAAACCATTCAAGAAGAGTCATGGATCCTCAAAAAATCATTGAACGAGGTGAAGGAGATGAAGCATATATTTAGCTTCTACACATTTGAGTGGATAGTTGGGGCCTCAAACCGATACACTCTAGAAATTATCCGGGAGATCTACGCCAACAATTTGGCAACCATGGTGCAGAAGGCAAACGTTACACCCCAAACACAGGGTTGCATGACTGGCCCCTGGTGCCACCCCTTATATGAGCATACCCGATGCCCCAAAAAGTAAAAACAGAGGCCAGAACCGATGATGTTCAACAACACAACAACTATACAATCAGAATAAGATGGTAGACTATAGCAGAAGCTGGCTAACTTTATCAGCCAAGAAAAATAAATACAATATGCCATCACGGCCACGGAATGGAAGAACAACTATACAACATGTCCCACCTGGCCTATAACAATGAAACTACACCCACAACAAATGTCTTTGAGCCTCTAAAAATATAATAGAAATCAATTTTTCGGGACAGGACCCTGAACTACCCATAACTCAACCTCTGGAAACTCCGAAAGAACTGTAGCACACCGACTCAGCTGGAACTCCACTCAGCAACCAAGAACCTGATCTAACAGCCCACCAGCACCTACAGGCATAAGTGCAGCGCCCTGACTAGGGCGTCAGTACAATAATGTACCGAGCATGAAAGGCTAAAACAACTAGTAGACTAAGATTAGAGATCAACAAATATACCAAATACCGCAGGAGGAGAACTGAACTTAAGTAAACACAAAAAACCTAACTGGCCCCCATAAGCCTAGAAAGTACAAGAAAACATACAAATAGAACCTACCTAGCCCCCATAAGCCCGCCATGTACAAAAAGTAAATAATAATACAACAGTACCTAGCTGACCCATCTCACTTGTCATCGCCTCTAGACCTCTCAATGGCCTCAGCTAACACCAGCCAACATCTAGCATTCATTGCTATCAGATAATAAAAAACACAAATAACAACCATAATATAATTCCAAACAAATCACAAGTAAACACCAGTAAATCAACATCATCAATCAGGCACTGCCGGACACTCTCTCGGCTGCGCGCAGCTAGCGGAGCTCAATTCATCTAGGAGAACCAATCACGATCCCAGGAAGGCTCAGACATGTCACACCACTCTCGAATCATGTCTCAACTCGACACTACGGAGTACATCATTCTCAACCCCATAGGTCATTTCACTCCTTTGGCTCAACCCCTTAGCTTGAAAATCTCTCGTGCATCAGGTATCCACAAGCCCCAAGGAACCTCGTGCTCAATCCCTAGCCAGTACAACTCTCGTGAAATTGGGTATACACAAGCCTCAAGGCCTCAAACATAACACACACACAATCAACAACAAGAATAATACATGCTCATATAGCCCACAATCGGTTCTCAAAACCCACATTCTGATTAATACAACATAGTACTATTTATTCACGTCTAGCCGTCCACCGACAAGCCACTAGCGGAGCTAAGGATTAGCATCCTAACCAGTCTATCCCCAAGCATTACAAAAAGCCCACAAGCCACTTACTTACTACTAACATCAAGGGACGTGGATAAATCAGCCTAACTGTCACTACGGCCATCACTTGCCATCGACATAATCGACACGATCACTTATTCAAATATGACAAAATATCATAGAAACCATCGACCATAACCACTCGAATCCATCATTCACTTGTTAATATCATCACCTAATCTTATTGACACTAGCAACCCATAACTTGCTACAAGAACCACACACCTCACATACGACCTCTCGATACGAGCCTATTGCCATAACTACGATTCTCCGCACTCAAGCCTGAGACACTAACCAAACCAGAACCTTATACTCACCATTATTACAGTATAAACAGCACAACAAAGTTCAATAATAGCAAAACACAAGCCATCGCAAAACAGCCAACACACACGTCAACACGGACGACAACGGCTACGAAATTCTTGCCAACAAAGGGAGGGACAAGACTAACATAACTCCAACCCTAGCCGAACTTTAGACTTCAAAACCATAAAGCTACTGCCTAAAGGCATTCCAAAATTCTGCCAAAATGCATCAACCACAACTCAACAATAAAACAACACAAACGAAGCTTACCCGATAGGATTCATAGGAATTCGATGGTAGAAACTCAAAGACAACACCCTATTGGCATTAAAACACCTATAAACAACCTTCAAAACTAAGGAGAACAAAATAAAGAAGCCTTACCAACAGCTTCACCACGAAACAGTGACCAATAGCCCGGAAAAGACACCAAACCACGGACTACACGCGATTCCCGACTTCCCGACACAAAAATCATGTTGAACCATGGCTTCTAGCCCCAAATCCTAAAGGAAACCATAGAGAGAATTTGAGAGAGGTTTCATACGAAATATATGCTGTAAACTGATTTTTTCATGACCAAGAACCGACCAAAGGGGATTAAATAATCCTCCACCGCTTTAAGACCTTGTGAGGTCCCTGCTTGCGCGGTCTCGCAAAAATGCAAATATCTCTCTACTCCGAAGTCAAAATAACAAATTGTTTTATGCACTAGAAAATAGTCTCATAGATATTTAATTTGATATATTGCACACCCCCTAGACCCTTATAGATTTGGAGAAAAGTCTCGAGATAGTTGACCTACATTTCAAGGAATCTCAAGAAGGAAATTTTGCGATAACTTTTTTGGAATTTTGTTCTACAACTTGATCGACGTTCAATAATAAATATGATAAGAGAGTGATTCAAATAAATCATATAACTTCCTTCATAGCCAATTAGGTACTCTTAGTCCTACCTCAAAAGTATGATTATATTACTCAAACTATCCCAGATGTTACAGCGAAAGAGGGGCAGACGTTGAAAGATCAGCCCAAGCTGGAGAGTGTCTTGGTTAGTAGCCGAGAGGTTGATATATCTTAGTGCACTATTTCTCAAATATTATATGGGCCTTAGTTCATACAACCATATGCTACGCCATAATATGAATATCGGATCGAGGAATTGAAACAAATCAAGCAGCTCAGCTTTGATGAGAGACAGAGGCAGATACAATGGTTATTCGGCATGATAGAAGAGGACAATGAAGAGGTAGAGTTGGTCACTAGAGGCAAGCAGGTCACAAAGAATAGCTTAAATTTCATAACAAAGGCATGCTTGACATTACTATGCCATTGTTTGTCACCGATGGTCAATGACAATACCCCCAGCGAAGACAAAGCATCTTTGGTGGCCTGTATCATGTCCAGATACTCCATTAGCATTTTAAGGGTCATTGCAGAGGAGATGCGAGATTGGGCTATGGGATTGAACACGACCATCCCATTCCCGAGTCTCATTTTCAGACTATGTAGAGGCATGCATTATAATGTGTCGTGGTAAGGAGCACCTAATTTTAGGACAGTGAATCATTAACATTGGCCTGATCCGGGATGAGATGAACCCAATAAGTTGGGCCTGACATTCCAGCGCAATCCCACTATCACGGCCAGTTGGAGGAACACAAGTGAATCCCCCACTTTACAGGAGTAGGGTGAGACACCTACTACAGATACAGGACATTCAAATATAGCTCGTAGTACCTCTGCCGCACCACTCATGATCCTCCCGAGCCAGACTCCAGCTGAGTACATCCTAGTGCCTTAGGAATTTCTCCAAAAGCTTGCCAAGAGACTGACCATAGCTGAGAGGAAGATTCAGTCAATGATGAAGAATGTCAAGCCCTAGGTGAAGGCTTAGATAGAGATAGATGTGCAGGACCTACATGCCTGATTAGATGGGTTTGAGAGAAGATTCAATATGTGCATGGCTAAGCAAACTGCTACGGGCAACCTCTATGAGGATTTGGGGGCTCTTCGGAGCCAAGTGGCCGAGCTGTCATCACGGCAGCCGACAGCCATAGCAACCCCCTCTCTTCTTGACCTTGATGCTGATCTAGACGAGGAGCTTGAACTGGAAGCTTACTAGGAGCCCACAAGAGCATAGAAGGAAAAAGGGAGAAAGATGGTCTCCGAGGATTTTGGACACGAGACCCCGAAAAAGAAGATAAAGAGAGAGAAATAAGAGCGCAAACGAGCATGAGTAGAGATCCAACAGACTCATGACACACACTTGTTAGAGCTGCAGGAATGAGCTAGAGCAGCTGTAGCTCCACCATGGCCCTGGTAGAGCTTGCTAGTGGCAGAGACCCTTCAGAAAAGCCACATTCAACCTCGACTATTCTAGAGGTTGTAGAGATAGCCGATACTACTGAAGGGGTAGCCACTCCCCCTATTAACCCACCATTGAGCGTGCTGGCCACCGCATGCGCCACAATTGCAGTGGAGGCATCTCCTCCGTAGAATGATAGGAGCACTTAGTGTGCCACAAGTATGTTCCCTTCCCTTAGGTTTTACGTTGTACACTTTGGGAACAAAGCATGCTTTTTAAAAAGGGGAGGGGTGTACTTGTATTTTTGGATTTTTGATTCGTCCGAGGGTTTTTCTTGCCATGTTTCTTTTCCCTCGGCCATGCTATCTAGTAGAACCGACATGTTTAGGATTTTAATTTTGTGGTTTTCGTTTAATTAGAAAGTAACTTAGGAGTACTCAACCAACAAATTGCACTAGTTTTGATATTTTGAAAAATTTACCCTGTTTAAATTTTTCTTTGATATTTAGCTTTGTACTTGTGATTAGATGCATAATTTTTGTGGATCTTTCTATGTCAATTATTATATTAACATGTGTATTTTTTGTTAAGCCATGAATAAATCGGATAGGCAGAGTGAATGAAAGTCATGTACCATGAGTTAAATAGGTCTAATGCCTAGTTCAATACTGCGTAGAGGATCTAGAACTTTCTAGTTGGTCTATGCATAGGTTTTAGGATGGGTGGTTAGGAAAGGATCATATTCCATTTTTGTTTATCCCATTTTTAGCTTAAATGAATTTAACAAAAATGATATCATTCCCTTGATCCCGATTTTGAGCCTCAAATAGCCCATTTTTCTTTGATTAACCAATTAACCGTACTCATTTTTATAATGAACCTATTTTGGCCCTGGTCCCTCCTTGGACATTGTGAACCTCAACATAGGCAAAATGTCAAAGTTGATGGTAGCTAGAGTAGGGGTACATAAATAGAAGGAAGGTGAAAAAGAGAGAAAAGAAAAAAGTAAAAAATGAGGTGTGGTGTGACAAAAGAAAAAGAAAATTTTAAAAATTGAATGATGCATGAAAATCATGAAGAAACACACCACACTCATACAAGTGCATAAAAAGGGTGAAAAGGGAGGAAAAAGTGAAAAAAGTGAAAAAATGGAGCCACATGTATGTAGTTCTATGGAAGGGTTTAGTCACTTATAAAAATTCCAAATCTATCATACCCAGCTCGAAAACCTACATTACAAACCAAATCAAGTCCTATAGTGATCCTAGCCTGACCATCTAACAAACCGAAGTAGAGAAATAAGGGCAATCCTATGGTATCCGATATTTAGTATTTGGAACTTCTTTTTGAGAGTGAGATCTTGCTTGTTTAGTCCCACGTTAAATATTTTAATATATCTGTGAGTGGGGGACTTCATTTGCTGTGTGGGTACATGGTTTGTGTTTAACTCTACTAGTGATCCATTAGAAAAGCATTGGTGATGACTTGACTCTCTGCTAATAGCTACATGACATGTCTTGATCTCTTTTTATCATGTTCTGTGGTTGTTTGTGGTGCATGCGTTGATTTGGTTCACGGGAAAAGGGTCAAAAGCTTTTAAAGTTAATAGTGCAAATTTTGTTTGATGTTGGTGGTAGTATCCTAGGTTTATTTTCTACTTAAACGTCATGTTAATTTTTATTTTCTTTGCCCGAGGACATGCAAAAGTCTTAAGTTGAAGGTGTTGACGTGCTGTGAGTTTATAACACTTTCGACGCTTAAAACTGAGGAAATAGCATGGACTAAGGTATGTTTTTATGGATATGAGGCACTTTTACTTTGATTTTAGGGAAAATAAGTGTTGGAGCCAAGATGTTCAAAAGAAGCCTTAAAATGCAGAAAATCAGCCAAAGTACAAGCCTTACTATGAGCCGTACCTTGCTTGTATGAGCCATACTGAGAACCGTGAGGAAAGTTAGAAGGCTGAAGTGAGAAGAAGCCAACATACTACTCTCAATACGAGCCATACCAAGATGGTAAGAGCCGTAACTAGATTCATGGAATTATTCATAGGAAATTACACAAATGCAGACTCCTGGTACGAATGGACTCACGAATCATAGCATCAACATATAATTGTACCATGAGTCATAGTGAACATCAACAGATTCTTTAATACTTGGAAGAACTTCATACACTACAGACCGTACGAGTCATAGGAAGAAGGTGCAAGTCGTACCTCAACACTCGTTGAGAATTTCAGAAGATGTTAGAGTTCTTAGGGCCAAATAGCAGAAGCATTGTACGACTAGTAGGATGGAGGTACGAGTCGTACTAGCCTACTAAAACTTAGCCAAATCTGTGGCAGCCACGGACTAACGACAAGCAGTTACAACCCATACAATCCTGCTACGGGTCGTAGGTCTAGTCTGACACAGTCAGCACCAGATATGGAAAATTCCATGTTAGCTTAGAAAAAGGTTTCTAATGTATGTATAAATAGATTTTATGTTTTATTTTATTTAGAGAAGTACATAATTGAATTAGTAGACGTGTGAAGAATAATTGTTGTGAATTTTTTTAATGTTTTGAGGAGCAATTCTTGGGATCAAATACTTGATTTCCTACATTATTCTTGAGATTGTTCTAAGATATTAAAATCTGGTTTTCTTTAAATTGTTTTTGTAAGTATTTAATTATGTGTTTGTACATGAATGCAAATTTTAATCTTAGAACCATGAGAGGAAAAAACCTCCACAAATAGGGGTTGTGGGAACCATGGTGGATTAACGAAATATGGTTGCACAAAAGTGATTTAAAACCAATGCTAAACACTTGTATTGTGTTCTCTTCATCTTTAAACGTTTTAAATGGTATACATCGTTAATACTTGCCTAAACTCTTTACTTTCTTCATCCTTGAGAAGTAGACATTAGGAAAAGAGTATTACAACAAAGCCTTAGTCTTTACGATCATTGTATTAACTTGAGTTGTGGTCACAGGATAGTTAAATTTGGAACAAATTAATAACAGTTAGTTTTAAATTGCTCATCAGACCCGACTCGATGATTGAGTAAAGTAGTGCAATAGGGACGAACCAGTTGTTTGGATGAATCCTAATTATCAGTTCTATAAGTAAGCATTGGGATTGATCACATGTATACACTCAAAGTAGTCATGAACCGCTGGGGAACACTTACCCAAGTTGTTTGCAATCTTGATTTAAATAAAAAAATATAATCTTGTTTTAACATTATTTTCTTTAAAACCCCCCAATTTGGAGATACCTCACCAACAAGTTTAATTACCGGCATTAGTCTAGATCTTACCCTATTTCACGTGGGTTCGACCCCAACCACTTAGTTGGGTTTTTTATTGACAACGATCGCTTCATACTTTGTCTGGAAGTGTGATTTTGAGCGTTATCAAAACTAGTTCGGAGATAAAGCATGAACATGATATAAGCGAAAGTCTGCGTATCATAAGGACATAAGCAGAAACACAAATCAACAATGTTGCACTGTCTATACATGATTGTCTGAAAAGCCTCTATTACTATGAAAAGTTGATGGGACAAACACCCCCCAACTAGCTCTCTAAGTCTGAAACTAAAACAAGACAGGACAATAAAAATGGATAAAAGTCCTCAAAAGATGAGAACTCACCAAGTTTGGGAATAGAGCCGGTCTGAGACGGGGCGAGCTAACGACGAGACTGAGATGGCTCACGTAAACCTATATCATAAGACAATATAGTAGATAATATGCGGTCAGTACTTGGAATATATAGAGTATGCAAGGTAAGTAATATATGATAGTAATATGATAGTTTGAAACCATGAAATTATCACGCCCCGCCTTGGGGGTATGACTGGCACCTGGTGCCCTAGTAGGACCTAGACTGCTAACTGGTGAGCCTAAGCACATCTGGTGCCTGGCTAGCTCTAACTCAGATTTCTTGAAATGATGGGCTATATAACGGCTGTAAACACAGCCACCGGCCGATTGGGCCTATAGCCACCTGTATAAAACTTCAGCTAACTAGAAACATACTTACAAAGGGGAAAACCTATGTGGGCTGACAAGGCCACTATGCTGTCTAGTTATTTGTAACTCAACAATAGAATACTAAATAACTACGTGACCGACAAGATCACCACTACTATCAGACTATGGCCCCACACGACCAACATAATCAACAATACTAAACATCTAAATAAAACGCACGACCTCACACGACCGACACAACAAACTACAGGGATATAAATATATACAATCTGCAAGCCTCTATGAGTACTGATGAAATAGTCGGGACAGGGCCCCGGCCTACCCAAACTGTAATCAAGAGGAATTGGAACAACCTCCGACTGTCTAGCTCCGGAGGATAGGAGCTGATAACTCTGCTAACTGGATCACGAGGGATCGACTCCTCATCTGTGTGTACCTGCAGGAAAGTAATGCAGCGCCCCCACGGGCGTCAGTACCACAAGTACTAAGCAAGTAAAGCAAACTGAAATATACAACTGAAATGGGTAACAACAATAACATGACATATAAGCAGGAAGTAGCTGAGTCTATCTGGCTGAGGATAACTGGGGAGAGTTTACCTATTCTATAACTAAACTGGGCGTACCTGACAATGTGTCGTCCTACTGTCTATCAGTATCTAATAGCACATATAGATATGCATATATAATTACACGTAATACCTGTCCGACCCCCATAAGCCGGAAGGTGCTAATCAACAGAACAATCTATTTACCCCTACCCGGGTCTAAACCAACCAAAAATAAGTCACTCCACTCATCTGATAATTGTGAGCTCCTCCTGTCGGCCCCCTTGAGTACGTAGCTCAGGCCTTGGCCTCTGACAATGAACTGTGTCTAAGTCCGAAGACTCCTTCCTCTGGGCGCAAGCGCTCAACGGGGTAATCTGTTGCTGTATATGTGACTGAAACTGCCCCTGGGTGCAAACACGTAACAAGGTAATTTTATAAAAATCTGTATCTAAAACTGCCCCTGGCCACAAGCACACACAGAGTAATCTGTCCTGTAAACAGGGTAATCTGGCTCTGTGTAGAGTGAACTGAACTGCCCCTGCAAGCAGAGTAATCTGGATCATATTATTATGGTGGTCAGCCATCATCGTCCTCTAGGCGGACGGCAGCGCCCGGCTAGGGGCGGTATCTGAATCTTGTATCGACACAGCTATAACCCAGGGGCGGTGGGGATGCTAAAGGATGCCCACATGCCATAACAAGTCTAAACATGCAAAACACATACACAACAAGCATGCTCAAATGAAAAATACTAATCATATTCTCTTCTTTTATTTCAAGGCCAGTCCGTATTAAACAACTGATGCTATATTCTGTTTTTACGCTGTTTCTGATTGCTGGACTAACTGCTACCTGGCCTTTATATGTTTATCTGATCATTGTTATCCGTGATCTGAAGCTATATCAGTTTCTAGAGCTATATCTGTATCTGGAGCTATATCGGTGTCTAGAGCTATTTCTGTATCTGATTACTGATCTAATTATATCTGGATATAACTCAATAACATAGAACATGCCATCTATAATAGGATGTAGCTCAATAATATAAAATGTGCCATCTATTACCGGATACAGTCTCAACAAATGTAATACATACTATCTGTAATCTTGCTAATTCATTATACTGTTTTTAAAACGTCCATTCTGGGTATTATGTAAGAACATGCTGAGCCACTAGCAGATACCACGTTACTATCTGAAATCATCTGACTATCCGTTATTTTGATTATCGCATGATACATAATGATATACTAGCATGCTTGCTGGAAATTGTACTAAAATTGTTCCTGTACGCTGGGTATCTGTTAATAGCCTTTATTCTATTTATTTTCTAAACTGTAGTTCCTGGCTTGCCGAAAAAATAGCTTTACATACCTGGTTTCTGAGTACCCGACTGACCGACATGATTTCCTTTGGTACTTCTGCTGTTTCTCCCAACTACATTCATATACATGTCAATTAGAACTAAATACACCAATATTCTGAAAGAAAACGTCACTTTCGATATATTTATAGCCAAAACTTTGGCTTATCGAAAGACGGCCAAAAACTTGCTATTTCTCGAAAGTCCAGAAGCGGGAAATATTCACTTTAAGGCTAGGAGTATGTTGACACTAGTTTGGAGCAATTCCACTTACCTTAGTTCGGTAGCACGACGATTCGCCGCCCGAATTTCACGAAACTAAATCCGTAGGAATGCTCCTTGCTGCTAAATACCTCAGTATCTGAGGTTAATTTGGATTTGGACTACGTTTGACGGCGTAATTGTGCGATAATTTAATAATACTTTCGCACCCTCTCTATTTTCTCACGAGCTTCTGGAAATTATTTGATATGATAATGAAATGAACCGAAGTGGAGGCTTTATATACTTGGGCCTTAACAGGGCCAACGTGTCACAGAGCCAACGCGGAGGCTCCACCTCCGTGACACGTTGCCATCGCGGAGGGGCTCTGCCCTATCTCCTTCCGCGATGGTTCGACAGGTTTCTCGTCCGGTCTTTTCCCGAGCCTTTTTCTAGCATGTATGGCTTTCAAATAATATTAACCAACACGCGAATAGGCCATCTATGTGTTGGAAATTTTACGGGGTGTAACATTCTCCCCCCTTAAGAACATTCATCCCCGAATGTAAACTTCTATCTAGAGGACTTCTCAACTTACTCAACTTGTTTTTAGAAGAATTTCGGCAGAGTTTCCCCTGTAATATGGACTATCCCAAAAACCTGAAATGCAGAAAAGTCCCATAAAGGTACTCCACACTATACTATAGTATTTAAATTGCATATTAAAATAGACCTTCTCATTTATATGTATACTATAAGGCACTGCATAAGATAATAATATTAACATACCTGTCGCCTGACTAGGCTTGAAATAAATGAGGGTATTTGGTCTTCGTATCTTCCTCCCCCTCCCAAGTCATCTCCTCTCTGTTCCTGTTACGCCACAATACCTTGACAGATACAATATCTTTAATTCTCAATCTACGAATCTATGTGTCTAAGATGGCTACTGGAACCTCTTCATAGGCCATCTCTTCCGTAACCTGCATATCCTGGACTGGGACTGCCCTGGATGGGTCTCCTATGCATTTCCTCAGCATAGATACATGAAAGATCGGATGAACGTTTTCCAATTATGGAGGCAAGTTTAACTCATATGCTACTCGGCCTATTCTTTGACGAATCTGATAAGGCCCAACAAATCACGGACTAAGCTTACCTTTCTTGCCGAATCTCATCACCCCTTTCATTGGAGATACTTTCAGAAATACCCAGTCATTCACATCAAATTCCAAGTTTCTGCGCCGCACATCAGCATATGATTTCTGGCGGCTCTGTGCAGTCAATAGGCGTTATCCGATGAGCTTTACCTTCTCCTCTGACTGTTGAATGATGTCTGGCCCAATCAATGCTGATTCTCCAACTTCAAACCAGCCAACCAGCGATCTGCATTTTTGCCCATACGATGCTTCAAAGGGCATCATCTGGATGGCTGAGTGATAGCTATTATTCTAAAATCTAGCACACACGCTCGTAGCATGTCCTCGAGCGTCTGAATAGTGCGCTCAGCCTGTCCATCTGTCTGAGGGTGGAATGCTGTGCTTAAATTAATCTGCGTTCCCAGACCTCTCTGAAACGACTGCCAAAATCTAGCTGTGAATTGTGTTCCTCTATCAGAGATAATATATACTGGAAAACCATGTAATCTAACTATTTCTATGATATACAATTCGGCATAATCCTCGGCAGAGAATGTAGCTTTCAATGGTAGAAAATGAGCTGATTTAGTCAGCCTGTCAACTACTACCCAAATAGAAGCTTGTCTATGTCTGGTACGGGGTAATCCTATTACAAAATCCATATTCACTGTTTCCCATTTCAAGAGAGGCACAACTATGTCCTGTGTTAACCTTCCTAGTTTCCGGTGCTCCGCTTTTACCTGTTGGCAGTTTGGACACTGGGCTACAAATTCGGCAATTTCTCTGTTCATTTCTGGCCACCAATAATTCTCCTGGATATCATGGTACATTTTCATTGCTCCTGGATGGAGGGAATAGCGAGCGTAATGTACCTCATGCATGATCTGCTGGCGAAGCCCTGAAACATTCGGGACACATAGGCCGCCCTTACAACGCAACACTTTATCCTCAGTCACTTGGAAATCTGGCTCCTTACCTTTCTGAACTCTATCTCTGAGCTGGACTAAGTCACGATCCTCGTACTGCCGTTCTTTTACCTCTTTAACTAACGGTGACACAGCAGAGTTCTGAATCACCGCTCTGTTATTTTCTGTTTCTACTACTCGAACGGCTAAACCAGCTAGCTGATGAATTTCCTTGGCTAACTCCCACTTCTCGGGTCGCAAATACGCTAAACTCCCCATTGACTTACGGCTGAGTGCATGTACTACTACATTAGCTTTCCCTGGGTGGTAGAGAATATTTACGTCATAATCTTTCAGCAATTCTAACCAACGATGCTGCAGCAGATTTAACTCCCTCTGTGTGAAAATGTACTGCAGGCTTTTATGATCTATAAAAATGTCTACATGAACGCCATACAGATAATGCCTCCAGATTTTCAGTGCATGGATCACTGCGGCCAGTTCCAGGTCATGGGTCAGATAGTTCTTTTCGTGCTTCCTCAGTTGTCTGAAGCATAAGCAAAACACCTTTCCATGTTGCATTAGCACACAACCCAGTCCAATGCCTGAAGCATCGCAATACACCACATGCCCATCTGTTCCCTCTTACAATGCTAGTACTGGGGCGGAGGTCAATCTATCTTTCAACTCTTGAAAACTCTGCTCACATGCCTCCGTCCACTGAAATTTCGTTGCTTTCTGTGTCAGCTTTTTCACGGGTGCTGCTATAGTGGAGAATCCTTCAACAAATCTCAGGTAATATCCTGCTAAACCTAGGAAACTGCGGACCTCGGTCGGAATGGTAGGTATGGGCCATGTCTTGACCGCCTCTATTTTCTGTGTGTCCACCTATATACCAACATCTGACACGATATGCCCCAAAAAGGCAACTGAGTTCAGCCAGAACTCACACTTGGAAAACTTGGCGTACAACTATCGGTCTCTAAGGATCTGGAGTACTGTTCGTAAATGGTTCTGGTGATCTATCTCTGAGCGAGAATATACCATAATATCATCGATAAATACTATCACGAACAGATCCGAATACGGTCTGAATATTCTGTTCATCAGGTCCATAAACTATGTGGGAGCATTCGTCAGCCCAAAAGACATGACTAGAAATTCAAAGTGACCATATCTGGTCCTGAAAGTAGTCTTTGGAATGTCCCTCTCACGAAATCGGACCTGGTGGTATCCGGACCTCAGATCTATCTTAGAGAAACAACTGGCCCCCTGCAACTGGTCAAACAAATCATCTATTCTAGGAAGCGGATACTCATTCTTTACTGTAACTTTGTTCAGTTGTCGGTAATCTATACACATGCGGAGCGAGCCATCTTTCTTTCTCACAAATAGAACTGGTGCACCCCACGGGGAAGTACTAGGCCTGATGAAGCCTTTGTCGAGCAAATCTTTTAACTGCTCTTTCAACTCTCTAAGCTCAGCTGGTGCCATGCGATACGGGGGAATGGATATAGGTTGTCAATTGCAAAACCTATCTCCCTTTCGGGAGGGATACCAGGCAACTCATCTGGAAATACGTCAGGGAATTCATTGACCACTAGAACAGACTGAAGGGTCGGAGGTTCCACCCGAACGTCCTGGACTCTAACTAGGTGGTAAATACATCCCTTTGCTATTAATTTTTTCTCTTGAAGGTAGGAAATAAACCTGGATTTTGGCGTAGTTGTGCTCCCTTTCCACTCTCGCACTGCTTCCCTCGGAAAGTGAAATTGGACCGTCTTGGTCCAACATTCTAAATTGGCCTAGCATGGCACTAACCAGTACATACCCATAATGGCATCGAAGTCGACCATCTCAAGTTCTATTAAGTCTACTATGGTCTGGCGATCAGCAACCTCTACCGTACATCCTCGGTAAACTTTTTTAGCTATAATCGAGTCACCGACCGGTGTAAGCACTGAAAAGGACTGCGAAGCAATTCTAGTTCGATACCCAACTTCCGGGCCACAAATGGTGTAATATATGACAAGGTAGACCATGGATCAATCAATATGTAAATAGGGTATGAGCAGATAATCAATATACTTGTGACCACGTCGGGAGATGCCTCTGAATCCTGCCTCCTTGGTAATGCATAGGTATGGCTGGGGCCTGCACCTGAGCCAGAGGCTCCTGATCTACCTCGGCCCCTATTTGTTGAACCTGAGGGATTGCGCCCTGCTGGGGCTGCTGTGGCTGCTGGAGCTCGTGGCCCTGCTGATGCTCTATCCAGACTATCCCGACTACCCTATCCTCTGGCCGGACAATCTCTCATTAAATGCCCTTCCTGTCCGCAGTATTAGAACCCTGAGAAGCCTTGTATGCAGGCTCCAGAATGTGGTCGGTGGCATATAGGACAAGGGGTAGGTGAAAATCTACTCGTTTCTGCCCTCCGCTGCTGAGGTGATGCTACTGTCCGAAAACTGCTACCAGACTCTGATGGACCCCGACGAACAAATATGCCTCTCTGCTGCTGTACCGGAGGTGAAGATCTGGGTGGCCTATCTGAAAACCGTGGTTTCGGCCCCCTAGGTATTTCCCCCTGAATCTTAGCCGGTCTGTTTCTACGGCGCTACTCTGAAGTCGCCTGCCTGTTGCCCCGCTGCCACTGTCTCAGGCCCTCAATTGTCTGTGCGAAGGCCTGTACCCTGGCTATGTCCATGTCCTCTCTCAAAGTAGCCATCATGCACATCTCTATATAATATGAATTCAGGCCCATAATAAAGCGATGGACTCTGGACGACATGGTGTCCACAAATGCTGGAGCATAGAGGGCTAAGGAGTCGAACTGTAAAGAATACTCACGTACGCTCCTGGTCCCCTACTCTAAGTGTAAGAACTGGTCCATCCGGGCCTGTCTGACCTCCCGGGGTAAGTATTGGTCCAGGAGGGCCTCTGAGGAGCTGGACCAAGTAGGAGGGGCTGCATCTCTTCCCCGAGATCTCTCCCAACTTTCGTACCACAAAACAGCAATATCCCTCAATCGGAACACTGCTAACTACACTAATTCTGCTGGGGTTATGTGCATGACTCTAAATATTCTCTGCATCTGGTCGAGAAAGTCCTGAGGGTCCTCCGCTGGATCTGACCCTGTAAACTGAGGGGGTCTTAATGCCAAGAATTCTCCAACCCTGGAACTACCTGGCCCACCTAGAGGTTCTGTTGCTGTAGGTGGTACCGGCTGACGCCGAGTAGCTAGCATCTGGGTTAACATAACCACCGCACTATGTAGCTCCTGATCAGATGAAGTGGGTGCACGAGCTGTGGGAGGTGGTGCTACCTCAAATGGTGTCTGGCGAGGCAGAGACTGTTGGGAAGGTCAAGATGACACCTCCGTATCGCCCTCGACCGGGATGAATCTGGCTGTAAGTGAGCCATCCTGCTGGTGCCTTCGCCCGCCGCTGTATCCAATCTCCTGCCTGTAGCAGGGTAGCACTGATCTGCCATAGTCTTTGTAGACAAAAAGGGTGGTAAGTTTCAAAAGAACCAACCCTATATTGTATCGTACTATGGCACGACTGAGTCTAGTTATCTGTAACTCAACAATAGAATACTGAATAACTACATGACTGGCAAGGTCACCACCACTATCAGACTATGGCCCCACACGGCCAACATAATCAACAATACTAAACAGCTAAACAAAACGCACGGCCTCACACGACCGGCACAACAAACCACAGGGATATGAATATATATAATCTGCAAGCCTCTATGAGTACTGATGAAATGGTCGGGACAGGGCCCCGACCTACCCAAACTATAATCAAGAGGAAATTGGAACAACCTCCGACTTTCTAGCTCCGGAGGATAGGAGCTGATAACTCTGCTAACTGGATCACGAGGGATCGACTCCCGTCTGTGTGTGCCTGCAGGCAAGCAATGCAGTGCCCCCACGGGCGTCAATACTACAGGTACTAAGAAAGTAAAGCAAACTGAAATATACAACTGAAATGGGTAACAACAATAACATGACATATAAGAAGGAAGTAGTTGAGTCTATCTGGCTAAGGATAACTGGGGAGAGTTTACCTATTCTGTAACTAAACTGGGCGTACCTGACGACGTGTCGTCCTACTGTCTATTAGTATCTAATAAAACATATAGATATGCATATAAATACACACAATACCTGACCGACCCCCATAAGCCGTAAGGTGCTAATCAATAGAACAATCTATTTACCCCTACCCGGGTCTAAACCAACAAAAAAAACGTCACTCCACTCATCTGATAACTGTGAGATCCTGCTACCAGCCCCCTTGGGTACGTAGCTTAGGCCCGGGCCTCTGACAATGAACTGTTTCTGAGTCCGAAGACTCCTGCCTCTGGGCGCAAGCGCTCAACGGGGTAATCTACTGCTGTATCTGTGACTGAAACTGCCCCTGGGTGCAAACACGCAACAGGGTAATTTTATAAAAATCTATATCTGAAACTGCCCCCGGCCATAAGCGCACACAGAGTAGTCTGTCCTGTAAACAGGGTAATCTGGCTCTGCGCAGAGTGAACTGAACTGCCCCTGCAAGCAGGGTAATCTGGACCATATTATTATGGTGGTCAGCCATCATCGTCCTCTAGGCAGACGGCATCGCTCGGCTGGGGGCGGTATCTGAATCTGGTATCAACACAGCTATACCCCAGGGGCGACGGGGATGCTAAAGGATGCCCACAAGCCATAACAAGTCTCAACATGCAAAACACATACACAGCAAGCATGCTCACATGAAAAATACTAATCATATTCCCTTCTTTTATTTCAAGGCCAGTCCGTATTAAACAACTGATGTTATATTCTGTTTTACACTGTTTCTGATTGCTGGGTTAGCTGCTACCTGGCCTTTATCTGTTTATCTAATTATTGTTATCCGTGATTTGAAGCTATATCAGTTTCTAGAGCTATATCTGTATCTGGAGCTATATCGGCTTCTAGAGTTATTTCTGTATCTAATTACTGATCTGATTATATATGGATATAACTCAATAACATAGAACATGCCATCTATAACTGGATGTAGCTCAATAATATAAAATGTGCCATCTTTTACTGGATATAGTCTCAACAAATGTAATACATACTATCTGTAATCTTGCTAATTCATTATACTGCTTTTACAACTTCCATTCTGGATATTACGTAAGAACATGCTGAGCTACTAGCGGATACCACGTTACTATCTGAAATCATTTAACTATCCGTTATTCTTATTATCGCATAATACGTAATGATATACTAGAATGCTTGCTGGAAATTATACTGAAATCGTTCCAGTATGCTGGGTATCTTTTAATAGCCTTTATTCTATTTATTTTCTAGACTGTAGTTCCTGGCTTGCCGAAAGAATAACTTTACATACCTGGTTTCTGAGTACCCAACTGACCGATGTGATTTCCATCAGTACTTCTACTGTTTCTCCCAACTACATTCATTTACATGTCAATTAGAACTAAATACACCAATATTCTGAAAGAAAACGTCACTTTTGATATATTTATAGCCTAAACTTTGGCTTATCGAAAGATGGTCAAAAATTTGCTATTTCTATAAAGTCCAGAAGGGAGAAATATTCACTTTAAGGCTAGGAGTATGTTGACACTAGTTTGGAGCAATTCCACTTACCTTAGTTCGGTAGCACGACGATTCGTTGGCCGAATTTCACGAAACTAAATCCGTAGGAATGCTCCTTGCTACTAAATACCTCGGTATCTGAGGTTAGTTTGGATTTGGACTACTTTGACGGCGTAATCGAGCGATAATTTAATAATACTTTCGCACCCTCTCTATTTTCTCATGAGCTTCTGGAAATTATTTGATATGATAATGAAATGAACCGAAGTGGAGGCTTTGTATACTTGGTCCTGGACAGGGCCAACGTGTCATGGAGCCAATGCGGAGGCCCCATCTATGTGACATGTTGCCATCGCGGAGGGGCTCTACCCCAACTCCTTCCACGATGGTTCGATAGATTTCTCTTCCGGTCTTTTTTCGGGCCTTTTCCTAGCATGTATGGATTTCAAATACTCTTAACCAACATGCGAATTGGCCATCTATGTTTTGGGGATTTTACGGGGTGTAACAGAAATATATAAATCACGATAGATCATGAGAATAAGGACAACATGATAAAAGCCATATATCTGAAGTGTACATAATCATGAGCTATTGATTGTAGTTTGAACATAATGACCCAAGGTTTAGAAATAGAATTTATATAGCGTGTCATCATTGAAATCATAAATAAGAAATCATAAACTGATCAATAGGTCAAATATGCTATTAAATATAATATCATAAGTCATTAACATGAATAACTTAAAACATGTGGAACAGTGGGAGGTTTATTCAAAATCGACACCATCACAATAGAGCTTATGTGATGTCCCAACTGTCTCACTCAAGTGGGCAGAACAGTCCAAAGCCTTTCCAGGGTAAAGAACGATGAAGGTGTGATCTCATTAATATGCCCTTAGGCGGGCGAAAACTCTCTTGAGAGGTGCCAAATAAAAATATATACCTATGATGGTGCATACTTATGAGATCGAGGTCCTCAAAATCCCTGCCTACTCGATGCTTGACACTTCTCCCAAAACATACATATATCTCATAATTACATTCTCAAAACATCGCTTGAATCATTTACTTATGAGTATTGACTCCAAATATTTCTTCAAACTGATCATATAAGCCTTGGCTTAAAATATGATAAAACATACTTGACTTCACATGTGCTGCCAAAATCCTGGAATGATAGATACTAGAAATAAGCTTCATAATTCAAGATCATGGAATCATAAGTTTAAGAATTCATAATATTCATACATACTTTGATAATTCATCATGCTAGAAATCATGGGCTCCTAAGCTTGAAATTCACAAAATCATGCATGATAGGGAAAAATCATCATTAGCTTGAAATCGTCAATTCATGAAGAACTTGAGAGTAAGATCTTTCGTAATCACTGTATTTCATCAATTGGAACATGAGATGATTGAACCTATAGAGATATCTTGATTAATTGCATGGTATTTGGGTAAACCCTAGAAAGTAAACATAACATGATTGGAGACTTGTAATCATAGAATAGGGATGAAATTGGGCATGAGGATGGATTTCCCCATTCATAAAGCTACATACTTGGACTTGAAGAATCCTCAACTTGATTAGAGACCCCAAGGAAATTGAGATGAAGATTGATGAAGAATCTTAGCTTCTCTTGAAGGGATTTGATCTTCACTTAGGGATGTTAGGAGTAGAGATGAGGGTTTAGGCTGACTAAAACCATTAAAAACACCTTTTAGAAGGCTTAAAAAGACAGTTTAGGAGTTAGGAACATAAGAATTATAAAAACACCCTTAATGATCCTACAGGAATTTAGCACTGCAAGACCCAACGACTCACCTAAAGACTCATTAGGTCCCTCAATGAGTCATTAGATGCCATAATTTGAGAGTGGAAAAGTTTTCACTTTCTGAGTATAACTTGACACCTTCACTTCACGATTCGTCATGACAGCGGCTCACTTCATCGTTCGTTAGACTATCTTAATCTCAAGTTTCCAACCAAGCTTCACCCTTAACAAGAAACCTAATGGACCTTTAGGTGAATCAACGACTAATTGTGACAATTCATCATGACTTTTGAAATTTCACCTTTGTCAAAAACTATACAACCAACGGATGACCTAACGAATCGTGGGTCACTTTACGAATCGTTGTCCCATATATCAAGTCTCTTGGAACCAATATTTTTGCGCAGTCTTGCACACCTAACGGGTCAGTTAACAACCTGTCAAGTGACTTAAAGGGTCACTTGATGGCTCATTCTATGACCTCCTGCTGATTTTCCTATTTTTCTCCTTTTCAACCCTCGGCTTTAATTTTATGATATTTTGGGGTGTTACATTATCTCCCCTTTGGGAAAATTCATCCTCGAATGTAGATTAAGAATACTGGAAAGCCAAGGAAAGAGATGCAATCCCAACATTAAACAACCATAGGTTAAAATTGATAGAGTGACTGACTCTGAAATGAGAAACATGACTAAATTGAACTCATGAAACATACATGCATGCTATGACATGAAAGGAACTAAGAAAAATGAACTTGACATGAAACTGAATAGAGAACTAAGGAGGAAACTGTTACCTCATGCTTGAACTGAGCTAGAAAGGAAAAGATGTGGGTATCATGCCATCATGTCTGCTTCGGCTTCCTACGTTGCTCCCTGAACAAGCTGATTGCTCTACAATACCTTCACCGAAGCTGCTTCCTTTTTCCTCAACATCCGAACCTGATAATCAAGGATCTCAACTAGAACCTCTTCATATGTAATGCTATCCTTTACATTAATTATCTCTATCGGAAAAACGAAGGCCGAGTAGCTAATACACATTTTCATTGGAGATACATGGAAAATTGGATGCATTTAAGCTATTTCTAATGGTAGTTCCAACTCATATGCCACCTTGCCACCTAGCCTTAAAATCCTATAAGGACCAACATAACGGGGACTAAGCTTCCCTTTCTTTCTTCATGGGAGACACCTTCAGAAACACCCAATAATTGACTTCAAACTCAAGATATCTTCTTCTAACATCTACATAAGATTTCTGATGACTCTGAGCTATTTTTAGCCTTTCCCTAAAAAGTTAAACCTTCTCCATAGCCTTATGAAATGAATATAGCCCTATTATCATAGCCTCACCTACCTCGAACCATTAAAAAAGTGACCTACATCTCCACCCATAAAGTGCCTCAAATGGAGCCATCTGATTGCTGGAGTAATAACTGCTATTGTAGGCAAAATGGATAAGAGGCAAGTGATCTTCCCAACAACCCTTGAAATCAATTATGTATTCTCTCATCATGTCCTCAACAGTCTGAATGGTTCGCTCGGTCCTACCATATGTTTTCGGCTGAAAAGCTGTGGTAAGCTTCACTTGTTTACATAGCCCCTTCTTAAACGACCTCCAAAATTGAGAGGTGAACTAAGTATCGCTATTTGACAGACAAAGGAACTTCATGTAATTGGATGAAATCCTAAATGTACAATCAAGAATAATCCTCAACCAAAACAATGGTTTTGATAGATAGGAAATGGACTGATTTGGTCAACCGACATAATCACCCATATAGAGTCATACCATCAGCATGTACGAGGCAATCCTGTAATGAAATACATATTGATCTCTTCCTACTTTCAAGTAGGAATGCTAACATCCTAAAGCATGCCTCCAGTCTGATGCTCAACTTTCACCTGTTGGTAATTCGAACACTTAGCCACAAACTCCATTATGTCCTTCTTCATGCCATTCCACCAATAGAATTCTCGTAGATCACGGTACATTTTGGTGGCACCTGGATGGATATAATATCGAGATCCACAAGCCACACTCATCATTTTCTCTCTCCAGTCATCTACAACCGACACATACAATCGTCCATGATATTGGAGTGCACCATCTCCCTTTGCAAGAAACTTCCACTTTCTAATTCCGGAGCACTTCCTTCAACTTCACTAGGATAGGATCTTTATCTTGTCCAGCCTTGACTTCCATCACTAATGAAGATTCCGACCCATTTTGAATTATAACACCACCTTTCGTCGAATCTATAAGGCGAACCCCTAAACGAGCAGTCCTATAGACATCCTACACCAACTCCTTTCTCCAATTCTCAACACGAGACACACTTTCCATGGACAGCCCACTAAGAGTATCCTCCATTACGTTGACCTTTCCCAGATGATAAAGGATACTCATTTCATAGTCCATGAGAAGTTCTAGACATCTCCTTTGCCAGAAACTTAGGTCCTTCTATGTAAACACGTACTGAAGGATATTTTGGTCTGTGAACACATGCATGTACACCTCATACAAATAGTACCTCCAAATCTTCAACGCAAACACCACCGCTGCCAACTCTATGTCATGCATCGGTAATTATTAGCCTTAAGCTATCCAGAGGTATACACACTGACCTTAACATGTTTTATCAACATATAACCAAGGTCAATTCTACAAGCAACACAATACACAATGAAACCATCCATGCCCTCAGGTAGGGTCAATACTGAAGCTCAAGTGAGTCGAGTCTTTAACTCCTGAAAACTCTTCTCACAAGCATCTGACCATTGAAATTTGACCTTCTTCTTGGCCAACATAGTCAACGGTGCTACAATGGATTAAAATCCCTCTAGAAACCTCCTGTAGTAGCCAACTAATTCCAAGAAGCTCCTAATATTAGTGGGACTGACAGGTCTAGGCGAATTCTTCACTGCCTCTATCTTTTGAGAGTCTACCTGTACACCCTCACTAGAAACCACATGACCCAGGAATGCTACTAGGTTTAGCAAAAATTCACACTTTCTAGATTAAGCAAACAACTGACGGTCCTTGAGAATCTGCAATACAATCCTCAAATGAGTGGCATGATCATCCTCTCTCCACTAATGTATAAGGATATTTTCTATCAAGATGATAACAAACATATCCATATACTGCTTGGACACCCCGTTCATCAAGTCCATGAAAGCTGCGGGGGCGTTCATCAGTCCAAAAGGCATAACAACAAACTCGTAGTGATCATACAGAGTTCTGAAAGCTATCTTCAGTATGTCAGTCTCCCTAACCTTGAGTTGATGATAGCCAGATTTAAGGTCTATCTTTGCAAAGCACTTAGCACCATGAAGCTGGCCAAAGATGTCATCAATCCTGGTAGGGGATACTATTCTTGATTGTAACCTTGTTCAACTACCAACAATCAATGGATATCCTAAGAGAACTGTCCTTGTTTTGAACGAAGAAAATTGGAGCACCCTATGGGGACTTACTAAGCTTGATGAAACCCTTATCTAAGATCATTCAACTTCTCTTTCAACTCCTTTAGCTCGACTGGAGCCATTCTGTAAGAAGGAATGGATATGGGATGCGTATTAGGGAAAAGGTCAATACCAAAGTCAATCTCCCACTCGGGAGGGACTCCTGGTGGATTTTCTAGGAACACTTCTAAATACTCACATACAATAGGAACTGACTGAAGAGTCGAGGCCTTAGATGAATAATCCTATACTCAAACTAGATGGTATACACAACACTTGGAGATCATCTTCATGGCGATAAGATAGGAAACAAAGCAGCCTACAAGCATCATTGAACTACCCTTCCACTTTAGGACTGGCTCACCCGGATATCGGAACACTACTACACGAGTTTTACAATTAACTGAGGCATAAAAAGCATGTAACCAATTCATACCGAATATAACATCGAAATCGGTCAAATCCAAATCACTAAGTTAGTTGAGGTGACTTTCTAAAGAATTGTGATAGGGCAATTTCGATATACCCTTTGAGCTAAAACTTACTCACAGATAGGAGTAGAGACTAAGAAGGGTTCTGAAAAGATTTCAGGACTGACTCCCAAACTAACAATAACATAAGGAGTCATAAAGGATAATATAGAACTTTGATCAAACAATGCATAAATATTAAGATGGAATACTCGCAACATACTAATAACTACATCGGTGAGCACTCCTGCTCCTAATGAGATAAGAATACATAGAACCTGTTCTGGCGCTATCTGCCTGCTGCACTAGAAGAGACGCCCTGTTGAGATGGGTGAGCTACTAGAGCATCTAAAGTGGTGGCTAGGAATGGCCTCTACTGTCGCCCTGCCTAGCAAAAGGACAATCTCTAAGCATATGTCTGGGCTTCCCCCACCTAAAACAACATTTAGTACCAACCAAGAACATATCAGGGTGCTTCCTAATACACTTCCTACAAGATTAGAAAAGTGCGCTCTCCTGACATGCTCCGCTGGTCTCCAGAGCCTGATTCTCTACCCCTATGGTCACGTCTAGGTCTGGATAGAACACTGGATGACGATGGAGCTAGAGCTGACGACCTCAGGTGGAATTGAAGGCGATGTCCACCATCACATTACTGCTAAAAGTGCCCATGATTCCCTATCTTGGCCCTTTTGGCCTCTCTCTCTTTCTTCTTCATCTGCATTATCTCTATCTACTGGGCATATAATATCAGTTGAAAGATATCTAAATCACTAATTAACTTGGTGGTCCTGCACTCCTTGACCAATGAATCCACCACCCCATTCATGAACCTACTCGGGCAAGCCGACGGGTCAATTAATAATGCTCAAACTACACACTTAATTTAAAGAGAATGTAAATGATCATTATATCAAAACAAATAACCCAACGAGTGTCGTAGTCGAATCCCATAAGAACTAGAGAATGATTTGCACAAGATTTGTTTATTGAATTGAGTTGATTCTCATCCAAGCAATGAGAACATAAATGTAAATTTTGGGGGAAGTAAAGGCAAAAATGTTGTAGATTCTAAAATCAGCTAATCAAGAGAGCAAGATAACCAAAATTTAGAAACAATAATAATAAAAGGCTGGATGTGTGGTCTAGATGGGATGTCAATCAGATCGGGATTTACTAGATAGTTAGATTATTACTAATATGTGTAAATAGCCTTGGAAAAATATAGAGCCTGATGTTTTTCAACCAATTCGGCGCTTTATCCTCAAGTCCTGTCGAATCTCAAGGCACAGTTCAACTATTCAAATATGGTTTGGATTAGGGGGCTGAGCTATTTCTAGCCATCAACCTCTAAAGGGATTATAATCATGGGTTTTGGATATTTCTCGCCCACACCAACATAATCAGATCCCAATCCACTATAAAATTCTCCCCTATTACATAATTCTTCTTTTTCAAGCTAAAATAAAGTAAGAAAACGATATCCATATTTGCAACTATGAGTAATCAACTGTAATTTAAATAGAATTCAGTTGATTTACACTATTAACATAATAAAAAGACACATCTAGCAATACCCAATAAAAATAAACATCCATAATCACACCTCTAGCTTTAGATTTAGCTACTCATAATTAAGAAACACAAGAGCATATTAATTAATAAACTCAATAATTTCATCATTAGGAGTAAAAAAATCAAGCTCACAATATTTCTACAATAATAGTTATACCTCGCTGAAGAAGAAGATGAAGATAAAAAGCAATATTCAAATATTTCTTTCTTCTCCAATAGAGTTCTTTCTCTCTGGTAAAGTAAGGAGAATATTCAATGATATGTTTAGAGTACTTTTGTTCTAGGGCTGGATGTTTTTTCCCTTTTTAGGAATCTCCTCTTTTTTTAGGGCTGGATGTTTTTTCCCTTTTTAGGCATCTCCTCCCTTGCAATTGACCGACGGTTCGCTGGTTGCTCTCTGTGGTCCAGTGAAGTTCCAGGGCCTTCGGTGGTTCACCGATTGCCATCTGCGAACCGCTGGTTGATTTCATCATTAGTCTAGCAAAGTCCAGCACTTGTCGGCAATGGAACCGGCGGATAGCCTGTTGCTTTCTACGAGCCGCCGGTTGCAGTTTCTCATCAAGCTAGTGGTTGCCTGAAATTGACTGGCATTTCACCAGTGTCCTCTGGTGGAGCACCGGTTTTCACCTGGATTATATCCTTTTTACTCCAATTCATGCTTCTTCTCTTCAAATCAGATACCTGCACATAAAAAGGAAAAACGGATATAAAATCCAACTAAAGGACAAGAAAACTAAGCTAAAGCTCATGCTAAGAGATTAATGAGTAGGTAAATTACCAACTCATCAAACCTCCAAACTTGAATCATTGCTTGTCCTCGAGTAATGCAATTCTTTCTAGTTGAGCAAAAAGAATGAAATGTCAGTCCACAAGAGTCTATTCATTAATGACCACTCAATCTATGACAACCTAAAAAATGCTCACCAACTCACAGTAAAAGAGAAGCAACTTTCCCCCTAAAAATGTGGAAGAGTTTCAAGATGCATGCACAATTCAAAGGCATGATTCATAGTTGCTTTGATTTTGTAAAACAAGGCCAGAGCCTATCCAATCAAATATGCATAGCATCTCAATTCATAATCACTATACATTCAAAGTTTGACTTGAAGCACACATTGTTCATGCCTCAATCACACATTTACCTTAATGCAAGTATGTCCCCAAAAGGGAGTGATACCATTCACTACAAAGAGAATCTCTTTTCGTTACCATAAATCAATGCACACATAAGGGATAATAGAAAATGATTATCACACTCACTCTCACAAAAGACATCTCCATGCACACAACCCTACCCATCGTCTTGCCCTTCGTGCAATTCGCCACTAATGTTGAGCAACTACACTCAAAATCAATTAGGACTTGCGGGTCATGATGAAGGCTAGAGGTAATAGTAGGACAAATATTTAGCTCTAGTGACTAGAACCTCCGTAATGCCTTTATGTGAACACTTTTATTTTCCCCATAAAACTTCTTAGGCCACTCCACCTTATTCCACCTTTTAAAACCATTTTCATCTTTTATTTCTCAAAGAACTTCCTGCCCATTTATCTATCATATCAAGCCTTGTCTAAGCAAGAGGTAACACCATTTAACTATTCTTTTCGCTTTTGGTACCTTAAGGTGTTTCAACTCATCATTTCATTCCTTTTGATCACAATTTGGTGCTACATCAAATTTGGGCTCCTCATATTTCCCCTTTTCTTTAAATCCCTTACTTAGGATTTTTGCCTCTTTCTCACTGATTTCCTTATGTATCCCTATGTATTGGGGCTTCAAGCCCCCATTATTCTCATTCACTAATCACTAGAAATTAGGGAGGATGGGTGACAAGAAGAGGGTTACAAAAAGGGACATTGGCTTGAAATGTGGTTTCCAAGAATAAATAGTCCATAGTCTCAATATTGGACAGCAAGGGAAGACATTTTCGGAGGTCATTTTGGGTGAAGTGAATAGTAAAATGAAAGCCTAAAATCATGTTCTAAGTGCAGCTACATCTAGGATTTCTCTTTGAGTCACACTTAGGGCAAGTTCTAGACAATAAGAGATGCATAAGATTCATTCAAAAATCCTTACCATACAAGTCCTCACACCCAAAGAGTTCACACAAGTCATCATTGTCGCAGGATTTAGATTCAAGACATGAGAACATGCAAATTCAAGATAAACAGGGAGTATGTAATGCATGAAAAAATACTGCTACACATTTCATTTCAAATGCATATTTTCATGTTTTTCATGCAATACAAAAATTTCTAGTTATAGCTCTCAAAAACAATTCCACAAAAGACTCAAATGACATGGCATTTTTCCTTAAGAGAGTCGCCTCATAATCTATCATTGGGAAATGTAAACCCGATTCTACAATCAAGAAGAAACAAAAAAAGAAAAATGCTCCTCAGGAAATAACCTTGGTATGAAGAAACCCCTTGGAGTTTAATTGTCTACTATTTAAACAAGTGACAACAAAAATTTGAATCACAATACAACATTTGGAAATCAAGCAAGGACCCATTCAATAGCACTAACATTCGAAGACAATTCATTTCATTTTATGCTCAACAAAGGCTTTCAGACCATTAATTAACATGACCGACAAGGGAACAAATTCATCAAAAACAAACCCGACTCATGATTTATAAATGCTTATGATTATGTATTTTGGATCAAGTCACATTAAGTAAGGCTTTTGTATTATTATTATGATTATGTTTGCACTATAAATGTTTTGAAAACCTTGAGCCTCATGTTATGTTACGATGTTTACGACATGAGCATGGTGTCCTACTCTTATGATTATTTATGTGTTTTAAATATTTTAAATGTCCGTTTTACTTATCTTGCATATTCGGTACATTCCACGTACTGAGAGCATACTTTCTATGTTGTATCATTTCATGATATATAACCTATCTCTCAGGCTCACCCACATCCTTAGATTGTCTCAGAGTTTGCTTTCAGCGTGTTGGTGAGTCCTCATGTTCCGAGGGCTATTTGCTAGACATGTTGTTACTTTCTGTTTCAGTACATGTTCGGGTCAGTTGGGGGCTTTGTCCCATCAACAAATCATTGTAGTAGAGACTTTCAAATAGATTATAGAATTCAGCTTATGTATGTCTAAGTGATTCTGCCGGGTTGACATGTCATGATTTCATTTCCTTATGTTAATTCTTGCTCTAATGTGAATGAATTAGATGTATGCCTATGCCATGGGTCGACTTGGGGTCTCTTAGGGCTCCTCGTCCTATGTCTACTATCTGGGTGTACATTTGGGTCGTGACACTAGATCATTAAAACACTTCCTCAAGCGCGATACATGAAATACAAGATGTATGAAAGCAAATTTTGAGGGTAACTCCAATTCATATGTTACCATTCCAACCCGTTTCACAATCCGGTAGGGGCAAACAAAAAGAGGGCTATGTTTTCCTTTCTTTTTGAACCACATCACTGCCTTCATGGGAGACACCTTTAGAAACACACAATCATTCACTTCGAACTCAAGTTCTCTCCTTCTCACGTCGGTATAGGACTTTTGGCGACTTTGAGCCGTTTTCAACCTATCCTGTATGAGCTGAACCTTATCCATAGCCTCACTTACTGAATCTGGCCCTATCATTGTAGCTTCACTAACTTCAAACCAACCAATAGGCGATCTACATCTTCTCCCATAGAGAGCCTCAAACGGAGCCACTTGAATACTAGAATGCTAGTTGTTATTGTATGCAAACTCGATAAGAGGCAAATGATCATCCCAACTACCTTTAAAGTCAATCACGCATGGTCTCAACATGTCCTCGAGAGTCTGAATTGTCTTCTCCACTTGACCATACGTTTGGGGTGAAATGTTGTGTTGAGCTTAACCTGAGTACCTAGTCTTTTTTGAAACGACCTCCAAAACAGAGAGGTAATTGGGTACCTATGTCTGATATGATGGACAAGGGCACTCCATGTAACTTAACTAGCTCTCAGATGTATAATTTGGCATAAACCTCCGCCGAATCTATGGTTTTGACCGGTAGAATATGAGCGGCTTTGGTCAACCTGTTTAGAACAACCCAAATGGAGTCATATTGTCGTCGAGTGCGAGGCAACCCTGTGATGAAGTCCATATTGATTTCTTCCCACTTCCAAGTAGGAATACTGATATCCTGAAGCACACCGCCAGTCACTGATGCTCATCCTTTACTTGATGACAGTTTGGGTACTTAGCTACAATCTTCGGGATGTCCTTCTTCATGAAATACCACTGATAGACTTCCCATAAGTCACGACACATGTTGGTGGCACCTGGATGGAAAGAATACCTAGATCCATGATCCTCGTGCAATATCCGGTTCCTTAAATCACCAACATCCGGATCACATAAGTGACCCTGGTATCGAAGCACACCATCTCCCCGTTTGGAGAAGGCCTCTACCTTCGGATTTTGAATGGCTTCCTTTATCTTTACCAAAATCGAGTTCTCGTCTTGTCTAGCTTTTACATCAATTACCAAGGATGTTTCAGATCCGTTCAGAATAATAACACCGTCGTCGGTCGAGTTAACCAAATGAACTCCCAACCTTGCAAGTCCATGCACGTCTTTCACCAGCTCCTTCTTTCCCTCATCTACATAGGACACACTTTCCATCGAGAGTCTACTAAGTGTGTCTGCTACCACATTAGCCTTCCCTGGATGATAAAGAACAGTCATGTCATAATTCTTAAGTAGCTCCAACTAACTACTTTACCGAAGATTGAGATCCTTCTGGGTAAACACATATTGTAGACTCTTATGATCTATAAACACATCTATGAGGACCCCATAAAAATAATGTCTCCATATCTTCAAGGAAAATACCCTCAACTAATTCAAGATCGTGGGTGGGGTAATTCATCTCATGGACTTTTAGCTGTCTAGAGGCATATGCTATAAACTTCCCATGTTGCATCAACACACACCCAAGTCCAATCCTTGAAGGATCCCAATACACCACAAACCCATCGGTACCCTTGGGTAGTGTTAACACTTGTGCTGAGGTGAGTTGAGTCTTCAACTCTTGGAAGCTCTTCTCATAAGTCTCCGACCATTGGAATTTCAAATTCTTTTGGGTCAATTTTGTCAAGGGTGATGCAATAGATGAGAAACCTTCCAAAAATCTCCCAAAATAGCCAGCTAAACCCAAAAAGCTCTAGATATATGAAGGATTCACCAGTCAAGGCCAATTCTTCACAACTTCTATTTTCTGAGAGTCCCCCTTTATGCACTCACTTGATACCACATGGCCCAAAAACGCCACTGAGTTCAACCAAAACTCGCACTTGCTGAATTTAGTATATAGTTGGCGATCCCTGATATTCTATGGAACCACCCTCAAATGAGCGTCATGCTCCTCCTCGCTCCGAAAATATATTAGGATGTCCTCAATAAACACAATCACAAACATATCAAGGTATGAATTGAACACCCTGTTCATCAAGACCATGAAAGTTGCAGGAGCAATTTTCAGTCAAAAATACATAACTACAAACTCATAATGACCATTCAGCGTCTTGGAGGCTATCTTCGGGATGTAACTTTCCCGTACTCTAAGCTGATGGTACTCGTACCTGCGATCTATCTCCAAAAAACACTTGGTACCCTGAAGCCGGTCAAATAAATCATCAATCCTGGGTAGAGGATACCTATTCTTGACGGTGACATTGTTCAATTATCGATAATCAATACACATATGAAGACAACCATCTTTCTTTCGGACAAAGAGAATTGGTGCATCCCATGGGGAATTTCTTGGTCGAACGAAACCCTTATCTAATAGGTACTTCAACAGTTCCTTCAACTCCTTTAGCTCAGCTGGAGCCATTATGTAGGGAGGAATAGATATAGGCTGGGTGTCGGGAAGAAGGTCAATACCAAATTCGATTTCCCTCTCGAGAGGATCACCCGGCAAATCGTCAGGGAACACTTTAGGATATGCAATATTATTGGCACTGACTTGATAGTCGGGGTCTCGGACTTCGCATCCTTAACCCTAACTAGATGGTACACACAACCTTTGGAAATCATCTTCCTGGCCTTAAGGTAGGAAATGAAATGAGCTATAGGAACATCTAAACTACCCCTGCACTCTAAGACTGGCTCAGCCAAAAATCTGAACTCTACATCCCAGTTTCTACAATAACTGAGGCATAACATGCAAATAGCCAATCCATGCTAAGGATAACATCAAAATCGGTCATGGAAAACTCTACTAAATCTGTTTAGGTGACTCTATGAAGGACTGTGATTGGGAAACCTCTATACGGCTGTCTAGCTACGACTGAATCACCCACTGGAGTAGAGACTTAGAAGGGTTCTGAGAAGACTTTGGGATGGACTCCAAAATTACTAACCACGTAAGGTGTCACAAAAGACAATGTAGCCCCTGGATCTAACAAATCATATACATCAAGTGTCATGACCCGAGAGTAGACCCAGATCGTAAACACGGGACAAGGAACCCCGAGAGGCTCCAAGTCAACCCATTGCATGAACATATATTTAATTCATTCAATTAAAGCTGAATACTTAACATAATAACATAACGGGAATGAAATCATGACATAAGATAGAAAGAAAGACGATACATAATCCACACATGATAGCTGAGTACTATATATAGTCTGAAAGACTCTAGTCATAACCGATGGGTTGATGGGACAACACCCCCAACTAACCCCGCAAGACTGAAAACTAAAAGAAACATGAAGTCTGAACATATGGCCCTAGGAACATGAGGACTCACCCTAAAAGGCTGATAGCTAGCTCTGCATGGACTACTAAAGAGGATGAGCCTGAGGGATGGGTCCTGTATGATAAGACAATACAACATAGAAAGTATGCCAGTCAGTACATGGAATATACAGAGTATGCAGAGTAAGTAAAATGAACATTTAAAATACATAAAGTTCATAGGAGTAGGACAACATGATCATAATGCTGAAATCATAAAATAAACGTAAGGCTTAAGGTTTTCAAAGCATTCATAACTTGTCGTAATCATAAACATGAGAGAACAACATTTAATAGACATGACTTGAGCCAAAGAGCATATTCATACATGCATAAACTATGAGGAACAATGAGAGATTCTTACAACCGACATACCCCATATGAGCACACATGGAGTCCAACCTGTAAACCTAGACTAGAGGTCATTCGTACCTTGGAAAGGGTAGAACCACGAAAGGCGTGACATCACTCATGAAAGGCCCATTAGGTAAAAAGGGGACATTCTCAAGGGAGGTACAAACATGACCTACGGTGGCACATAATTCTGAGATTCGGGGCGTAACCTGGGCCCGGAACCTACTCTGTGTTAAATACTACTCTCAAAACATGCAACGTGCTCATAAAGTAACATATATGACATACATGGGCTAGTTAAATCATGATAATCATAAACATGCTTGAAGGTACGTGAACTAGCCGTGAAATCGGGCCCGTGAGTCAGCCAATGTCATAAATCATGAATCATGCTTGACATGTGGGAATTTCCCGATATTTAAAAATACTTGAAATAGTCAATTTGATGGAAATCATGATCATAAAAACATGAGTAAGTGTAAACATGCTTTTAAATAAAAAGTTCACATCATACTTATAAAATCATCATAATCATGAACTCTCGTGGGTTTCTCATAATTGGGCACCTTAAGTTTAAAATTCTAGTATAAAAAATGATGATTTAAAACAATATAAAATCAGCCCATTATTCGAAATCAATTTAGACGTACTAGTAACATATCCATATCGAGTACTTGAGAATTCATGCATTGGGTTAAAACCCCATAAAAATTAATTCTAGAATTCATAGATAAGGGCGAAATTGGGCATGGGTGTGGATCGAACCACCCATTCAAACCCTACATACCTGATTTGGAGTAAATCATTAGACTCCCTAGATTGCCCAAGAGTAACATGAGGAAGATAGCCTTGAAATCACCTTGATCACCCCTATAGCACCCTTCTACTCCTTTACATGCATGAATGAACACTTAGGCAAGTTTTTCCCCTCTTAAACCTTCCTTTTAGAGGTTAAAATGACACAGTTTAGGACCCTAGGACTTAGGAATTACAGAAAAGACCTTACATAAATTGCAGAATTTTGCTGACTGCTAGTCCCCACGAGGGACTGGACGAAGCCCACGACTCGTGGCCATGAGTCTTCATGTTAACTGCCAATAATTCATCAGGGGACCCCACAAATCATGGTGGTTGACCATGACTCGTGGTCACCACCCATGATCCCAACTGTCCAGAACTCCTTGCCAAGCATCCAGTCCAGGCCATGAAGGACCTCACGAGTCGTGTGGTCTAACCACGACACGTGGTCATGTCCGTGGTATCCGCAGACCATGCCACCTCCTTGCTTGATCATGATTCACTTCACGACTCCTGTTCACTCCTCACGGGTCATCTAACAACCCATTTTGTGACCTAGTGCAGAATGTCAAATTTTCTCTATTTTGACTCTGAGGTCTGATTCTTGGATTTCCAGGGTATAAAAATATCTCCCCCTTGGGAACATTCGTCCTCGCATGTTAGAAACACACAAAAAAGCAAAAACATACAATCATTATATGCAAATACTAATGATTTAAGCTGAAAACTAACGGAATGACTAACTCTGAAAACAACTGCATAGCTGAACTGAATTCAGGCATCACATACATTTACCATAACATAAAACAAACTTGTGAACATGAACTGAACATGGAAACTGATTAGAGTATTAGGAGACAAGTTACATCTCAAACTAAAACTGAGTCGGTAGGGAACAAGTGAGGGTGTTTAGCTATCATATCTACGTCGACTTCCCACGTAGATCCCTCAACATGTTGATTTCTCCATAACACCTTTACTTAAGATACTTCATTGTTCCTTTGCCTCTGAACCTGACGATCCAATATTTCCACTTGAACTTCCTCATGGATAAGGCTATCTTTTACACCAATGCTGTCCACCGGGATTACTAGAGTTGGATCTCCCAAATATTTCTTCAAAAGAGATATATGAAACACAGGATCCACGGAAGATAACTCTGAGTGCAAGTCCAACTGAAGCTACTGTATCAACTCTTCTCATAATCCGATAGGGACCAAGATAACAGGGACTGAGTTTTAATTTCTTCCCAAACCGCATGACTCCCTTCATGGGAGATGCCTTCAGAAATACCCAATCTTCCACCTCAAACTCCAAATCTCTCCTCCTCACATCAGCATATGATTTTCGATGACTCTGAGCAGTTTTCAACCTGTCCCTTATCAACTGAGCCTTCACCATAGCCTCGTGAACCGAATATGGACCTATCATAGCTGCCTCACTAACCTCAAACCATCCGATGGATATCTACATCTCCGCCTATAGAGAGCCTCGAACGGTGCCATCTGAATGCTGGAGTGATAACTGTTATTGTAAACAAACTCAATCAGAGGCAAGTGATCATCCCAACTACCTTTAAAGTCCATCACGCAAGCTCTCAACATGTCTTCGAGAGTTTGAATTGTCTACTCCGCTTGACCATCCATTTGCGGATGAAATGTTGTGTTGAGCTTAACCTGAGTCCCAAGCTCTTTTTGGAAAGACCGGCAAATCTGAGAGGTAAATTGATTACCTTGGTCTGAAATCATAGACAGGGGCACTCCATGCAATTGAAACAACTTCTAGATATATAGTTTGGCATAGTCCTCTGTCGAATTCATAGTTTTGACCGCTAGAAAATGTGTAGCTTTGGTCAACATGTCTACCACAACACAAATAGAATCATAGTATCGACGTGTATGAGGCAGGCTTGTGATGAAATCGATATTAATCTATTCCCGCTTTCAAGTCGGAATGCTAATATCTTGAAGTACGCCTCCCAGCCTTCGATGTTCAACCTTTACTTGCTGATAGTTCAGGCACTTGGGTACAAATTCTGCACTATCCTTCTTTATGTCGTTCCACCAATTTATTTCCCGCATATCATGATATATCTTGCTGGAACCTAGATGAATGAAGTACCTAGATCCATGAGCCTCATGCATCATCCAACTCCTTAAATCATCGATATCTGGAACAAATTAGTGACCCTAGTACCAAAGCACACCATCTTCCCCTTTGGAGAAGACCTCTACTTTTTACTTATAACGACTTCCTTCACCTTTACCAAAATAATTTCCTCATCTTGCCTCGCCCTTACAGCAATTACGAAGGATGATTCTGATTTTTCCCGAACTACCACACCGCTATAGGTTGAGTCGACCAAACGATCTCCTATAATTCCGGTCAAGAATCCTGAGGTGCCCAACTCCTGAGTCTCCATCTTTTATGCCTATGATCATGACAAATACAAAGTGCGCTCTAATTCATCCAAAATTCTTCTGAAATTCTCCGGTCACAACCCAAATACGCTATTCAATCCTTAAATCCACTTTGTACCACATGGAACCATCAGGTTACCCACGTAAAGTAGCTTCACCCCGACTTTACCATGGTCACATCTAGCTTCCTCAAACTTATAAATTCAACCCAAGGTTCAAATCAATCACAAATCACCTCATAATCCATGCAAACTACCCAACTAAATAATAACTCACCATCTGGAACCAATCAAGCTTTCAGAATTCAATTTCGAGCTTAACAACCTAGATTGTTGTCTTTGGTCAACCCTCAAACTTCAAACCCTTCAAAAATTGAAAGTCTCATCCAATCTTCACTAAATCATCTCCGTACGAAGTCTTCCACTTTCGCAAGTCATGAAAAACAGAGTAATGATACGGAAAGGTTCATCCTAGGAAAACAAATCGACAATCACAAAATGACCATGTGGCTTTCTACACTTCCAAACTTGTTTAATAATTGGGCTTCCTGTACTAGGTCCGGCATCTATGGCGGGGATAGGGAGTTATCTTTAACATACACGTCTTAACCCACATTTCCATCATGGGGAACATCCTTAGGGTTCAGAGTAAGGGAATCATGAGTATGAATAGTGTAAGAAGTCTAATCTTGGCATATACCTAATATAGCACCATCTCATAAGCCGATAGAACAAACTTTGGGGACTGAATTCATAGGGTTGAGCATGCTAAAAACATGGGTTTACATACATAACAAGAGTCATGACATGAAATGAAATGGGTAATGTTAAGATCGCAGACGGACATGGTTGCCTATTATCTTAGCGTTCTAAACGTAAGCGCGAGTTGAGAGAAGCATCGAGCAATACGTAAAGGAACATCTAAAGAGGAAAGGAGGGACTACCCCCTATTGCTATCCATAGGACTTCCTTACTAGAACTCAAGAAATGACTAGGCCCTTAACATACCATTTCCTCACCTCCCATGTGATTATCTCATCTGAAAATACTCAAAGGCAATTGTATCTCTTAAAGTAGTCCTCGGAAATAACAATCATGATAGGTACGAGGTAATAACTTATGAAATACCTGAGACTACATGTTCGGTTTACTGCCACTCGCTCTTGATATCATGTGTTGCTAAGGTGGCCAATTTGCTAGAACTGATGGGTGAGGATTCAGAGCACGGCCTTTCCGAACATCTCGCTTGGCTGAAGTGCAATCCTTGTGTTTATGACCGAGTTGGCCACAATAAAAACAAACATCTGAACCTCCCAAGAACTTCCTCGGTTGTGCTTCCCACAACATCCACTATTTGGGTAAGTAATCTCCCTCACCCGGGGCTTGTACCCCCGAGCTTAGATTATAGACTTTTGGAGAGTTTGAGAGTGACTCCCACTACTCGACCCTTGTTGGGATCTCCTAAGGTTTCCGGCCCTGGGCCTCTTTTCTCCCCTCTTGTTCCCTCTACACTCCCCAACCATACTCGAGTCACTAACCTCCTGCGGGCTCTCCTTCACGAGTGCTGGAATCCTAGTAGTCATTGCCTCCCCAGTAGGGTTCACTGTTGTGATAACCTGTTTGTTAGGCTGGGTGATCATAGCTCGGATCAATACTCTGAGAGCGGCTCCGAGCTCCGCATCAGTAACTTGCATGGAATCCGTTAGAGCTGGGGGTGCTAGCTGACTTCCATCTTTGTTCTGAGAAAACATGATTCTGCACAAGCATATATCATGAGTTATAAGAATAGTGGGACTTTTCATTGCACGACATAGATCATGAAAGAAGAGAACATTTCCTAAACATCTAGTAGCCTCTTGGTCATAAGTGTGGCGCGCTTCACACCCATGAAAAAGACTCTACTTAACACTGCTTTTAGACACCCTAGGACACTTCAAACCTATGGCTCTGATACCAAGTTTGTCACGATCCGAGAGTAGACCCGGATCGTAAACACGGGACAAGGAACCCTGAAAGGCTCTAAGTAGACCCGTGGCATGACCATATATCTAATTCATTCAAGTATAGTGGAATACTTAACATAATAACATAACGGGAATGAAATCATGACATAAGATAGAAATAAAGACGATACATAATCCACACATAACAATTGAGTACTACATATAGTCTGAAAGCCTCTAGTCATACAACGGGTTAATGGGATAACACCGCCAACTAACCCTACAAGACTAAAAACTTAAAGAAACATCAAGTTTAAGCATATGGCCATCGGAACATAAGGACTTACAAAAAGGGCTGATAGGTAGCTCTGGATGGACTACTGAGGAGGATGAGCCTGAGAGCCGGGTCCTGTATCATGAGACGATACATCGTAGAAAGTATGCAGGATAGTACGTGGAATGCACTGAGTATGCAGAGTAAGTAAAACGAACATTTAAAATGCATAAAGTTCGTAGGAGTAGGACAACATGATCATAATGTTGAAATCATAAAATAGCGTAAGGCTCAAGGTTTTCAAAACATTCATAACTTGTCGTAATCATAAACATGAGAGAAAAACATTTAATAGACATTATTTAGCCAAAAAACATATTCATACATGCATAAACTATGAGGAACAATGGGAGATTCTTACAACCGACATACCCCATATGAGCACACATAGAGCCCAACCTATAAACCTAGACTAGAGGTCATTCGTACCTTGGAAAGGGTAGAACCACGAAAGGCATGACATCACTCATGAAAGATCCATTAGGGAAAAAGGGGACAGTCTCAAGGGAGGTACAAACATCACCTACGGTGGCACATAATTCATAGATTCGGGGAGTAACCTGGGCCACGATCCTATTCGGTGTTAAATACTACTCCCAAAACATGCAACGTGCATGTAAAGTAACATATATGACATACATGGGCTAGTTAAATCATGATAATCATAAACATGCTTGAAAGTTCTTGAACTAGCCATGTAATCGGGAATGCTTGACATGTGCGCATTTCCCGATATTTAAACATACTTGAAATACTCCATCTGATGGAAATCATGATCATAAAAACATGGGTAAGTGAAAACATGCTTCTATATCGAAAATTCACATCATACTTGTAAAATCATCATAATCATGAACTCTCATGGGTTTCTCATAATTGGGCACCTTAAGTTAAAAATACTAGTATACAAAATAATGATTTAAAACATTATAAAATCATCCCATTATTCTAAACCCATCAATTTTTACATACTATTAACATACCCATATCGATTACTTGAGGATTCATGCATTGGGTTAAAACCCCATACGAATTGAATTGTAGCATCCATAGATTAAGGAGAAATTGGGAATGGGTGTGGATCGAACCACCCATTAAAACCCTACATACCTGATTTGGAGCAAATCTTTACACTCCCTAGATTTCCCCAGAGGAACTTGAGGAAGATAGCCTTGAAATCACCTTGATCACCCCTCTAGCACCTTTCTATTCCTTTGCATGCATGAATGAACACTTACGCTTGTATTTCACCTCTTAAACCCACCTTTCAAAGGTTAAAATGACATAGTTTAGGACCCTAGAACTTAGGAATTACATAAAAGCCCGTACTTAAATCGCAGAATTTTGCTGACTGCCAGTCCCCATGAGGGACTAGACGACTCATCTCCAGGGCCCATGACTCGTGGCCTTGAGTCATCATGTTCACTGCCAAACACACATCAGGGGACCCCACGAATCATGGTGGCTTACCACGACTCGTGGTCACCACCCATGATCCCCACTATCCAAAACTCCTTGCTAAGCATCTGGTCTAGGCCACGCGTGACCTCATGAGTCGTGTGGTCTGACCACGACTCTTGGTTTATGCCCGTGGTCTCCTCCTGACCATGCCACCTCCTTGCTTGACCACGAGTAACGTCAAGACTCATGGTCACTCCTCACAGGTCACCTAATGACCCGTTCTATGACCTGGTGCAAAATTTTAGTTTTTCTCTGTTTTGACTCTCAAGTCTGATCCTTGGGTTTTTTGGGTATAACAATAAGATGGAAAACTCATGACATACCATTGACTGTGTTAGGGGAGACCTCCTGCTCCTAGCGGGACTCTAATGTATAGAATATGTTCTGACGCTGACCACCACCTACGCGAGTAGATGCCCCCTACTGTGTTGAGCGTGCTGGTAGGGCTGTTGAATTAGAAGCTGGGCCTCGACCTCCATCATTACCCTACCTCGCTGTTGGGAAATCTCTGAGCATATGTTTGGGCTTTTGATACCTGAAACAAACAATGAAACCTGCTAAGCACTGGCTCGTGTGCCCCCGATGACACCTACCGTAGTGGGGATGCTAAAATTTGCGAGCCTGCTGTTCTGACCCCTATAGCCTGATGATCGTCCCCTCTGGTCATGCGTATGTTTGGATGGAACACTCAACGCTGAAGACGTTAGGGCTAAAGGTCTCTAGTGAGTCTGCTATTGGTGCCCACCAGCTGACCTCGGCTGAGAGAATCTATAACTATCAGTCCTGGCCCTCTTGGTCTCTCTCTCCCTCATATGCGTCGCCTCCATCTGTTGGGCGTATAAGACTATCCATGGGAAATCCATATCCTGGTGGAGCATAGCAGTTCTGCAATCCTTGTACAAATAGCCTGCCATGCCTTGAACAAAACTACTCACTCGTGCCCTCTGATCAAATACTAACTATGGGGTATACTTCGATAGGAGAGTGAACTCAAGGGCATACTCCTACATCCTCATTTTCCCTTGTTTAAGATTCACGAACTCGGCTTCCTTCAACTCCCTCATCTGATGAGGGAAGAAGCGATCTAGGAACGCAACATAGAACTCCTCCTAAGTGACAGGGCCTGCTCCAGCGACCCTACTATCTTTCCATTGTCGAAAGCAGATATGTGTGACCCCACTCAACTAATACGATGCCAACTCAGCACACTCAACCCCATTTAACCCCATAACTTGGGTGATCTTCATAATCTCATCAATGAACTCATGCAGGTCCTCATCTACTTTTGACCCGAGGAACTCTAGCGGTTCATTCTCAAGTAATCTATGAATTAAGCTGCCACCCCATTTCCATTTTGCGGAATATGCATAACTTCCTACTGATTGACCTGAGCGGTCAAGGCCTGCACGAGCATTTGAATAGCTGCTCCGATGCATGGTGCTCCTGGAATGGTGGGGCTTGTTGGTGCCTGTCTCTGTTGCTATTCTCGTGGCCGTTTCCATTTCCATTCCTCCTACCATTCACTCTAGGGGGAGCCATTATTCCGCAGTCGCGAATAGCACGAGTTAGAAGGATAGGGAAGCAGTTCTTCGCATGACATAGATCATGAAAGAAGGGAACATTTCCTAAATGTTTCATAGCCTCTTCGTCATAAGTGTGGCATGCTTCACACCCATGAAAAAGATTCTACTCAATGCGGCTTTCAAACACCCTAGGACACTTCAAACCTATAGCTCTGATACCAAGTTTGTCACGACCTAGATATAGACTTGGATCAAGACAGGGGACAAGGAGCCCCAAGAGACCCCAATTCAACCCATGGCATAAAAATTCATCTAACTAAATCAATTAAGCGGAAGAAATAACACGCTAATCTTAGCGGAAGTCTGCAATAAACATAACATCCGAATACACACATTAGAAAGCTAAATACACCTCTCTTTTTTTTGAAAAGCCTCTAATTCTGATGAGTTGATAGGACAAGACCCTAACTCTCTTCTACCAAAACTGAAAGTACATCAATATCTAAAAGCAAATGGTCCTCAGAAGATGAGAACTCACCACTAAGTAGGGTGCTAACTCTGGAACTGGCCACTGACGGGGATGAGTCTAAGTGTCGAGGCATGCATCATGAAACGATACAACATAGAATATGCGGTCAGTACGTGGAATATACTGAGTATGCAAGGTAAGTAAAACCGCTTAAATAAGTGAAATCATTAAAACATGCATGATGTAAAACATAATAAAATTAGAATCTAAGAGTAGGGCTTGCATGCTATCTTTCTGTAAACATGATATCAACGTAACATAACATCTTAACTAAATCGATTTACCCAAAGCTAAAGTCTGATAGTCATAAATAAAGCTAAACATTGGGTCAAACTTGATTTAGAACATATATAGATATATACAACATGGGTGATAAACATGCATAATTGAAATTATGAGAAACAATGGGAGACTTGTCTATTTAACCGACATGCCATGATAGAGCTTACGTGGTCCCAACTATCACACTCAAGTGGGTAGAGCCGTCTTAAGTCTTGCCAGGGCTAAGGACGATGCCATGATATCGATATCAAGTTAATGGACCAATCCGGGCAGGGGATAGCTCACTTAGGACGTCCTAATATAATATAATTATACCTACGTTAGCGCATAGTTCTGAGGCATAGGGTTGATAGACCCATAACCTACTCAGTGCTAGATACTACTTCCAAAAGCATGCGTTTGCTCTCTGTCGTTTTTTAACGAAGCTGACCCTCGTCTATTGACTAAGCTAAATAATCAAGAATACATAAATCTGAGTCATATATGAGGAACTTTGGCTCAAACCATACCCCAAGCTGAACGTAAATGGGAGTCTTCGCCCCAAAACCATGTTGTAAGCTAAACTCATAATATCATAGTCGTACTTGAACATATGGGCATTGTCCGATGCTTTAACATGATTGAAAATACATATTTTACTTCAAAACGTGATCATAAACATGGGTAACTTGAAGACATACTGTTCATATAAATATCTCATCATACTAGAACCTCCATCACAAATCTCAACTTTCACGAACTTCTCATAATTGGGCATTTAATTTAATAGGCTTGAAACATGATTTTTATTGAAAACATCATAAAACTTGCCCATAAATCATAATTCAATAGTAGAAACATATTTAAATCATACCCACATAGAGAATTAGGAACTTCAAGCATTGGGATAAAACCCCATAAAATAAACATAGGAATTTTCACAATTTTAAAGTGAGATTGGGCATGGGTGTGAACGATTCACCCATTCATAACCGTACATACCTAAAAAGGTTTGATTCTACCACTTCTCTGATTGTCCAAGGAAGATTTGAAGAAGAACCTTGAAGGATTTTTCTTGATCACCTCTCTAGACTCTTACTCTTGCATGCATGACTAGGAATGACTTAGAATAGATTTTTCCCTCTTAAAACCCACTATTCATAGCATAAAATGACGTAGTTTAGGCCTTAGGATCATAGGAATTACTAAAAATCTCTTACTAAATTTGCAGCAAATAACTAACTGTTAGTCCCCACTAGGGACTGGACGACTCATCCCTCAAGGCCATGACTCGTGGAATCAGTCGTCAAGTGCACTGCCTAGAAAATCATTCGGGGTTCGTCATGAGGGATCTCATAATCATTTTCGGTGAGCACGAGTCGTGGTTGTAACACCCCAAACCGGGAGAGACGTGTGTGGCACTTGGTGCCACCCCTGATATGACCATACCCGATGCCCCAAAAATAAAACAAACGCTAGAACTAATGAGGTTCAACAACACAACAACTATAAAATCAGAATAAGATGATAAACAATAACGAAAGCTAGCTCACCTGACCAACCAAGAAATATAAATAAAATTTGCCATCAAGGACACGGAATGGAAGAACAACTATAGAACATGGCCCACCTGGCCTAAAACAATGACACTACACCCACAACAAATGTCTACGAGGCTCTAACACTATGATAGAAATCAACTTCTTGAGACAGGGCCCTGAGCTACCCATAACTCAACCTCTGGAAACTCTGAAAGATCTGGAGCACACCGACTCAGCTGGAACTACACTCAGCATCCAAGAACCTGGTCTAACAGCCCACCATCACCTGCAGGCACGAATGCAGTGCCCCGACTAGGGTATTAGTACAATTATGTACCGATCATGAAAGGTAGGAAGAACTGGAAGACTAAGATTAGAGATCAATAGATATACCAAATATCATAGAAGGAGAACTGAACTTAAGTAAACACATAAAACCTACTTGGCCCCCATAAGCCTGACAAGTACAAGCAAACATCTAAATAAACCTACCTTGTCCCTATAAGCCCTGCAAGTCCAAAAAGTAAATAACAATACAACGACACCTAGCCGACCCATCTCATCTATCATCTCCTCTAGACCTCTCAATGGCCTCAGCTAACAATGGCCAACATCTAGCATCCATTGCTATCAGATAACAAATAACACAAGAAACAATCATAGTATAATACAAAACAAATCACAAGTAAACACCAGTTAATCAACATCATCAATTAGGCACTGCCAGACACTCTCAGATGCGCACAGTTAGCGGAGCTCAATCCATTTGGGAGAACCAATCGCGATCCCAGGAAGGCTCAGACATGTCGGACCACTCTCGAATCATGTCTCAACTCGACACTACGGAGGACATCATTCTCAACCCCATAGGTCATTTCACTCCTTAGGCTCAACCCCTTAGCCGGAAACACTCCCGTGCGTCGGGTATCCACAATCCCCAAGGCCTCAGATAGCACACACAATTATGATAAAAAGCATTCATAATCAATTAAAACAATACATATGGAAACATGTTCAAAATAGCCCACAGCAAGCTCTCAAACCCCATCAACCGACTACCACCATGTAGTACTAACCTTACGTATCTAGCCATCCACCGACGTGCCACAAAAAAACTAAGGATCACATAATTACCAAATAAATTTCCCTGACATATAAAAAATCAAAGAACTATCATATATGACACAATCCTCCGTCGACCCTAACCAGCCCTATCCTAAACTTCACAATAGTCAACATGACTACCCGAGTGTTATCAAAGTAACTAAGGGACTACTAACTCACCCCTTAACCAATAATCTGATCATCCACACATATAGCATGAAACTACATAAAAAAAAGCGCCCAAAACTACATCCAAAACAACCCTCAACTCAGCCCAAAAGGTTCATGAATCTCCTCACAACACTAGCCAAACTCGGCGCATTCTATCGCCCCTCCGACTCACAACGAACTACCAATTTTAATGCACAATTACTCGGCCTCAATTAATGAGTGAAATATCACAATCCAGCTTCCCCCCAAACAATAGGATTTACAACAAAAAATTTCCAACCACAAACAATCAATTCATACGACAACAATGGGAGTTCGATTCAACGAAAAAATCATGCCAAAAAGGGGAGTCGAAATCATTAACATACCTAAACTACGGCGAGCCCCATGCTAAGAAGATTTCAAGATAGAATCACCATGAATATACTGCCTTAGGGAAGCTCGTACTACTGACAAAACGCAGCCACAATAGTTCAACAAGAAAACAACACAATCGGAACTTAATCGATACAATTTCTACAGATTCTACGATAGAAACTCCGCAACAACAGTCTATCAAGATCCATAGATTCACTACTACACTATATAACTATGAATCAAGAAGAACAGAAGCTTACAAAGCTTTCTAGGATGAGACAGCCACCAAAAGGCACCAAAACATTACTACAATACAAGCACACACGACGTATTCACAATCTGTGCTCGAAAATTTATTTGCATCTTCCAATCAAAATCAAAATTTCTTAGAACTTATGGGGAGCTTTTAGGGAAATATTTCCACCACCCCCTAGAATTGGAAAAAGAATTATGGGTGTTAGAACAGACCAAGGGGCTTTATATAGCCCAGCACATCCTTTCCCCGCTATTGATGTGCCTTCTTGCGTGGTCTCGCGAAAACACGAATATCTCTCTATTACGAAGTCGGATTTACAAACTGTTTGATTCTTAGAAACTAGACTCATAGACCTTTAATTTTATAGGTCGCACACTCCATAAATCATTACATATTGGGAGAAACACTTCGAGACATTTGACTCAAATTTCAAGAAATCTCAAGAAGGAACTTTTGCGATAACTTTTTCTGAATTTTGTCTTACAACTTGATCAATGTCCAATATTAAATATGATCATAGAGTGGATCAAATAATTCATAATACTTCCTTATTTAGCCAATTAAGTACTCTTAGTCCTACCTCGAAAGCACGATTTTATCTCTCAAATTATCCGGGGTGTTACATCCTTACCCCTTTAGATTCGTCCTCGAATGATGGATTTCACGCACGACTCCAACTCAAGGACTGACGTAGCACGACATTGCATAACATAGACTTACATGAAAATCCTACCACAAACAACTCAAAACGACAAAATCTTGCACCATCCCAAGGCGCGACACAACTATAACAATAATCAATATAAGAATCTTACCTGCCGCCATGTTTAGCCATTGGCTGACTATAATTCATCATGTCACAAGCATCCCTGCAAAAGTCAGCAAACATGAGTGTAGACCAGACTCCCATGACATCTGACTCCTCGCACAATTTCGATCCTAAAAAAGGGTAACAATCCTAATGTCCTGTAGCCTCCTATTTATAAGTACACTACACAATGCACACATAAACAAGACTCTACTAGACACAACTCATAGACTCCCTACGATGAACTACTCTGATACCAAGTCTGTCACACCCTAAACTCAGAGAGACGTGAATGGCACCTGGTACCACCCATGATATGAGCATACCTGATGCCCTAAAAATAAACCAAAGGCTAGAACCAATGAGGTTCAACAACACAACAACAATAAAATAAGAATAAGAATATAGACTATAACGGAAGCTGGCTCACCTGACCACCAAAAAAGATAAATATAATTTGCCATCAAGGCCATGAAATGGAAGAACAACTATACAACATGGCCCAAGTGGAGTAAAACAATGACACTATACCCACAAAAAATGTCTATGAGCCTCTAAAACTATGATGAAAATCAACTGCTCAAGACAGGGCCCCGAAGTACCCATAACTCAACCAATGGCAACTCGGAAAGAACTGGAGCACACTGGCTCAGATGGAACTCTACTCAGCATCCAAGAACCTGGTCTAATAGCCCACAATCACCTGCAGGCATGAATGTGGCGCCCCAACTAGGGAATCAATACAATAATATACATAGCAAGAAAGGAAGAAACAACTGGAAGACTAAGACTAGAGATCAATAGATATACCAAATATCGCAGAAGGAGAAATGAACTTAAGCAAACACATAAAACAAACCTCTTAATGGCCTCAGCTAACACCAGCCAACATCTAGCATCCACTTCTATAAGATAACAAATAACACAAGAAAATACCATAATATAATGCCACACAAATCACAAGTAAACACCAGTTAGTCAACATCATCAATCAGGAACTACTGGACACTCTCTCTGCTAGCACAGTTAGCGGAGCTCAATCCATTTGGGAGAACCAATCGCAATCCCAGGAAGGCTCAGACATGTCGGACCACTCTCCAATGATGTCTCAACTCGAAACTACGGAGGACATCATTCTCAACCCTGTAGGTCATTTCACTCCTTGGGCTCAACCCCTCAGCCAGAAACATTTTCATGCATCGGGTATCCACAAGCCCCAAGGCCTCAAATAGCACACACAATCAGGATCAAAAGAATTCAGAATCAATAAAAACAATACATATAACAACATGTTCAAAATATACCACAGCAGGATCTCAAACCCCATCAACCAACTACCACCACGTAGTACTAACCTTACGTATCTAGCGATCCACTAACATGCCCAAACAAAAATAGGGATCACATAATTATGAAATATATTTCCAATAAATATAAACAATAAAAGAACTATCGTATGTGACACAATCCTCCATCGACCCTAACGAGCCCTATCCTCAATTTCACAATAGTTTACATGACTACCCGAATGTTATCAAAGTTACTAAGGGACTACTAACTCGCCCCTTCACCAAAAACCCGATCATCCACACATTTAGCATGAAAATAAATCAAAAAAAACCCCAAAACTACATCTAAAACATCCCTTAACTCAGCCCAAAAGGTTCATGAATCTCCTCACAACACTGGCCAAACTCGGCGCATTCTATCGCCTTCCCGACTCATGTTGAACTAGCAATTTTAATGCCCAATTACACGGAATCAATAAATGATGGAAAGATCATAATCTAGCTTCACCAAAGCAATAGGATTTACAAGAAAAAAATTCTTACCACAAACAGTCAATTCACACGACAACAATGGGAGTTCGATTCAACGAAAATCATGCCAAAAAGGGGAGTCAAAATCCTTAACATACCTCAACTCAAGTGATACACAAGATAAGCCAATTTCAAGATAGAATCACCATGAATATACTGCCTTAGGGAATCCTGTACTACTGCCAAAACGCAGCCACTACAGTTCAACAAGAAAATAATGCAATTGGGACTTAATCGAAACAATTTCTATGGATTCTACTGTAGAACTCCGTAACGACGATCTGTCAAGATCCATAGATTCACTACTACACTGTATAACTAAGACTCAAGAAGAATAAAAGCTTACCAATCTTTTTAGGATGATATAGACACCAAAAGGCATGAAAACACCACTACAATACAAACACACACGACGTATTCACAATCTATGCTCGAAAATTGATTTCAATCTTCCAATTGACATCAAAATTGCATAGACCCTACAGGGAGCCACTAGGGAGAGATTTCCACCTCCTCCCAGCTCTGAAAAAAGAATTATAGGTGTTAGAACTGACCAAGGGGCTTTATATAGCGCTACACCGTCTCGCGAAAATGCGAATATCTCTCTATTTACGAAGTCTTATTGATGAACGATTTGATGCGTTAGAAACTAGTCTCATAGAACTTTATTTTTATAGGACGCACACCCCATAAATCATTACATATTTGGAGAAACACTTCAATACATTTGACCTAAATTTCAAGGAATCTCAAGAAGGAAATTTTGCGATAACGTTTTCCAAATTTTGTTTTACAACTTGATCAATGTCCAATCTTAAACATGATAATAGAGTGGCTCAAATAACTCATAATACTTTCTTTTTTATCCAATTATGTACTCTTAGTCCTACCTCGACAAGAACAATTTTATCACTCAAATTATGCAGGGTGTTACAGTGGTCACCACTCATCACATACACTGCCTGATGTTTCTATTTATTCCATCATGCTACTCACGACCCTTCCCACGAATCATGGTGACTGACCATGACTCGTGGGGTCCTTTCATAGGGTACACTACTACTTTTCCTCACCTTCTCAAAATCATTCCCCACGACTAACTCAACGAGTCATGGGGCTTGACCACGACTCATAGTCACATTCATGGGGACCTTATATCCCAAAATCCAACTCACACCCTGATCCTCACCACAAGTTATCGCACAACTCATGATCTAGCCATAGGTCACAGAATGACTCATTGTATGAGATGGTGCCGGATTTCTAGTTTTCTCTATTTAAACTCCTGGGTCTAATCTTTGGGCTTCTAGGGTATTATAGAGGCTATGGTGTACTCCGTTAATAGGGTAGATTATGCGTACCATATGTGGGTGAGTTGTGACATTAGATACTGGTTGAAGCACACAGTTTGAGATATTCCATCCACTCAGGTCCTACTAAGATGTACCGTGATTTACGGGATATTTACTGATGGAACGGTAAAAAGAAAGACATCTCAGATTTTGTAGCTAAGTGTCCGAACTGCCAGCAGGTTAAAGTAGAACACCATAGGTCGGTAGGTAGGACTCAAGATATCAGTATATCCATATGAAACTGGGAAATAATAAATATGGATTTTATTACAGGTCTTGGTCAGTAGGATGATTAAATTTGGGTGATAGTAGACTAGATGAGTAAGTAAGCACACTTCCTCCCAGTAAAAACTATAGACTCAGCAAAGGATTATGCCAAGATTTATATCCGAGAGTTGCTCCGACTTTATGGGGTGCAATTATCCATTATTTCAGATAGAGGTATCAAGTTCACCTCTCATTTCTAGAAGTCAATTCAGCAAGGACTCAGTACCCATGTCAAGCTCAGAATGCTTTTCACCTGCAGACAGATGGAAAAGCAAAGAGAAAAATTCATACTTTGAAAGTTATGCTGAGAGCATGCGTGATTGATTTCAAGGGCATTTGGGATGATCACTTTCCACTCATCTAGTTTGCATACAACAATAGCTACCATTCCAGTATACAGATGGCCCTGTTTGAGGAATTATACGGTAGGAGGTTTAGATCTCCTATAGGGTGGTTTAAGGTTGGTGAAGATACTCTAATCGGACCAGACTAAATCCATGAAGCTATGCATAAAGTATAGCTCATCTGAGAAAGATTGAAAACAACTCAGAGCCATCAGAAATCTTATGCTGATGTGAGGAGGAGAGAATTAGAATTTGTAGTGGGTGACTGGGTTTATCTAAAAATTTCACCCATGAAAGGGGTGATGAGATTTGGGAAGAAAGGAAAACTCAGTTTGAGATCTGTGGGACCCTAAAGAATTCTGAAGCGAATTGACAGTGTGGCATATGAGTTAGAACTACCCCTAGAGTTAGCATCGGTGCACCCAGTCTTCCATGTGTCAATATTGAGAAAGTGCATCGGTGATCAAACTTTAGTTGCACCCTTAAACAACATGGGAATAATAGACAGTCTCTCTTACGAAGAGGTCCCAGTTCAGATCCTTGACCGTCAGGTTCATAAGTTGTGAAACAAGGAAGTTGCTTCTATGAATGTTTTATGGAGGAACCAGCTAGTTATGGGAGCCACATAGGAAGCAAAAGCAGACATGATGGCCAGATTCCCTCACCTATTCCCTTCCAGTTCAGTTCCGGCATCAGGTACTAAATTTCTACTCAATACTCTATTCAGTTTCGTACTCATCGGCTCTATTTAGATTTTCTATGTGCATTCTAGTTGCATCATCTTTGTTAGTATAGTTAAGTCAACTGGGAGTCAGTCACTCCTTCAGAAACCAGCTCATAGTCTCGATCTAGGAATTTCAGCTCTTTTCCTAGTTGTCCAGTAGTTTTAATCTTTATTTTAGGATGAATGATCCTAAGGGGAGATATTGTAATGCCCCGAAACTTTCCGAGACCAGGCTTAGATATTGTGATAAAATCTAGAAGAAAAACTAGAAAAATACCTAGAAACAACTAAGGCAACGAGTCATGATCAGCTCCAAAGACTCGTTATGTTAGTCGTGCGCAGTAGGGCTTAGTCTCTCGGGAACCCATGAGACAAGGAACGACCCGCTGTGAGACACAACGAGTCGTCCTTTCAGTCGTGGTTTCCCCAGCTCAGAAATCCTTTCTAGGACCCCACGACTCAAGCAATGAGTCATTGTCAGAAACAACAACCCATTGTGAGAGTTGTTTGGTGAAAACCATGAAATCCCCTTCCAGTGACAACGAGTGAAAACAATGACCCGTTGTTTCCCACAATGATTCGTTGTGATCAACCATCATGCCAACCTAGAAATTTTCAGAAATCCTTTCAGTGAACCTAACAATTTGATTCAATGACCCATTGGGTCCACCAACAAGTCGTTGTGTCACCCGTCGTCAGACTCTATAGGTTTCCTCGTATAATGGCTATGAGAGGAACCAACGAGTCATGGTGACCACTGTTTCAAGAAACAGTGCTTCCTACTCCCAGGAAGTGGGACCAATGAGAGATCCCAATGAGTCATGGTCACAACCAATGACTCATTGAGTGACTTGTTGGGACCCTGTCGACCAGTTTTCAGATTTAATTTCCAAGGTTATTTTGTAATTTTCTAACCTCCTAGTCTCTAAACTATGTCTTGTAAGTGTCAATTAAGAGGAATTAGAGGGATCAAATGGTTCCTCTCCCTCATTCCCCACTCAAACCTTCTGAAAAATAATCATAAATTCTCTCAGGAGCTCTTAGAGCAATAACTAGGGAAGTCCACTTCACCTCAGATTCTCAAGGAATTTCTTTGGATTTCTTTATTAGGTAACTGGGAATTTAATAAGGGAATAGTTCTTCCCTTGTGTCCCAAACATCTTTTCTATTTTCCCTATCAGTTCTAGTCCCTGAATTATCGAATTTGAATTTAGTTGTCAGCTAGATATCATCTAATTCATGTGGAATACTATTCATGTTAAATGTAGATATGCTTCCACCAGTTTGTGACTATATTTATGCTTGTTCCTGTAAAATAAATTCTAGCCCTAGCTTTTGAATGTAGAAAAACTAGAGTCTTGCATAATTGATTTATTATCCAAATTGCTTGATTCTATCAGTGTTGGGGATTCCCATATTGTTGGTATGTATCAAAATCTCAGTTAGATGCATGTTAGTTCAATTTCAGTCAGAATGTTAGAATACTCTGTGTTACTCAGAAATGTCAGCTGATCAACTTTACTATAGGTAATCCTTGAGGTGTTCGTGATACCTCCCAGTTATCAATATTAGACTCCGTATCAAATATTAGTGGTTCTTTAGTCGGTCATTGCACTTTTAGATAAGAAGCTCTGACCAGCCTTAGGATCCCAGTTTCGTATTATAGTTTGTTCTTTAGACGGTTACGACGATTCTAAATAAGCAGCTCTAACTAGTCTTAGGACACCAGTTATAGAATCTAGTTAGATAAGACTCTTAGGGTACACCAGATAGGTTTTCCTGACTTAGTCTTGGGCCCCAGTTTCGAGCTATCAGCTTAGTAGTCAGTCTAGGACTATCTAGTGGGAGTAGGACTTAGCACCGAACGGACCGGGGTTCCAGTGCACCCAGGTTCCCAGAACTACATCGCTACCGTAGGATATATTTTTATTGGCCTCATGGACCCAGACCTGTGATCACTCAGTTCATGCCTTTATACCCTGTCAAGGTATTATTGGGTCCTACTGATGGGGTGTATACATCGGACTCCACTTCTAGCTCACGTGGTTATATGTCGGTTATAAACTCTCCCACTAGTTAGCTCAGTTTAGTCTCAGATTAGTCAGCTCAGATATGTTTAGTACAATATTTCAGATTTGTATCTCAAATTTAGGGCATGTCTTTGACCATCAGACGAGATCATTTTGACAATCTCAGTTTATCACAGTTATTCAGTTTCATTATTTTAGTTGGTCACTGTATGTCTTTCCAGTTTACTTATTTTATACCTTGTGTATGTTTCCTCTTACTTACTTAGTACATTCAACGTACTAATGCATACCTTTTATGTTGTATCACTTTATGATACAGCTGCAAGATCTCAATCACAGCACCGTTAGCCGACCTCGCCCAGACTTCTCCAACTGCATCATTGGTGAGTCCTCATCTTTCGAGGATGAGGACTATTTCTTTCAGTTATATTTCTTTTATTTAGACTTGAAGTTATCTGGGGGGCTTGTCCCAGCTACTCATCAGCGATAGTTGGCTTTCAGACACGGATATAGTTTCAGACCTTCAGCTCTGTTTCAGTTGTCTTTAAACTTTATGATTTAGCTTTGCTTTTATAAATTTTTTATATTATTATTTCAAAGCTCCCGCTATGTTTTAGTCAAAATAGCAGTGTTATGATAGAACAAGGGTTGACTTGGGGTTACTTATCACTCCAAGTACCATATCCCGTCTAGGATATAGACTCGGGACGTGACATAGAGCCACTTTATTACTTGTATGATCGCATGCATTGGGGCGCGAACAAGTTTTTGGCGCCCTTGTCGGGGACTTACAAATTGGTGAATTTCTTGTTTTAGCATTATTATTTTCTTTTCTAAAGTGTTGACAACTTGGTCATAGTCATCACTTTTGTAGGTACAGATTGGTCCTTGCATCAATCTGGGAAGGGATAGAGAGTTAGTAGAACTGCACCCTGAACTTGAGAGAAGTTTAAGACAGTTGAGAAGAGAGGATGCTACTCTTTATCCCACCAGCAGGTTCCACATGACGAGGTTATTCCAGTAGAGATTGCGGCATGACTTGTTTGCGAATTAACAATCCCACTTGCAACGAACGTTACCTCCAGTATCATAGATCGGAACCTAGAGGAATATTTGAGCTTAATCAGAACATGGTGCAGTTTTTGCACACAAGTGGACAATTCAAAAGCCTAAACCATAAGGATCTACAACAGAAATTGTAGAATATTTTAGAGATTAATGACACTTTCGTCCCTATTAGAGTGTCAACTGATTATGTTCGGCTCACTCTTTTCCCATTCTCACTATTGGGAGAAGCAAAGATGTGGTTAAAAGTAGAACCACCCAACTCATCATAACATAGGATGACCTTGCCAAAAAGTTCCTCATCAGATTTTTCCCATCTGGAAAGACTATAAAGCTAAGGAGTGAAATTTTGAGCTTCAAGCAGAGGCTTGATGAGAATTTACATCTTGCCTAAGAAAGATTCAAATCACTTCTCAAAGACTATCCCCATCACCAATATACTAATGAAGTGTTGGAACACACATTTGTGGTAAGTCTTGACCAACATACTAAAATTTTGTTAGATTTTGCAATAGGGTGTCAAGCACGAGAAAACATATGAGGAGCTGCGCACTTTGCTCAATAGGATTGCACAGGGGAATCCACAGTGGCACAACGATGTATCAAGGGGAGCAGTCAGAAAAACTTCTGGAAAGATAGACGTTGATAGCATAAATGCTTTGGTAGCTCAGTTGGCCTCTTTTCAAAATTAGATGATGACTCAGTTCAATAGGCTATATTTGGCACAACTGCAAGCACAAGTATATGCAGTCAAACCATCTTGGAGATGGTGTGATATATGTGGAGGTAGCTATCATGTAGCGGACTCTTGTGGAGAAAACCTAGAGTCAATAAACTTTGTAGGTAATGTGTAGAGAGGGAAGCTAAAGTATGGGAATACCTACAATAAAAACTGGCAGAATCATCCCAACATATCTTGGAGTGGAAATCAAGGGCAGGTTCATAAATATCAGTACTCTCAGCAGCAGCATCACCAAGGTAATACAACTAATGCCAAATCAAGAAACATATAGGAGATGTTGTAGAAAATCATGGCTAAAGAGACAAAAATGGTAACTGACCAAGGAAAAATGGTAGTTGAGCTCAAAAATTAGCAATTAGTCACAAGGAACCTAGAAAAGTAAATGGGGAAATTAGCTGCATCTTAGAACACTAGACCTCAAGGGGGTCTATCGAGTGATGTAGATCCAAACCCAAAGCATGTAATGGATATAAGCTTGAGGAGCGGAAAAGAGTTAGATGATGCACTAGTGAAACAGAAGAAGAAGAATGAGGTAAAAGCTGAGTTGACCATACCAGGCCCATCTATAGACAAGGGAATGACAATGGTAGCTACAGAGTATAATGTACAACTAGCAATGCATCCAACAAAGAGACTACCACCACCGTTCCCCCAAAGGCTTCAAAAAATAAAGGAGGATGCTTATTACAAGAAGTTATTTTACATTTTCAAAGAACTTCACATAAATCTGCCTCTAATTGATATTTTGTAGTAATGCCCAAGTATGCAAAGTACCTGATAGAAGTGGTGTACAATAGAAAGAGGCTGGTTGATGTGGAGACTGTAGCACTCACTAAAGAGTCGACTCATGGTTAACGAGCAAGCTGCCAGAAAAGCTCAAAGACCCTAGGAGTTTCACCGTCCCAATACAAACTAGTGGAAGTGAGCTGATGCAGGACTTGTGTGATTTAGAGGCAAGTGTAAACTTGATGACCCTATCACTGTTCAATACACTAGGTTTAAGAAAACCAAGGCCTTCCAGAGTGGTAATGGAGCTGGCTGACTGAACCAATGTGGTTCTAGAGGGGATCATAGAGGACGTGCTTATCAAAGTTGATAAATTTATAATCCTTTCTAACTTAATTATTCATTACTTTTTAGTGGATGATAGTGTATCAATTATACTGGAACTTCTATTCCGGAGCATTGATAGATGTTAGAGTAGGCAACCTAAGATAATGGTCAATGATAAGGAGAACATCAGAGTGTATAAAGTACATAATATGCTAGAACACTTTAGGAATCTCTCTATGATCACTACATTAATAGAGGATTAGTGTGAAGTGGATAAGTGCAATCTTACAAGTCCTCTTCTGAAGGCACATATAGAAACGGAACCTAAGCTTGTAGCCGATAGACTACGCTATGATCCTTGTGGAGATGTGATGGTGAAGAAGAGGGAAAATGTGGAGGCTATTCCCTCAAGAGTCAAGAAAAGGAGAAGATTGTTCTCGAATGGGAAGAAGAATTTAAGGACATCCTAAAAGGGATGTACTTCACATCGTGTTGGGATGTTAACTTAGGCGCTGCTTTGGAGGAAACCCAAGGGGTACAATATGTATATATTTTTTCTTTTACTTTTTATTTTGTTTAATATCACCCAGTTTTTTGTTCTTATTTGGTTTAGTCAGATTGAGGGAAAGTCTAAGTACCCACAGAAGGAAGCTAAAGAGCATGAGAAAAAATGTGTGTGGGGTCACCGACCCTTAGGAACATGTTGCTAGCAAGCCCTAGAGGCCTCAGGAAGTATCTCTAACTGTTATTTTGAGATTAATTGATGTTTTGGGGACATAGCATATTTTTATGTATGGGGTGAGAGAAATTCTAAATTTTTGGTGTTGGATGATGTTTGAAGTGGGTGCTTAGTTTGAAAGTGTTTATTTGAAAAGTGTAAGTAGAGCACACATCACCACCCTTTGGTGTCCTTTTTCTATTCTTTTCCAAAGGGGGCGCTTTGAACTGAAAATAAATGTTTAATTATTGTGTGAAAATTTTTCTTTAGTCATAGTAAAGGACTTTTCCCATTAATGGATGGATGACGACCATCTTGAGGTAAAATTAGCCATTAGGATTATTTTTTAGAACCCTTAATTGGTTAATTGCTTGATGATTCTGCTGAGTGTTACACATGACTAAAAGATGCAAGTGAGCCTAAATTGAGAAGCATGTTTTGTGAATTGATTAACTCTATAGAGACAACTAGGCTCATTAATTTGACTTTGTATGCCTAGTGCTTAATTTTTAATTCATGTGGTTAGCTTTATTGTGAATTTGAATGGATCTGTCTTGTGTTAAACATGTGCACTGAGTATGAGGTTTCTTGTATATTCCTTTCATACACCGAGTTTATACCCTGGATGGGACATGATACTTGAAGCCACAAGTGACCCCAAGTCAACCCCTGGTCTATCCTACACTGGCATTCTGAGTAACATAAAAATACATACAATGAAAATTTAAATCAAGAATATAAATATTTGAAAGAAATAAGTTGGTTCATAATATTGAAAATATTAGAACAAACTACAAGGCTTCAAGAAAACAAACTGAGTCTGAAAACTAAATCTAAGTCTGAAAGCCACAAAGTCTGATGAGCTACTAGGGCAAACCCCCAGCTAGCTCTAAATCAAATAAAAGAAATGAAATCATATCTCATGCAAGAAATCTTCATCCTCAGAGGATGAGGATTCACGAATTTATAAAGCTGAGGTTTTCGAGGAGTAAACGGCTAACGAAGCTGGGACTGCGATCCCGCAACTGTATCATAAAATGATACAACATAAAAGTATGCATTAGTACTTTGAATGTACTGAGTAAGTGAGAGGAACATAATATAATAGAAGAAATGTTGAACTGAAAATAAAACATGCAGTGACCAAGTAAAATCACTGAGATGAAAAACTGAGGTACTAAGATGGTATAGAAGACATTGTTTGATGGTCAAAGCATTTTTAGGTCTGGAGTAGAAATATGAACTGAAGTGGACTAACTAGTGGGAGAGTCTATAACCGACATGTAACCATGTGAGCTAGATGTGGAGTTCGATTATACACCCCACCGGTAAGACACAATATACCTTGGCAGGATATAAAGGCATGGACTAGGTGATCACAAAAGTCTGGGGCCAATCAGACCAATAAATACTGAAACCTACGCTGGCAACGTAGCTTTCGGAACCTGGGCGCACTAGAACCCCAACCTGCCCAATGCTAAGTCCTACTCCCACTGGATAATCCTAAACTGAATACTTGGCTGATAGCTTAAAATTGGAGCCCAAGACTAGTCAGAGATACGTGTTTAAAAGTACCCTGAGAGTCTTAATGGACCAGATTCTTAAATTGGGATCTATACTGGTCAAAGCTGCTTATCTAGAAGTGTTGTAACCATTTGAGAACAAACTGAAATCTAAACTAGAGTCCTATGGCTAGTCAGAGCTATATGTCTAAAGTGTCATGACCCCCTAGTGGACCAATAAAATGGATTCTGAATCTGATTCTGATAACTAGGAGGTGATACCAACACCTCAGGAAGTTCTATAGTCAAATTGATCAGCTGACATTTCTGACTGAGACTTAGAAATTTCATATTTTGACTAAGGCTAGACAATCATGTGGCTGACTAAGAATTTAGCATGTGAAATAGTAAGGGAGTTCACTTCACTGGTATAGTCAAGAAAATTTCAAGGTTTATCATTTCAACATGAATTTCTAGTCCGTTCTACCGTCAAGAACTAGGGTTGAAATCAATGCACAGAGATAAGCGCCAATACTACCATTAGTTGGTGGGAGAATACCCATAATTAATAGACATAATGATTCTACATGGATTAAACAAGACATTTTCAAGGATTTCTCAACATTCGAAAATCTGCAAGGCTAGGATTCACCTTTTTTTCAATAATATCAATTTACTCGTGAACTGATGGAAATCATGTTTATAAATAATCACGGATATCATTTTATGTGAATTCAAATAAAATTTACATATAATCTCTTCACATTCGAAAGCTTAGGGCTAAGATTCATAATGAAATTGAGAAGAGTTTTGGGGGACACAAGGGAAGAACTATTCCCTTGATGAATTCCCACATACCTGACTTAAATTCCCTACAGAAGGAAGCTTGAATTGTTGCAATTGATGAGGAACCCTAGACCTTGCTTGAGAGCTCTTGAGTGAGAACTTGCATAATTTTTCTAAGAATTGATGTGGGAATGAGGGAAAAACCATTTAACCCATCTAAATTCCCTTTAAAATACCCAAAATGACTTAGTTGAGGATCTAGGAGGTTAGGAATTTACCGAAGTACCCTTAGAAAAATCGTAGGGAAAACTGACTGTCAATCCCCACGGGTGACCTAATAGGTCATGGTAAGTGACCACGACACGTGGTCACACTTGTGAGGTGCACAACCTAGAATCCACTACTGGCACCACGTGGGACCTAACGAGTTGTTACTATTTTCAATGACTCGTGGACACCATCCGTTAACCTTACTGCCTTGACTTTGAAAAATAACCTTCCAACTGACCATGACTCTCCTAGCGAGTCATGGTGTCCAACCATGATTCGTGAGTTCCATCCATCAGGTACACTACCTCCTCCTTTCATCTCATCAATTGCCACTTCCAAAGACTAACCTAACGAGTCATCAGGACTGATCCCGACTCATGGTATCGTCCTTGGGTACCATTCTCCCAACTTTCAAACTTCATCTCCAAGCCTCCCCACGAGTCACATCATGACTTGTAGGCACCTCCAATGGGTCACACCCCGAGTTTACTGTTACACCTCATAAGTTTATAGCGTTTAGTCAGCCTATTTGTATGTTGGTTGAGAGTTTTAGAGTGCTATACATACGATGAAAGGGCCTGGGGAAAGGCCGAACGAGTGCCATGTCGGGATTTCGCGAGAGGAGGCCGAACCAAGCTGCCCAGAGGGGCAAAGTGGCACTGAGCTTCTCCTTCGCGTTGTCCAATGTGGCACGGAGCAGAATTAGTGTGTTGGCCAACGTGCCACATTACTTTGTATGCTGCTTCAAGTATATATAGGCCTCACCCTTAGATTTCATGTTATTTCTGAAGTAAACCAGGACCAGCAGAGGTGAGGACGAGGGAGAACATTTACTTTTGTCCGATTACACCGCTAAACGCCATCCAAATCAAAATTAACTTCGGGTATCTAAGTATAAGGCTGTAGGGATAATTTCTACGGAGTTAGTTTCGTGAAATTCGCTCGGTGAATCATCGTCCCTTCGAGCCAAAGTTGTTGGAATTGCTCCAAACTAGTGTCAACACGATCCCAGGCTTAAAGTAAGTACTTCTCCCTTCTAGATTCTTGAGAAAATTTCAAGTTTTTGGTCGTCTTTCGATAAGTTGAAGTATAGTCAGTATATACATATAAAGTTATTGTTTTCTTCGAATTCAGCAACGAAGTTGGCCCTATTCTTCTATTAATATGATTACAGTTCAGAAGGGAAGTTTAATACGAGTTGATACTCATCAGTTAGCCAGAAAAATGGTGATAGAGGTATGTAAGGCTTAACTCTCGGCAAGTATCCTTGTCGTGCAATGTTATGACTTATGTTCTCAAATAGAAATAACGATCTAAGACACTGCAGACAGTTGCTACCATTAGATTGTAATTCTATATGTTGTAACTAGCTTTTACTGATATACATATATAAATATCAGATATGTTGCGAGTAACTGCTAATAGGGATTACAGTTACATAAATTTTGGTTAGCTGGTAGAAAACATATACGGATCATACTGCAGGACCCTTCGCTAAAAGGGAGCAGGTTATGTGTTATTCACGTATGACGCTATAGAAACCCTTTTAGTTCTTAGTTTATTGTGATGGTAGACTTATATGTTTGTTTCCAAGCCTAGACTTCAGAAGCTCATAACAGTTATTGGCCTGAATCAGTTGGTTAAACAATGTGGGCACAGTTAGGCGGTCTAATGATCAGTTGGTGCCTATATTGGCAGGAAAGCATCCTTAGAGGTCATTGACGTTATCGCATGTTTCAGAACCAGAAATAGAGACAGAATAGGCATATCTAGAGTTAGTGACACCAGGGTTGTCTAGTGTATTGAGTGATTGTCCGCCATCCCATTAGCCTTATCAGTGATTGTCAGTCCTAGTCGACTTAACAATTATCACGTAGGATGCCCAGCAGGCCATCCCAATCATCCGAGTCAAATAAACCTATGGGTACCCTAAGGAGGGGTCCACATCAGTAGTCGGTGATGAGCCAGCACTCTAGCCGGTTCTTGTAAGATATTCAGGTACAAAGTGCCAGGAGAGGGCCAGACTATATAGAATTGGCTATAAGGTTGAGAATCTCCCAGAACAATAGTATAGATCCGAGTAGATTCAGACAAGGCTTAAGGAGTCAGTAGTACTCTACTAGTACAATGTTAACCACAAGTTAAGGAGTTTGGTAAGCTCCCTATGAAGGGCAAGGGTGCCGATCGCGTAGAAGAATGTTCGACCAATCCCAGCCCTATAGTTGTTTAATTAGAAGAATAAAGTAGTTTGCTATCTGCAACCCCACAGTTATTGATGACTTATAGATGTCCGAGTAGGACATTCAGAGTATTGTTAGGCCACTTCAGACCTCGCTCTATTCATCCCAGATTATTAGAGATCATGATCACTATCAGGATCCTCTGATCAAATACGGGCACATGGCGTGCCTGCAGATTGCCATACAAATTATCCCATAAGTGAGTCGCACTAGCATGAGGCACAGAAGGCCAGCTATGCTCTCTTTATATAGATAGATTGATGTGTTAGTATAGCACCTGGGTTGCGGTTGCCCTCAGTTAGGAGCCTTCCTTGACCCCCCAGGGTTAACAGCTGTGTCGCTCTCCTGCCAGGGGCGAGGATACGTCACTCTACGGAGCGACATGCCATCCGCAAGGGATGAAGATGGGGATCCAGATCCTTATATTGTTGTGGTTAGCCTGATACACACCCCGGTCGAGCATCTATGCTCGGGGTGTAAACATCAAGAGTCCTCTAGACTCAGGCTCAGACACAACTATAGTTCAGAGGCCAAGCAGGCCCAGTGGTAGACCCAGGGGACTGGTAGGTTGGCTACAGTACTAGTGGAGTTGTAGACACCGGAGTTGGGGTGTATAGATTGAGATGTGCTCGCCACGACTTATGGGGGCCTGAGCGAGTTATTCTGTGCTGATTGTACCTCTCGGCTTATGGGGGCCAGGTAGGGTTCTTGTATGAATTCTTGTCTACTAGATGTAGTGTATAAATGCGTGATTATGAAGTTTTAGCTTATGTACATGTAGTGCCAGTTAGATGCAGATTACGAATCAGCAGGCGTATAGGTTAATAGTTCGGCTCTTCTTTTTATTTACTTCTAGTCCCATTTAGCTTATCTATTGCCTTACATATTCGGTACATATTGTACTGACGCCCTTCCTGGAGCATTGCATTACTTCCCTGCAGGTATAGATAGATATGGAGCAGGTCCCTCGTAGTTCCACTCAGCCGTACAGAGCCGTCAGCTCCCTTCTTCCTGAGCTTGTGTGATAGAGGTTTATTTCTTTTGTTTGTACAGTATGGGCAGGTCGAGGCCCTGTTCCGACCATCTTATTACTCCTAAAAGCTTGCAGATTGTATTACTTCCCTGTGGTTAGATGATATTAGCCGTGTGGGGCCCATATATTTTTTAGATTATGTATGTTTGTCGTGCGGGGCCTTGTTTAGCTGTTGATTGGTGTCCTTGTCGGTCATAGCTTAGTTTAGCATTAGATCTTACTTTTTAGTTATAACTAGATATTATGGTGGCCTTGTCGGCCCACGTAGGACCCCCTATGATTGTTTGTCTCTAGTTAGCTGTATATTTTTCACAGGTGGCTATAGGCCTTGTCGGTCGGGGGTTGCATTTATAGCCGCTATATAGCCCGTTGTTTTCTTGATTCTATAGTTGGAGTCAGCCCTGCACCAGAGGTTCTTGGGCTCAGATAGCTCAGCAGTTCAGGTCCTAGTAAGGCACCAGGTTCCAATCATGCCTCCCAAGGTGGGGCATGACATTTACACCCTGGACGGGACACGGTACTTGAAGCCACATGTGACCCCAAGTCAACCCCTGGTCTATCACACACTGGCATTTTGAGTAACATAAAAATATGTACAATGGAAATTTAAAGCAAGAATATAAATATTCAAAAGAAATAAGTTGGTTCATAATATTGAAAGTATTAGAACAAACTACAAGGCTGCAAGAAAATAAAATGAGTTTGAAAACTGAATCTACGTTTGAAAACCACTAAGTCTGATGTTCTACTAGGACAAACCCCCAAATAGCTCTAAACCAAATAAAAGAATTGAAAACGTATCTTAGGCAAGAAATCTTCATCCTCGGAGGATGAGGACTCACCAATTCGTATAGGTAAGGTCTTCAAGGAGTAAACGACTAACGAAGCTAGGATTGTGATCCTATAGCTGTATCATAAAACGATACAACATAAAAGTATGCATCAGTTGTTATACCCCGTAGAATTCCCGGCACTTAGACGACCTATTCGCACATTGGTTAAGCATATTTGAAAGCCATACGTGCTAGGGAGAGGCCCGGGAAAAAGATCGGACGAGAAACCCGTCGAACCATCGCGGGAGGAGCCGAGGCAGAGCCCCTCCGCGATGGCAGCGTGTCACGGAGGTGAGGCCTCCGCGATGGCTCCGTGACACGTTGCCCTTGTCCAGGCCCAACTATATAAAGCCCCCACTGCGGTTTGAGATCATTATATACTTAATAAATTTCCGGAAAACGTAGGTAAATAGAGGGAAGACGAAGGAAATTAAATATTTTCGTCCGATTACGCTGCCAAACGCTGCCCAAACCCAAATTAATCCTAGATACCAAGGTATTTAGCAGCAGAGAGCATTTCTGCGGAGTTAGTTTCGCGAAATACGGCCGACGAATCGGCGAGTCGCCGAACTAAAGTAAGTAGGATTGCTCTAAATTAATGTCTATGTGTTCCTAGATGAGAAGTAAATATTTCTCCCTTCTGGGCCGCTGAAAAATAGCGAGTTTTCGACCGTCTTTCGATAAGCCTAAGTTTAGGCTATAAATTAAATCGAAAGTAACTTCGCTCTTTACAATAACGTTGTATTTAGTATTGATTGACATATTTATGAATGTAGTTGGGAGAAAATAGTTGAAGTACCAGATGAGCCTCGTCCGACGGACGAATATTCAAAGATAAGGTATGTAAAGTTAAGTTTCCTCGGCAAGTTAAGTAGCATTGAAGCAGTATAGTAATTTACAGACCAGTAGAATGTTCAGAAATCGATTATCGTGTTATTTTGAATATTGGTGCAATATGAGAAGTTTTGGGTTGTAACGTGTACGATACCTATCCGTACGATTTAGATTCGGGCGTGAGTGGTTAAGGTTGCCCAGTATATTCAGTATGTGATGTAATATGCCATGTTAAGATATTGTTGTGTTTAGCTGAAACCTCGCAAGGTAGTACAGTATCAGTAAAGCATTCTAGATATAGAATAGTAACTGTATATGGTTTAGAAAGCATGTTAGAAATAGGAAATTATGTTACCATAGAAACTTAGTAAACAGTATAGCTTTCAGCAGAAACACATTTTTGTATAACCTTTGCCCTAGTACAGTTTGACAGGAGGCTATATTCATATTTATACTTACCTGTCTCAGCATATATCAGACACTTACAGATTACTATTATTAGCTTAGTATGTGATTTATATGATACCTTACACCTGTTAGTCGTAGCTTACGAGATACACAGACAACATGACTGGTTGAGACCGTTGTATTGATTAGGGTTGGATTACCTAGCATCCCTGACTGCCCAGGGTTAATAGCTGTATCGACTCGTCCGCCAGAGGACGAGGATACGTCGCTCTACGGAGTGATATGCCGTCCCGCAAGGGAACGAAGATGGGATGCCAGTTTCCCCATATTGTGCCTTGGTCGGCCCTTATACACCCCCGTCGAGCGGGTACGCCCGTGGTGTTGATTTGGAGTCCTTGGGACTCAGATACAGTTATAGTCAGGGGCTCAGCGAGCCCAAGTGCATACCCAGGGACCGGCAGGATGCTTATAGCCACTATAGGAGATGGGATGACCGGGGTAGGGGCATAGACTCTGTGCTGATTGTACCTCCCGGCTTATGGGGGCCGGGTAAGGTTTGTGTGTGCTATGTTATGTTATGTATTCTATGCTATGTTATATTAGACGCGAGTGGGTTGGTAGTAGAATGATACGCCTCCAGGTATGATTCCTACTTCCTTCGGTATCAGTAAGAACAGGTACGATCTACTTCATCAGACAGTTAAGTTATTCCTCCTACTTCTGCTTCATCAGTCATATTATTACTTTCAGATGTTGTTTTCAGTTATATTATTTCAGTTTCTTTACATACTCAGTACCAGTGGTACTGACGCCCAGTGGGGCGCTGCATTACTTGCCTGCAGGTACTCTTAGACGAGCGGGCGATTCTATGTGACTCCCTGTCAGCAGTTGAGTATTCCGCTCCAGTCATCCGGAGGCTGAATTTCAGAGGTGTAGTTCAGTTCCTTTTGTTGTATATAGTACGGGTAGGTCGGGGCCCTGTCCCGACCAGTTCTATTACTATTCCTAGAGGCTTGCAGTCCGTATATATTCCCTATGGTCAGATGAGCCGGTTGTGTGAGGCCGTGCAGTTGTATAGTTGCCTTCACTCTCTCTTTCTTTGTAATGGTCGTGTGGGGCCATATTTTGCCAGTAGTGGTGACCTTGCCGGTCACGTAGCTTTTCAGTACGTCTTGGTTGAGTTGCAGATAACTAGATAGCATGGTGGCCTTGTCGGTCCCTGAATTGATTTGTTTCTGGTCAACTGTTAGTACAAGTATAGGAAGCTATAAGGCCAACGGGCCGGGGGCTGTATTTACAGCCGTTATATAGCCCTTTGTTTCCAGAAATGTACGTTAGAGCTAGCCAGGCGCCAGATGCGCCCAGGCTTAACAGCTCAGCAGGTCAAGTCCTAGTAGGGCACTAGGTGCCAGTCATACCCCCCAAGGAGGGGTGTGACAAACTTGGTATCAGAGCAGGTCGTATCCCAGGGAGTCTGCAAGCCGTGCTAGGTAGAGTCCTGTCCATGGATGTGTTGTGCACCACATACTATGGGTAGGAGGCTGCAAGGCATGATAGGATGGTTGTCTCTTATTTTGATTCAGTCATGCTATAGAGCTGTACAATATAGGGTTGAATTCCAAAAATCTTACCATATTCTTTGGCTACAGATAATGTCAGACCAGCGCCATCCCGTCACAGGTCGGAGCTTAGACATTGCAGCAGGGGAAGGCACCAGTAGGATGCCTCCCCCTCATTTGGAGACAGCCCGATCAAAGGGCCCTACAGAGGCTTCATCTCAGCCCCCTCAACAGTCTCCACCACGTCAGGAGCCATTGGGAGCGACAGTACCTTCAGCAGTCCCTATACCGACACCTTCCGACCAGGAGGTTAGGAGTGCTGTAGTTATGATAGCACAGATGATGGCTGCTCATCGTCAGCAAATGCCATCCACAGTTGCAGAAGCATCAGGAGTGCCCGGTAGTTCGAGGGTCCGAGAGTTCTTAGCCCTGAATCCCCCACAGTTCACAGGGACGGACCGCACAGAGGACCCCCAGGATTTTCTGGATCAGATGCAGAGAATCTTCAGGGTTATGCATGCTACCCCTACTGAGTCAGTTGAATTGGCCGCATTCCGGTTGCGAGATATTGCGGTGTTATGGTATGAAAGCTAGGAGAGGTCCCGAGGGAGAGATGTTCCCCCTCCCACCTGGTCCAGCTTTTCAGGAGCCTTTCTAGATCACTATTTGCCGCGGGAGATTCGACAGGCCCGGGTAGACCAGTTCCTACATCTGGAACAGGGGGCCCTGAGTGTTCGGGAATATTCCTTGCGGTTTGATTCTTTGGCTCGATATGCACCAGCTTTTATTGATACCATGGCATCCAGAGTGCACCATTTTATTATGGGGTTGAACCCAGAGTATGTCGAGACTTGTATCATGGCCACACTGCGAGAAGATATGGATATTTCCCGAATCCGGGCAAATGACAGCGACATCGGGAGATCAGAAGGGTCAATCAGGAGCAGCGTCGCTGGGATAGGCCAGCTGAGTTACAGAGAGAAGCCCGGGGAGGACCCAGGCCATGATTGTCAGATAGGCCGCCCAGGCCCCCGCCTCCACCGCAGTCACAGGGAGGTAGATTCAGTCGTAGAGGGCAGTCAGAAGCTGGTAGAGGCTCGCAGACGGCAGACTCACCATTACAGAGGACAGCGGAGCAAAGTAGGTATACCCTACCACTTTGCCCTATATGCAGTCGACGCCATTTTGGAGCATGCAGGTATGGTTCCACCGCATGCTATATTTGTGGCCAAGAAGGCCATTTGATGAGAGATTGCCCAGCCAGAGGTCGTGAGGACCGGGACAGACAGGATAGGGCATCAACAGGATCACGAGCTACAGCATCCTCGACTGGGCGCAGGCCCCCAGTTTCAGCAGGCAGGGGTCGGGGCAGATCAGGGGCCTCCAGTACAGGTGCGGGTCCAAGCCGCACATATGCCTTACCAGGGAGGCAAGA